>CM067299.1:3443958-4685456 GCA_034231615.1 Meghimatium bilineatum
TTCAATGGCTAGGATTAAAGATCAGGAATTGAGATGCGGTGTTGCTAGAGGTGAACATTTTGGAGGGCGCAGAAGAATGATGGTCAACCAGCATAGGACCGGTACTGTCAGCAGAAGTGTGATGGTGGATACACTCAAGGAGAGATCGGAGCAACTATGGATGTGTCCAGTTTGCAGTGATGATGATCTGACGACTAACTAAAACAACACAAGCAAATAGCCAGAGGGCATGTTTCTGACACTATATTGCAAAGCGAAGAATTATACAGAGACAATGAAGTGAGGGGAAACTTGACAAGGACCAGACAGATGTCTGGCACCTAGGCATAGCCTACAGAAGTGTGATAACATTATCATTCACAAGTATGGATGGTTCGTCGCTTGTATCAGAAACCGGGACTATGGGACTTTGTCCAAGGCAGTAAGTCCGTCTGTCATTGTGGACACACGGAAAAACCGTAATAGTAAAAATTGTCAATAAAGTAGAATAAACTGACGTAAATGCTAGGAGCGTAGCCTCTCACGCAGAGAGAAGGAATTAGCAAATACTCGCAATACGTGATAGCTCAAAGAAGAGTTTAGATATGCCGTAAATTGCCTGCGTGAAGACGCCACTGTAGGAGGCGGGGCTATGAGGAATAAGAAGAGAAATGATAGTTGGGGAGAGAGAAGGAAAGGCAGCGTTAGTACCTGTCCGACAAAGGAAGGGCGAGAAAGTACCTGACGACCACGGTAAGGATTTAGGGGACTCGATTGACCATAGCAGAAGATGGCCGGGAAGTTGGAAGTCTGGTAGTTGGAGAAGACAGTCAGAAAATGGGTTACACAGGAAACGATAACAGAGGTCCTCATCACGTGGTCGAGAAATCAAACACCGGTTCGAATACTACAAGAGAGAATAACATTAGTCAAAGTGAGACGGTTTAAAGTCTCTAGTAGTTCACGAACAAGTTGTTCGTAATTCATGGACGTGTTACGTACATTGAGCAAATTTGCTAGATCAGATTTTTATGACATAACACTTACAACCCATTTCATATTTGTATAAAATAAACTGTGTTGGCTACCACTCGAGAAGAGAGGCTTGTGGCCACAACTATACCCGGAGACTTTGTTTCCTTTATGAACGAAAGTATACTTACAGTACCAGAACTGTATAGTTGTCGAAGTTTACAGGAACCACAAATACTAAGCCGGGCATGGCACCACTATTCCAGAGAGTCTTGCACGAGATTGTTCAACGTCACACTTGGTGACTCAGTTATTCACTGTCTATTAAATCTTATTTTGTTGTCACATATGTCTGTCAACGACAGATGACCAACAAGGTTGCTCTGTCACACTACTGACAGATATCACACTATGTGCAGACCATCGTATATGTCACACTTGGTGACTCGGTCACCCAAGATGTTCACCCTGTCACACCACAGATTCAGTCTATGTAACTATGAAGCTGGATCCTTCTAATACTGTTACACAATTGTTCTGTCTAACCTGGACAATGACAGCTCAAGACAAAAGAAAAATATTGACAACAGAAAACACATGTCTACGAAAAATACTCCGAGTGTCATTAATAGATAGAATTAGAAACGATAACATCAGACATATAACCAAAACAATACCAGTATTGGAACACATCAAAAGGCAAACAGATGAAGTGGTTTTCACACGCTTCCAGACTACGAACAGATGACCATGACACAGAGCCAAACCATGTAAAAGATCGATCACAGAAATCAAAGAAGCCACAGGAACAAGATTACAAACTGCACACAGGAAGGTCATCTCCAGAGAACTCTTCCATCCCTGACGCCGCAAAACAAACAAGGGTCACAGCGTATAAATAGGCAGACACAATGGTCCGACACATCCATCTCGGCAGAGGACATTTATTACAAGTGGCAAAATGATAGAAACATAGGTCTATTTAGAAATGAGATGCCACATATGATAACCACCTTGATGGTGAGAAAGACAAAACATTGAATAAAAATTACATGAAGATAAATGTGTTTACATTTCAGATTTCATTGGTAAGAAATTATTTGATTTGTATCATTATTTCACAATTAACACCGAAGACGGATGTGTCGGGCCATTGGCGCAAATAAACCGGCGACACAACGCATTCCATTCTCTGGACTACATTCTGCTGGAAATATGGTATGGCCAATGTCCTTCTACAATAGAGATCCAGCAGGAGTTTGAGAATTAACGCTGAAGAGGAAGAAGATTTCACAATTAACATGTGCTATCAACATTTAACCATGTGTTTGCTTTTTTGTGTTAATTAACACATCTACTCCTGCGTGCGTACAACTGTGTGTATGTGTGTGTGTATATATTTCATAAAGATGCAGTTGTGAAGACCTATGCTCCTTCCACATTTTACTTGCATGCGTGAATCATATTTCAGCTTTATCAGATGTAAAACAGCATCTCCCAATCTCCCATGAGGTGATTACCTAAAGAAATCTGCATGATTGAAATCCCCAGTTCTAGATATTGTGCACACAGTCTTAGTTTCTATAAGAGACACTTTCAAATGTGGAGCACATCATTCGAGAGAATATATCTTTCTGTTTGTGTGTGGATAATATATCCTCTCTGTGTGTGGATGATATATCCTCTCTGTGTGTGGATAATATATCCTCTCTGTGTGTGGATAATATATCCTCTCTGTGTGTGGATGATATATCCTCTCTGTGTGTGGATAATATATCCTCTCTGTGTGTGGATAATATATCCTCTCTGTGTGTGGATAATATATCCTCTCTGTGTGTGTGGATGATAAAGAGAGATCTAGTAGAACAATTTTTCTGCTAAAAGAGAGATCTAGTAGAACCATTGTTCTGCTACAAGAGAGATCTAATATATCCGGTGGGAATGTGAAATGAATTTACTTCCCTTTACGCCCTACAATACAACACAGTTACTTCACTTAAAACCCTACAAGACAACACAGTTACTTCACTTTACACCCTACAAGACAACACAGTCACTTCACTTTACGCCCTACAAGACAACACATGTGCTTCACTTTACTTCCTACAAGACAACACAGTTAGGGAGTAAAGTGAAGTAACTATGTTGTCTTGTAGGAAGTAAAGTGAAGTCTTACTTACACACAATACTTATGAAGGCGCAGGCACGCTGGGCAGGCCATCTTGTGCGTATGGAGAACTCGCGTTTGCCAAAACAAATATATTATGGAGAACTCAAGGCAGGATTTCGAAAAGCTGGTGGACAGAAAAAGCGTTTCAAATACACGCTCAAGTCATCCTTGAAACATCTTAACATTGACGTAGGCGCTTGGGAGAGCCTCGCTCAGGATAGAACGGCTTGGCGTTACAGCATTAGAACGGGGGCACTAGCGGCAGAAGAATTCAGACAAGAAACTGCAAGACAGAAGCGGACACGTAGAAAAGAAAAAACATCTCAACCTCACACAGATACCTTCTATTGTTGTCAATTCTGTAAAAGAACATTTTGTGCGCGCATTGGACTTGCTAGTCATTTAAAAACGCACTATTAACTTTATTATTTTATTATTTATTGTTATTATTATTATGGTTGAGTTTTTGGTCATCGTCGATCACGACGGACGAACATCATCATCATCAAAGTGAAGTACATGTGTTGTCTTGCAGGAAGTAAAGTGAAGTAACCCACCACAGTTGCTTCACTTTACGCCTTACAAGACAACACAGTTTCCACATTCCTGTTGTCTACTGGTGCATCTCTGCCCATGATACTGCCAGGGCATATGCCTTATTCCAGCTCCTGTGTGGCTGTTTCACCAAGTCTAATCTAGTTTTCATTAATTGTCTGTATTCCCAGAATCGCTGGCGTGCTTTTATTATGTGAGTAAATGAAATTAAGATAAACCCAAGCAAAGAATTCATGATTGTCAAAGAAATGTGAATTATCTTCATTAGATTGTTCACACATGAATTTAGAGCCTCATTTTATGTTCGTTGATTAGTTGAGAGAGGGGATGCAACTAAGCGATGATGATGATGTTTCTCCTTCGCAAGCGAAGATGAGCTTGGCATGAAACATAATAAATACGATGAAAAGAATTAATAATAATAATAAAGTGGTAACTGTCTAATTTGGTTTCTGAGTTTGTAGATTTCCGATAAGTCCGATTCGTGCACGGAAAGTTCTATTGCAGTGCATGCAGGAGTGCTGAAGGTTCGGGGTAGGAGAATTTACGAATTAGTCCCTCCGCTTCTTTTTCAAATTTCGTGATGCCAGCAGTGATCTGGGTGTGCCAGGCTGAGCAATCAAGTGATATAGTCTCCCAGGAGCTAGGATCGATGCTGCAGTCCCTGAGAGAGTTTTTTAGGTGATCATTGAAGCGCTTTTTCTGACCTCCACTTGAACGCTTACCTTCTCACAGCTCCCCATAGAATACTAACTGTGGAAGGCGATTGTCTGGCATACGGACGATGTGGTCAGTCCAGCGAAGTTGGGATCTAGTCAGCAGGGCATGGATGCTTTGCATGGGACTTTTGAAGGATTTCCGTGTCTGGTACTCAATCCTGCCAACTTACTCCTATGAAGTTTCGTAGGCACCGAAGGTGAAAAGAGTTAAGCTGTCGAGCGTGTCTCGCATAGACAGTCGAAAAAGACGAAGCATAAAGCAGTGTTGTTAGAACCACTGCGCGGCACACGTCCAACTTAGTTGTCAAACTGAGACCACGCCTGATCCAGACGTTGGCACGAAGGCTCCCGAATGCTGCACTGACACGAGCAATACACAGGACAACATCCTCATCAATTGTCGCAGTTTGTGATAGTGTGCTGCCGAGATATACAAACATATTGGCAGTATTAAGTTTTTGTCCCTTTACTGTGATCACTGGTTCTGTGTAGGGGACATCTGACGCTGGTTGATACATTACTAAAGTCTTTGCGGTGCTGATGGTGAGAACGTACGCATCACAGGCCAAAGAAAAGATGTCCATACTATCCTGCATGTCTTTCAGACTGGTTGTATTTAGTGCACAATCGTCGGGGAACAAGAGGTCGCGAACATTGTCCGGCTTAGTTTTGGTCTTGACCTTCAATCTACTAACATTGAATAGTCCTCCGTCAGCTCGATAGCGAAAACAGATTCCTGCACCGTTATTCCGGAAGGCTTCATGTAACATGGCAGAGAACACCATGCTGAAGAGCGTCGGAACCAGGACGCAACCCTGTTTGACGCCATTAGTCACTGGAAAGGGGTTTGAGTGTGCGCCGTCATCTTGTACACATGCTGTCATACCATCATAGAACTGGCGAACCATATTTGTGAGTTTTTCAGGACATCCAAATTTGGCCATGATCTTACATAGTCCTTCGCGATTTACAGCGTCGAATGCCTTAGTTAGGTCGACAAATGTGGTGTAGAGACCAATGTTCTGTTCGCGACACTTTTCCTGTGGTTGTCTGGCAGTGAACATCATGTCAAAAGTACCTCTATCCTGTGGGAAGCCACTAAGTGAGGATAGTGGAGGGGGAAGGATGGAGAGATGCAAGGAGAAAAAAGAGGCAGAATATAAGGAGAAAAAAGATGTGCAGTGAGGGAGAAGGGTAGATGGAAGGATGAGAGGGATCGGCTACTTAATTTTATCATTATTTCATACCAGGACATGTCAATAAGGTAAACCGATCTCACCAAGAGAATATCTGCAACTCAGCTGACAATATCAGCTCTCTATCTGTTGTGAAACATGCTTCTAAGCCCATACAACGACCCTCACTTCTCTATCTGTTGTGAGACATGCTTCTAAGCCCATACAACGACCCTCACTTCTCTATCTGTTGTGAAACATTCTTCTAAGCCCATACAACGACCCTCACTTCTCTATCTGTTGTGAAACATTCGTCTAAGCCCATACAACGACCCTCACTTCTCTACCTGTTGTGAAACATTCTTCTAAGCCCATACAACGACCCTCACTTCTCTATCTGTTGTGAAACATTCTTCTAAGCCCATACAACGACCCTCACTTCTCTATCAGTTGTGAAACATGCTTCTAAGCCCATACAACGATCCTAACTTTTCTATCTGTTGTGAAACATGCTTCTAAGCCCATACAACGACCCTCACATCTCTATCTGTTGTGAAACATTCTTCTAAGCCCATACAACGACCCTCACTTCTCTATCTGTTGTGAAACATTCTTCTAAGCCCATACAACGACCCTCACTTCTCTATCTGTTGTGAAACATGCTTCTAAGCCCATACAACGACCTTCACTTTTCTATCTGTTGTGAAACATTCTTCTAAGCCCATACAACGACCCTCACTTCTCTATCTGTTGTGAAACATTCTTCTAAGCCTATACAACGACCCTCACTTCTCTATCTGTTGTGACACATTCTTCTAAGCCCATACAACGACCTTAACTTTTTTATCTATTGTGAAACATTCTTCTAAGCCCATACAACGACCTTCACTTTTATATCTATTGTGAAACATTCTTCTAAGCCCATACAACGACCTTCACTGTTCTATCTGTTGATACACATTCTTCTAAGCCTATACTACGACCTTCACTTTTCTATCTGTTGTGAAACATTCTTCTAAGCCCATACAACGACCTTCACTTTTCTATCTGTTGTGAAACATTCTTCTAAGCCCATACAACGACCTTCACTGTTCTATCTGTTGATACACATTCTTCTAAGCCCATACAATGACCTTCACTTTTCTATCTGTTGATAAACATTCTTCTAAGCCCATACAACGACCTTCACTTCTCTATCTGTTGTGAAACATGCTTCTAAGCCCATACAACGATCTTCACTTCTCTATCTGTTGTGAAACATGCTTCTAAGCCCATACAACGACCTTCACTTTTCTATCTGTTGTGAAACATTCCTCGGTATTTTACTGAATGATGTGTCCATAATTTGTGCATCATTTGTGTCGTCACAGACATCTCACGTGACAAGCAGGCGTAGGAGACTACTTGTCGCAAATACAAAATGGCAAGCGAAATCGCAGATGTTTATTTACTGAGCTTGCTAGCTACAGATAAAGATGTACCTTTCTTACAGACTCGAGGACTGACTGATGCATAAAGAAAAAAAGTGCGCACAGGGTCAATCAATGACTATATATTACTACAATAATGGAAGGATTCAGTGGTCACCTGTGTACACTAAACATCAAACACCCTAACTCCCCCACCTCTCACACAAACTAGACATCGTCTTTTTCTCCAAGTAATATTTGCATACGACGCACTAACAAAGGGACATAATAAATGGTGAGATTGCTTCTACTTGAACTACTTGTTTCCCCTTACTCAGTTCCGTAATAAAAATAGGCTGCACGTTTGTAACGAGCTTATACATTTTGTATAATTTGTTTCGCCAAAAATGTGGACACATCACTCATTCTATAATGAACTCATTCTTCTAAACCCACACAGCGACCCTCAGTGTTGACAAACATTCTTCTGTCCTATTTGTGAATGAAATGCGTGTGATGGTAGTGTCCTGCTCGTGAATCAAAGATATATGTGTGACATGTTCCTGTTTTACAATTGAACATGTGTGAATGATGTGTTCTATTTGTGTGTGAGAAATTTGTGAATGACATGTCCTATTTTTTAGTAAATAATCTACTAAACATTTCACCCTTCCATGCAAGGAAACCTGAGAGATGGCCTCATTTGATGGCATATTACCACAAGTCCCAACCAGTAACCCTTCCTCTATCAAAGAAATAATTTCCCTCCCATCCTATTAGTCTCATTCGGACGTAGGCAGCAGCCATACTGTAGTTACTCTTGCTAACTACTAAAGTATTGCATGATGTCATCAGCAATAACTGCTCCATTAGAGTTGTCTTCAATCCCTCTCTACCATCCTGACCGTCTAAGACTGTGCCAACATGTATCACAGGTGCATTGCGGTAATGAAGTCTGTCACCGAAGAGTTTTTTGCCACTTTTCCGGACCTGGTTGAATAGAAAACCTTCACCAATTACTGTCACTCAACACGCATAAATTATAATTGACAACAAATAACACTGATCAACAAACACAATTTTTTTATATTGACTTTCTCTTAAAAATAAATTGGGGGGTTACTTTTAATGCGCTGTTTTTAAATGTGCACACCGTTTTTCTCTATCAGGTCGGGATCTGTAGAAAAACGCAATTGACGTTTTTCTTTAACAATACTTACAATATTAGAACATCATTCGTAAAAGAAGAAGAACAGTTATGTATGCTTGAATTTCTGTGTAGTCGACTTCCTTCGGTGAATGAAATATGATAGATCGCGATGAAGCATTCAACAGTAATTAGCAAGCATGGTCACACTCCACCGTCCTTGATAACGTGACTCCATCAAGGTGATATCTTGATAACATGACTCCATCAAGGTGATATCTTGATAACGTGACTCCATCAAGGTGATATCTTCATAAAGTGACTTCATCAAGGTGATATCTTGATAACTTGACTCCATCAAGGTGATATCTTGATAACGTGACTCCATCAAGGTGATATCTTGATACCGTGACTCCATCAAGGTGATATCTTGATAACGTGACTCCATCAAGGTGATATCTTGATAACGTGACTCCATCAAGGTGATATCTTGATAACGTGACTCCATCAAGGTGATATCTTGATAACGTGACTCCATCAAGGTGATATCTTGATAACGTGACTCCATCAAGGTGATATCTTGATAACGTGACTCCATCAAGGTGATATCTTGATAATGTGACTCCATCAAGGTGAAATCTTGATAACGTGACTCCATCAAGGTGATATCTTGATAACGTGACTCCATCAAGGTGATATCTTGATAACGTGACTCCATCAAGGTGATATCTTGTTAACGTGACTCCATCAAGGTGATATTTTGATTGAATCGTTCTCCATGTTCATCGCTGACGTCGCCAAGCTTGTCAGAGGAAAAAGTTAAGATGCGAATCGAGCGTACGGATCTTGAGGGACATGTTACAGTCCATAATTCTCTATGCACCTATACATTGCTTGACTATATGCACGTACACGGCAGATTTATGATTTCACAGAAAGTTAGTGACAATAGATTTGAACGCCATCCATGTGCGAAGTTCACAACCATGTAACAAGTTCTCGAATTGTTGGTCTGCAATAATTTTCCTAATCTGAGGTCCTACAAAGATACCCTCCTTTATCTTTGCATCGCTAACTTAGGGAATTTCTTCTCGTATATTAAGTTAAAGCTTTGCTCGTTTTATGTAACTCTTGTACACAATTCTTAATGAGCCAGCATGCCAGTCTGTCAAGTAGCCATCATATTCAGTCAGTTTTTAAGTCAGTCTGTGAGCCAGTGAACTAGTCAGTCAATCAGTCGTTCACACAGTGTCTTTTCAGCCAGTCAATCAGTCACTCATTCAGTCAGACAACTAGTCAGTCAAACAGCCAATTAGTAATTCAGTCAGTATACAGACAACTAATTATTCATTCATTCAGCCAGCCAGCCATCCAGTAAAGTCAGTCAGACAATACGTTAGTCGGCAGCTCAGTCAGCCATTCTGCAATTCAGAAAGCCAATCAGTCAGCCAGACAGTCAGTCCATGGGTCAGTCAGCTACTTAGTCGTGATTTTATCATTATTGCATACCTGACATGTCAATAAGGTGCTCCGATCTCACGTAGAGAATATCTGCAACTGAGCTGTTAATATCAGCTCTCTATCTGTTGATAAACATTCTAAGTCCATACAACGACCATCAATTCTCTATCTGTTGATAAACATTCTAAGTCCATACAACGACCATCAATTCTCTATCTGTTGATAAACATTCTAAGTCCATACAACGACCATCAGTTCTCTATCTGTTGATAAACATTCTAAGCCATACAACGACCCTCAGTTCTCTATCTGTTGTGAAATATTCTAAACCCATACAACGACCCTCAATTCTCTATCTGTTGATAAACATTCTAAGCCCATACAACGACCCTAAATTCTCTATCTGTTGATAAATATTCTAATCCCATACAACGACCCTCACTTCTCTATCTGTTGATAAACATTCTAAGCCCATACAACGACCCTAAATTCTCTATCTGTTGATAAATATTCTAATCCCATACAACGACCCTCACTTCTCTATCTGTTGATAAACATTCTAAGCCCATACAACGACCCTAAATTCTCTATCTGTTGATAAATATTCTAATCCCATACAACGACCCTCACTTCTCTATCTGTTGATAAACATTCTAAGCCATACAACGATCATCAATTCTCTATCTGTTGATAAATATTCTTCAAAGCCCATAAAACGAACTTCACTTCTCTATCTGTTGATAAACATTCTTTTAAACCCATACATCGACCCTCTCTTCTCTATCTGTTGATAAACATTCTTGTAAGCCCATAAAACGACCTTCACTTCTCTATCTGTTGATAAACATTCCTCGGTACTTTACTGAATAATGTGTCCATATCTCAATACTATCAGAACCATTTCAAATCTGTGATAATTTGCTCATCATTCGTGTCGTCACAGACATCTCACGTGCTTCCACGTACTCAGTTCCGTAGTAAAATAGGCTGCAAGTTTGTAACGAGCTTATATATTTTGTGGACACATCATTTATTCTGTAATGAACTCATTCTTCTAAGCCCACTCAGCGACACTCAGTGTTGACAAACATTCTTCTGTCCTATTTGTGAATGAAATGCGTGTGATGGTAGTGTCCTGCTCGTGAATCAAAGATATATGTGTGACATGTTCCTGTTTTACAATTGAACATGTGTGAATGATGTGTTCTATTTGTGAGTGAGAAATTTGTGAATGACATGTCCTATTTTTAGTAAATAATCTACTAAACATTCCACCCTTCCATGCAAGGAAACCTGAGAGACGGCCTCATTTTATGGCATATTACCACAAGTCCCAACCAGTAACCCTTCCTCTATCAAAGAAATAATTTTCCTCCCATCCTATTAGTCTCATTCGGACGTAGGCAGCAGCCATACTGTAGCCACTCCTGCTAACTACTAAAGTATTGCATGATGTCATCAGCAATAGCTGCTCCATTAGAGTTGTCTTCAATCCCTCTCTACCATCCTGACCGTCTAAGACTGTGCCAACATGTATCACAGGTGCGTTGAGGTAATGAAGTCTGTCACCGAAGAGCTTTTTGCCACTTTCCCGGACCTGGTTGGATAGAAAACCTTCACCAATTACTGTCACTCAACACGCATACATTATAATTGACAACAAATAACACTGATCAACAAACACAATTTTTTATATTGACTTACTCTTTAAAAAAAATAAAAATTTTGGGGTTACTTTTAATGCGCTGTATTTAAATGTGCACACCGTTTTTCTCTATCGGGTCGGGATCTGTAGAAAAACGCAATTAACGTTTTTCTTTAACAATACTTACAATATTAGAGCATCATTCGTAAAAGAAGAAGAACAGTTATGTATGCTTGAATTTCTGTGTAGTCGACTTCCTTCGGTGAATGAAATATGATGGATCGCGATGAAGCATTCAACAGTAATTAGCAAGCATGGTCACACTCCACCGTCCTTGATAACGTGACTCCATCAAGGTGATATCTTGATAACATGACTCCATCAAGGAGATATCTTGATAACGTGACTCCATCAAGGTGATATCTTGATAACGTGACTCCATCAAGGTGATATCTTGATAAAGTGACTCCATCAATGTGATATTTTGATTGAATCGTTCTCCATGTTCATCGCTGACGTCGCCAAGCTTTTCAGAGGAAAAAGTTAAGATGCAAATCGAGCATATGGATCTTGAGGGACATGATACAACCCATAATTCTCTATGTACCTATACATTGCTTGACTATATGCACGTACACGGCAGATTTATGATTTTACAGAAAGTTAGTGACAATAGATTTGAACGCCATCCATGTGCGAAGTTCACAACCATGTAACAAGTTCTGGAATTGTTGGTCTGCAAAAATTTTCCTAATCTGAGGCCCTACAAAGATACCCTCTTTTATCTTTGCATAGCTAACTTAGGGAATTTTTTTTCTAAGATAAGTTAAAGCTTTGCTCGTTTTATTTAACTCTTGTACACTATTCTTCTCGAGTCCCAACTTGACATGTAACGGTTCTTCACGAGTCCCAACTTGACATGTAACGGTTCTTCTCGAGTCCCAACTTGACATGTAACGGTTCTTCACGAGTCCCAACTTGACATCTAACGGTGGTAAAATGATGCTGTCTTTGTTAACTAATGGTTGGAGGTTTACAATTTTATGCACCAGCTGCACATGATCCCTGATAGGTCACACCTTGTTACGGCTGCTACATTCACATAGGAAGCAATAAAAATGAGTATACCCAGTCTGCTTGCCGATGAGAACTGCAATGGCTTTTATGTCTCCACAAATCCGCCATTTGTAGTCATTGTAGTTTATTTGTGTCAAAAGTATATCCATGTTGTCCTAAGTTTTTTCCTATGAACAGCGTAGTCGACTAGAACAGAGTAGTCGACTAGAACAGAGTAGTCGACTAGAACAGAGTAGTCGACTAGAATTGATGAACAGAGTAGTCGACTAGAATTGATGAACAGAGTAGTCGACTAGAATTGATGAACAGAGTAGACGACTAGAATTGATGAACAGAGTAGTCGACTAGAATTGATGAACAGAGTAGTCGACTAGAATTGATGAACAGAGTAGACGACTAGAATTGATGAACAGAGTAGTCAACTAGAATTGATGAACAGAGTAGTCGACTAGAATTGATGAACAGAGTAGTCGACTAGAATTGATGAACAGAGTAGTCGACTAGAATTGATGAACAGAGTAGACGACTAGAATTGATGAACAGAGTAGTCGACTAGAATTGATGAACAGAGTAGTCGACTAGAATTGATGAACAGAGTAGACGACTAGAATTGATGAACAGAGTAGACGACTAGAATTGATGAACAGAGTAGTCGACTAGAACAGAGTAGTCGACTAGAATTGATGAACAGAGTAGTCGATAGAACAGAGTAGTCGACTAGAATTGATTAACAGAGTAGTCGACTAGAACAGAGTAGTCGACTAGAATTGATGAACAGAGTAGTCGACTAGAACAGAATAGTCGACTAGAATTGATGAACAGAGTCGTCGACTAGAACAGAGTAGTCGACTAGAATTGATGAGCAGAGTAGTCGACTAGAATTGATGAGCAGAGTAGTCGACTAGAATTGATGAACAGAGTAGTCGACTAGAACAGAGTAGTCGACTAGAATTGATGAACAGAGTAGTCGACTAGAATTGATGAGCAGAGTAGTCGACTAGAATTGATGAAAATAAATTTCCGTTATGCAATAACACAGCTTTTAGACTAGTTTTGGAAGAGTCGATGAAATGTCGCCATTCGTTGACTATGTGCTCTTGACTGAGGTACACCATTAGTACGTTTACATCTTTGCAATAGCTCTTTGTTAAGAGCGAGATCACGTGTTAGATCTGAAAGTTCTGATTGGTTAATTAAGTGAACACCATCATTCACCGATATATAATCTGAGTCAGAATTAGTTTCTAACTCAGATGAACTATCACTTTCTGATGGTTCACTCACGCCCGACGGATATTGTTCTGGTGCGATGGGTATCGGACACGTGATAGAAGCATGAAGTACTGGTTTCGAAACAGATTCAATATTTGGATAAACCACGTACTTTCTTGTTTTAAAGGTAAAACCATGGAAATTTGTCTAGCAGAAGTAACAATCAGGAGCAGGATTTTCGGTTCATGCCATATTACTGGAACTCAAAAAGGGCAGTGACTGAAAGTTAGGCGATTTTCGTAACCAACCGGTCATTATAGTTGAACAAGTTGAACAAACTGTATTTGGATTTCAAGATTACTAGCATCATGAGCTTTCGAATCGAAATAAAGTTCATATGTTTTCTTTAGTAATGGAGTAAAGTTTTTCTTGTGAATACGATCGGTAAAATATCCGTACACGTAACAGAACAAAGCAGAATTTCTGCAACTTCTTGAAGCCATATTTCACTCAGAATTATTTCAAAATACATTAACTGTTTGACAATTAACGCAACATATGTCGGACATATTTTAGCAGTATAAAAAGTAGAATTATTTTCATTATATTAATTTATTTTAAAGTTATGTAGTATAAATAAACGGAACATAATATAATGGTTTTCCCCCAAAAAATATAAATTAACAAATATCTTAAGAACGCGATGTGATAGAGATAAACGGATGTCAAATACAAAATCAGCGCTAGCAACTGACACAAGAACATTTTATTATATAAGACAGTAACATGTTGTTGGACTGTGTAATTAATTCTCAAATGTCATTAAATATGATGTATTTCTACTGTCATGTGACTTGTCATTACAGATTGTTTACTTTCTAATGCCATCTGACCTGTCGTTAAACATGATACTTCTGCCATCTGACCTGTCGTTAAACATGATACTTCTGCCATCTGACCTGTCGTTAAACATGATAATTCTGCCATCTGACCTGTCGTTAAACATGTTACTTCTGCCATCTGACCTGTCGTTAAACATGATACTTCTGCCATCTGACCTGTCGTTAAACATGATACTTCTGCCATCTGACCTGTCGTTAAACATGTTACTTCTGCCATCTGACATGTCGTTAAACATGTTACTTCTGCCATCTGACCTGTCGTTAAACATGTTACTTCTGCCATCTGACCTGTCGTTAAACATGTTACTTCTGCCATCTGACCTGTCGTTAAACATGATACTTCTGCCATCTGACCTGTCGTTAAACATGATACTTCTGCCATCTGACATGTCGTTAAACATGTTACTTCTGCCATCTGACCTGTCGTTAAACATGTTACTTCTGCCATCTGACCTGTCGTTAAACATGTTACTTCTGCCATCTGACATGTCGTTAAACATGTTACTTCTGCCATCTGACTTGTAATTTTAAGTCTCTTAATATTTTTTAAAAAATTGTAGATAATGTCATACTCTATCACACCGTTACTCTCCCTTCCTCGTCCCCATTCTAACGTAGATTTTTTAACCAATTAGATCTATTTCTTTTCGAACCATGTGTTTAATATATTTTCTTTGTATGAGAGACTGAGAGAGAGAGAGAGAGAGAGAGAGAGAGAAGCGGTTCTCTGTATGCGGTCACAAATTCATGCTACAGTCTATGGCGTATGTCTTCATGATCCAAGAAACCAACATGCGACAGAATGTTCAGATACAGTAACCAGGCATTCAATGCCACTCATACCTGAACCGATCAAGAGTTAATAAATAGGGGGGGGGGTGATGTCTGAAAAAGTATGCTAGTTATTAACTAACAAAATCAAATGGGGGTGGAGATTGACAAAAAGTTAATGTCAACATTAATGTTTTATTCACCGATTTATTGTTTCAATTTAAGCCATTTTTAATGACCAGCAAAAAAATGTATTTTTCCCACGCACTTTTGCTTCCAAATAATTGGGGGGAGGGGGAGTGTGGGCTTCCTGAATTAGTAACAGTTTTTGACAGGGGGGAGGGAAGGGTAAAACTATCCCCCCAAAAGGAAGTGACGTAATGCATCGATAGACCTTGTGGCCAGATTTAGTTTATAAATAAAACACTTCCTTCTAACATTATAGTTGTATGTGGCCATATGTCATATGTAACACCTAATCTTATAGTTGTTGGTGCCTAAATGTCATATATAACACATAATCTTATAGTTGTTGGTGCCTAAATGTCATATTATAACACCTAATCGTATAGTTGTTGGTGCCTAAATGTCATATTATAACACCTAATATTAAAGTTGTCTGTGGCCATATGTCATCTCAACACAACACATGTCATATATAAATAAAGCACTTTCTTCTAATCTTTTAGTTGTCGGTGGTCAGATGTCATCTGTAAAACCTAATCTTACATTTGTCTGTGACCAGATTTCATCTATAAATAAAACACTTTGTTCTAACCTTATAACTATCTGTGGCCAGATAAACATGATATCCCTTGTCGATGTACGGTTTCAGAAAATTCCATACAGCTACAACAGATTCTATGCTGTTTCTGAAATCTGTTTCAAATGGAAGGGTTTCACTGTGAGCAATTCTGACGTGAACGCACACCAAATTAAGCTTGGAGAAATCATAATCTTTCAGCTGTCGTATCTGCTCCAGGCTAATGTCTGGTTTTATTGATGGGACAAACTTCTTATAAACAGCAGTTGTGTTCGGAGTATTTGTGACGATACCTTGAGATGAGTTGATCATGATTTCTGCGATTTCTGCTAGAACGTCATTCAGTTTGGAACGAAGTTCAGGTGTTGGTTTAATCAAACTCAGCCATGCTTTGGAAAATACATTACATCGTCTGTCTTGAGCCCACTTTGGGTAGCTATGTCTAAAAAATGAATTTGTCCTAAAGTATAGCCAAAGATCGACGTTTGTACGAATGTAAACAACGTCTTCCTTGTAGACTTTATTGAAGTCGATTTTGTACAATTCATTGGATGTATTGTCGAGAACGAAGTACTAGAAATAGAAGTTGATAATAAAAACATCAGAAATTGTAATATTGAAATACATGAATACATAATACATCAACATTTCACTATTCATCGTGTATGCTGTTGCCTATCTGGAGATAACCATGACACTTCGTTTGGGAAGGTAGACGCCGGACCTACAGGAATATTTCCGGGATTACCCCAAGGCTCTCCCTTATCACCCTAGATGTTCACCATCTATACAACAAATTTAGTCAATATTCACCCCCCCCCCCTGTACAGGGAGGGTTTTGTACAGGGACGGTATTATCAATAAAACCTCTATTGATGAAACCCTACCCAGCAAAACTGGTTACGACAAACAGAAAATCCTACATGTACTCGTCCGCCCCAAGCCATCAACTTAATACAACAAGACAAATATGTGTAGAACTATCTCAGACGGATACACTCAAGGAGAGATCGGAGCAACTATGGATGTGTCCAGTTTGCAGTGATGATGATCCGACGACTAACTAACTAACTAACTAACTATCTCAGAGGCACGCTATAAAACAGAAAAACTCAGAGAAACTATAAAACCAGACAGATAACTAAAACAGTACCAGTATTAGAATACATAAAGAAACACAATTTTAAGTGGTTTTCACACACGTCCAGATGACCAACAGATAGTATGCCACAATTAGCTATGACTACATAGACACCTTGGCTATACAGACAGAGGCAGACCATGTAAAAGATATCTATCTATCTATCTATCGATCGATCTATCTATCGATCTATCTATCTATCTATCCATCCATCCATCTATATATATATATATATATATATATATACGTTGTGGGCCTTGTATGTCTTGCGGCGTCAGTGGTAGAAGAGTTCTCTGGAGATGGCCTTCTTGTGCGCTGTTTGTAAGCTTGTTCCTGTGGCTTCTTTGATTTCTGTGATCCATCTTTTACATGGCCTGCCTCTGGCTTTATAACCGTTATGTCTATGAGTCATGGCCATATGTGGCATGCTATCTTTCGGTAGTCTGGAAGCGTGTGAAAACCACTTGATCTGTTTTCTTTTGATGTGTTCAATACTGGTAATGTTTTGGTTATCTGTCTGATGTTATTGTTTCTAATTATATCTCTTAATGACACTTCGAGTATTCTTTGTAGACATGTCATTTCTGTTGTCACTATTTTTCCTTTGTCTTGTGCTGTCATTGTCCAGGTTTGGCACTGGTAGCACAGTAATGGAATAATAATAGTCTTGTATAATGTAACTTTAGTGTCTATATTTACATTTTTCTTCTGTAAAAGATGGGTGACGGAAATCAAAGAGGCCACGGGAACAAGCCTACAAACAGCACACTAAAAGATAAAGGCATTTTCCGACACCTAGCCTTAAAGGTACTTGTCGTTGCGGTTGTGACCGTGGTCCATCTTCCATTATATTTCATCGGGACTCCTGCCACACCGATCTCCACTGACCATGACACGGTGGCCTGTTGACTCCAACTAATCATCTACTACGAACTGACACCCCGTTTCCCTTACACCACCCTACTATTTCACATGCCTCTGTTGTAATTACAGGTCTGGCCCCTCCCGCCACTGCCTGTGTTTCCTGTCCCTTTACTCTCTACTGGTGCCTCTCCACTGGTGCCCTTTTCATCGGCACCTTCTGTTCACGTCTCTCTATATGAGCCTCTTTTTTGATACCTTCTTACGACGCGCTCTTCCGTGATAGCTAAACCTCCCACTCCCCATGTGTACCTTGTGTCCCTCTCACCTCTACATTTATTCTTTGTCTGACGTGTCTCCGTTTTGGTTTGGGGACCACGTCGATCTGCCACTCTCACATCTCTTCTTTTTTATTCTTCCTCGCCTCTTTATTTACCACTTATTACTCTCCTCCCTTCTCCTCACCCCCTCATCTCTTTTCATCTCTTGCTATCTGTTTCTTGCATTACAGATAAAAATGGACAAATAATATTTAATAAAACAGAAGTACTTACATGATGGCAGATTATGTGACATAAATGTTTGACGACCAACGGAATAAAAAAATCAACAATACACAACAATGATGGACCAGCAAATACTGAAATCAGAAGTAGAACAGGGCTGTGGACTGTACAGAATATAGAACAATAAGTCAAATGATTCATTTAACTAAAATACTTCTCAAGATAATACATGAAAGAATTAAGAACAAGATAGACATGGAGGTCGGTGAAGAAGAATTCAGTTTTAGGAAAAACAAAGGAACCAGAGAAACTATACTGAGTATCCGGCTAGTGATAGATAAATATATAGAAGTCAAAAACGTATCTATATTTGCTTCATAGACTACAGCAAGGCCTTTGACAGTCCAACATGAAAAATTAATCAAATGTCTTCAAGAAATAGGCATAGATGGAAAAGACATCAGACTGATTAGAAATATATATTGGGAACAAACTGCATCAATAAGGTGTGAAAACAGCTACTCTCCATACATAGAAATAAGAAGAGGGGTAAGACAAGGATGCATTTTATCACCAAGCCTGTTTAATATCTACACAGAGAATATCTTTACAAATATAGAAGAAACACCAGGACTCAAGATCAATGGGAAAATAATAAACAACCTTAGATATGCAGATGGCACTGTTCTTTTAGCAGAAAGTGAACATGAACTACAAAAACTAATAGATCAAGTCAATAAATCAAGTAATGAATGTGGACCAAAAAATCAGCACAGACGAACAAGAGCTAAACATAAACATGCATGGAGAGAAACTACAACAAGTAAAACAGTATCAATATCTTGGACACATAGTCACAAATGATGGCAGATGTGAAACAGAAGTTAAAAGGAGAATATGAATGGCTAAAGGTACCTTCAATGACATGAGGAAATTATTAACATCGAAACAAATTACAAACAAGTTAAAAATGAGAATTATAAAATGCTATATCTATTATATAGTAATGTATGGCTCAGAAACATGGACACTAAATAAACAATTAGAAGACAAAATTGATACCTTCGAGATGTGGGTATATAGAAGAATAGGGAGAACATCATGGAAAGAGAAGAAAACAAATAAAGAGGTGCTAAAAACACTTAATATGAAGAAAGAACTACTAAGAGAAATAAATATCAGGCAAATAAAATACTTTGGACACATTAAAAGACATGACACCTTGTGGAAAACCTTACTTGAGGGTAAAGTCAAAGGGAAGCGAGCAAGAGGTAGGCAGAGATACAAGTGGGAGAGTAACATCACACGATGGACATGTTACAGTCTAGCAGAGTGCACCACCAAGACAAGAGACTGGAGATGTTGGAGATACGTTGCAACCAACCTTCGTTGCGGAGATGGCACTTGATGATAATGATCTGTTTCTATATGCCATCTGGTTCGAGTCATAGATATACGACAACCCCCACCCCCCACCCCCCCCCCCCCCACACACACACACACACACACACACACACACACACACACACTATTTCAGCTTCTGCGTCCTTGCCTATTGCGGTTTTTCTTATTTGTCGCGTTGTCTCTTTTTTTCTCCCTCCGCGTAACCTCACGGTAGTGTACCGGCCTTTGTCCGTATATAATCTGCCCCCCCCCCCCCTGGTTTCATAAGTCCTTTCTCTCACGTCGACTATTTTCGAGTTGAGTATTTCAAATTTACATATGTTTTAATTTGTTAGCATCATAACTTATCTATTATCACTTCTTCTTCTGTGCACTTTCCCCTCCTTACTTTCCTTTCTCTCCCCTGTTATGTCGTCTTATCTTTGCTTCCTCCGTCGTCTATTCGCTATTGTCCTTCTCTTTTCTCTCCTTTCTATCGCATCCATGTATATCTCTATGTAAGTGGTTTACTGTGGTTCTTGTTTTCTAATGAAGGTTTTTTAGTCGAAACGTTGTATGTCACTGTGCCTCGTTGTTAGGTTGTTTTATGACTTAGTTTGGTAACACTTATACCTATTTTCGTTAATTTTGATCATCTCCAGATAATTATTCGACCTCTTACGCCGCGAGGCACACAAATGTCACCGCGTATAGATAGATAGACTTTCGCCATCCCAGTTTTTTAGGAGTCCTAATTCAGTGTGTGAAACATAGTTGTCTCAGCATGGAAACAAAACGTGCTATTCTACCGTGCAGTAATTATGATTTCGTGACTATATGCAGCTGAATCTTCGACTGACTACGCTAGACATGCGTGGCAGTTTGTTATATTACCCTCTGTACACGAGAAAGCTCCTTGGTGTGCGGTAGCTGGATCATATCCCTGGTGCAAAAGGTCACTTCGTCTGGCCTGTCACGTCGTCCGTATGCCATATGAGCATTTAGAAAGTGTTATATTGTGAACTGTTGGTAGGTTTGGTGGTGCAGAGGGTTCTGCGTTGCTCTTGTGCGAACCCAGGTTAGCAGATAACCAAAAAAAAAAAAAAAAAAAAAAAAAAAGCACCTCCTAGTGGTTCATCTTGGAAACAGAGTTCTTCAAAACTCGTGCGGGAAGTCTGACTAACGATTTATGGGTCATGTTCGGCAGTGTAGATTGATAAGGAAGGCGATGTGATTGCACATGACAAACAAGATCTTTGAATAACATCTCTCGTCCCCACAGCCACTACACTGTCGCGGCAGAGTAAGACAGCATCTGACCTTCACTTACAGGAACCAAGCTCATGAACATAGAATTGTGGGCAAGTCTCCGGAGAAGTAAGGTTAACATATTGAGTACAATTAGACGGCAGTGCAGTACTAGAGGGTGGCAATCCGTGCACATATTGAGTACAATGAGAGGGCAGCACAGTGCTAGAGGACAGTATTGAGTTCAAATAGAATGGATGAAACATATGAAAATTGTAACTAAAGCAATGCTCAGCTCGAGAACATGCTTACATCCAAGAAGCATGTCTCGTTGAAAATCAGAAACAGTAAATACTTCTAGGTGCTCCTAAATGTGTGTAAACCTTCAGACTTGGACGAGGCACTCATGAAGCCAGTGAATTAAACCTCGGCTAAGAGGGCTAACCACCCCGAGCCCAACACTACTGTAGAATATTTCCTATACTGGAACCATGCTCACAGACAAGAAATGGTCTAATTACGCGTGATAAATTAACTGACAGCTGAACACCTCGTGCGAAACAGACGTAGTAGACCCAAGTCTAAAACCATCCTTACCGTCTCCTCAAAGACTGTCACCCAGGGTCATGTTTTGGCCTGCAAAGTCCAAGTGCATAGTGGTTGATAAACCATATCGGCGTATTGTTGATACACACTCGTCGCCTAGCGACAGACGTGAAGGTTGTAACAGACTGGGGATGCTCACCTGAATTAAAAGCACGTTGAAATCGAAAATTCTAAGCCTACAAGACGAAAATTAAACCGTAGCAGAAAGTACTTCAACGCTCCTGGGGAAAATCACACGAAATTCGTAATGATTATTTGAGAGCGAACTGAGAAGAAGCAAATTTTCAAGTGTAATAAGTAAATGTTTAAATGTAATAAGTAAATGTTTAAATGTAATAAGTAAATGTTTAAATGTAATAAGTAAATGTTTAAATGTAATAAGTAAATGTTCAAGTGTAAGTAAGTAAATGTTCAAGTGTAGGTAAGTAAATGTTCAAGTGTAGGTAAGTAAATGTTCAAGTGGAGGTAAGTAAATGTTCAAGTGGATGTAAGTAAATGTTCAAGTGGAGGTAAGTAAATGCTTTTGTAGACTGACTGCATGAAGACATTTCTAAAACATTGACCCAATCTTGTTGGTAACCCGGTGGTCTTGACAACCCACCTCAGCATGATCAGATTATTGTGTGTATTAAAGGCTTGGAAAAGAGAAACTGCAGACAATTCAGAATAGGCTGCCCACAAGCAAAGGAGAATTCAGCTATAGCACATCATACATTCGCGTTCACACGGTAATCAGTTGTTATTTTCCTATGTAAACAAACATATTGAATATATAGGTTGGTATCTACATTATTCTGATTCTGGTAGATAAAGGGGGAGCTGCATGAATAGTAGAATCACTACCTTCTGCGATAAAGACCTTTCAATAACATTAATTAGGCATTCATTCGTAACGTTTTTTGGTTATTTTCGTTATTTCGTTTGGTCACTATTTATATTTGCTTTGGCTATTTTTGGCATGCGATTCCAAGTATACAAATAGTGACCAACAGAATCGTGGAAAAAAAAAACAGAATGAAGGCCTAATTAATTCTGCGAACATGTCTTCTATCTTGGTAGAACAAACAACGAATCTTTCTTCCAACGAATAGATCGGGTTATCTAGGTCATCATCGGCTTGAATGGATGACGAAATCTGTGTTCAAGTGAGTTACTTTAAATTTTGTGTCTAGACATGCGGGTGTTGCGGGAAGTTAAAGAGCAGACATACAGCGTTGCCACAGTAACTGGTGACAGTTCAGATGACCGTACCGATATTTTAAATAAAATCATGGACCAGTTGGAAGACATGAGGGGGAGGGGGTATTTTTTCTTCCTCATCTATGGCTAGAATACAGAACCTTGGGGTGAACCAGTTTGCAAGAAACGAGCACATATATCAAAGAAAAGAAGAACTATCAACCAATGAGGAAACAGGAACAATCAGTTACCATGTGCTGAAGGAACATAATGAACGTGAGATAGAAGCACATATGGACTTGTCTGGGGTTCCATGAAAATGATCTGACGACTAACTAACTGTGGTTGTTGGTAGTTAATGAGTAAACCTCTCTTTTGGAGTGGCGCGCACTTTCAACCAGCGGACAACAAAGTGCAATTACGTTAAATCATGGAGTCCTATCATCAAATACTAGAGGTAACAAAAACGCCAAGTATTTTCATGCACTCGACACACACAATCTACGGGTTACCGTTATAAATCTGGTTGACTTTCCTTGCAGTTCTGTCTCTGATATGTTCCATTGAACTTCATTTGGTCTGTAAAAATCCTGTATGGGCCAAGGGTGTGAGATGTTGATGCCGAATGTTCGATTCGTTGCAATGGCAAGTATGTAGACAGAAGTTATTCCCCTTTGTCTGTCCCCTAATCCACGACAATTCACATATTTATCGCAAAGGTAGATGAGGTATTTCTTATTGTTTGATCTGGAGATGTTGCTTGGAGAATTCTTAGCAGAATTGCTGCCGATGATGGGAGTCTGAGAAATGCTCTTAGTGGAAAGAGAATACATTATTTTGTCTGAAATATTATGAATATCATTAGTAGTGTGTGGAGCCGGATTCTTGATACCTGTGATCGTAGACCCAGCACGTGGAGTCTGTGAAGACGGGACGGACGTACGATTGTCATTTATTAAATTATTTCTCTTGGAATTCCAATCCTCATCAAACTTGCTCGTGTCATAGTCTGTGACGTCATATGTTTCGTTTCGATAATATAAGCTGAAATTACAGAAAATTGAGGAATAGGAAAAAAAAATATTAGAACAATCTATCACAGAAATTGTTAGAAATGATTAAAATCAAATATTAGAACAATCGATCACAGAAATTGTTAGAAATTATTAAAATCAAATATTAGAACAATCGATCACAGAAATTGTTAGAAATTATTAAAATCAAATATTAGAACAATCGATCACAGATATTGATAGATATGATTAAAATCATTTTACTTCCTTTATACACGCTCCCCATTTTGTTATATTTTGACTGACCCCAATAATTATGTGCCATATAATTGTCCGGCTCTACTGCATTACTTGGATACAACTTTATGTCATATACTTGTCCGACTATTAAATCACTTAGATATAACTATGGCCATATAATTGTCCGACTATTGAATTACTTTGATATAACTTTGTGTCATATACTTGTCCGGCTCTATTGCATTACTTGGATACGATTTTGTGTCATATAATTGTTCGGTTATTGGATTACTTGGATACAACTTTGCACATTCGGTTGTGTCTGTGGGTCTCACCAATGGCTCACTAGACAAACCAACCATGCAACAGAAAACCTTAGTAGATGACATGCCTTTATATTGAGGTTATCTTCTTATAGAAGCTTCATGGCACGTCATCTATACAATCCCGTAGTCGTAACCTTCGATAACAGTTACCATGCTGTTCCGACAGGCCGACGTTGCGCTTGAACTAGTTACGGGTACGGCGTGGGTGGGCGGAACAACAAATAAACCTGTCGCAAGGGCCAGAGTTGTGCCCTGATGTCGACGTCGGTTTCGACGGCATTAGACTCGAAACACGATCGAGTCGAATGGCTGCTGGAACAGAGGGCGAAGCACTAATGGGAATGCCCCACGTGCTTGTGAGGCCAGTTTTCTAATCAAAAATCAAGAATCAAGAACTTTGTGTCATATAATTGTCCGACTTTTGGAATACGTAGATATAACTTTGTGTTATATAATTATCCTGCTCTATTGGATTACGTGAATACAACTTTGTGTCATATAATTTTCTGGATATTGAATTACTTGGATATAACTTTGTGTTATATAATTGTCCGACTATTGGATTACTTGGATACAACTTTGTGTCACATAATTTTGTTTCACACGCTCAATGAGTTTCCTTTAACAAGAAATCTTGTTTTTCTGGATAAGGAATCTCTTACACCCATTTAAACTATTAATTAGCTCAGGAAGATATTTCTTACTTTCACACATTAACATATTAATTAGCTCAGGAAGATATTTCTTACTTTCACACATCAACATATTAATTAGCTCAGGAAGATATTTCTTACTTTCACACATTAACATATTAATTAGCTCAGGAAGATATTTCTTACTTTCACACATCAACATATTACATTGAAGTCCCGTTATAACAACTTAGTCCAGACCGACAAAATGTGTATGTAATAATAGTAATTCGCTATATACAGTACAACCAATATACAATAAATATAATTTGGGGTTTTGAAAGGTATAACTATACATGTATAGGTAAATGAGTTATAAAAGCATGCATTATAGAGGGATCACACTGTAACTAGTTCATGAAGATCTTTCTTACTTTCACACTCCAACCTATTATCGCAAATCTATTGGATGCAATGACCAACCTCCGTCTGAGTTCTTCATAGCAATACCCGTTGCTGCTTAGAAGAGAACCAGGGTATTCGAAAACGGTTACTGGATGTCCATCAATCAATAAAGTGTCATGCCGAGTGGCGTAGGCGATCATGCTTCTCCACAACTCTCTGTCTCATGTGTTGTTAATAAGTTCTGTTGGTGACTTCTTTTTGTCTTTCTCTGTCACAGTGACAACCCATCTAGAAATTTATCTCTTTGACTTCCTCTGCCTCTTCTCTCCGTGATCTTTCCGGTGGATACTAAATGTTCGCTTTACTTGATGGTCTGTTGATTGTCTGTTTCTAAAATTTCCTATTATTTGTCGTTTTAGTCCAGTATCTCTGAGAACTTCTACATTCGTTGTTTTTTTTTTTGGCTGTCCATTTAATTTTCATCATTCTTCTTAAAAACCACATCTCAGTTGCCTCCAGTTTATCATATACACTTGTGTTTACTGTCGATGCTTCGATTCCATAAAGAAGGATTGGCTCAATATAACATCCTATCACTCGAACTTGTGTATGACTCGTCGTAGTTCTCTGTTATTGGTCGAGGTTGAGAACTTGCTAGTGGTTTTGTTGTTTGGGATAATCCTGGTCTTATTTTCCCCCTTCAGATATACAGTTTATTTGGTTGTTTTTTTTAAATTGTGTTAGTGGTTGAAATTTATGAGGTTGTCGAGGACTTGTACTGTGTGGTGTAATGTTGTGTCATCGGCATGTCTTAATTCTGTTATCTTGTCATCTCTGATATTGAGTGGTTTTAAATATTTTTGTTTGTGCTGCTGGTCATTTTTTTAAATTGCTCATGGTGTTCTCTGAATACATGTTGACGAGATATGGCGCAAGGACACATCCTATATAGTGCTGAGATATGGCGCAAGGACACATCCTATATAGTGCTGAGATATGGCGCAAGGACACATCCTATATAGTGCTGAGATATCGCGCAAGGACACATCCTATATAGTGCTGAGATATGGCGCAAGGACACATCCTATATAGTGCTGAGATATGGCGCAAGGACACATCCTATATAGTGCTGAGATATGGCGCAAGGACACATCCTATATAGTGCTGAGGTGCTGAGATATTTCAGCTGAATGTGAACTAGACATTTTTATGTCTCTATTAAATATGAACTTAGATATTTCAGAAATATTTCAGCTGATTGTGAACTAGACATTGCTTAGATATTTCAGGTAAATATGAATTCGATATAAATATATATATGTGTCTCTACTAAATGTGAATTAGATATTGCTTAGATACTTCAGCTAATTATGAGCTAATTATTGCTTAGATATTTCAGTAAAACATATGAACTATATATTTTTTTTAGATATTTCAGAAAATATGCACTAGATATTTCAGCTAAATATGATCTTGATACAGTGAAATCCCTCTATAGCGCATTCTTTTATAACAAAATTTCCTATATAACAACACTTTTCAAAATCTCCAATTATATTTATTCTATAATATTTGTACAGTATATAACGAATTTCTCGCATTACATACATATTTTATCGGTCCTAACCAAGTTGTTATATTGGGGTTTCATTGTATTGCTGAGCTATTTCAGCTAAATATATACCGTACTCGATATATTTATGTCTCGACTAATATGAACTAAATATTGCTTAAATTGTTCACTTAAATATGAACTAAACCTTACTTAGATGTCAGCTAAATATGAACTAAATATTGCTTAAGTTGTTCACTTAAATATGAACTAAATCTTACTTAGATGTCAGCTAAATATGAACTAAATATTGCTTAAGTTGTTCACTTAAATATGAACTAAACCTTACTTAGATGTCAGCTAAATATGAACTAAATATTGCTTAAGTTGTTCACTTAAATATGAACTAAACCTTACTTAGATGTCAGCTAAATATGAACTAAATATTGCTTAAGTTGTTCACTTAAATATGAACTAAATCTTACTTAGATGTCAGCTAAATATGAACTAAATATTGCTTAAGTTGTTCACTTAAATATGAACTAAACCTTACTTAGATGTCAGCTAAATATGAACTATATATTGCTTAAGTTGTTCACTTAAATATGAACTAAATCTTACTTAGATGTCAGCTAAATATGAACTAAATATTGCTTAAGTTGTTCACTTAAATATGAACTAAACCTTACTTAGTTGTCAGCTAAATATGAACTATATATTGCTTAAGTTGTTCACTTAAATATGAACTAAACCTTACTTAGATGTCAGCTAAATATGAACTAAATATTGCTTATATGTCTCACCTAAATATGAACTTCTGAGGAGTATATCTGAAGTACTTGAAACTGACGTGAGATACTGTCTTGTAAGACGCAACAATGAATGTTACTACTAACGCAAACAGAAATGTCATGACACATTTTGTACATCTGTGGATGAAATATAATTATGTATTTCAACGTTATTCTGACTAAAATTCTGGTCAGTTTAGTGCTGCCATTGGACTAGTAGGTATCAACTAGTCCCCATACAGTGTTTAGATAAGCTTCTACGAAACTTAAACACACAAACAATAATATTTAACTTCAACGATTAATAGTACGTAATCTGCCAATGTTCATAATAATATCATTTCATTGCGATTACCAATAACATAAAACTGGTATTTTAAACGTCGGACTGATTTTTATTGACATTCCTGTAGAAGCAACCTAAATTAACAACAGTCACATGATGATCATTATGATGATAATGCTGCTCCTCCTTCGCAAGCGAAGATGAGCATGACATGAAAAACTTTAAATGCGATGAAAAAATAAATAAATAAATAATAATTAAAATTGGTAATTAACTATTTGGTTTGTGCGTTCGTAGATGCTTGAAGAGTCCGATTCATGCACGGAAAGTTCTATTGCATTACATGCAGGATTGCTGATGAGTCACATATGTCCATAGAAGACAACGTCGAAATTGATATGCAGTCGTTAGTAATCAAATTCAAAGTTTATTCTTATATGTAGAAATGTTGTATTATTACATGTATGTAATTGTTCCAGTCAATGAACTTCATTTGTGAAGCGTTAACGTATTCAATTGTCAATACAGTATAGTTTGATCGTGTTTAAAAGTGAGAAATATGGAATGGACTAGGTGGAGCAAATCTGTTCGCCCAGAAAGCATGGAGAACTTTATGTGGAACATCCTATTCTCGACGATGCCACCAACCCATCATTTATTGGACAGTATTGATTTTCTAGGCAATAAAATACGTTAAGTAGTTTAACGTTGCTTTATGAACGGTCTGAACATGGCCGTGCGGTAGATTTTCTCAGTATGATAGAAGTCTTCGAAATGTCGCCCAAAGTTACGACGAGCTCTGTGGTTCGATACTTGGAGGAAGTGGTTTTTTTCCTATTAACATTAAGTACCTTTTGGTGATGCAGCTGCCTATTAACCGTCTAATTTCAGTCATAATAGTGACATAAAAAATAATGCAAATTGTAGTTCATGTTATATTGTCATCGGAATGTTTAAATATTCTTTTTAACCTCATAGACAATAATAAAATTAAGCTAGTCCTCCTTGAGAGAAATTCTACCGATGTGTACACCATAAAACAATATCTATTGAGTGTGCAGTACAAGTCATACTGTTTGTCCAGAAAATGTCGAGTTTTCTCGTGACTCCGACAAGAAAGTGTCAGGTTTTCCCGTTCTCGGATGAAGTTCTCGGGTGAACCATCAACAACACATGAGATTTCTCGCAGAGATAAGAAAGATATCAGCAATGTATATTCTATCTATCTATCTATCTATCTATCTATCTATCTATCTATCTATCTATCTATCTATCTATCTATCTATCTATCTATCTATCTATCTATCTATCTATCTATCTATCTATCTATCTATCTATCTATCTATCTATCTATCTATCTATCTATCTATCTATCTATCTATCTATCTATCTATCTATCTATCTATCTATCTATCTATCTATCTATCTATCTATCTATCTATCTATCTATCTATCTATCTATCTATCTATCTATCTATCTATCTATCTATCTATCTATCTATCTATCTATCTATCTATCTATCTATCTATCTATCTATCTATCTATCTATCTATCTATCTATCTATCTATCTATCTATCTATCTATCTATCTATCTATCTATCTATCTATCTATCTATCTATCTATCTATCTATCTATCTATCTATCTATCTATCTATCTATCTATCTATCTATCTATCTATCTATCTATCTATCTATCTATCTATCTATCTATCTATCTATCTATCTATCTATCTATCTATCTATCTATCTATCTATCTATCTATCTATCTATCTATCTATCTATCTATCTATCTATCTATCTATCTATCTATCTATCTATCTATCTATCTATCTATCTATCTATCTATCTATCTATCTATCTATCTATCTATCTATCTAATCTATCTATCTATCTATCTATCTATCTATCTATCTATCTATCTATCTATCTATCTATCTATCTATCTATCTATCTATCTATCTATCTATCTATCTATCTATCTATCTATACGCTGTGTCCCTTGTTTGACTTGCGGCGTCAGGGGTGGAAGAGTTCTCTGGAGATGGCCTTCTTGTGCGCTGTTTGTAAGCTTGTTCCTGTGGCTTCTTTGATTTCTGTGATCCATCTTTTACATGGTCTGCGTCTGGTTTTATAACCGTTATGTCTATGTGTCATGGCCATTTTTGGCATGCTATCTGTCGGTAGTCTGGAAGCGTGTAAAAGCCACTTGTTGTCTTTTGATGTGTTCCAATACTGGTAATGTTTTAGTTATCCGTCTGATGTTATCGTTTCTAATTCTATCTCTTAATGACACTCCGAGTATTCTTCGTAGACATGTCATTTCTGTTGTCACTATTTTTCTTTTGTCTTGTGCTGTCATTATCCTGGTTTGACACTGGTAGCATCGTGATGGAATAATAATAGTCTTGTATAATGCAACTTTAGTGTCTATGTTTACATTTTTGCTCTTGAAAATGCGTGTCATCTGTCCTAGGATCTGGTATGTTTCGTTGCATCTATTTTGTATCTCTTTACTGGTTTTCCCTTCCCTCGATATAATGCTTCTTAAGTAAGTCAACTCATTTACCTGTTTAAGGTGTTTATCATCGATGGAGATAGTGATATTTCCTTCTTTCTTTACTATTGCCATTACTTATGTCTTTTCATTATTAATCTTCATGCTGAATTTTTGACATGTTGTGTGGAGTCTGTTCATATGTTCTTGCAATTGTTCTTCTGATGTGGCTTTTAGTACTTGGTCGTCTGCAAATAGTTGTTCGTTCAATTTGTCTTTTGTGTTATCTTCTTCGTTGGTACTTCTTACATTACAGATGTGGTCGCTATATGTTATAAATGTAGAGGGGATAGGACACACCCCTGGCGAACTCCTGATTGAATTTGGAACTTATTGGATACATCTGCATTTGTTCTTATTTCACATTGGATATTAGCATAAATGCCCTTGTTTATGTTGATTAAATGTTCTTGTACTTCGTATATTGATAGTGTTTTCCATAGTTGTTGTCTGTCTACTCTGTCGAATGCCTTTTCTTGGTCTACGAATGTCATGCATAATTCTTTGTTATTATCTGTGGTTCTTTCTTGTTAGCTGGTCTAAGTGTACAAATATCAAATAGTAAAGCAAAATAAGATAAACAGGTTACAAGGAATACCTAACTATAAAATATCTAGATAAAAATGTAAGAAATATGCAATAAAACAAAACATGACCATTTTCCTACGTTGCAGTCCTATTGGGACCTTTTTCAAGAAACACACACACAAAAACTATTAAAAAAACATCAAACCATAAATATATTAACAGCTAAATTGACTTGATCCTGTCTGTCATATCAAAGAAATAAAGGTCAAGTGGAAACAGCAGAGCTTGTCTAATAAATATCGCATTGAGTACATTCAATAAGCGATCATGAATTTGCAACACTATTGGAAGACAGGGAATGTGAAAGAGAGAATGAGTGCTTTCAATATGCGACGGACATATTGTTTGCGTACTATAAATAAGTAATGATGAGGTTGTAAGTGCAGGTGGGGGGGGGGGGCGGTTGAGAAAGAAATAGTAATAAATTCGTCCCAAGGGGGTGGGCTACCAATAGAAGTAGAGACTATAGAAATATACAAGAGGGATAAGCATTACGACAGTGCATGGATTAGATATGCAAACAAATATGGACATAGACATATATATTTCTACATTTACACAGACATATACAGACAAATATATAAACAATAATAGATAAGAAATACATATGAAAACATTTTGAAACATAGATGTCTAAAAGATACCCTCACAAAATGCACAAGCATGTAAGAATATTTCCACACTCAAGTGATGGCCCACAAAAGTCTGAGCACTCCTGAAGGTCAACTAGGAACTACCCCCTGACATTGAAATTGTTTGACTTGCGCTTTTGTTATTCTCACTCCTATGCTACAATTCCCTAAATCACATTTTGATATTCAGGACTCTTTCTCATGTTTGTCCCGTAATTTTATATACTCTATCATATGTAAGCGTTGTGATATGAAGTATATTGGTGAAACTGGTAGACGTTTGGCTGATAGATTTGCCGAGCATTTTAGATATATCACGAATCATCGTGACTCCCCAGTGGCTAATCATTTCAACGGCCAGTCACATCATGATATCTCTGATGTCTCTGTAACTGGTTTGTTACGGTATTACACTGGTGATCGGAAACGTCAGTCTTTGGAATATCGTCTTATTTGTCACATGGGAGTCTTACAACCACACGGTATGAACATCAATCACCGTTTCATTTGATTTATCCACTTCTTCTTCATAACCCCTACTCCCGTATTGTAGTGATCTTGCCATTGTTTGTCTTTGTACACGTTTAGTATTACTTATTTTTATGTTTGCCACACTTTTGTATATTTGTTTTATGTGGTTGTTTTAATGTTAACATGTGATTATTTTGCACTCTAGTCCATCATTTGTATATCTTACTGTTATAATTTTGTTCATTAATTTACATATCGTGACTTTTATTTCTTAAATTTACTATTGTAATTGTCTCACAGATAGTTGCCCACACATGTATAGTTATTTGTATATGCATTTTGTTTCTCTTGGTTCTATTTATCCATACTAGTACTTTGGGTCACACATTTGTATGTATACATATTTAGCATTGCATGTTAATATCTTCATGTGAAAAAATGTTCATGGGAATACCTGTATATGTATATATATATATATATATATGCGAATGTTCATGTTTTTGCATGTATTTATGTGATAATATGATTATGTTGATGCATGTATATATAGATGAATATATATGTTTATGTGAGTGTTTGTTTATGTTAATTTATATATCTCCATTATGTGTCAATGTGTATGCATATTCTTGTGTGGGCCCTCACTTGAGTGTGGAAATGTACTTACATGCTTGTGCCTTTTGTGTGGGTATCTTTTATACATCTATGTTTAAATTTGTTGTTTTTTTCATATGTATTTCTTATCTATTATTGTTTGTATATTTGTGTGTATATGTCTGTGTAAATGTAGAAATATATATGTCTATGTCCATATTTGTTTGCATATCTAATCCATGCACTGTCGTAATGCTTATCCCTCTTGTATATTTCTATAGTCTCTACTTCTATTGGTAGCCCACCCCCTTGGGACGAATTTCTTACAATTTCTTTCTCAACCCCCCCCCCACCTGCACTTACAACCTCATCATTACTTATTTATAGTACGCAAACAATATGTCCGTCGCATATTGAAAGCACTCAGTCTCTCTTTCACATTCCCTGTCTTCCAATAGTGTTGCAAATTTATGATCGCTTATTGAATGTACTCAATGCGATATTTATTAGACAAGCTCTGCTGTTTCCACTTGACCTTTGTTTCTTTGATATGACAGACAGAATCAAGTCATTTTAGCTGTTAATATATTTATGGTTTGGTGTTTTTTAATAGTTTTTGTGTGTGTGTTTCTTGAAAAAGGTCCCAATAGGACTGCAACGTAGGAAAATGGTCATGTTTTGTTTTATTGCATATTTCTTACATTTTTATCTAGATATTTTATAGTTAGGTATTCCTTGTAACCTGTTTATCTTATTTTGCATTACTATTTGTTACTTTGGTTACTGAGGCATCCTCCACTTTGTCGGACACCCTCCAACCATTTGGTTATTTATATACTAAGTGTAAAGATAGCATCCGTACTGCTTTTGTTCTTGCGGAAGCCCATTTGGGTGTTTTAAAGTTATGGTTCAATGTATGATCGTAGTCGTTGCTCTAATATTTTGTTTTAAAATGTTCCTGTTTGGCTTAGTAAAGATATCCATCTGTATTTTGTGCAGTCTCTCTTACTGCCTTTATTCTTCCATATTGGAATAATTGTCTCGCTCCTCCAGTCTTCTTTTTTTTCTTTTTTCTTCCATATTACATTAAAAAGTCTGTGTATCCATTTTTTCCGCTCTCTGTTGCTGCTTTGATAAGTTCTGTTTGTATGTTATCAGAGCCTGCTGCCTTGTTTATTGGTGCTTTGTTTATTGCATTTTCTATTTCCGATAGTAGTATATTTGGTTCTAGGTTCGCTGCTGTAGTGTTTATTGTTGTGTCTTCATCTCCTTCTTTTAGATTAAGTAGTTGCTTAAAATAGTATTGCCATCTTTCCATTATTTGCTTCGGTTCTTTTAGTGCATTACCGTTTTCATTATTTATTATTTCTGTCGGTTCATATATATCCTCTTTGTTTCTCATTTTCTTGATTTTCTTGTAGAACCTTTTTTGTACATGTTTATAATATTCGTTGAGCATGTCTCCATATTCTTTACTTTAGTTGATTTTGGCAGTTTTAATGACTTTCTCTTGGCATTTGTTTTTGCTGTCTTGTATTCTATGTAATCTACTTGGTTTTTGCATTTGACCCATTTCTTATATTGACTATTGATCAGCAATGGTCTTACAAAAAACATCACAGATAAAAAAATATATAGCAAAGGGCAAACAGAAAAAAAACAAAGTTACAACTATTAAGTAAGCTATATCATTCTAGTGGCAATATATGGTTGCGAGACATGGACAATATCATCTGCAATGAAAAAGAAAATATCGACATTTGAAGCGAAATGTTATAAGAATATCATGGACAGAAAGACGAACTGTCACAGATGTCCACAAAATCTGAACATAGAAGAACAGTAGCCCCTCAAAACTATCAACAACAAAAAACCACAAACTGACATATTTCGGACATATACAGAGACACAATGAATTAGAAAGATTAATCATGACAGGAAAAGTTCCTGGAAAGAGGATAAGAGGCAGACTAAGACTATGATGGACACATGCCACCGAAGACCTACTGAACATAATACTGGAGGAAGCTGGCAGCCTGCACAGAGCTGAGTGGCTTACAGACTGGCAGTGATAATAAAGTTCTGTAAAGGACTCGCCACATTGACGGATCTGTCTGATAATAAAGCGTCAAGTTTTTTTTGGCTTGTCTAACAAGAAAATGCCAAGTTTTCTCGTTACTGTCTGATAAGGAAGGTCCAAGTTTTCTGGTGATTGTCTGTCTGACAAGAAAGTGTCAAGTTGTCTCGTGACTGACGACAAGAAAGTACCACGTTTTCTTGTGATTGTTTGTCTGACAAGACAGTGTCAAGCTGTCTCGAGACTTTCTGACAAGAAAGTACCAAGTGGTCTCGTGTCTGTGAGCAAATACCAAGCATCATCATGTGCGTACATCATGATGGTGCTACTTTAGATTTGTATACAAAAGTACAAATTTTGCAGAGATAACCACTTACTTTGTTGTTATATATTTCTATTACCCTTGGAGGTCGTGGTGGCAGAATTAAATCGATGTTTAAATGTTACATTTTATATAATGAAATTAGACTCATGATAGATGTTTACATCTTACTTCTGATATAACGAAACTAGACTGATCGATTTTTAAATCTTACTTCTGATATAACGAAATAGACTTATGATCGATGTTTAAATGTTATCATCTGATAAAACGAAATAAGATTCATGATCAACGCTAAAAGTGCCGGTGCTCACCATAAACAGAAGCCTACTTTTTAAATTCAATTTTTTTTAATGACTTCTTTTTGTTTACCTTCTTCTTCTTCTTCTTTCGTTCACTTGAAACATGTCTATATCTGTAATTCTGTCTCCTTAATAAAACTCACTGTCTTTTGTAGTTCATACAGTGTCCCATAGAGTTTTGATTCCAGTGTTGTTTCCTCTGGCCAATATGTCTGCCTCAGCGTATCACGCTCAGAACTCTCTTGAAGTATATGTTTGGCACTCTGTGCTGCCTGTCCACATGTACACATGGCCGTGTTGCCAATCTTGAACCGTGTATACATGTGACTGCGGAGTCGGTTGTGTCCTGTTCTGAGACGTAGAATTATAACTTGTTCTGGTCTGTTCATAATATGATAGTAGTCTTGTGTTGGTGTTTGTGGCTTTCTTATTGACTTGATCATCTGTTTTTTCTGATGGTAGGTGATTGGTATATCTGGTTGGTCTTCAGCAGCACCTTCCTTAGCCAGTCGGTCTGCTTTTTCATTTCCTGGTATTCCACAGTGAGAGGGTATCCACTGCATGGTTACCCTATACTGGTAAGACAATTCGTTAAGTAGTTTTTTCAAGTCTGTTAGTTTTCCAGACTGGAGAGCTTGAAGCACTGACCTTACATCTGTCAGGAATACCACAGGCTGTAGGTCAGAGTTGGAGGTCAGCAGTTTTTTTTAGCTGCCACACGAATTGCCTGGATTTCTGCATCATAATTATTGCAGAATTTTCCCGTCGGTGTTCTGATTGTATCTCTAGGCTTGTGTGGATATTCTATATATACACCTGCACCTCCATTTCTCACAGCATTCTGTTCTGACCCATCTGTGTATACTCTGACCCATATATCTTGTGGATATTCCTCATCCAGGAAACTGAGGGTGACTGTCCTTCGCTGCACACTGTTCTGTTCGTCCTCGCTTAGTATTCCTTTCACATGGGTCTGAATGTATATTGGCATTCCATGCCTTTCACTCCACGGGGTTTGTTCTGGTACAGGCCTTAAGGGGCTGTTAACTTCAGGTAGGTCTGTAAGTTGTCTGCGGAGTCTTTTAGCTTGATGGATAAAACTGCTTCTTTTCAGTCGTCCCATTGCTAGATTTTGAAATCTTTCCTTCATTGGATGACTTGGCATACACTGAAACTTTCCTGCCTGAATTAGTACTTTTGTGTCCAAGTGTTTGCATTCTTCCCATTTTCTGCATCTCTGCTATGGGTGTTGATTTCATTGCTCCCAACATTATTCTAAGTGCCTGGTTTTGCACTTTATCTAGATCTTGTAATGTGGTGTTTGATGCAGGACACCACGCTGCTGAACCATATTCCAGGTGTAGTCTTATGCCTTGCTGGTAAACTTTACTGAGTATATTCCCACTGGCTCCCCATGTGGTTCCACTTAGTTTTCTCAGGATAGCTAACTTCCTCCTGGCTTTTGTTGTTGCTTTGTTTATGTGCTGTTTCCATGTCAGTTTATCATCAAAAGTAACTCAGAGGTATGTTGGTTGTTCGTCTTCTTTCAAGAGCTCTCCATCTATCTTGATATGACCTGCTTTTTGTTTTGGTGAGAGGGTAAAGAGTGTAGTGCTGCACTTATCTGTGTTAATGCTGACGCACCATCTATTAGCCCATAAGGTTAGGGAATCGATAGCTCTTTGTATTTGTTTAGTGGCCACTGTCGCATGTTCTTCCGTGCACCAGATCACCAGGTCGTCAGCATACATTGCCACTTTGATCCCATGTGGTAGTTCAGCAACTTGGTCATTGATGTAAACCAAGAAAAGTGTGGGACTCCTCCTTGGGGGACTCCATGACGCAGTATAACTTTCTTGCTCTTGCGACCATCTAATTGTACCCTGGCTCTTCTATTATGCAGGTATGCTTTTACCCATTTGTACATTCTTGAGCTAACCCTGATCTTTCTTTAGGAGCCCTTCTTTCCAGACCTTATCAAATGCTTTTCTGAGGTCTATCCATGCTGCTAGTACCAGTTTCTTATCTTGAAAGCATCCTCAATCTCTTGGGAGAGGTAGGTTGCCTGATCTTCAGTAGAGTAGCACTGTTTGAAACCTGCTTGCTGTGATACCAGAAGGTTTTCACTTTCAAGGTACTACTGCATCCTAAGATTGATAATGCGTTCTATTGTTTTGCATAGACATCATGTGAGACTGATGGGTCTGTAGTTGGAGACTGTGTTGCCATCTTTTCCTGATTTGAGGAGTGGTATCATTATTGCTTCTCTCCACGCCTGTGGTACATTACCCGTGGACCAGCTTGTGTTAAAGATCTGCAGTAGCTTTGCTCTTGCTGCAATTCCCAGGTTTCTAATCATTTCATTGGACACTCCATCAGCTCCAGGGGACTTTTTCATTTTCAATGTGGATATTGCATGCTCTAGTTCTCTCATTGTGATTGGTGCCTCCATGACTTCAGGTATAGGTTCGCCTTGTCCAATGTTTTGCTGGTTTTCTCGAACCTCCTGTTGTTTGTCTGGGCTGACTTTGATGTTATTGTCTTCTGCAAAGGAATCTGCAAAGTAATCAGCTGCATGTTTACCTGTTAAAATGTTTCTATCTTTATAAAGTGTGATCCTGGTATTTCTCCCTGTACCTTCATCATTTAGTTGTTTTACAAGTTTCCATAATTTCCTAGTATCTCTTTCTAGGTTCAGCGACTCTGTTTTTTCTTTCCAGCTGCTCCGTCTGGCTTGTAACTTGGCTCTTTGAAATTTAGCCTTTGTTTGCTGATATTTGTTGTGATGTTCTTGGCTAGGTCTGTTCTCAGCCTGCTGTCTAGATGTTTCCATCTCATTTTGCAGCTTTTCCAGTTCATCATTCCAGTAGGGTTTGTAGTTTTTGCGTGCCCCCCCCTCTGGGTATGGTTTTACTAGCAGCATATATTATACATCTATTAAATTCACTCACTGCTCTATTGATGTCTTTGTCCAAGTTCATGTCCTTAGCTAGAACACTGGTTAAATGCTGGTACATTTTCCAGTCTGCCCTCTTATAGTTCCACCTAGTGAGCGTGCTGCTGTCCTTGGTAAATTCATTGTGGATTTCCAGAAATACTGGTCTGTGGTCACTACCCCCAAGCTGCTTTCCAACGACACGTGTGATGTTCCATTCCAGGCCTGTGAGTGGAATGCCAGATCTGGTGTAGAGGTGGTGTGCCATGCTCTCGAGTAGAAGGTTGGTGAGTTTGCTGGCTGGTTAATAAGGATGAGATTATTTTCATCCTGCCAGCTCTCAAGTTCCTCACCTCTCTTGTCGATATGATCGCAGCCCCAGCTCTGAGAGTGGATGTTGAAGTCACCACACACCATAAGTCTCTCTTTATCTGGAATTGTGTCTAGTGCCAATGGTTTATCATTCGGGCAGTAGTAGTTCATGAGATGGAATTCTGCACTGTCTGTTTTTAGGTGGAGCATCTGGTATTCTGCCCCTTCCATATATACTTCCAGCTGATATGCACTGATATTGTTTTTAACAAGTGTCAGAATTCCACCCTTTCGCCTGTCCTTTCGGTCAGATCGGTAGCACTGGTAGCCTCTGATTTTGAAGGCTATGTCGCTGCTGAGGTGTGTTTCTTGGATACAGCATATATTAACTTGTTCTTCACTGAGGACATTTTCAAGTTCCAATTTTTTGCTGTATACATCTCTTTTATTGTTGACACCCTCAGCATTCCAGTGCATTATTTTTATTGCTCGTTTAAAGTTTGTTCCTCGGGGCAATTGAGAAGGACTTTCAGTAACTGAGGTTGGGCCCTTTCGAGGTATACGGCCCGGCACCGTCCCTGCCTGAACGTCCGCAACAGGGCAGGCACCATAACTTTTTATAGATACAGACATGTTTCCATTGTGTTTTGTGCATGGCATCCTGATTATCTGTGCGCCTTTTGGCTGGATGCCTCCGTCTTCAGCACTTTGCTTACTTTGGCAGGACTATGGTCCTGCTCGAATGGGACTGCCCGACCAGTTTAGTTTCCAGCCCCTAATGGCTGAACTAAGCCCCATCACCACTGCACGGTGCTGGCCTTGATGGGGTTTGTTTACCTAAATATCGTGATGATATAATAACAGAAGAACTCGTCAAAAATATCACACGACCACCTCAATCGCACAAAACAACTATAGTACTTACGTAGGAACAGTTTTTTCTTCAAATTTTCACTTGAACAACACGGACTATCATTAAGAATAAGGGGTTATGAGGTGTAAACACGAAAACGTACAAATGATAATACACAAAAAATTTCCAACGTTTCGAACCGTAGATCTTTCTCAAGAATATACAAAACAAACAGTTAAAAACAATGAAAACAGTAAAAAAAAAATGTTACCACTACATAGGCACTAGATACACTATTGACATGTAAACAATACAAAGTTCAAGGTGACAATGATGTATGTGGAAACATGTTGAAAATTGGACGGGATATGACAACAGATATAACAAATTACCAAATACAACATGGATAGCAATACAATAAGAACCACGTCAACATAAATTAAAACAAATGAATTTTCGGAGTTGAGTCCAAAAGGCTTGAGGGTACCAGAATAAAAAAATTAATCGATTTTCAAGAGCGTACCTAGATCTGCCATCCGTGGTGAACAATCTTCACAAAACAACTAGTGCAGTAAGAATTTAAAAAAAATTGTAAACAAATATTGGTTGGATCTAGGCACTAAAAAGCAAACTGCTGCTGATATGGGAAACTCTAAAATGATGTACGAAAACATCAAAGCAGCTTTAGGGTCCAAACAAAAATCAGCATTTTCCCCGAAATTCTATGTTTAAAAATATGGATGACAACAAGAGAAAATGGCAAACAAAAATCTTCCGTTGCTGTGATCGTCTGAAACGTCATCATTAATGAAAAAAATATTCAACGGATTGCATTTTCTTATTGCTAAATGACCGTCTGCAAGATGCGAAATGCCATACATACATAATAACAGAAAGTATGACCGACCTGGCACGAGATTTCATGATTTCTTCTTGTTGGCTACCCTAGCTAGATGATAATGAAATATATTTGCTCTGATATCTCCATTCTACAGTCTTCGTCCGGCAGTAATCCATCTTTGAAATAGCCATAGAAATGAGAAAGTATAGGGTACTCTCATGGTAATGCACAGCCTCGTTGTATACCAGTCACACACAGGATACACAGTTATTGCACATACGGGTAGGTTTTCCTATTTCAAAACCGAATATGATTGTTAATTTGCTTCACGAGACTCCATCATTTTGTACCTGACAGGACTACAACTATTTTCTGGTATGGATGTGTGGTCGTGACTGTCGATTGGCTTACACATTGCCATTCAAAACCTGCTGCACAAATCTAATAAAACTGCTGCCACTCCTATACTGTTTTTTTTCCTCTAGATCTGGGCGTTTTCCATCACACCTGGCGATCTTGGATTATTTTATAATAGTCTTGCCTTATGCCTTTTTAAAAAAAAAATGGAACATCTGTCGTTTCAATGTTTCACTAACTGTAGAAACCCGTTTTATAACAACGTGGTCCGGGCCAACAAAATATGTACGTAATAACAGATATTCGCTATAGGCTTATACAGTACAAAGAATAAATATAATTGGAAATTTTGTAAATTGTTGTTAGATAGGCAAAATTTGTTATAAAAGGTAGCGTTATAGAGGAATTCCACTGTAAGTTTTTTACAAGCCTAGCGGAGCATAGGCTCCTTACATGTCAACTGCATGGAGTTTGAGATAGTTAATAATATCCGTGGCCCGTTAGGGTAGAAGGTGTGCCACATCAGCACGAAAAGCTATACAAATTACTCTATCCTCAGACATTCAGAGGAGTGCAGCAAGAACTAAGCCACAGTCAGAGGCGTGCAGCAACAACTCAGCCACATACGGAGGAGTGTAGAAAAGATAACATCCAGATCATTCCTTGATGTTATCAATCCAGGATTTTCTCTTTCCTCCTCTCTTCCTTCACTCCTCGACTGTTCCAATCAAAATAATTTTAGAATGCGACTTGTGTCTCGTTACATGTCTACACCAAACAAGTTCACACTGTTTCCACTTTCAAAATTGGTTCTTGATAACCTACAAGTTGAGATCTTTACAGCTGCCTCCAATATTTGGTTTTTGATAACCTACAAGTTGAGATCGTTACAACCGCTCCCAAATTTCCTATCTGAGACTATATTTACTAAGGCTGTTATTGTGCCGGAATCTCAGTTAAGGTTTGAGAGTATCCAAAATAGACAGCATAGACATGAATTATGGCAGATTTAACTAATTTAAAGTTGGTGTGTAACACATTTATTGATACACGTATGTATGGTGTAACGAGGAAGCAGACCAGCATACAGTTATAGAAAAAAAAGGGGGGGGGGGGGTAACAATGGATAAACAAGACGTCAAGCTGCTTCATGTGTGCATGCTGGACACGGAGACTGATTTATTACACTTTCTAAGCAGCGATTATGGATACTCGGAATTACTTGGGGTATTAGTAGAAAAAAGGGAAACTTGAAACTCTGCACAAGTTACAGAACAATTGCGCTGATCAGTCATGCCAGCAACATACTTCTCAAGCAACAAGATAGTCTCATCACTTTACTATTTCTGAAACATCCTACATCGAAAGGTAGTATACAGCTAAAGTCTGATGCATCGAGCGATTGGTGCAAATAAAACGTTGACAAAACGCTTTTCCGTTTCCTGGACTATGTCTTGCTGGAAATCTAGGAGGACCGTTGTCCTGCTACAAGATTGTAGGCTTCCCATACCATCTCATATCGTTCATTAAAGTGCTTTATCAGGAAAAACAGGATTTTGACCGCCTCGAGGGAAAATCATATAACTGGTTTAATGTCTAAAAAGTTGTCAGACTGGGATGCTTCGTCTCACCACACCTGTTCAACATATACTTATAAAACATCATTAGAAATTAACGAACAAACTCGACGTGTTAACAATTTCAACCCCGTAAATATCGGATGACATCAGATTCCAGAAATGAGATATGCAGATGACACATCCCTTCCCTTGTACTATATCAATGAGCCTGATATGTTTAGAACACATGATTGTGTCAGTTAAACATCATAGTCGGGCACAAAATCTTTTCCTCAATGCAAAAAAAAAAGATAAAAATAATGCATATAAACAAAGATAAACTCACACCTACAATAGTCATGGACAGAACAAGTATACAATGTCAGTAACTTTGAATATCTAGGGTCCATCAACACCACAGAAGATTGTGTTCTATGTAGAGATCAGAAATAGTGTAGTAATGGCCCTGCAAAAGACATCGCAGATGAAACATCTATGGCCAGGGGCAAACATCTATGGCAAGGGGCAAACATCTATGGCAATGGGTAAACATAAAATTTAAGTTACAACTACAGTATTAAGAAATTATAATTTTCCAGTGCCAATATATGTTTGCTAGACGTGGGCAATAGTTTAGTCTAGTTTAGTTTGGTTTAGTTTAGTTTAGTTTAGTTCAGTTTAGTTTACTTTAGTTCAGTTTAGTTTACTTTAGTTTAGTTAGTTAGTTAGTTAGTTAATAGTTAGTTAGTTAGTTAGTTAGTTAGTTAGTTAGTCAGTCAGTCAGTCAGTCAGTCAGTTAGTTAGTTAGTCAGTTAGTTAGTTAGTTAGTTAGTTAATTAGTTAGTTAGTTAGTTAGTTAATTAGTTAGTTAGTTAATTAGTTAGTTAGTTAGTTAGTTAGTTAGTTAATAGTTAGTTAGCTAGTTAGTTAGTTAGTCAGTCAGTCAGTCAGTCAGTCAGTCAGTCAGTCAGTCAGTCAGTCAGTTAGTTAGTTAGTTAGTTAGTTAGTTAGTTAGTTAGTTAGTTAGTTAGTTAGTTAGTTAGTTAGTTAGTTAGTTAGTTAGTTAGTTAGTTAGTTAGTTAGTTAGTTAGTTAGTTAGTTCTAACACACTTCTAGCATTTAAAACTTTGATCTTTAATCCTTGCCATTGAAAAGGAATCATCATCCACATTAGTCTCACTCTCGTGTGCTATATCTCTTAAGGAGTTCATAACGTCAGCTCGATCATTGCCCCATCGTTCTGTGCCACAATCGCGCTTGACGCCAGTCGATCTGTTCTTTCATTACCTCGAATCCCCACATGTCCATAACACCCACTACAATAGAGCCAAATTAATATAGCTAAAATAGAGCTAAATAAACAGACTACATTTTTCAGCCCTTAGTAGAACAACTGCCTTCATTCTTGAAAGACACCAAGCATGCCCTGACAATTTGTTTCTTCCGTCCAGTTGTCTTCTGACCGTACCTATCGTCTGATCTTGCTTGATGTCTGCTCTTTGTACACTTCTATACGCCATGTAGATGGTATCAGGGCTCTGCAGTTCTTTCTGGACAAGAGTCTTCACTTCCTTGTATCCACTTCTACTCTTATCCACCTTGCTGAACTGGTGCTTACACTCAAGTCTTTTGAATTTGATGAGCACTTTTTCGATCAGACCAGTGGCGCTGCTATAGGCACCAAAATGGGACCTAGCTGTGCTTGTCTTTTCATGGGACATCTTAAACATCTAGTTTGGTCGATCTATAATGGCCCCTTCCTATCTCTGTTCCATAGATACATTGACGATGGGATAGGTATCACTGATATGTCCGAAATAGAATAGTCTCACTTCATCAACAATTTCAACCCGGCTATTCAATTTACATCTAATGTCTCCACTATCTCTGCCAACTTTCTTGACATCATTGTCACCATCCAACCCCCTTACCTCAGCGCATTTGTTTACTATAAACCTACTGATGCACGTGGCTTTCTTCTCTACACTTCTTCTCATCCCCCCCGCTTGTCGCAACTCTCTGCCGTACTCCCAGCGCCTTCGTCGCTTATGTAGTTATGACAACAATTTTCTCGACAAGTCCTCTGAGATGATTGTGTTTTTTCGTAGATGCTCGTTCCATGACATTATTCTTTAATCCGCTTGGCTCCGTGTACAACAGTTATCTCGCCTCTATACCTTGACTAATTCTCAGCGTTCTTCCTCCTCCTCTTCTTCTGACAGAGTTAAACTTGCTCTTACCTTTCATCCCCATAACTCTTCTGTCCGTCGCATCATGCTTAAACATTATTCCCTTCTCTAGTCTGATCCTGACACCCGTACCGCTTTCCAGGACTTACATCTTGTGGCTTATAGGCACGACAAAAATCTGAAGGATATCTTGGTCCATAGCCACCCTAAGTCTTCTGTTCCTGACCATTTTGGTACTGTTCGTTGCTCACGAGGTCGTTAATATACATGTTCTTATGTGGATCAGATGCGCTCCATTTCATTTCCCATGTCCAATTTCTCCATCGATAACGCCTTTACATGTGAATCTCGTAATGTCGTTCACGTGATCATATGTATGCGTTGCGGCAAACAGTACATCGGGGAAACCGTCTTAAAATTGAGCGAACGCTTCTGTATCCATCTTCATGCTATCAAGCACAGAACACATACTCCTGTTGCCACACACTTAAACGGCGTGAACCATCATGGTGCTCTTGATATTCAGGTCACTGCTATCAGATCCCGTACCTCCAATGATAGATCTAGGTACGCTCTAAAAAATCGTCTCATTTTTTAGTTGGATACCCTCAAGCCTTTCGGACTAAATTCTGACCCCATTTTTGTCTAGTTCTCGGTTGGCGTGATCTTTGTCTTTATTCATTTTGTTCCGTCATTTACGTCATCGTTTTGTGAGTTTCGTTTCCAAGTATATTTACGTAATGTACCTCCTGTTCCTGTCCTTTCAGCATTTCACTTCCATATTTCGGTTGGACACGTTTGTGTGTTGTGATCATTTCTATTCGTCGTCTATTGGTGTTTTGCGCGTATCTTGATAAAGGCCTTTTGGTCGAAACTTTGAAATTGTTTTGTATGTTGTAATTTGTATGTCATCTTGTTTACCCATCATAACACCCTATTTTTAGTTATAGTCCGTCGTGTCTAAGTGGAACGTTTAAAAAAACATGTGATTTACGTAAGTACAATTACTACTCTCAAACAAGTTTCAAAATATGTGAGTAGACCTATCCATTCCGCACCTTTCTGCGATATCTTGCAATCTGCCCACACTTTGTATGACATCCTCAGCACGTCTCATCCACGACTTCCCTCTCTTAAGTCTGCTATCTTTAACTTTCTGTATTTCCGAATGAAACGGGTGTTCCTTATGTGCATGTATTTGAAAGTACGCCAGTGCACGGAAATAATCTGTGCTCTGCTGTTGGACAGTCAAGTAGCTCTTGTCGATGTGTCTCTTGTGCACCCAAGAATGATACGCATTGCTGCATCTGGATTTTATCTAGTCTTTCGATCTGAGTTTGGCTAATAAAGAGTCAGAATTGCCAGTGCATATTCCACCACAGCAACCGTTAAACCCTGGTATAACCTCTGCTCATACTGCGTAGCATGCATAACTTTCATTGTTGCTAAGCTTTTGCCTGCCCTTATGATAACGTGGTCAACAAGTTCCCTGAAAATCAGACTTCTGTCACGACTTCTGAAACACACCCAGATATCTGTGCTAGTCCTTTCTAAACTTTTCCCGGACAACGAAACATGTGGCATGGGTGTCTTTACCATGTGATTGTTCAAGGAAAACCACTTCACGAATGCTTTAGAGGGATTTACAACTGCTCCTGTATCTCTACACCAATTCGTCAGTCTGTCCATCTTCACCTGCAGTTTCACGACGCACTCTTCTCGATTTCTGCCCTACCTATACACCAGGATGTCATCGACATGAGCAATAATATCTGTAATGGCAAATAAAATGCCGACATTCGAAATGAAATGTTACATAAATGTCCAAAGAATATCATGGTCAGAAAGACTAACCAAGGCAGACTTCCACAAATACCTGAATATAGAAGAAGACTGTCTCCATAAAACTATCCTAATTTTTTGTTTAAACGAACATTTTGTTAGACAGTAAAGACAGAAATGGAAAGCTATAGTTTCTGCCCTATGCGCCGCCTATGTGTCTGGAGGAACATAACATAATGTGGACATATTAGGAAGCACAGCGGTTTAGAAAGTTTAATCATGGAGTGAAAAGTTTCATGAAAGAGAACAAGAGCAAAACCAAGACTACAAATGGACACAGGTCATTTTCCCACTGGAAGAGGTTAGACAGTTTGCACAGAACCGAGAGGCTTACAGGGTGGCAGTGAGGACAACGTTCTGTAAATGACACTCACATTGATAAATATATATAGTAGAAATGTCTGCCTACTGTGTCGAATTAGAAGTGGTGTATAATCATTGAGCTTACAGGAACCATATGTGTGCATATTTTCACCATCTTCTGGACGAGACATAACCAATTTTGGTAGCATTAAACCTTTTGATGTTAAATTTGGTAGCATTAAACCTTTTGATGTTAAATTTGGTAGCATTAAACCTTTTGATGTTAAATTTGGTAGCATTAAACCTTTTGATGTTATATTTGGTAGCATTAAACCTTTTGATGTTAAATTTGGTAGCATTAAACCTTTTGATGTTAAATTTGGTATCATTAAACCTTTTGATGTTAAATTTTGTAGCATTAAACCTTTTGATGTTAAATTTGATAGCATTAAACCTTTTGATCTTAATTCCGATTATTCATTTATCTAGGTTTTGGTGGGTGGGGTATATGAGGTTTTGCTATGTTCTATTGCCGTTCATGTTTTCAGGTCTAGTTATTTCATTATGTTCTCGTTCCCCTTATATTTTTTTATGTGCACATCTATTGTAATAGTGTGTTCACGTACGCCTAAGCCATTATCACCTCTGCTGTTCAATGTCTGCCTCCTAATGTTTTTGTGATAGTACCATTATATTTACTGTTTTTATTGTTTGTTTTGTATTTTCTTGAAAAGGACCTTAGGCCATTTTACACCATTACACCTCCATTACACCATTTAATGTTTTCAAAGATAGAAAGCGCGCTTACTGGGTATTTAAAATGTATTCGGTTCAGGTATGCATAGTTTGCAAAAAAAATAATAATAACATGTGGAAACTTTGTATATTAATATCTGTATTGGCGTGGTACCCTTTTCTCTATAATGTGATTTTTTTGGGGGGAAAGGGAGTACATTTATTTTTACAAAACTTGAAGCAGAAGTAGATTAAAGTGGTATCAATACTGAATATTTCATTTTATAAAACTAATCAAAGTTTAACAAAATTATAACAATATACCTTGTAAAAATTCTCACACACAAAAATTATTTACACAATTTTTTGGAAAAACATTGCTTTTAAAAATTTTAATATATGCAGAATATCATACAAATCGTGTATAGTCTTGGAAATCGCAGGGATCCATCGCAAAATATCTGACTTTAAAGAGAAGTAATCGTTAAAATGGTCAACAGAAAAATAACGAAGATATTTGAGTCGAAATGGTTTGCTGTAAATAAAATTATACGGTTTAATATAGGTTAAGGTTGAAACGTTGAAATTGTCTTGTATATTGTTATTTGTATTTTCCCTTACCAACACCCTATAGTCTGATAGTCTGCGTCATCGTAAATCTCGTCAAACAATTTGTGTTCTACGTAAGCACTATTGTTATGAAGTTTTACAGCAGTCTCCCTTATTATTGCCTGTAGCAAAAAAGTAAAATATCAGACTTTTTCATTAAAAAACAAGAAGTCAAAAGTGATTGTAAACATCACTCCTTCCTCAGCGTGCAAGATCAAAGTGAATGTTTAAATACTCAAACAGTTCCACAAATGCACCGATTTAGAAAAAAAAACCAAGTTCAACAGAGATCAGAAACATAATAGGGCAAGCATAGAAATCATTCAGAAAAGTGAAGAATATACTATGTAATATGTCCTTGTCAATAGAAGTGAGGAAGCGAGCTCTTCATGGCGACATAAATCTCAATCTAACATATGCGAGTCTTGGACAATGAATAAACAAGATAGTTCAACATGTGAGACAACAGAGATTCTTCAGAAGAATGTTGAGAGTACCATAGACAGCCAGAAAAACTAACGTGTAAGAGTTGTTCGAGTCAAATGCGGAACGGAGACAGCTTGATAATATTAGAAAAAGATAACCTTTAGTATTTGGACACGTCATGGGAGATCTGGAGAACATAATTACTACGGACAAGGATATAACACAAAATTCATCAATGACGGCAGCATGAAAAAATATTATATAGCTTGGCATGGTGACATGACAAAGAGTGGACAACTAGCCTGATAAAACATACTGGTAATAGAGAACTGTGGACATGCATGATCACCTGCGACAGTCGGCATGGTACCTAATGATGATAACATGTATTCATAAATGCATGCAACCGAGTTTTTACAGCACGTCAGGTTTTCTTGATAAATGTTGCTGTGTTTGAAAGTTCTTCAAGATTTCTTTGAATGACTGTCACTGAAAACACTGTTTAAAAGCTGGGCTGTTTCTGACTCTTTTTGTCTTCACGCTTTTGAAATATATTGAGCGGTAACTGTGAAAGGCGATCTAGGGTTGGCACAGCTTGCAGAGTTAGCTTTGTGGTATCATATCTACATAATGGCAGTGAGGAATAATGTCTGCTCTATTGATACTGATACGCAGGTATTGAATAGTTAGATCGTTTGCGGATTTAATGAAGGGAGTGGCTGCAAACATGTTCTTGAAGGTGAACTCATTCAGGATAAAACGTGTTTCTATGTGCCATAGAAATGCTAAAGAAACTATTTTTGTATGGATCGTGGACTAATACACAAGGAGTGTGTGAGATTTGAGTCTAACATATAGACACAGTATTCTAACTACAGACCGCGAGTTAGCTTCAGTAATATCAGGTATATGCCAATCATAGAATAAACACTATTCATTTGGAAGCAGTCTAATTATTGAGGCCGTTGCAGCCAACCTTCGTTGCGGAGACGGCACGGTGATTATGATAACATTTTATAGGCATACATCAAGTGACATATTTTTTTCCCTTGTCGTGGATATTCTGAAAGTCTCACTGTCCCTGAGGAGCAGGCCTGCGTTTGCCAGAGACATGTTTATACATTCTTCGATATCGTTTGCCCATTGTCTTCTTGTCCTTCCTCGTCTTCTCCCCCCTAGTATCCTGCCCTCACGAATCAACCATACCCTGCTATAATGTCTCTTTACGTGTTTCCAAAATTAAAAACTGTAGCTACCTTCTTGCGATTATACTTGGAAGTCACCCTTCATTTAATTTCAGTGTTTTTAAAACCTCAGTGTTCTTCTTTTTCTCTGTCCATGATATTCGTAAAATCTTTCTGTAACATTTTATTTCAAATGAACTTATCCATCTTGATATTGTCTTGTTTAAAGTCCAAGTTCAATCAGGAGTTCGCCAGGGGTGTGTCCTATCCCCTCTACTTTTTATAACATATATCGACCACATCTGTAAACTAACAAGTACCAACGAAGAAGATAACATAAAAGACAAATTGAACGAACTACTCTTTGCAGACGACCAAGTACTAATAGCGACATCAGAAGAACAATTGCAAGACCATATGAACAAACTCCACATAACATGTCAAAAATTCAACATGAAGATAAATATTGAAAAGACTGAAATAATGGCAATAGCAAAGAAAGAAAGAAATATCACTATCTCCATCGATGATAAACACCTTAAACAAGTAGATGAGTTCACTTACTTAGGAAGCATTATATCGAGGGAAGGGGAAAACCAGTAAAAATATACAAAATAGATGCAATAAAATATACCAGATCCTAGGACAGATGACACGCATTTTCAAGAACAAAAATGTAAACATAGACACTAAAGTTGCATTATACAAGACTATTATTATTCCATCACTATGCTACCAGTACCAAACCTGGACAATGACAGCACAAGACAAAAGAAAAATAGTGACAACAGAAATGACATGTCTAAGAAGAATACTCGGAGTGTCATTAAGAGATAGAATTAGAAACGATAACATCAGACAGATAACCAAAACAATACCAGTATTGAAACACATCAAAAGACAGCAGATCAAGTGGTTTTCACACGCTTCCAGACTACCGACATATAGTATGCCACAAATGGCCATGACACATAGACATAACGGTTATAAAGCCAGAGGCAGACCATGTAAAAGATGGATCACAGAAATCAAAGAAGTCACAGGAACAAGCTTACAAACAGCGCACAAGAAGGCCATCTCCAGAGAACTCTTCCACCCCTGACGCTGCAAGGCAAACAAGGGACACAGCGTATAGATAGATAGATAGATAGATAGATAGATAGATAGATAGATAGATAGATAGATAGATAGATAGATAGATAGATAGATAGATAGATAGATAGATAGATAGATAGATAGATAGATAGATAGATAGATAGATAGATAGATAGATAGATAGATAGATAGATAGATAGATAGATAGATAGATAGATAGATAGATAGATAGATAGATAGATAGATAGATAGATAGATAGATAGATAGATAGATAGATAGATAGATAGATAGATAGATAGATAGATAGATAGATAGATAGATAGATAGATAGATAGATAGATAGATAGATAGATAGATAGATAGATAGATAGATAGATAGATAGATAGATAGATAGATAGATAGATAGATAGATAGATAGATAGATAGATAGATAGATAGATAGATAGATAGATAGATAGATAGATAGATAGATAGATAGATAGATAGATAGATAGATAGATAGATAGATAGATAGATAGATAGATAGATAGATAGATAGATAGATAGATAGATAGATAGATAGATAGATAGATAGATAGATAGATAGATAGATAGATAGATAGATAGATAGATAGATAGATAGATAGATAGATAGATAGATAGATAGATAGATAGATAGATAGATAGATAGATAGATAGATAGATAGATAGATAGATAGATAGATAGATAGTCCAAGTTTCACAGCTATGTGTAGCTACTGGGAAAACACGCGATCTTAAATAGATTATTTTAGTGTCTGTATTACTAATTTGTCGCAGCTTTCTCATTTGTGCTAGTTTGAGAGCTGTGTTTACGTGTCTCCTGATATCAACCGCATAATTCCTGGAACTGTTTATATTTGTTCGACCTATTGGATGCCCTCGTAAAAGGTGGATAGATAGTGTATTAGAGACCCTCGGAAATATAACAGCAGAAAAGGCAAATAGAAGGGCAAAAGACTGTACACTCACTCTCACCTCAACACCGAAAGGTACATGAGGACAGAAAGAAGAAGAAGAAGTTTATATTTGTTCCCAGATATTCGTCAACATTTGTTAGTTATATTGCCAGTTTATCTTCATATTGCCCAAAAGATGCCAGTTTGGTTGCATACAATATGTAGCTATGTCAGGCCTACTAATTGAACACATTTAAGAAATTAGAAATGATAACGATAGTCATATCAATGAATGTATTCTACTGCTAAAGATCACAGTCATGCCCTGAATTTACACTTATACGCGAAGAAACAAAACATCATGATAACAGATAAAGTCAATAACTCTACAAGAAGTTATAATCGATGACAATAATGAATAACTAGAAGATGCGAAATACGGAATATGAGAAAACATAAACAGTTCACGAGAGTGTTTATACTGCAGACACCTAGAAAAGATTAACAATGTTGACATCACAATTAATACAAATGAATTTACAATCGTTAGCAGAGCTACAACGTTCAATCACTAGAATGCTTCAAATACAAACTGTAAATATTTTTTTTGTTGGGGGAGGGGGAGGTGAATATAAATTAAAACACAACCATTTATTGACGTATCCCTTTCATGATATTGTGTTACTCGCTCGAGAAAAGTTACTCCGGGAACAAAGTTTGGGATTCCTGTAGAATGGGTCTGTCGAGTACAGCGAACCGAATCATGTAGGCACTAAATCATGTAGGATCTGTGGAGATCCTTGATAGTTGTAGTCTTTTCACGTGCGGTATTAGATCGAGGATTGATGTTTTTCAAAAATAACACATTTACTTATAAGATCATGTCATTTACTTGTCGTTCAAGGTTGATTCCAGGCACACAGTGAGACTGGCGACAGTGTTCCCTCTTGTCGTGTGTGAGACTGGTGACAGTGTTCCCTCTTGTCGTGTGTGAGACTGGTGACAGTGTTCCCTCTTGTCGTGTGTGAGACTGGTGACAGTGTTCCCTCTTGTCGTGTGTGAGACTGGCGACAGTGTTCCCTCTTGTCGTGTGTGAGACGTGACAGTGTTCCCTTTGTCGTGTCTGAGACTGGCGACAGTGTTCCCTCTTGTCGTGTGTGGCGCGATAAGACATTTCGCTCTGTTCATCCCACAAGTCAGTATAACCTTCATCCCGCAAGTCAGTATAACCTTCATCCCACAAGTCAGTATAACCTTCACCCCACAAGTCAGTATAACATTCACCCCACAAGTCAGTATAACCTTCATCCCACAAGTCAGTATAACCGTCATCCCACAAGTCAGTATAACCTTCATCCCACAAGTCAGTATAACCGTCATCCCACAAGTCAGTATAACCTTCACCCCACAAGTCAGTATAACCTTCACCCCACAAGTCAGTATAACCTACACTGAAGATGACTTAGACCAGTGTTTCCCCAACATTTTTTGTATTATGCCCCACCTGAGTCTTTCTAAAAAAATCCCCCCACCCCCCATGTAAAATATAGGCTGGTAAAACGAATGCGAGTCCACTCACAATAGGCGCTTGGAATTTGCGCACCCTACTTGACCGCGTGGAGGTCGCACGGCCAGAAAGACGTACCACACTTGTAGCGAAAGAGCTAGCAAGGTACAAAATTGACATCTCTGCCCTCAGCGAGACACGACTGTCTGAGGAGGGTGAACTTGTAGAACAAGTCGCTGGTTATTCCTTCTTCTTAATTGGCAGAAATAAAGAAGTGAAACGCGAAGCTAGAGTTGACTTTAAAATTAAATCCAGCCTAGCCAGAAAGTTGGCTATACCTCCAAAGGGCATTAGTGGCCGGCTGATGACTGTTCGCCTTCCAATTTCTAAGAAGCGGCATGCAACATTTGTTAGTGTATATGCCCCGACTATGACGAACCCCGATTAACAGAAAGACAAGTTCTATGACAACTTGAAAAGAATCATACAGCATCAGACAAGCTCATCATCCTTGGTGTCTTTGACTTTAACGCACGAGTGGGTTCGGACTGGGCGTCCTGGGATGGTGTGCTGGGGAGGCATGGTATTGGCAAATTCAATAGCAATGGACAGCTACTGCTCGAAACATGCACATCATTCAACCTACTCATCTCCAACACTGTCTTTCAACTACCTCACCATAATAAGACTACATGGATGCACCCACGATCAAAACAGTGGCATCGAATCGATTATGTCGTCGTGAGACAAAGCGATAAGCAGGATGTGAGAGTCACTAAATCCATGTGTGGCGCCGACTGATGGATGGACCACAGATTGCTAGTCTCCAAAATTAACCTCCATACATTGCATCTCCGGCGATCTCACACTAGCAAACATTCAAAACGTCTCGACGTCTCCAAATTGAAAGATCCACTTTATAAACAGCTTCTGTGCAGCCAATGGATACCAAAATTGCACCCTTGACAGTCGATCCCATAGACATTAAAAAAAGCAGGGAAATACTCCGTGACACTATCTATAGAACTACAGAAGAAGTAGTGATCGTTGCTGTTCCAAGCATCAAGGCTGGTTTGACCAAAACGATGTACAGATAAAAGCTCTCCTGGACAACAAGCACAAACAGTACAAAGCTTATTTAAACGACCCCACATCAACCAGCAAATAGACGCTGTACGAAAACTCAAAGAAAGACGCGCAAAAATAACTAAGGAGGATGCAAGATTCATGGTTTAGCACCAAAGCCAAAGAAATACAACATTATGCTGACAGCAATAATATGCAGAAATTTTATTCAGCGTTAAAGGCAATTTATAAGCTCTTCTAAGCGCAGATGGAAAGCATACCATCACTGACAGAGAGAATATTCTCAAACTCTGGGCTGAACATTTTGAAAATGTACTAAACTGCCCCTCCAACATCAGATGTAAATGCAAATAAGGTAAATAGGTACTAGAAAACTGTCAATATAAAATAATAAAATATAAAAAATAACAATAAAACAAAGAACAAATACAATTGTCAACGTGTCAGTCCGATTGGGACCTTTATCAAGACAACAAAATCAGTTCAGAAAACAAAACCATAACGAATTTAACAGAAATGGCTGGGAGAATGATGTCTCTCACCAGAAAATCATCACCTAATGACAAATCCAGCGCAACACAATATTAATAAGAAGTGCATATTGGTGCGTTCAATATGTATAAATTATGAAATACTAAAAGATTAAAGATGCAAAACTAAAGAAAGGGGATACCAAATAGCACTGCCAGGACGGGGGGGGGGAGGGGTTATTGGGGACGGCAGATAAAAGGGGAAATAATAGAGAAAGATAGTGCACGCAGGAGCGAGGGGGGGGCTACAAATAGATACAGGGAACATAGAAATGAGTAAAGAAGAATAGCATTTGACAGTATAGGATAGATAACGAAATATATACACATCCAAATACAATCACGAACTCAACAGATATGTATACATTCTATTTGATAATCATAGATAACTATAAATATAAGCACATATACATACAAATATCAAGACATATATAAAAGTATATACTGATATCATAGCAAACATTGGAATACAGACAAATACATGTATATAGATAACTGCACACACAACAACATAAATATATATATATATATATATATACACACACACAAATGTGGATATATAAATATATACCTATGCATAAGCATAACAATATATATACAAACATACATACACATACAAGCACACTAGGAACACACACAAGTATATATCTAACATGATCACATAGATATAAGAAAGATACCCACACAACATGCACAAGCATGTAAATGTATCCAAACACGAACACCACACAACATGCACAAGCATGTAAATGTATCCAAACACGAACAATGGTTCAAACAAGAACAAATGTGCATAATGACACAAAATTAGCATCAACATAATATATACACATGCATTCACATAAACATTTTCTCACATGAATACATATAACATGAACATTCGCACACATAGAGATATATACATGTATTTTTATACCCATTCGTTCACATGAAGGTATTCACATGTATTACTCTAACAAGAATATGCACACATGCAAATGCGAGACCCAAAGCAACTGTATGGATACACAAGACCATGTAAAATAATATGCATATACAAATTCATACATATGTGTGTATGGGTACCCACAAGTTATAAACCAAAAAAAATTAAATTGGTTTAAAATGAGGAAATACGATTACACAAAACTAGGATACAATCATAGAATTGACAGATTGGAATACGATATAAACAACAGAAACAACAAAGACAAATTAAAAATACACGTAAATCTAACAAAAACAGAGGTAAGCTGATGAGCGTGCACAGAAAGAAACAATTACAATGTACAGAGGAATATGGCTGCAAAATAAAAAGGAGTATAATATAATAAGAAGAGGGGGAAGAGGTTGTAAAAAAGTAGAGGGTAAATAAAACAAAACAGTGATTAATGTTAATACTGTGGGGTTGTAATACTCCCATATGACAAATGAGCCGATATTCCAAAGACTGACGTTGCCGGTCACCGGAATAGCAACGTAAAAGACCAGTGACAGAAATATCATTGCTTCCTTGATATGAAGGGCCGTTAAAATGGTTGGCCACCGGGAAGTCACGATGATTCGTGATATCTCTTAAATGTTCAGCGAATCTGTCAGCCAAACGTCTACCGGTTTCACCAATATACTTCGTACCACAGCGCTATATTAAATTACGGGACAAACATGAGAACGAGTCTTGAATCTCGAAATTTGACTTAGGGAACTGAAGCATGGGAGTATGAATAACAAAAGGGCAAGTCAAACAATTTCGGGGACAAGGAACAGTGCCTAATTGACCTACAGTGGTGCGCAGACCGGAATGAACCAAAAATCACGAAGGTTCCTATATCTCCGAAAAGCAACAAGGGAAGAGAGAGAAATGCAGAATTAGAAATGGGATCTAATTGGAGGATAGAGAAATGTTGTAAAAGGATGCGTAGTGCTGACATATTATGTGGGGGGGGGGGGGGAGTAATAGCCAATATAGGGCGGTCAGATGTATGTTTAATAGAAGGTGAAAGGGCATCAGAACGAGAAATATGTAAAACGCGCTGCAAAGCTGAAGATAGAATATCTTCAGGATACAAGCGACGGCGAAAAAAATGCAACATTTTGTAAGACTGACACAAGAAATCTGCATCATCTTGGCAGAGATGACGAAGACGGAGTAGATGAGAAAAAGGGAGGGAATGGCGACAAGACCTAGGGTGAGATGATGTGTAAAGAAGAAAACTATGAGAAGCAGTGGGCTTGTAATGAACAGATGTGGTAAGGGATGAAGATCATATAGACACACAGATGTCGAGATAGTCAACAAAGGTGGAGGAAATAATAGAGGTGAATTTAATAGCAGGATGGAAACCACTAACAAAATTAATGAAATTATTGAGGTCATCAAGAGAAATATCAGTAACTCCAAAACCATCATCAATATAACGACGGAATATGTTAGGAATAGGGCATTGAAAAGTGGAGAAGATAAAATGTCCGAGGTGACCCATAAATAAGCAGGCGTAGTTGGGTCCCATCTTAGTACCCATTGCTACACCGCTAATTTGATCAAAAAAAGACTCCATTGAATTCAAAATAATTCAACGTAAGGACTAATTCAGCCAGTCGAAGAATAGTAGTAGTGGCAATAGACTTGTGCGGAGTAATGTTAAGAAAGAACTGTAAGGCCAGAAGTCCATCATTATGAGGAATGGATGTATAGAGAGAAACAACATCTAGAAGAAATAAGTGATAGGTGTGTAGAGGATCGAGAACAATGGAAGAAACGATGGATAGAGCATGGTTAGTGTCCTTAAGGTAAGATGGAAGAGATACAAGAGGTTGGAAGGCACTGTCTAAGAAATCATAAAATAGTTCAGTGGGGCAGGAACAAGCAGAAACAATCGGTCTCCCTGGGTTAGATGGTTTATGTATCTTAGGTAGAAGATATAGAGTAGGGGAGCCAAGATTACTTTTCATAATTCGAAGCTCAAGAGCACTACGGGGAAGTTGGTTACTGTTAATAAGTTGTTTGATAGTAATGTCAACTGTATCATTATGCGCCACAATTGGATCCCTGGCACAAGGACGATAAAATGTCGGGTCCTGCAACTGGCGTGTAACTTCTTTAATATATAAGTCCTTCCGCCAAACAACAACAGCGCCGCCCTTGTCAGCTGGTTTAATCACGATATCATGACGTGAACGAAGTCTAGAGAGCGTCTGCGACTCTGATCTAGTGAGGTTTAATCACGATGTCATGACGTGAACGAAGTCTAGATAGCGCATGCGACTCTGATCTAGTGAGGTTTAATCACGATATCATGACGTGAAGGAAGTCTAGATAGCGCCTGCGACTCTGATCTAGTGAGGTTTAATCACGATATCATGACGTGAAGGAAGTCTAGATAGCGCCTGCGACTCTGATCTAGTGAGGTTTAATCACGATATCATGACGTGAACGAAGTCTAGATAGCGCCTGCGACTCTGATCTAGTGAGGTTTAATCACGATATCATGACGTGAATGAAGTCTAGATAGCGCCTGCGACTCTGATCTAGTGAGGTTTGAACGTCGTAGTCGTGGAAGACGCAGTTTCTGTATAGCATGAAGGGTGAAGTCAATGTATGCATCAAGTGTTTTAGTTTGAGAAGAAGGGGGAGTCCAATCATGTTTGTGATGATTGTAAGAAGGGGGAGTCCAATCATGTTTGTGATGATTGTAAGATGGGGGGAGCCCAATCATGTTTGTGAGGATTGTAAGAAGGGGGAGTCCAATCATGTTTGTGATGATTGTAAGAAGGGGGAGTCCAATCATGTTTGTGATGATTGTAAGATGGGGGGAGCCCAATCATGTTTGTGAGGATTGTAAGAAGGGGGAGTCCAATCATGTTTGTGATGATTGTAAGAAGGGGGAGTCCAATCATGTTTGTGATGATTGTAAGATGGGGGAGCCCAATCATGTTTGTGATGATTGTAAGAAGGGGGAGTCCAATCATGTTTCTGATGATTGTAAGATGAGGGAGTCCAATGATGTTTGTGATGATTGTAAGAAGGGGGAGTCCAATCATGTTTGTGATGATTGTAAGAAGGGGGAGTCCAATCATATTTGTGATGATTGTAAGATGGGGGGAGCCCAATCATGTTTGTGATGATTGTAAGATGGGGGAGCCCAATCATGTTTGTGATGATTGTAAGAAGGGGGAGTCCAATCATGTTTGTGATGATTGTAAGAAGGGGGAGTCCAATCATATTTGTGATGATTGTAAGATGGGGGGAGCCCAATCATGTTTGTGAGGATTGTAAGAAGGGGGAGTCCAATCATGTTTGTGATGATTGTAAGAAGGGGGAGTCCAATCATGTTTGTGATGATTGTAAGATGGGGGAGCCCAATCATGTTTGTGATGATTGTAAGAAGGGGGAGTCCAATCATGTTTGTCATGATTGTAAGATGAGGGAGTCCAATGATGTTTGTGATGATTGTAAGAAGCGAAAGGATCATCAAGTGATACTAGTGAAGTGGACGAAGGGTTGTAAAAAAGTGTTGATGTAAACGAAGAATACGGTGAAAACGATTAACATCGCGTAACAAGGAGTAGCAATCACAGCTGGGGCGGAGTGGGATGAATGTAAGGACTTTGCTTAGAACTGATATTTCATCAGTAGATAAGGGAAGATCAGGCGGTATGCAACAAACAAGTGGGTGGTGATCAGTGGGTGGATCAATGGAGATGTGTCCGGGGGTGCTAGGAAGATTATTAGGAAGAGGAATAGGATGCAGAGAAGCAGAAAAATGATGCAGTTTGGTGCATGGAAAGGTGGATGAATAAATGGGTACAAAGAAGGAAGGATAGAGGGGTGAGAATTTACGAGAATGGGAGGAATTAACTGTATAGCCTGACTGTTAAGGTAATGATAATGAAGCGTATGAGAAGGTAAAGCTGGGAAAAAGTCCGATGTGAGAGATATAAGGCTAAGACGGATCGATTGAATTGATTGAATTGATTGAATTGATTGAATTGATGTGGATAAGTCCCGAAGGAGATTAGAGTGGCAGTTCAATACTTCACGCATACAAGAAAAGCTGTATTGACGATCAATACGATTAAAACGATAAACGGTTTGGAGTAGCCTAAATGAGGACGGAAATGTTAGATATATACTTGTGTGTGTTCCTAGTATACTTGTATTTGTACGTATGTTTGTATATATATATATATATTGTTATGCTTATGCATGTGTATATATTTATATATCCACATTTGTGTGTGTATATATATATATATGTATGTTGTTGTGTGTGCAGTTATCTATATACATGTATTTGTCTGTATTCCAATGTTTGCTATGATATCAGTATATACTTTTATATATGTCTTGATATTTGTATGTATATGTGCTTATATTTATAGGTATCTATGATTATCAAATAGAATGTATACATATTTGTTTAGTTCGTGATTGTATTTTGATGTGTATATATTTCGTTATCTATCCTATACTGTCAAATGCTATTCTTCTTTACTCATTTCTATGTTCCCTGTATCTATTTGTAGCCCCCCCCCCCCTCCACTCGCTCGTGCGTGCACTATCTTTCTCAATCATTTCTCCTTTTATCTCCCGTTCCCCACTAAACCTCACCCCCCCCCTGTCCTTGACAGTGCTATTTGGTATCCCCTTTCTTTAGTTTCGCATCTTTCATCTTTTAGTATTTCATAATTTATACATATTGAACGCACCAATATGCACTTCTTATTAATATTGTGTTGCGCTGGATTTGTCACTGGATGATGATTTTCTGGTGAGAGAAATCATTCTCCCAGCCATTTTGGTTAAATTCGTTATGGTTTTGTTTTCTGAACTGTTTTTGTTGTCTTGATATATATATATATATATATATAAATTACATATAGGCATCTACATATTTTTTTCTACATATATTTTACCTATTTTTTTTATATTCAAAAATTGAATTATTCCCTAATGAAGCCTAATTACAATTTGCTCGAATTGCCCCCCTGAACTATCATATTGCCCCCTGTTGGGCGAGGGCCCATCGTTGGGAATAACTGTCGTAGAGCGAAACGTCTTCAGTGTTTGTGAGGAGGAGTGGCTCCATTCCTTTCTCTAGTTCTTTGTCAACCGTGGGTGTGATTTGATTTTGTGAGGACGAATGGCACCATTCCTTGCTTGATCTTTTCGTTTGTGTCACATAGTATTCTTCTTCTGTCTATTGTCATTTCCACTTGTGCCGTTAAGCGTCGTGGGGGGAGTTCTGAGTTTTATTTGTCTTTGGCCAATTGAATTGCATTGCCATGGTAAGCCTATGTCTATTTAATGTTTCTTTGATTGTCCCTGTCCATCCAATTCTTGGTCTTCATAGTGCATCAGTGTAGCCCGGTCTTCTGCTGATGTATGCACGAAGGACTGGTTGCAAAGGTTCCATTCTCATGACGTGTTCAAACAATCTGGTTTTCTGCCTCTCGATGTAGTCGTGACTTGAGATAGTCTTTACTTCTTTCTTGATATCTTCATATCTTCGTCTGTGTTCGTTCTTAACAGAATGTGTAGTCCGCAGAATGACACTGTGTCACGGTTTGCGACTTTGATGCGATATCTGCACTTTCGGCTTGACACATCCGGCTGCAACATGAAAGCTCATGGTACCAGGCCAGTAGAATGGGAAAGTTGGTTCTCTTCTCCCCCCCCCCCCCCCTTATAAAATCAGAACATAATTTTTAGTACTAGGAACTTGGCAAAAAGACAAAACAAAATCAGATTTTTCATCGAAAGGTCGATATGACATACGAAAACACACGAGTAAACTATCTTATTTTTATAGGAAACTCCCCCCCCCCCAACCCTAAGGAGATCTGCGGCCCTCTGTTGTAAGGGACCCATGTCTTACCATTAGTATCAATCTTTGAAAGTCAACCATCATCTTATGTTTGAAAGATACCCATAGGTCCGTATTTTGTATTCAACTCTGGATTACACTGCTAACCTTGTAGACACATTGTGCTACTGTAGCATTTCCTGCATGTTCTGTAAACATGTCCGATGTGAGGAAGAGAGTTCTTCAAAGGGAGAGTTCCTAACCTTGGCTAATTTCTAGATGCAGTATCTCTAGTGTCATTATTATATGGTCCTGTGCGAGCTACTCGTTTTATCTATCTATACGATGTGTCCCTTGTTTGCCTTGCGGCATCAGGGGTAGAAGAGTTCTCTGGAGATGGTCTTTCTGTGTGCTGTTTGTAAGCTTGTTCCTGTGGCTTCTTTGATTTCTGTGATCCATCTTTTACATGGTCTGCCTCTTGCTTTATAGCCGTTATGTCTAAGTGTCATGGCCATCTGTGGCATGCTGTCTGTTGGTAGTCTGGAAGTGTGTGAAAACCACTTCATCTGTTGTCTTTTGATGTGTTCAATTACCGGTATTGTTTTGGTTATCTGTCTGATGTTATCGTTTCTAATTATATCTCTTAATGACAATCTGTGTATTCTTCGTGTACATGTGATTTCTGCTGTCACTATTTTTCTTTTGTCTTGAGCTGACATTGTGCAGGTTTGGTACTGGTAGCAAATAATAGTCTTGTATAATGCAACTTTAGTGTCTATGTTTACATTTTTGTTCTTAAAATTACTTGTCATCTGTCCTAGGATCTGGTATGTTTTGTTGCATCTATTTTGTATCTCTTACTTGTTTTCCCCTTAACTCGATATTATGCTTCCTAAATAAGTGAAATCCTTCATCTTTTTAATGTGTTTATTATCAATGGAGATATCCATCTGTATTTTGTGCAGTATCTCTTACTTTCTTGTTTCTTCCATATTGCATTGAAAAGTCTGTGTAGCCATTTTTCCCTCTGCTGCAGCTTTGATAAGTTCTGTTTGTATGTTATTAGAGCCTGCTGTCTTGTTTATTGGTACTTTGTTTATTGCATTTTATATTTCTGATAGTAGTATATTTGATTCTAGGTTCGCTGCTGTAGTGTTTATTGTTGTGTCGACTTCTCCTTCCTTTAGGTTCAGTAGTTCTTTGAAATATTGTTGCCATCTTTCCATTATTTGCTTCGGTTCTATTAGTGCATTGCGGTTTTCGTCATTAACTATTTCTGTTGGTTCATAAATATATATCATCTTTATTTTTCATGTTCTTAATTTTCTTGTAGAACTTCTTTTGTGCATTTTATAATCTGCACTGAGCATGTCTCCATATTCTTTTCATGAGTCGATTTTGGTAGTATTAATAATTTATTTTCTTGGTATTTTTTGTTGGTGCTGTATCACATTCTATGTAATCTACTTGGTTTTTATTTTTGACCCATTTCTTATATTTCTGTTTCTTTCTTCTTGTGACTTGTTTGACTTCTTCATTCCACCAAGCTGTTATATTTTAATTTTTTACACTGTTGTTCTTGTACCTGCATGCTACTCCTCCTGCTTTTGTGATTGCGTCTTTGAATAATTCCAACTCGTGTTATGTAGTATCTACTGGTAGTTTTTCGAATTTTTCTGTGATTTTTGTGTGTGTATTTCTCCCGTACCATGTCGTCCTTACGTTTGTTTATTCTAATTTGTGTTGGATTTTTTTTATCTTTGTTGTCTCTCTTCTTTCTCTTTCTGATTGTTTTTACAGTTACTATTACTGTTTTATGGTCGGTGTCTGTCTTGCATTCTGTTATTTTCCTTCTGTTGGTTCTTGTTAGCTAGTCATTGAACAGGTAAATCAACTCTGGTGTCACTGCTCTGAACACCTGACACTGTGGTTTAAGTCTGTCATAGATCTCACACCGTTCTGAAACTTGCACCTCCACTCATACACTTGATGAATTGATAGGTATAATCACCGAATCATTGATAGGCATACATCACCGTACTAAACCATTGATAGGCATACATCACTGCACTGAACCATTGATAGGCATACATCACCGTACTAAACCATTGATAGACATACATCACTGCACTGAACCATTGATAGGCAAACATCATTGTACTGAACCTTCCTCTAGATTTCTACAGGTTTCACCCCCTTCAATGAATATCAATGGTGAGATAGCCATCCTTAAAAAAATGCAATTGTGACATCACATTGTTCATGTGCACCGCATACAAGTCTATTATAAAAGCAATATTGACAAGTCACAAGTTAATATTTCTTCTTCTTTCGTTCACTTGAAACATGTCTATATGTGTAATTCTGTCTCCTGAATAAAACTCACTGTCTTTTGTAGTTAATACAGTGTCCCATAGAGCTTTGATTCCAGTGTTGTTTCCTCTGGCCAATATGTCTGCCTCAGCGTTTCATGCTCAGGACACTCTTGAAGTATATGTTTGGCACTCTGTGCTGCCTGTCCACATGTACACATGGCCGTGTTGCCAATCTTGAACTTTGTATACATGTGACTGCGGAGTCGGTTGTGTCCTGTTCTGAGATGTAGAATTATAACTTGTTCTGATCTGTTCATAATGTGATAGTCATCTTGTGTTGGTAGTTTTCTTATTGACTTGATCATCTGTTTTTTCTGATGGTAGGTGATTGGTATATCTGGTTGGTCTTCGGCAGCACCTTCCTTAGCCAGTTGGTCTGCTTTTTCATTTCCTGGTATTCCACAGTGAGAGGGTATCCACTGCATGGTTAGCCTATACTGGTAAGACAATTCACTAAGTAGTTTTTTCAAGTCTGTTAATTTTCCAGACTGGAGAGCTTGAAAGCACTGCTTCAAGGTAATACAAGGTAATACAACTGTTATTATTTTTAGCAGGCTTTTAAGATTTTTATTTGAAGTATTCTTGTATGCCTGATTATAGCAGGTGCTTTCTCAAACATTAGACAGGTACATTCCCAAACATTAGACAGGTAGATTCCCAACATTGGGACAGGTACATTCCCAACATTGGGACAGGTACATTCTCAAACATTAGACAGGTACATTTCCAACATTGGGACAGGTACATTCTCAAACATTAGACATGTAGATTCCCAACATTGGGACAGGTACATTCCCAACATTGGGACAGGTACATTCTCAAACATTAGACAGGTACATTTCCAAACATTAGACAGGTACATTCCCAACTGAAAATGTATTACATGTATCCAACTTGTTGACATTCCTCAGAAAATAAACAAGTTCAGCAATCACAAGATTTGATCTCAATGATTTATTTCTTGATGTGATTAAAACAAAAACAGTTGTGTGTGGCCTCAATAATCAAACATTTGGTATCAAAAATATACAATTGCAAAAAGTAACAACAATCAAGTATGGAATTGTCTCAAATATTTACAACAAAAAACAACACTGCCCATATACCTGTGCCTGCTTGCAATCATTATCATCATCATCATGTTCTGGATCAAGGTAAGAATGACTGGGATCAGCCACAAATAAACAACAAGCACACAGATGAGCAGGAGAACAAGAAACTCTTGGAAACACATACGGTAATCTAAAAAATACAACTAATTTTGCAGACAACCAACAAAACTAGAACTTACAGTAGTTGGCATCTGTTACATATTCTAGCGTGGTTTTACTGTACTATTCTCATTTTACAAATTCTAGCATGGTTTTACTGCACTGTTTTCACATTACAAATTATAACACGATTTTACTGTAGGGTAGCAGAAGGCAAAGTATCACACATTTCAGCATATTCTGACAACTAGACTTAACTATGAGAGACCAAAACTGCCATCAGTGTATAGCTTATCCATTTATCTTACATTCGTGAGGTTATTGAAAACATACAGTTATGTGTAGACAGTAGAATTAGAATTTATGAGCATATGTTTAAAAAATAACTTTGCCTCACTTTTTGGGGGTAAAGTGTCGCAGGCAAAACGTTAATACAAACCATTATAAAATTGAGGTAGATCGGCATTGCGACAGGTCTAGCACACTGACAGTGTGTAAATGTGTGCTAAGAACAGATAGAATAACGAGAATGACTTAGTTTCGTAACTAATTTGAAAACAAAAGTTCAGATAAAAAATAGTTCACAGGTTCTGTTTTAAAGCTAACAATGTTTTTATAAGGCTGAATGATCATTATAACCATATGTGTCTACTCTCTCCCAACATTAGCATCGGTATCTGCAACTTCCTCATGACAGTGACATTTTTTCATACATTTTGAATGTGACACTTTGCCCCAATAAACTGTCTGACCTAGTCACGTGTGCTAAAAGAAACCCCTTAGATCCAGAAACAACCCGCTGCTAGGTTTTACTCCATGCAGCACTTTGCTACCGGCTACCCCACTGCCCTCATGTTTCATATTCAAACATGATTTTATTGTAACGTTCTCATGTTTCATATTCAAACATGATTTTATTGTACTGTTCTCATGTTTCATATTCGAACATGATTTTATTGTACTGTTCTCATGTTTCATATTCAAACATGATTTTATTGTACTGATCTCATGTTTCATATTCAAACATGATTTTATTGTACTGTTCTCATGTTTCATATTCTATAATGCTCTCTTACATTATAGGCAAATGTTATAACTGACTATTGTCATTTTTTGACAGAATGCTATTTTAGAACGTAAACTTCATTTACATAAACTTTGCATTAGCACATAACCATGCGGTCACATGTTTAAATTAAATGTAATCTTCAATATACATGAACAAATAGAACACATTACACACTGACAATCAGGTCATAGAACAGACAATCATGTCATAGAACTGACAATCATGCCAAAGAACAATCATGTCACAGAACCAAAAAAATATGTCACGAAGGGAAAACATGATGGCACAAAGTATAAAAATTACATCAAGATAAATGCATAGTCATTGGTCCTTATCACAGAAAATGTTTACATTTCAGATTTCATTGGTAAGAAATTATTTGATTTGTATCATTATTTCACAATTAACATATGACATTTGCTATCAACATTTAACAATGTTTTACTTTTTGTGTGTTAATTAACACATGTACTCCTGCATGCGTACAACTGTGTGTATGTGTGTGTGGGTATATTTCATAACGATGCAGTTGTGAAGACCTATGCTCCTTCCACATTTTACTTGCTAAGTGAATCATATTTCAGCTTTATCAGATGTAAAACAGCATCCTCAAATCTGCCATGAGGTGATTACCTAAAGAAATCTGCATGTTTGAGATCCGCAGTTCTAGATATTGAAGTGTTGGTCTCTATGAGAGACACTTTCAAATGTGGTGCACATCATTGGAGGTGATATATCCTTCTGTCTGTGTGTGGATGATATATCTTTCTGTCTGTGTGTGGATGATATATAGCTATATATATCTTTCTGTCTGTGTGTGGATGATATATCTTTCTGTCTGTGTGTGGATGATATATCTTTCTGTCTGTGTGTGGATGATATATCTTTCTGTCTGTGTGTGGATGATATATCTTTCTGTCTGTGTGTGGATGATATATCTTTCTGTCTGTGTGTGGATGATATATCTTTCTATCTGTGTGTGGATGATATATCTTTCTGTCTGTGCGTGGATGATATATATTTCTGTCTGTGTGTGGATAATATCTCTTTCTGTCTGTGCGTGGATGATATATCTTTCTGTCTGTGTGTGGATGATATATCTTTCTGTCTGTGTGTGGATGATATATCTTTCTCTCTGTGTGTGGATGATATATATTTCTGTCTGTGTGTGGATAATATCTCTTTCTATCTGTGTGAATAAACAGAGAGATATTGTAACTACACAAGAATCAAGGATGAACAAAGAGAAAGCATGACTACATGAGACAGAGAGATGAACACAGCTACATGAGACAGAGAAATGAATAAAGACTGCGTAATGGGTTGCATATATAATACTGAAAGATTTTTTTTCAACAAATGTTTGACAACAATCTAGAAAATATCACTGAGAATTTCTCACCAGTTCATGACAATAACCGTGATCTGATTAGCTAGATATCAACTCTATTCAAGTTGATATGATATGAAATCAATAAATTGAATTTCATCATCTAGACATTACACTGAGATACGACATCTGGACTGACATCAGTAGTTCACACTCTCAAACCTCTGCCATTATCATTATTCAGTGACTTGTAAGAGATTTCATCCTTTGTTCGACACACCAAAACACAAGTGCTCATAAGAGTCAGAAGCTGGTGATGACCAAATAATACAAAATATTAAAAGTTATATCACTCAAACATCAACAATATTTTTTTGTTTATATTTATCCTGGAGGTAATACACTTGCAGTATGTTGTCACATTGTGATAGAAACACATTACCTTAGCCCTGGATTGCACTAAAAACTACAATAAAGGTCACAGAGCCTAAACAATAACTTCCCCACCTCACAAGTAGCTGGTACATTAACTGGCACTGAAACCCCAGTGATTACATCTTGTGAAACATTGTGCAAGGGACATAACCTGTTAATAATTGCAAGTGACATAACTTTTGGTAATAATTGTACATGATCATATATAATGACGTGATTATTATGCACATAATCCTGCTAGTCCCGACCAATCAATATTATGCACATAATCCTGCCAGTCCCGACCAATTCATTATAATGGGATTCCACTGTATATATATCAGACTCCATTGGAAATTTCTAGGCACATTATTCCCATAGGTTGCCATTATGTTCAGGAAGAAACAGCAGCTAATCGGATACCATAGAGAGAACACATTCATTCTCGTCAGCCATTGTGGACTAATTTAGACAAATGATATAAAGGGATTGGTACAACTAATCAAGAACACAAAGAAATACAGTGAATCACACACAAAAATGTGCACACAAAAAAAAAAAAATTATGTCAACAGATTAAACAACACAACAACTAAAAATCAGAGTAGACAATATCGAGATAGAATGTGTGACAGAGTAGACAATATCGAGATAGAATGTGTGACAGAGTAGACAATATCGAGATAGAATATGTGACAGAGTAGACAATATCGAGATAGAATGTGTGAATACATTATAATACTTAGTAACACATATCAACAGTGCAAGAGACCGCATGGCAGAGATAAGGAAGAGATTGGCAATGGCATATTGTAAAATAACACAGTTGAAAAACATATTGGAAAAACTACAAAATAGAAATGAAACGCTAATGCTATAAACTTTTTTTTTCCTGTTGCAACATACAGCTGCGAAACATGGACCCTAAGTAAAACAGAGGCAAAGAAGATCAATGCCTTTGAGATGAAATGCTACAGAAAGATACTTAGAATATCATGGAAGGAAAAAAAGAGAAACTCAGATATAAACACATTGAATATTCCAGAGTTTTGGTTACTAAACTCAATAACAAAAAGAAAACTATGCCCGTTTGGTCATATAAAGAGACAACTATTTAGAAAGACAAATAATGGAGGGAAGAGCACCTGGGCAGAGGAGAAGAAAGGGCAGACCAAGAAGATGATGGACTGACAGCATTAAAGATAACATGAATACATCGCTGGAAAATGCAAGCCTCATCACCCAAGACAGAGAGGGCTTCAGGGAGTTCATTGGGAAGACAACGTTTAGGAATGAATACATCACATGACATGACATATTTAAGACTTACCTGTATCATAGCAAGAGAGACAGCTGTGCAGGCAATACGTATCAGACTGCTATTGAATTCATCATTCAACTTGATCAAGCAGCCCTGCAAATACAAACAAGTCTACTGTCACACACTACACACAATACTAACACTTTACTGACCAGCACATAGAAACAAATCTACTGTCACACACTACACACAAGACACTAACACTTTACTGACCAGCAGATAGAAACAAGTCTACTGTCACACACTACACACAAGACACTAACACTTTACTGACCAGCAGATAGAAACAAGTCTACTGTCACACACTACACACAAGACACTAACACTTTACTGACCCACACATAGAAACAAGTCTACTGTCACACACTACACACAAGACACACTTTACTGACCAGCACATAGAAACAAGTCTACTGTCACACACTACACACAAGACACTAACACTTTACTGACCCGCACATAGAAACAAGTCTACTGTCACACACTACACACAAGACACTAACACTTTACTGACCAGCAGATAGAAACAAGTCTACTGTCACACACTACACACAAGACACTAACACTTTACTGACCAGCACATAGAAACAAGTCTACTGTCACACACTACACACAAGACACTAACACTTTACTGACCAGCAGATAGAAACAAGTCTACTGTCACACACTACACACAAGACACTAACACTTTACTGACCAGCACATAGAAACAAGTCTACTGTCACACACTACACACAAGACACACTTTACTGACCAGCACATAGAAACAAGTCTACTGTCACACACTACACACAAGACACTAACACTTTACTGACCAGCAGATAGAAACAAGTCTACTGTCACACACTACACACAAGACACTAACACTTTACTGACCCGCACATAGAAACAAGTCTACTGTCACACACTACACACAAGACACTAACACTTTACTGACCCGCACATAGAAACAAGTCTACTGTCACACACTACACACAAGACACTAACACTTTACTGACCCGCACATAGAAACAAGTCTACTGTCACACACTACACACAAGACACTAACACTTTACTGACCCGCACATAGAAACAAGTCTACTGTCACACACTACACACAAGACACTAACACTTTACTGACCCGCACATAGAAACAAGTCTACTGTCACACACTACACACAAGACACTAACACTTTACTGACCCGCACATAGAAACAAGTCTACTGTCACACACTACACACAAGACACTAACACTTTACTGACCAGCAATCCAGAGCGTAGATATCTTCTATTACCAAATATTTTACACATCTACATCACTGTTATAAAACTGAAGTCACGTCACAGAGATTGGAAACTTTCTACCTGTCATAATGAATGTTATAAAACTGAAGTCACGTCACAGAGATTTGAAACTTTCTACCTGTCATAATGAATGTTATAAAACTGAAGTCACGTCACAGAGATTTGAAACTTTCTACCTGTCATAATGAATGTTATAAAACTGAAGTCACGTCACAGAGATTTGAAACTTTCTACCTGTCATAATGAATGTTATAAAACTAAAGTCACGTCACAGAGATTTGAAACTTTCTACCTGTCATAATGAATGTTTGCATTCTCTGAATATATTTGAAAATCCCCAATGTTACCTCATGAGCTAAATCCTACTTATTATAATAACTCTGGGTGTGGACATATGACTTTCTATAGATTAGAAAATCTCACCTTCCAGAAATTTGGTTTCCTCATGATTAATACCCACAAATAATATCAATAGACTTTCATTAGTGCTGTCATTTTGTAATAACATACTATCAAGGATGAGCTATTTTAAGTAACACTATCTCTATGGTTTCAGTATTTCTGAAGTATCCTAACAGTTTTCACAATCGTTGAAGTTGATCATCAAGGATATATAACGGAAGCTGATGAAATTGTCATCAAGGATATATAACGGAAACTGTTGAAGTTGGTCACAAAGGATATATAACGGAAACTATAATATCCACACAATACTTATGAAGGCGCAGGCATGATGGGCAGGCCATCTTGTGCGTATGGAGAACTCGCGTTTGCCAAAACAAATATATTATGGAGAACTCAAGGCAGGATTTCGAAAAGCTGGTGGACAGAAAAAGCGTTTCAAAGACACGCTCAAGTCATCCTTGAAACATCTTAACATTGACGTAGGCGCTTGGGAGAGCCTCGCTCAGGATAGAACAGCATGGCGTTACAGCATTAGAACGGGAGCACTAGCGGCGGAATAATTCAGACAAGAAACTGCAAGACAGAAGCGGACACGTAGAAAAGAAAAAACATCTCAACCTCACACAGATACCTTCTATTGTTGTCAATTCTATAAAAGAACATTTTGTGCGCGCATTGGACTTGCTAGTCATTTAAAAACGCACTATTAACTTTACTATTTTATTATTTATTGTTATTATTATTATGGTTGAGTTTTTGGTCGTCGTCGATCACGACGGACGAACATCATAATGGAAACTGTTGAAGTTGGTCACAAAGGATATATAACGGAAACTGTTGAAGTTAGTTGGTCATCAAGGATATATAACGGAAATTCAACAACCATCAAATTTGATAAACAACGTGTTAATAAGATTAGCATACTTGATCAGAAGACTTTACCACCAGTCTATGTACTGACTAACTCTATCAGATGACTTTAACACCAGTCTATGTACTGACTAACTCTATCAGATGACTTTACCATAGTCTATGTACTGACTAACTCTATCAGATGACTTTACCACCAGTCTATGTACTGACTAACTCTATCAGATGACTTTACCACCAGTCTATGTACTGACTAACTCTATCAGATGACTTTAACATAGTCTATGTACTGACTAACTCTATCAGATGACTTTACCACCAGTCTATGTACTGACTAACTCTATCAGATGACTTTACCACCAGTCTATGTACTGACTAACTCTATCAGATGACTTTACCATAGTCTATGTACTGACTAACTCTAACAGATGACTTTACCACCAGTCTATGTACTGACTAACTCTAACAGATGACTTTACCACCAGTCTATGGACTGACTAACTCTAACAGATGACTTTACCACCAGTCTATGGACTGACTAAATCTAACAGAGGACTTTACCACCAGTCTATGGACTGACTAACTCTAACAGATGACTTTACCACCAGTCTATTCTATAGTGTCAAGTTACCAAGAATCAATGCTGGAGTCGGATGTATCAGGCCAAAACATACATATACTACAGCCAAGCTGTAAACCATGACGCAACTAATTCTGTTCTCCAGAGTTTGAGAATGAACACAGAAGAAGTTAAAAGACAGAGACATTAGTTGTAGTGTGGACTTACGGTGAAGTAGATGCTGTCTGAGTTGACTGTAGGGTTACAAGCTACATAGCTGTAGTTACAGCATGATTGCGGCACAGTGTTGCTGTGATTGACTTTCCAATATGTTGACTGTTGCCATTCAGTTGCATTATGAACTCCACAACAGGAGAGCTGCAAAGAAAATACACAAGATTTTATTGTTTTCTGATAGTGAGTCAATGATGATGATGTTCCTCCTTCTCAAGCGATGATAAACATGAAAAACAACACAAAATTTATTGATTGTTTAATCTGGTTTGTGAGTTCATAGATGAGTCCGATTCGTGCCAGGAATGTTCTATTGCAGTGCATGCAGGAATGTAGAAGGTTTTGGGTAGGAGAGATTTTGGATTTGTCCTTCTGCTTCCGTCACGTGTAACTTGAGTCAATGGTAAAGGAATAATCAACAGAGAAATTTAATCTTATCTGACCAATCTTTAAGTTAATCAACAAATTTAATCTTATCTGACCAATCTTTAAGTTAATCAACAAATTTAATCTTATCTGACCAATCTACAAATGATGGCTAAACAAGATGTTATAACACATGTAACCGTTGACGTAACAAATGTGCGATAACAGATGATGAAAGTGTTACCTCTTGCTGCATATAATCAATCTGTTCCTTGTACACAAACACATTATAGTTGTCCATGGCATCCATCAGACTCTCTTCTAGAATACCTTCAACCTTCAAGACATGAAATATTTACATAGGTCAATCACTGGGAGTTTCACAGACAATTCAATATCATGTAAATATATATTCTGATGCAGTCACAGATTTGTTTTTGTTCTGTGGAACATGAGGCAGATCATCGCCTAATAAAGATACTTATCTATGATAAGTTGCAGAAGTGCATCTGCTCTCAAGGTGATCAAAAACAAGCACTACAATGACTCGTTAAAGATCTCACTGAAAGCCTTTGAAATAAAGCAAAATATATGGGGAGATGTTGCATGAATTAGAGTTACATGGCGATCTAGTTAACAAAAAAAAGGCATCGTATCTTGTGAAAAGAGAAGAAATGCAGATGCTCAACAGCGGAGAGTAGCTAGAACGTCTCAGTTAGATCAATAACTATCTACAATTAGTCATCCCATGCCAAAACTGCGCAAGAGCATTTGCGGACAGTATATGGCTTATCAGCCATCTAAGATCATATAGTCAAGGACATGACTCTAACTGAATTTCAAAAGTGAATGTAACAAGATGGTCATCATTACTAGTGATAGATGGACAACAATAAAGTATTAATCAACAGAGAAACTAAATCTTATCTGATCATTCTTCAAGTTAATCAACAGAGAAACTAAATCTTATCTGATCATTCTTCAAGTTAATCAACAGAGAAACTAAATCTTATCTGATCATTCTTCAAGTTAATCAACAGAGAAACTAAATCTTATCTGATCATTCTTCAAGTTAATCAACAGAGAAACTAAATCTTATCTGACCATTCTTCAAGTTAATCGACAGAGAAACTAAATCTTATCTGATCATTCTTCAAGTTAATCAACAGAGAAACTAAATCTTATCTGACCATTCTTCAAGTTAATCAACAGAGAAACTAAATTTTATCTGATCATTCTTCAAGTTAATCAACAGAGAAACTATATCTTATCTGACCATTCTTCAAGTTAATCGACAGAGAAACTAAATCTTATCTGACCATTCTTCAAGTTAATCGACAGAGAAACTAAATCTTATCTGACCATTCTTCAAGTTAATCAACAGAGAAACTAAATTTTATCTGACCATTCTTCAAGTTAATCAACAGAGAAACTAAATTTTATCTGACCATTCTTCAAGTTAATCAACAGAGAAACTAAATTATCCGACCATTCTTCAAGTTAATCAACAGAGAAACTAAATTTTATCTGACCATTCTTCAAGTTAATCAACAGAGAAACTAAATTATCCGACCATTCTTCAAGTTAATCAACAGAGAAACTAAATCTTATCCAACCATTCTTCAAGTTAATCAACAGAGAAACTAAATCTTATCTGACCATTCTTCAAGTTAATCAACAGATAAACTAAATCTTATCTGACCATTCTTCAAGTTAATCAACAGAGAAACTAAATCTTATCTGACCATTCTTCAAGTTAAACAGAGAAACTAAATCTTATCTGACCATTCTTCAAGTTAAACAGAGAAACTAAATCTTATCCGACCATTCTTCAAGTTAATCAACAGAGAAACTAAATCTTATCTGACAATTCTTCAAGTTAATCAACAGAGAAACTAAATCTTATCTGACCATTCTTCAAGTTAAACAGAGAAACTAAATCTTATCTGACCATTCTTCAAGTTAAACAGAGAAACTAAATCTTATCTGACCATTCTTCATGTTAAACAGAGAAACTAAATCTTATCTAACCATTCTTCAAGTTAATCAACAGAGAAACTAAATCTTATCCAACCATTCTTCAAGTTAATCAACAGAGAAACGAAATCTTATCTAATCATTCTTCAAGTTAATCAACAGAGAAACTAAATCTTATCTGATCATTCTTCAAGTTAATCAACAGAGAAACTAAATCTTATCTGACCATTCTTCAAGTTAATCAACAGAGAAACTAAATCTTATCTGACCATTCTTCAAGTTAATCAACAGAGAAACTAAATCTTATCTGATCATTCTTCAAGTTAAACAACAGAGAAACGAAATCTTATCCAACCATTCTTCAAGTTAATCAACAGAGAAACTAAATCTTATCTGATCATTCTTCAAGTTAAACAGAGAAACTAAATCTTATCTGATCATTCTTCAAGTTAATCAACAGAGAAACTAAATCTTATCTGACCATTCTTCAAGTTAATCAACAGAGAAACTAAATCTTATCTGACCATTCTTCAAGTTAATCAACAGAGAAACTAAATCTTATCTGATCATTCTTCAAGTTAATCAACAGAGAGGCGGAAGCCCCGGGAAGAGTTCTCTTTTCTTTGTAAGCAGCCACATCCCTGGAATCGGCTTGCCCGGAGATAGGGACCGCGGCCCCGTAAAGCACCGCGGTTCTTGCGGTGTCCGGTGCGCTCCCGTCGGCCCTTGAAAACATCACGGAGACGGTGTGAATTTCGTGCCAGGCCGTACCCATATCCGCAGCAGGTCTCCGAGGTGCACAGCCTCTAGTCGATAGAACAATGTAGGTAAGGGAAGTCGGCAAATTGGATCCGTAACTTCGGGAAAAGGATTGGCTCTGAGGGCTGGGTCAGTCGGGCCGGGGTACGAAGCGGGACTGGGATGGGCCCGGGCTGGGCGAGGCCGCCGCCGCTAGCCGGCGGGCCGGCCGAGCTCGGAACGTGGCTTCAACCTTCCCGTGGACCGCCCCAGCTATGCGGCGGTGCCTCACCGGCGCCGTCCGCGTCGGCTGGCATTCAACAGCCAACTAGATAACCAAGATCCCAAATGTACCTCCACGCGGTGCACCCTGGAAACAGAAATACAGCAGCTCGTGCTGATTCTGGCCAAATCATTTGGGGATCGTGTCCGAGAATGTGGAGGTAGCAGATGGAAAGAGATTTGACTGCACAAGAGACAGACAATATCTCCGACACCACCAGCATCACCACATATAGCGACACTGTCGACATACAGTGAAGCTAGTCAGTCCAGTCCGAACATTGGAGGGGCGGCCAATGTAAAATGCACGTAAAGGTAAATGCATTGCGAGAGACAAATATGTTTCATACAGAGTACAATGAAACAATGAAAGGGCAGAACAGCGCTAGAGGGTAGCGCGAACTGCAAATAGAAAGTGAAAAGTCCCTAGGAAAGGGAACTACAAGCTCCGTCAGCTCGAGACGGGCTTCTAGTCACCAGAGTTCCTAACAGGCAGAGACTCAGACCCATCCATCGGCGTTTGGTAAAGCAAAAGACCTAACCCAACTCTAACGTCGAGCCTTCCTAAACCGGAATTATGCTCGCGAAGAGAAAGGGTTCTGTACCCGATGGGTGTAGGCAAGAAAGGGACAACGATGGCAGTCCTGGCCCAACTCTACTGTCAAGGTTTCCTATACCGGAAGTAACTTGCAGAGAGAAAGGGTTCCGTACTCGATTCACTCAGGCACAAAAGGGACAACGATTTAGCCCTGGCCCAACTTTACTGTCAGGTTTTCCTACACCGGAAATACACTTGAAGAGAGAAAGGGTTCAGTACCTGATGGGCTCAGGCGCTATTGGGACAAGGACGCTCAGCTCGAGAACGCCTTGCTCTCAAACGCGTGGTGTGAGACTCGAACTTGGACAAGGGGTACACGATGTCGGTGAATGACACCTCGGCTAAGAGGGCGAAAGAGCCAAGGTCCAACTCCTCTGTTGAGTTCTTCCCCTTAAGGAACCAGGCTCATGGATGAGAAACGGTTCAGTACCTAATGGGCACAGGCACAGCACGTCCAATTACACGAGGCAAGTTCATAGACAGTGGAACACCTCGTTCGAGTGAGACGAGAGCAAGAAAATCGTCTGGGCGAAGAGTCTTCGCTACGCGTGCGTGGAGACAGATATAGAGGCTGTCACAGGCTAAGGGTAGCCCACCCGAATTGTCATGGCATGCCGAAATCGGATGTGCTAGGCCTACAATGGCGCATAACGGTGGCACAACGTAATCACGCTCCCGGCGGAAATCGCACGGATATCCGTGATGGTTACAATGGAGCGAACGAAAAACAAACAAACAAACAAACAAAACAGAGAAACTAAATCTTATCCAACCATTCTTCAAGTTAATCAACAGAGAAACTAAATCTTATCTGATCATTCTTCAAGTTAAACAGAGAAACTAAATCTTATCTGATCATTCTTCAAGTTAAACAGAGAAACTAAATTTTATCTGATCATTCTTCAAGTTAAACAGAGAAACTAAATCTTATCTGACCATTCTTCAAGTTAATCAACAGAGAAACTAAATCTTATCTGACCATTCTTCAAGTTAATCAACAGAGAAACTAAATCTTATCCAACCATTCTTCAAGTTAATCAACAGAGAAACTAAATTTTATCTGACCATTCTTCAAGTTAATCAACAGAGAAACTAAATTTTATCTGACCATTCTTCAAGTTAATCAACAGAGAAACTAAATTATCCGACCATTCTTCAAGTTAATCAACAGAGAAACTAAATTTTATCTGACCATTCTTCAAGTTAATCAACAGAGAAACTAAATTATCCGACCATTCTTCAAGTTAATCAACAGAGAAACTAAATCTTATCCAACCATTCTTCAAGTTAATCAAGAGAGAAACTAAATCTTATCTGACAATTCTTCAAGTTAATCAACAGAAACTAAATTTTATCTGACCATTCTTCAAGTTAATCAACAGAGAAACTAAATCTTATCTGACCATTCTTCAAGTTAATCAACAGAGAAACTAAATCTTATCTGACCATTCTTCAAGTTAAACAGATAAACTAAATCTTATCTGACCATTCTTCAAGTTAAACAGAGAAACTAAATCTTATCCGACCATTCTTCAAGTTAATCAACAGAGAAACTAAATCTTATCTGACAATTCTTCAAGTTAATCAACAGAGAAACTAAATTTTATCTGACCATTCTTCAAGTTAATCAAGAGAGAAACTAAATCTTATCTGACCATTCTTCAAGTTAAACAGAGAAACTAAATCTTATCTGACCATTCTTCAAGTTAAACAGAGAAACTAAATCTTATCTGACCATTCTTCATGTTAAACAGAGAAACTAAATCTTATCTAACCATTCTTCAAGATAATCAACAGAGAAACTAAATCTTATCCAACCATTCTTCAAGTTAATCAACAGAGAAACTAAATCTTATCTGACCATTCTTCAAGTTAATCAACAGAGAAAACTAAATCTTATCTGATCATTCTTCAAGTTAATCAACAGAGAAACTAAATCTTATCTGACCATTCTTCAAGTTAAACAACAGAGAAACGAAATCTTATCCAACCATTCTTCAAGTTAATCAACAGAGAAACTAAATCTTATCTGATCATTCTTCAAGTTAAACAGAGAAACTAAATCTTATCTGATCATTCTTCAAGTTAATCAACAGAGAAACTAAATCTTATCTGACCATTCTTCAAGTTAATCAACAGAGAAACTAAATCTTATCTGATCATTCTTCAAGTTAATCAACAGAGAAACGAAATCTTATCTGACCATTCTTCAAGTTAATCAACAGAGAAACTAAATCTTATCTGACCATTCTTCAAGTTAATCAACAGAGAAACTAAATCTTATCTGATCATTCTTCAAGTTAATCAACAGAGAAACGAAATCTTATCGAACCATTCTTCAAGTTAATCAACAGAGAAACTAAATCTTATCTGACCATTCTTCAAGTTAATCAACAGAGAAACTAAATCTTATCTGACCATTCTTCAAGTTAATCAACAGAGAAACTAAATCTTATCTGATCATTCTTCAAGTTAAACAACAGAGAAACGAAATCTTATCCAACCATTCTTCAAGTTAATCAACAGAGAAACTAAATCTTATCTGATCATTCTTCAAGTTAAACAGAGAAACTAAATCTTATCTGATCATTCTTCAAGTTAATCAACAGAGAAACTAAATCTTATCTGACCATTCTTCAAGTTAATCAACAGAGAAACTAAATCTTATCTGACCATTCTTCAAGTTAATCAACAGAGAAACTAAATCTTATCTGATCATTCTTCAAGTTAATCAACAGAGAAACGAAATCTTATCCAACCATTCTTCAAGTTAATCAACAGAGAAACTAAATCTTATCTGACCATTCTTCAAGTTAATCAACAGAGAAACTAAATCTTATCTGACCATTCTTCAAGTTAATCAACAGAGAAACTAAATCTTATCTGATCATTCTTCAAGTTAAACAGAGAAACTAAATCTTATCTGACCATTCTTCAAGTTAATCAACAGAGAAACTAAATCTTATCTGACCATTCTTCAAGTTAATCAACAGAGAAACTAAATCTTATCCAACCATTCTTCAAGTTAATCAACAGAGAAACTAAATCTTATCCAACCATTCTTCAAGTTAATCAACAGAGAAACTAAATCTTATCCAACCATTCTTCAAGTTAATCAACAGAGAAACTAAATCTTATCCAACCATTCTTCAAGTTAATCAACAGAGAAACTAAATATCTGAGCATTTTTCAAGTTAATTAACAAACTAAACCTGACCATTCTTCAAGTTAAACAGAGAAACTAAATATTATCTGCCTTACCCGACCTCTGTACAGATATCCCAGAGTTCCAGCTAATACTTCACCAATAAACACGGTCAATATGAGGCTGAAAAACTGTAAGAAACATCAATTAGAATCAAGTGTTAATAACTATGAGACTCATATAACACTAATACATATATACGGAAGGGAGAATGCTACGAATCATATAACACTAATACATATATACGGAAGTGAGACTGCTACGAATCATATAACACTAATACATATATATGGAAGGGAGACTGCTACGAATCATATAACACTAATACATATATATGGAAGGGAGACTGCTACGAATCATATAACACTAATACATATATATGGAAGGGAGACTGCTACAGCCTAATAATAATAAGACCCATAATCCGTCAGTGTCGTAACAATATCACATTTTCAGACAGCACAAAAAGCTCCCCAAACACCTCTGACATCAGCCATGCACTTTGAACATGTGTAGAAAATCATGCCCAGACTATTCCTTGATCCTAAACAGAAGAACTAAACTCATTCAAGAAATGGAAACAACACATATAAATCCAGAAGCTACATATCTCAACGCAGACATCACAATACAAGAAGTTACTAGGGCAATAGCCAGAAAATCAAACACAGCAGCAGGACCAGACATACTAAACTACACTATACTGAAGAAAGTACCCCCTAACATCATTCAAATGATTACAACTCTATTCAACAAGATATGGGAGGAGGGGAAAATACCCACGTCGTGGTAAAGAGCCACTATAATACCACTCCTCAAACAGGATAAAGACCCAAAAGTAACTGGTTCTTACCGACCCATATCCCTAACGTCGCACCTAGGGAAAATACTAGAAACAGTAGTAAATACGAGGTTAACATTCCACCTCGGAAAATATAACCTATACAGTCCCAAACAAGCAGGATTCAGAAAGGGCAGAAGCACTGTCATCCAACTATTAAAGTTGGAACATGAGGTAAAAAAAAGGCTTCATGCAAAACAACAAAACCCTGGCTGTATTCCTCGACGTCGCCAGAGCATACGATGAATGCTGGCGAGAGGGAGCCCTGCTAAAAATCCAAAAAACAGGAATCCATGGGAAAACCATAAACTACATAAAAAATTTCCTACAGGGACGCTACTTCCGTGTGTAGATCAACAACGATCTATCCGATGTCTACGAACACGAAAACGGGATTCCACAGGATTCTGTTATATCCCCAACTCTATTCACCATAATGGTCAATGACCTGGGGGAAGAGGTGGGAGATGTAATGAACAGTATATCGCAGTTTGCCGATGATGTAGCCATCTGGACCACCGGGAGAAACACTAAATATCTGAAGGAATCTATGCAGAGACAGCTCAACCTGATAGCCAACTGGATGACCAGGTGGGGATTTCAAACCAATGCATCCAAATCCATAGGAATGCTGTTCAGCCGAGGTAACATCCTCAAATCCATAGGAATGCTGTTCAGCCGAGGTAACATCCTCAAATCCATAGGAATGCTGTTCAGCCGAGGTAACATCCTCAAGGATAGAAATCCAGATATTCAAATAAATGGCCAGCCCATCAAATTTGAGAAAACCACACGATTCCTTGGCATGACCCTAGATCGGAGCCTGCGATGGGACAAACATATTAACAAAATAGTTGACCACAGCAGAGGGGGGGCTTAAACATGCTAAGATATATAACAGGAAGTGGTTGGGGGAGCGGACACGCAGACACTGCTCACATTCTACAAATCCTTTATAAGAGACAAAATGGAGTATGCAAACAGTTTATATGAATCGTCTGCCCCGTCAAATACCAAAAAGAGGAACAATATCCAAAATAAAGCCCTAACCACAATAGCCGGGGTACCACCAAGCACATCAGAAGAAGCACTTCAAGTTGCCCTAGATATTCTGCCCCTAGGGCTCAGAAGGAAGGAGCTAAGACTGAAATACTGGGCTAAAATTGGAAGTGACAGCACACACCCAGCCTACAAATCTTTCTATGAAGATGTAACCGAGGGTAATTACAAGCTTACGAAGCCTAGATACCCAGCTGGATGGCATACAAACCAGGAAAAACTACAACACCCAGATATCTGGGACCTGGTAACAACTAGGCAAAATCACAAGGCGGATTGCCCTCCATGGGAACTTGTGCGACCAACAATCGATACACGATTAACGGAAACACTTCCAAAGAATATAGAAAATTATAAAGTCCAGAATAGGACTATCAAGCACATTAACGAACACACGCACAACCATCTAACAATATACACAGTTGGTTCAAAAGGGGATGATGGTACTACGGGGGCAGGAGTCGTAGTCCCAGAGAGAAGAATTAAAAGGGCATACAGACTCCCTAACAACATTTCAATATTTTCTGCGGAGCTTACAGCCATACTGAAAGCACTAGAGCTGATAGGAGAGAACCCACCGGAGCATACCACGATCCTAACGGACTCCCTATCTTCAGTACAAGCGCTTCAACTTAAGAAAGAAAGTGAACAGCCCGACCTGGTAGAAGACATTCTACGAATACAAACATCCTGGCACAATAAAGGAAAACACCTCACAATTATGTGGATTCCAGCGCATGTGGGTATAGCAGGGAATGAGTTGGCCGATATCGAGGCTAAAGCAGGAAGGGCAATAACACAACCAGAAAAGCTAGTACATTCAATGTCCGAAATAAAATAGTTAATTAGAAAGGAAATCAACAAAGAATGGACACTTAAATGGTCAAACAGCTCCAAGGGTAGACATGTCTTCTCCTTCCTAAAAGCTCCTACAAGAAAAACTCAAATACGGGACGAGCTGAAAATTCCTAACAATAGGAAATACCTAAAGCTCAGACTAGGAGTTGCATCGTTCAAAATAAATGAACCAATATGTGAGGAGTGTTACGAGGCAAACTCTATAGAACACTACCTCCTAGACTGCGCCAAATACTGACAACAAAGAACGGCGATGCTAGATTTTTTCAAAAACAACAATATAGAGTGTAACCTAGTAAACACACTAGACCACAAAGTGGACGTAGATTCAAAGAAAATAGTCAAACAATATATATCTCGAACCAAAGAATTAATATAATAAGAAACGAAATTGATATATAAAAACTAATATCTGGAAATAGTGATACAGGATAATCTGACACAAACAAACAAAACACTTTAGAAACAACACACGAGAGCTCCTCACGAGGGCACAATAGCGACCAACAAAACAAACAAGACGACAAGGACTCCCACAATATACCTGCCAACTAGATTGATGGCTTACATAAACAAGACAACAGATACCTATTCAAACAATTAGTCACAGACACCGAACACATAAAGAACATTACACTAACAAACACATGACAGTACAGAATAATCCCACAAGCAAATACACAACAGCCTACATCCACAAAATCTTGCATGTAAAAAGTTTTAACTAGACACAATAACATCCCCCATGACAGCCTCACGATTGTGCTAACATGAGTTTCAACAAATTACAATCATTCCCAACCCCCCAATAACAACTACAGAGCTGTGCAAATGAGTTTCAACACGACAGCCCTCACAAAACAAACCCCGCCCACTTATTAACAACATGGTTGGGCAACCAAATTGTAGTGCAATTGAGTTTCAACAAGTCACACAAACCCACCCCGCACTAACAACCACATGATTGTGCATATACAGAGTTTCACCGCCAAACAGTCAGACCAATCAAATAATAAACATACACACTCCAAACACTGAACATCACCATACAAGTGCTATTGAGTTTCAGCACAACATACTTCACGCAAAACTAGTCCCAACCCCTCACAAACAACCAAAAAATTGTGCACGACCAGAGTTTCACAGTACCAGACACGTCAATCAATACACATACACAATCCAATCAACAAAACACAAACTTACAACAGTGATAACCAAAATGAGTTTCAATCCACCACCACACTCAAATCACTACATTCATACCCACAAGACCAGAACCAGACAGGACAACATAAAGATACCCATAATACAACAGACAGGACATGAATAAAACACCTAAACCCTCATAATACAGACAACATATAACCTAGTTCAGATATATAATCTAATAAAAACAAGAGTACAAGAGCGAGGAGTTCTCATACCACACCGTAACATAAAAAATTACACCATCAGATAACAATCACTAATGGGAAGAAAGCTCAACCAACAGACTGAATAAAACCCAAAAAAAACTCAAGTATAGTTTAGACAAGGGAGGGGGGAGGTCCAAAATACTTGTATTATCGTGAGAATGAAGTATGAAAGGCCAATAATACCAGTATACCATATATACATATGCGTACTATCGAGGTACGCAACTGTATAAGTATGTAAGGGTGTGTAAAACATCTGAGTACATGGATATTTATGTTATGTAAAATATGTGGATACATGAGTATATGATATATAAAGCACAAGTGTGTATGGATATTTATGTTATGTATGTATAAAGTATTTGGGTGAATGGGTATTAATGATATGTAATGAACATGGGTAAATGTGTACTTATGATATGTAAAGTATATGGGTGCATGTGTTTTTTTTCATATATGAAGTGTATGGGTGCATGTGTATTTTTCATATGTAGGGAATATGGGTACATGTGTATTTTTTGCATATGTAGGGAATATGGGTGCATGTGTATTTTTTGCATATGTAAAGTATATGGGTGCATGTGTATCTTTCATATGTATGGAATATGGGTGCATGTGTATCTTTCATATGTAGGGAATATGGGTGCATGTGTATCTTTCATATGTAGGGAATATGGGTGCATGTGTATCTTTCATATGTTAAGTATATGGATGCAAGTATATATGTATGACCATGTGTGTGTAAGAACCCACTGCTTAATGGATAAATACTATATATGTATATAAACATTGAAGTCGTTTTATTTTATTTTAAAATTTTATTTATTGAATTTTAAAAAAAAAACATTAAAATAAATAATAATAATAATTTTTAAAAATATTTTAAATAAACATTCCTCCACAGAGTCTACAAGACCATCCAAACCTTTGGATGCCAACAAAAGACCCACAATCATCTATTTCTAGGAGGAGTCCAAGACAAACGAGCCTAACACCAAAGGCACTAAGTAAAACAAACAAGTCCGTCTTAGGACTACATCCCAATACCCCAATATTTTTTTTGGTCCTTATAAGGACACACAGACCAGACCCCAGGTCAAATCACCAGTCCATAACAGGACAACCCAGGCCATTGGGCCACAATATATGGCCCGATATAACTAAAGGAAAACCATTCCACGGTTTAAAGGGGCGTGTCTGACTAGACAGACAAATCCACCAACTAACAAACAACAAACTATTCCTTGATGTTATTAATTCATGACTTTCTTTGACTGCCTCTTTCTCTTCCTCCCTGGAGTATTCTTTGTCAATAGCTACAGAAAGTCAGTTGTGACTTGTTACATTTCCAAACCAAACATGTTTATGCCGTTTCATCACTGCCAAAAGTGGTTCTTGATATCCTGCGAGTTTGTTTATTTGCTGACAGGTGAATACATTTGTCTTGTGTTCTATATAACTATATCTTAACGAACATCTGTAGTACAAACATCTGTAGTACAAACATCTGTAGTACAAACATCTGTAGTACAAACATCTGTAGTACAAACATCTGTAGTACAAACATCTGTAGTACAAACATATGTAGTACAAACATATGTAGTACAAACATCTATAGTACAAACATATGTAGAAAAAAACATCTGTAGTACAAACATCTGTAGTACAAACATCAGTAGTACAAACATCTGTAATACAAACATTTGTAGTACAAACATCTGTAGAAAAAACATCTGAAGTAAAAACATCTGTAGTACATACATCTGTAGTACAAACATCTGTAGTACAAACATCTGTAGTGCAAACATCTGTAGTACATACATCTGTAGTACAAACATCTGTAGTACAAATATCTGTAGTACTTGTATTCATAAGCCTGAATTCCTCTTTTTGTGTCTGTTTTGAGATTCCAACTTTCAGATCTATATAAAAGTACACTGAGCACAAGTGATCTGAACATATTGCTACTGCTTACAATATTAACATTAAAAAATGTGCTAAATGCAGTTTTATGTAAACAAATACTCTTCATTCATATAAAATTCTTTCATCAATATTCAGTGATCTTGTTCTTGGTTCTAATACCCTCATGTTAGAACCATTGATATCTCGTGCTGATGTTTACCACACATTGATTCTGGTGGTCCTAATACCCTCATGTTAGAACCATTGATACCCTGTGCTGATTTTCACCACATATTGCTTCTGGTGTCTTTCCTCAGCTTGTCTAACCAGGAAGCATGTTGCCTCACCAGGACACATACTACAGACACATGAGACATCCACATACTGCAGACACATGAGACAGACAAATAAGACAACCACAATCTCATACAAACGAGGCACTGGCATACAAATGAGGCACTGACATACTACAAACACATTTGAAAAATAGGTAATAATGATAGACATACCACTGACAGCAGTGACTTAGATGTGTTACAGGCTGCAAGGCAAGCCAAGATGCCAACAACACACATGACAGCACTGACACCCACGATGATACCTGCTGGCAGCAGTGTCAACAGATCATCTGTAATTTCATCATAATGGTCGTAGGTACTAAAAGCCCAGATACCAATGTAGGACAAACCAGCGGCTGATATCTGAAATATGAACACAAGTTTTTCATTCTGATAAAATACATGTTACAGTAATTTCTTCTAAATAACAGGAGAAACTCGAGATATTTCTGTCATTACATTATGTATGCAAGTCTGTTATTACATTCATGTAAGCAAGTCTGTCAGTATATTCATGTAAGCAAGTCTGTCATTACATTCATGTAAGCAAGTCTGTCACTATATTCATGTAAGCAAGTCTGTCACTATATTAATGTAAGCAAGTCCGCAAATAATTCTGAATACAGCTTTAATTATTGGAACTTACACTTAACTAGACAGACTCAGACTGTAACCAGACAGGCTGTAACCAGACATACTCAGACTGTAACCAGACTGTAACCAGACAGGCTGTAACCAGACATACTCAGACTGTAACCAGACAGACTGTAACCAGACATACTCAGACTGTAACCAGACAGACTAAGACTGTAACCACACATACTCCGACTGTAACCAGACAGACTGTAACCAGACATACTCAGACTGTAACCAGACATACTCAGACTGTAACCACACATACTCAGACTGTAACCAGACAGACTGTAACCAGACATACTCAGACTAACCAGACATACTCAGACTGTAACCAGACAGACTGTAACCAGACAGACTTAGACTGTAACCAGACATACTCAAACTGTAACCAGACATACTCAGACTGTAACCAGACATACTCAGACTGTAACCACACATACTCAGACTGTAACCAGACAGACTTTAACCACAATACTCAGACAAAACCAGACAGATGTAACGAGACAGACTCAGACTGTAACCAGACTCAGACTGTAACCAGACTCAAACTGATAAGGTCATAGTTTTCTCAAGGCAGATTTATCTCTGTCTATTTACCTATTTCCCTATCATTTATATTATTATATATGCACAACTATCATGCTGCTTCAGTAACAGATGTGGTGCGTAGGTCAGAAACTGGTGCCCTCCTGTTTTGAGCGACTGATACTTCTCTTGTGTAGTTTATGTACGTTCAATTCCACAGTTATACCCTTACTGATGTTTCTCTGTGTAGTTTATGTATGTTCAGTCCCACAGTTATATCTTTACTGATGTTTCTCTGTGTAGTTTATGTACGTTCAGTCCCACAGTTATACCTTTACTGATGTTTCTCTGTGTAGTTTATGTACGTTCAATCCCACAGTTATACCTTTACTGATGTTTCTCTGTGTAGTTTATGTATGTTCAGTCCCACAGTTATACCTTTACTGATGTTTCTCTGTGTAGTTTATGTACGTTCAATCCCACAGTTATACCTTTACTGATGTTTCTCTGTGTAGTTTATGTACGTTCAATTCCACAATTATACCCTTACTGATGTTTCTGTCTAGTTTATGTACATTCAGTCCCACAGTAATACCTTTACTGATGTTTCTCTGTCTAGTTTATGTATGTTCAATTCCAGTTATACCCTTACTGATGTTTCTCTGTGTAGTTTATGTACGTTCAATTCCACAATTATACCCTTACTGATGTTTCTCTGTGTAGTTTATGAATGTTCAGTCCCACAGTTATACCTTTACTGATGTTTCTCTGTCTAGTTTATATACATTCAGTCCCACAGTTATACCTTTACTGATGTTTGTTCTATGAAGAGTCTTGGCTTTTATTGTGCCCTCCATCGAGGCCAGCTCCTTGTCACAAAGATCGGGGTTTAGTCAAGCCACTAGAGGCTGAAAACTAAGATTGGTACGGCCCTCCTACATGTTTTTATGTCATAATGTCCTGTTGTTGGTCATCCCACTTGTAGTAGAGGGCAATCCAACTTTTTGCATTTGCACTCAGTCATAGTACATAGGTCCTGTGACCCGGACTGTCAAGATCTCATCGGTTTGATGCTGTATGTCGAACTGACACCCAGAAACCAACTGGAGGAAGGGGAAACCTGAGGTGAAACCATCCGATTCAGGACATGACGATCCTACATCTTTCCAAATTTGGCAGACATGGCATATGTCTTGTGTTCCGGTGGACTGTAGGTGGCGGGGAATGGAGAGTGATGAAGCACACCTCAGATTCACTACCCACACATCAGATTCACTACCCACACATCAGATCCACTACCCACACATCAGATTCACTACCCACACATCAGATTCACTACCCACGCATCAGATCCACAACCCACACATCAGATCCACTACCCACACCTCAGATTCACTACCCACACATCAGATCCACTACCCACACCTCAGATTCACTACCCACACATCAGATCCACTACCCACACCTCAGATTCACTACCCACACATCAGATCCACTACCCACACCTCAGATTCACTACCCACACATCAGATCCACTACCCACACCTCAGATTCACTACCCACACATCAGATCCACTACCCACACCTCAGATTCACTACCCATAGATGGGAGTCTGAGAAGATACAAGCAACAGCAGCATCGTACCAGTTGCACAATGGTGTTCCTGGTCCCAGACACTACTTCGTTGGATCACCCTGTAGGTTTGAAAGCAAGCTCCAGAAAAAAAATAACCCCAGATGAAACTGTTCGCTGACTGCCTTGAGTGAAAAATCAGCCATTAGGGGCACACTACACATACTACAACTGAACATATCTGGACTCAGACATAAGACCCTGGAACTGAGTAAAACACTACACAAACATGATACCAACATCACACTACTGCAGGAAACGCTACTAGCAAAGAAAGAACACTTAATACCAGACTACACCATACACAAATGTAAATGTCAGAAGTACAGAGGCATTGCAACACTCATAAAAATGACATGCAAGGAGAAGTCATAAATATGAAAAACAATGGAAACGATATGCAAGAAATAAAAATATGGTACCATGGTTTGTGGTATACAATGTTCAATGCATACTGCACACCCAACTGCAAAAAACAAATAGACATCAGCACCACAGGTGCCAAGAGAACTATGGTGGGAGATTTCAATGCACACATACCTGCAACAGGATACAAGGGCAGAAACATAATGGCAAACAACATAGAGAAACTATACAACACCAACAACCTAATAATATTACAAGATTCCTCATCCACACCCACACTCCTCCACAGAGCCAGTGGATTATCATTCAGACCCGACCTTACCATCATATCTGCAGACCACCAAAATGACTGTATGCTGAGAGTCCATGGTGACACAGGAAGTAACCACCACCCCATACTCCTACAAATCCCACAAACAAGAAATCAACCAACACAAAAAACACCTCGTTGGAACTAGAAATGAGCAGATTGGGAACAACTCAAAACATTCACAGACCAAAACAGAATAGAACAAACTATACTGCGTTCATAAATAGTTGTCCACAGATATTTACATTTTTCTCTGTAATTACTGAGCGTATAGATTCATATTGTGCATGAGTGCATCATTTCATAACCATGTTACAGACTTTTGATTATTTATTATCTTTATTGAGCTAATTTATTGCAGCAGTCGCTACAAATGTCATTTTTTAGGTAGTAACGATTTTATTGTATGTGGAAAATAAATTTTACAGTAATTGCATGTATAGCCGTATCGTACATCTTTCATAGCGTGGGTAAAAATGAGATATTTTGAGAATAACATTTTTCTTTCGTTTCATTGAGAATATATGCAACGAGATATAAAGTTAATAGTGAAACATTTATGAAATAGTATTATTGTGCATGCCAATTGTGCGTGGAAATTTTGTAATACGAATAATTATTCTTCTGTGTTCTTGTTTATAATATCATTTGTTTTATCAAAAATTTCTTTACTTCTTGTTTCATTCAGAATCCGATGAAAGGTAAAGATCGATAATAGTAATGGGTTGAATGCAGCATAAACCATCTTTATGTCAATATTCTTCTTCCACTTTCAATATATGGTCCTCACATTTAGTCCAGAATTCTTTGTTAATGTCAAAGAGCATAGAATATGCCATTTTATGAACATCATTAAGTTTGAAGGTTTTATTTTCCATTGCCACAGCTCCTTTATTTTTAGCTCAAACAAATTCTATTGGATTTAAATGTGAATGATACGATGGTAATCTTATACATCTATGTCTATGCTCCTCTATAATTTTATAGTGTTCTATTCACCAGGTACATCTATGACACAAACATAGAAACTATTGGTTATTGTAATCCAACTCACCAGGTAAATGATGCCTGTGACAATCAGTATTGTAAAGGGGATGCAGTTTAAAGATGTCATTCTTGTTGAGAAGTATCATGAAGGCAAAGTCTAACTTCAAATATTATTTCCTGGACGATTTTCTCACTGTATCAATGAACGATACAAAAGTAGTCATGTTTACTAATGTAATACAATAGGTCACAACACTTACAAATAAATTAACACTTTAAATCCTGGCTGATCTGAAAAATTCAGGGCTTCATGCCCACGGCAAGAGAAATAGCTCCCCGAAAATAAGAGGTCATTATGTAAAAAAAAAATTATTATCCTTATGCTTCCTACTTTAACAAGAAAATTAATGAAAAATGCAATTTGTAACCAAATTGTATGATTCAAAGTCCAATTAACAGATAAATGGGACAGGTACTGATCTGTGAACATATCTTTGTGAATAAGACAAGTTTACTTCTAATGTAACATGTGAGAGGGAAATAAATGAGCACCAGTTTCATGTCGGCATCACTAACTTGTGTCAAATTGTTTGCTGATAAATGTTCAAATGAAAAGCAGTCTCCCTTATACAGCATGACAACATGATAGCATACACCTAAAATTTATAGAGATATCCAGAATGAGGATCCACAGAAAATACAATTTTATTCCCCATTTGCTTTGTTTTTCATTTAGATCTACTGTTTGAATTGTAGTCTGCCTGTAAAAGCTATCATAGCTTCATCAATGCTAGTATTTTGTTTATGCTTCATTAGCTCTCTGCACTTGGTTAGAATAAGATCAAACAGAAACATAATCTTAGAAATTACATCACAGTCCTCGTGGCTTCAATTCAGAGTTGTCATTGAGATGCAAATATTTGTTTATACTTTCAAATATATTTCTGTACAATACACTTGACAGTAATTACATTCAGCAGCTCACCGGTAGACCACATCATTCTGTGACTGTTAAACTGAAAACATGTAGGCATAGTTCACATCATTCTGTGACTGTTAAACTGCAAACATGTAGGCATAGTTCACATACAGAAAGCCCTTGACATTATCTGGTGAAACAAGTTTCCAAATTTTTCTGAGAATTTTGATACCAGCATACACAACATTGGTTTGTTCTGCACGTACCTCAAAGATTGATTCATGTAAAATAGTGAAAAATAGACCTAAACCTAATCAAAAGTAAAGTAATCTGGGTCAGCTGTTTGCAGGACCTGATTCTCATAAAATTGATCAATACTGACATAGATCAGCTGTATTGACTATTCTCAATCATTACTATGTCTAAGATCTGGCGGTGGTAAAGGGGGAGAGAGGGCATGACATCAATTAGGCATACACTATCAAATCATCGCTACTTTCAACTCTTAAACACTGAAATAATGTCCAATCAACATCTGATTCATTCTCATTTTCTAAAATTCCATTACAAAAATTACATATGAACATCATCTGAATCATAAGTAGGTCCATTCTGGCCAAGTTTTAAAGAAAATTGAAGTTCATATTCAAATATTCACAGCTCGTATACAACATCCATTAGCAACAATCGGAAATTACACTGGGAACCATTACCTGTAGTCATGTGAGGGTTAAATTTAGCATGTCTGGTACATAGAAATGGTGAATTAAAAACAATCTAAATATTGAAATTTGGCATAAATGAGCTGATTTGGAGTGAATTGATAGTAGGCGGGTTGGGATTGAATGGGTTAAATCCAATATAACAATTTTAAATTTAGTGAGCATTGGTTCGCCACTAGAATTAGTAAGTTCTTTAATCATTTTTTCTTTTGATGTATGCAATTTTTAAAATGTTAGACATAGCTAAAAATGCCTGAAAATTTTTTTAAAACAATGACATTTATTTTAATTATGCTAATTAACCACCATTTTGAATATTGATTAGTCTGAAAATTACAGCAATGCAATGCAATCAACAGATGTGTCCTGTTTTCATGAACACAAAAATATATAGTGTCTGTAGTATTGTACTAGGTCTATATTTAATAGTTTTATAATTTATTTTAATTATAACTATGCTAATTAGTCACCATTTTGAATATTAATTAGTTCTGAGTGCTTATAAAATTCCAGCAATGTGATTAAGAGACGAGTCTTGTATAGTTTGTGTGCTGTTTTATTGAAAATAAGATAATTCAGAAATGATTAGCAGCTCAACTCTATTAAAAGTCTATTTTGTGGTCACAAGTTCAGTTTATATTTTCCTATATACACAAGTGTCAATTAGTGCAGATTTTCTGTATTGATACAGATTTCGGACTTAAACAAAAAAGATTTTGTTGTTTTTTATTTGTTTTTTTTTAAATAAAAAGGTCATTTGGTGTTACATCTTCAGCACAGCAATTACTACTAATGCAGATGTTTTTCCACATATTGGTGGTGTTTTTTTTTTAGTGGGGGGGGGGGGGGGGGGGGGCTAAATACTGATGTTTTTATTGAAATACGGAAATAAATTGTTAAAAATAAGGATTTGTGGAAAAACAAGTTGGCAGCTATGTATATATATCATGTAAATTATTTGGATGTCAAATTAATTAGAAAAAAAATCATTTAAAAAACCCCTTTTTTCAAAATTGAAGTGCAGACTTGGTTGAGGTATTGTTGAATTGCAATTTTGATGCACTATCTAGTTGAAACTCATGCCCCTTTTCAGGACTTTCCTTCCTATAGGTGTGACCAAAATCTAATGATATCTTGGTCCACAGTCACCTCATGTATTATGTTCCTGCTCACTTTGGCACAATCCACTGCAAACGCGGTATTTGCTACACATGCCTCTATGTAGTTCAGATCCACTCCATTTCATTTCCTAAGCCCACTTTCACTATTGATCATACCTTTACATGTGAATCCTGTAATGTCATTTACGTTATCATATGTAAACGTTGTGACGAGAAGTATATAGGTGAAACCAGCTTACGATTGGGTGACCGCTATTTGTAGGCACCTTCATGCCATAAAACACAGAGAACCTACCCCTGTCGCCATTCATTTCAATGGTGATGGTCATTATGGTGCCCTTGATACCCAGGTAACTACACTCAGATCCCGCATCACGGATAACAGATCTACATACACTCTTGAAAATTGATTTTTTTAAATGTATTTATTTTTGAGTTTGGTACCCTCAAGCCTTTTGTACTTACCTCCGCACATTCATTTGTTTAAATCTGTGTTGGTATGGTCCTTATTGTATTGCTATCCATGTTGTATTAGGTAATAATTTGTTAAATCTGTTATGTCCCGTCTAATTTTCAACAAAACCCGCTTCCATTAATAATATGTTTCCATTATTCTTATTATTGTCACCTTGGACTTTGTATTGTTTACATGTTAATATTGTTAATTAATGTTGTGATAGTGCCTCTGTGGTGGACGAAACAGCAGATGCGCCACTGTTTGTTTTGTATATTCTTGAGAAAGACCTAACGGTTCGAAACAGTGAAAATGTCTAAATATTATATTATATTGTCATTTGTATGTTTTCGTGTTTACACCTGATGACGGTAACCCAGATGATCATAACCCCTCAAGAAGGCCTGGCTTAGCCTTAGCGATACGACGATAGACGATAGTCTGTCTTGTTCAAGTGAAACTTTCAAAAACCTGTGTTCTACGTAAGTACTATTGTTGTTATGTTTCACGCAGTATTACCTACCTTTTATTGTTTATCAATAATCTAGCATCGAAATGTATTCGAGTTGTACACAACTGTAACTTTAATAACACGATCACATCAAAATGTCATCACAATGAATCAGAATGTCTAAGTCAACAAGTGGGTTCACTTCCGGTACCAAGGAAGAGAATTATGTGTCAAAATGATGACATCAGAGACAGAGGAAGCATGACCGATCGTCCGATAATAGAAGATATGTTGATGATGATGATTAATTCAATCCCTTCCGCTATGAGCAGGAAGCTCTTGACAGCCCCATAGCCTTCTGGCTAATGCATAGGTTCTTCTCATATGTGGTGCAGTTGTGTAGGTAGAGTGTGTTGTGTATAATTGGAAGCTGTGGTAGCAGGTCTTGTCGGATGACATCTGCGTTAGTGTCTGCAATCTGGTTCGTGTAATGAATTTTATTCTGGTCAGGTGTTTATTAACGGGGGTGGGGGATCTGTTTTTAGTTAAAATGTGAGATTCTGGTTTGCTCTCTGAGTTGTCTCAGAGGGTTCATGTGTTGGGTTTTTGAGCTGACCCTCTGTCATAGCCATTCTTGTCTGTAGTTGTTTCTTATGGTTTGTATGGCCTGTTTGTATGGAGATTTTTGTGGAAAACTGGGGGATCGGAAACACCTCTCTTAGTTTATCAGCCGTTTCGTTTCCAGTGACTCCTCCGGCATGACCAGGTATCCATTGGAGGGTGACTTCTGCGCCATTTGCATTTGATGTGCATAGCTGGTCTATTTGTCTGTTGATATTGCAACCAGGGGATGTTTGTTTTTTTGGTTTGTTCTCCAGGTCCTGGAGTGCTGACTTTGAGTCTAAGAAGATGACCGTGTATCGGGTGGAGTAGTTCCGTTCTCAAAGTCCACAATAATTCGATTCAGAGCTGTCTCGATTGCTATGATCTCTGCTGCGTAGTTAGAGCAGATATGTTCATGGCACCGCATATAATTCGTAGTGCGTTATTTTGGTATTTGTTCAATCTCTGTATGAGGCTTGCGGTTGCTATTGCCTGTACAGGAAGTGTGTAGTCAATTGCTGATCGGACGTATCCAGTATGTAACTGGCGTAGAGCATGCAAATCAGCTTCCAATTTACATGAGGCGATGTGCTTTATGAGCTTTATCCTTGTGGTTGTTTTCTTAATCAGATTTTCTGTGTGGTGATCAATTGTGAGCCTCTGATCAAGTTCGACTCCGAGGTATCTTGGTAATTTTTCATATGCTATTTTTATTCCGCCGAATTGATTTCCATATCTTTTGCTTTGGTGTTAGGCTGAACAAGCTGTAGACTGTTCTCTTCTCTGTTCATTTCGATCTTCCTCAGTTCACAATATGCCGAGATTTTAATAGTCAGATTTTTGTTGATGTTATTAATGATAGTTTTGAGGTATATTTCTTTTGTCCAGATAACCAGGTCATCGGCAAATAGTGCTTTTTGACAGGTGATAATTTCTGGTAGATAATTTATGTGTATGAGGAACAATGTACAGCTTAATGCTGATCCTTGGGACAGTCCTTCTTCCAGAGTTCTGTGTTTTGCGGAGCTACCATTATATGTTGTTTGAATTGTTCTATTAGTCAGTTATATAATTTCACGGATATCCCTATTTTTTCATTTTAATGAATAATCCTATTCTCCAGACACTGTCATATGCTAGTTTGAGGACAATTAAGGTTGCCAATAAGGTTTTCTTTTCTTGATAGGCATCTCATATATCTTGTGTGAGCCGTATCAGCTGGTCAATTGTTTATTTGTTCTTTCTGCAGCCAGACTGATTTGTGTTTATGATCTTGGAACACTCTAACCACCAGTATAGCCTCTTATTGATCATTCTTTCAGCGACCTTGCCCAATTTAGATGTTAAGGATATTGGTCGGTCACTGGTGATTTCGTTTGGATGTATGTCCTTCTTTAGGATTGGTATAATGTTAACTTTTCTCCACGATGTTGGCTGCTTGCCTTATCTCCAAGTCTTATTGATGAGTTCAATGATAGTTGTTAGTTCGTAGTCTGAGAGGTTACTGATCATCTCGTTGGTAATTTTATCAGAGCCCACTACTTTGCCTATCTTGCATTTATTTAAGTCTGACTTTAGCTCGTAGAATGGGAAGTAACTCTCGAAGTCCTCGTAATTCACGGTTTGTTGCCTTTCTAATGTTTTGGTGATGTGCTTCATGGAATTATCGAGATTCTTTATGTGAAGTTTTTTGTTTTTGTGGGTGAAATGTTGTTGAAGGTTTCGGCTTTCTGTGTTTCCATCGTTAGCTTTTCACCGTCGTCTATTATGGGTGTTCAGTTTTTTTTTGTTGCCCTTTTGGTTCCATACAGGTTTTACATGAGCTACCAAGCCTTTCCACCTTGTCTCTGCATATCTAGACTTTCAAATTTGTTCTTCCACGTTTTTCTTTTTGTTTGTTTGCTAAGTAGTTTTACTTTGGCTGTGAGTTTATTATAATTTAGTTTGTTGGCAGGTGTTGGGTGTTTCTTTACCTTTCGTCTTGCTTTTTTCCTATCTTCAACAACAGTTTTCACTTCTAAGCTACAGTAAGGTTTGAACTTTTTTCTGTACCCACGAGGTATAGTTTTAGTTTTAGAGGTGACTGACAGTTTATGTCGTAGGCGACAATTGTCCTTCTCACATCGGTCGTCTGGACGAGTTTTAGTTTAAGATTAGTCTGGTGAGGGAGAGGGGTATTATAGATATTTATTATTGTTAACAGTTTTCCGACCCCCGCCCCCCCCCCATATTGTCACATCTTGTAGGTCTATCTCGTCATTGGTTTCTATATTGGAAACCTCAGCTTGTATGTCATTCCGGGTGAGTGTCATTAGTTCCTGACACTTCTGGTATTTACACACATACGCCGTGTATTCTGTGACAAGAATGGTGGAGATTTTTGGGTAGTAAAGTTTCTTGTGTCAAAGCGACTTGTATTTTCAGATCCCGGAGTAGCTTGGTCAGTTCTCATTGTTTGTTTCTAAATCCTGCGATGTTTAGTTGAAGGATGCTTAATGGGTCTGTGTTGTAGTGAGTTTTCCCGGTAGCATACTTGACACTTCTCTCCCCAGGTGAAGAGGAACAGTGCGGGTCTTGGTAACAGAGATGACGCCCAAGCTCGTATAACATTCACTGTCTTAAAGACATGATTTTGTGTGGGGGTTCTATGGATGCATTTCTGATCCCAGAAGAGAGATGTTGCGGTGTACCAGTGATCCAGGATGGTCACGTCCTACCAGGAACGAACTATTTACGCCTGGGCCCCAAAGTGTATCACTCTTACGTCACATTTGTGGGTCCATCGGCAGTGGTGGCACCTCCGGCACTCTCCACCACGTGCAGGACGGCTACGGGAGGGCAAAAGTGTAATGTCCACTGGCTCGCATCTCTTCATCATCCATTAGGACCGTTTTACAGGAGACAAAAGCAAGGCACTGAGATAAATGATAAGTATAACCCATGAGTCGCGGGGACAAGGACATACACGCATATCATTTAGGTAGGTTGGACATGAATCCGCTTCAGGTAGGATAGATTCATCACAGTTTCATGATCCTTGGTGGGGTCTTGGAATTTGACAGGAACGGTGGTAAGCAAGAAGAGAAGAAATGAAGGAGGGACCCGGGTATACCGCCAGGTGCTCGGTCACCACCATAGCAAGTTTTGTGGAAACAGGGTTATCAACATGAAGGTGTTGCTATGGAGGTAGTTGTGTATAAGTTGCACCTGGATGTGAGAGGTGATGAGTACACATCAACATCCATTACCTGTAGGTGGAACGTCCGGCCCAGAACCTGCATATAGTCCGCCCCATAGAAGACATATGACATAATTAATAAGAATTTCATTCGTTACATTGTTTGATTATTGTCGTGTTGTTCGTTGGTCACTATTTATATACATGGAGTCACATGCAACAAATAGCCAGGGCGACTTTAAAAAAAAGAACTTTGGTTACTGCATGTTTTACTGTGAAAGAGGGCATGGAGGCTTTCTAAGGGCTATATTTCTCTAAGTATATAAATAGTGACCAACGAAAACACGACAATAATCAAACAATGTAATGAATGAAGTCCTAGTTAATTATGTACATAAGTTTTCTATATATAGGCGGTCATGAATGAAGGCACTAGTGTCCAGGGCAATCTAACAAAAGGCCTATGCTCTTCACTAGGTCAGGAGGAGGGTATGGGGAAGAGCCACCTGTAATAATGCGATTTGTTTCATCAACTATGTGGCCAATACACATATTTTAAATATTTATAGCATAGGTGAATTAGTTAGTACTCCCCGACGAAGACGGATCTGTCGGGTCAAATGAAACTGCCACACAACTCTTTCAATTTTCTAGACTACATCCTGCTGGAAATTTATTAAGACTATTATCTTGCTGCCTTCTTCTTCTTCTTTCGTTCACTTGAAACATGTCTATATCTGTAATTCCGTCTCCTTAATAAAACTCACTGTCTTTTGTAGTTCATACAGTGTCCCATAGAGCTTTGATTCCAGTGTTGTTTCCTCTGGCCAATATGTCTGCCTCATCGTTTCATGCTCAGAACAATCTTGAAGTATATGTTTGGCACTCTGTGCTGCCTGTCCACATGTACACATGGCCGTGTTGCCAATCTTGAACTTTGTATACATGTGACTGCGGAGTCGGTTGTGTCCTGTTCTGAGACGTAGAATTATAACTTGTTCTGGTCTGTTCATAATATGATAGTCATCTTGTGTTGGTGTTTGTGGCTTTCTTATTGACTTGATCATCTGTTTTTTCTGATGGTAGGTGATTGATATATCTGGTTGGTCTTCAGCAGCACCTTCCTTAGCCAGTTGGTCTGCTTTTTCATTTCCTGGTATTCCACAGTGAGAGGGTATCCACTGCATGGTTACCCTATACTGGTAAGACAATTCGCTAAGTAGTTTTTTCAAATCTGTTAGTTTTCCAGACTGGAGAGCTTGAAGCACTGACATTGCATCTGTCAGGAATACCACAGGCTGTAGGTCAGAGTTGGAGTTCAGCAGTTTTTTAGCTGCCACACTAATTGCCTGGATTTCTGCATCATAATTATTGCAGAATTTTCCTGTCAGTGTTCTGATTGTATCTCTAGGCTTGTGTGGATATTCTATATATACACCTGCACCTCCATTCCTCACGGCATTCTGTGCTGACCCATCTGTGTACACTCTGACCCATATATCTTGTGGATATTCCTCATCCAGGAAACTGAGGGTGACTGTCCTTCGCTGCACACTGTTCTGTTCGTCCTCGTTTAGTATTCCTTTCACATGGGTCTGAATGTATATTGGCATTCCATGCCTTTCACTCCACGGGGTTTGTTCTAGTCCAGGCCTTAAGGGGCTGTCAACTTCAGGTAGGTCTGTAAATTGTCTGCGGAGTCGTTTAGCTTGATGGATAAAACTGCTTCTTTTCAGTCGTCCCATTGCTAGATTTTGGAATCATTCCTTCATTGGATGACTTGGCATAAACTGAAACTTTTCTGCCTGAATTAGTACTTTTGTGTCTCTGCGTTCGCCAAGTGTTTGCATTCTTCCCATTTTCTGCATCTCTGCTATGGGTGTTGATTTCATTGCTCCCAACATTATTCTAAGTGCCTGGTTTTGCACTTTATCTAGATCTTGTAATGTGGTGTTTGATGCAGGACACACGCAGCTGAACCATATACCAGATGTGGTCTTATGCCTTGCTGGTAAACTTTACTGAGTATATTCCCACTGGCTCCCCATGTGGTTCCACTTAGTTTTCTCAGGATAGTTTCCTCCTGGCTTTTGTTGTTGCTTTGTTTATGTGCTGCTTCCATGTCAGTTTATCATCAAAAGTAACTCCGAGGTATGTGGGTTGTTTGTCTTCTTTCAAGAGCTCTCCATCTATTTTGATATGACCGGCTTTTTGTTTTGGTGAGAGGGTAAAGAGTGTAGCGCTGCACTTATCTGTGTTTATGTTGACGCACCATCTATTAGCCCATAAGGTTAGGTCATCGATAGCTCTTTGTATTTGTTTAGTGGCCACGGTCGCATGTTCTTCCGTGCACCAGATCACCAGGTCGTCAGCATACATTGCCACTTTGATCCCATGTGGTAGTTCAGCAACTAGGTCATTGGTGTAAACCAAGAAAAGTGTGGGTGACAGGACTCCTCCCTGGGGGGACTCCATGACGCAGTAGAACTTTCTTGCTCTTGCGACCATCTAATTGTACCCTGGCTCTTCTATTATGCAGGTATGCTTTTACCCATTTGTACATTCTTGAGCTAACCCTGCAATTTCGCAATTTCTTTAGGAGCACTTCTTTCCAGACCTTATTAAATGCTTTTCTGAGGTCTATCCATGCTGCTAGTACCAGTTTCTTATTTTGGAAGGCATCCTCAATCTCTTGGGAGAGGTAGGTTGCCTGATCTTCAGTAGAGTAGCACTGTCTGAAACCTGCTTGCTGTGATACCAGAAGGTTTTCACTTTCAAGGTACCACTGCATCCTAAGATTGATAATGCGTTCCATTTTTTTGCATAGACAGCTTGTGAGGCTGATGGGCCTGTAGTTGGAGACTGTGTTGCCATCTTTTCCTGATTTGAGGAGTGGTATCATTATTGCTTCTCTCCACGCCTGTGGTACATTACCCGTGGACCAGCTTGTGTTAAAGATCTGCAGTATTTCTCCCTGTACCTTCATCATTTAGTTGTTTTACAAGTTTCCATAATTTCCTAGTATCTCTTTCTAGGTTCAGCGAATCTGTTTTTTTCTTTCCAGCTACTCTATCTGGCTTGTAACTTGGCCTTTTGAAATTTAGCCTTTGTTTGCTGATATTTGTTGTGATGTTCTTGGCTAGGTCTGTTCTCAGCCTGCTGTCTAAATGTTTCCATCTCATTTTGCAGCTTTTCCAGTTCATCATTCCAGTATGGTTTGTAGTTTTTGCGTGCCCCCCCCCCCGGGTATGGTTTTACTAGCAGCATGTAGTATACATCTATTAAATTCACTCACTGCTCTATTGATGTCTTTGTCCAAGTTCATGTCCTTAGCTAGAACACTGGTTAAATGCTGGTACATTTTCCAGTCTGCCCTCTTATAGTTCCACCTAGTGAGCGTGCTGCTGTCCTTGGTAAATTCATTGTGGATTTCCAGAAATACTGGTCTGTGGTCACTACCCCCAAGCTGCTTTCCAACGACACGTGTCATGTTCCATTCCAGGCCTGGTGAATGGAATGCCAGATCTGGTGTAGAGGTGGTGTGCCATGCTCTCGAGTAGAAGGTTGGTGAGTCTGCTGGCTGGTTAATAAGGATGAGATTATTTTCATCATGCCAGCTCTCACGTTCCTCACCACTCTTGTCGATATGATCGTAGCCCCAGCTCCGAGAGTGGCTGTTGAAGTCACCACACAGCATAAACATCTCTCCAACTATAAACGGGGATCTCCCTAGCGTAGTGGTTGAGTTGTTCGCCTTGTGTTCACGAGGTCATGAGTTCGAAATCGACCCTTGTCGTCTTGTTTACAAGGTGGATTTTTTCGGAGATCCCCGTGTATTATTTCTTGAGGCTATTGAGTTACGTGCTATGAGTGGTACTCTCGGCAGGCGCCGTGTCGCTTCGTTGAGAGTGACGGAGTACATGTGGAAAACCTAGTACAGTGAAGTCAATCCTCTACGACTTTTCAAACATTTCTTCCAACTATACTCGAGCATCTACCTTGTTGATATCAGGGTGTAGGCCTTTGTATGACCAATTAATAATAAGAAAAAATAAGTATTCCTGTCCACAACATATTCTACTGATAGGTTTGAAACACATTTTAGACACACTATCATCAGTTATTGTTAGGGCCTAATAGATAGTAACCAATTAGAATCGAAAGTAAAATAACTTCCGGTATATTTCAGACAATTCTGGTTTCTTACATCGTTAATCTTCAATCTACAACTGATTCCATTTGCATTTCTCATTGACTTTGGGGATTCCATGAATTACGTCAACAATAGGGAGGTAACGGGTCAGAAACAGTTTGACTGTTGTTGACAGGGGGAACTTTTGACAAAAGTTGACGTCAACAATACTTTTATTTATAATTCACCAAGTAAATTGTTTGAATTCTAATACAAATTCTAAACAAATCATGTAGTTTTCTTACTTTTACTCTAAACAATTGTGTTTGGGTATTGGGATTAATAGTTGTTGACTTAAGCAGAATGGTCATTTCATGCTTGACAAAATGTTGGCATGGGGCGGGTCAAAATTATTAACACATAAGTAACCGCACAATTTATGTACATCCCCTTTCATAATACCATGCAATACAGGGTGTCTAGAAATAACCAACATTATCATGAATAATAAATATATACACAAGTTATGTTTATTAACATGTGTTTGCCAAAGTTGGAAAATAACAAAAACACTCGAGAAGAAATTACATTCATTTGAAAATAAATTATTTAGAAACTTGTAAAAATTGGTTAGGAAAAATCACGTCAAACAAGCAAGAAAAGACACCAAACAGCAAAATATTTCTACAACAATAAGAAGAAAACAATCGGACATGTACTTAGACATTAGTATATTGAATATGCAGGCGCCTGTCATTGAATATGCAGGCGCCTGTCATTGAATATGCAGGCGCCACTATCACCACCAGTCACACACAGATTGAGAAATTGGAGATAATTCAAAATGAAAAGATGCGGATCATCCTTGGTTGCACAAGGGACACAACCTGTGTTGTTATGAGATTTATCCTAGTTTTCCGAGAATATCTCACATAATTGATATGTGGCATACCCGTGCATACCTCAAGGTGAGTTCTGACACAGACCACCCACTACACAGTGAGCGCCCTCGTGTGAAGGGAAGCAGGCTTAAAAGAGGTAAATCGTGGATGGGTCGTTCCGAGTATACCGTTACACAGATTTGCACCCAAGAAGGCATAACTCCTGGCAAGGAATGGATACTATTCATACGGTATTTCAAGAGGCAGTCAAGACCGTTATTACACTCAATAGAGAGTGCAGGGAACACAGTCTTATGAGCGTGGATGCTGAGGTCAAGACACTCATCTGCGAGTATGTCGACAACACGAATGTTGTGATTTACACGGAGGGGATGGTCATCCAACACCACCAATGCGCATGGGCCTTTACTGCCAGTTCATACGGAAGAACGGTGCATGAAACCAGTGGATCCTCTATCGCAACAACAAGCAGTCTCACAATGTAAGTATTTACCGCAACGCAGGCACTTAACTGGGTGGAATCGCAAGCCTATTCCCATGCGTGTATACTAAGTGACTCAATGAACATGGTTCAAGAAAGTCAAAACAGGTCATGTACGTAGGGGATGGATTGAGTCATTGAGAGAACTAGAATGGGGGCATCACTACGGAAGCTATCCTTTACCTTTGTCTCCGGAAACACGGGCGTGGAGGGAAACGAACGGACTGACCAATTAGCTAGCCATGTCACCATACCAGATGGTCAGACTATGGACCGAGCGGATATGGTCATTGCTCTTAGTGACCGCATGATCAGAAGATTTTGAGATGAATGAGCATGAGTCCATATCGAGAATGCACGAATTGGGAGTGAAGATGGGCGTGGCCCGTAGAGAACACCTAACAAATATTTCAAACTACAGTGAACCAACATAGAACCGGAGCCATGATTAGTTATACCCTGAGAGATTTACTGAAGCGAATATATTATCACCTATGGACATATCCAGTGTGCGAGGAGGATAATCAATAAAGTAATACCTAATGTACTTAGAATGAATGAAAACAGACTGCCACTACAATCATTTAAATGGGTACCAGATTGCAAAAGAAAAAGAGGAAGACCAGGTGAAACTCTTCGCAGAAAAACCACAAAAGAGACTATGGGTCCAAACAACATTCAAGAATTACACACAGTTTCATCCCATCCCTTGAAATTGAGACCTCTTCTTTCTGCCTTATGCATCGTATTCAGCTCTGAATGAGTATAGATATTTTATAAAGCATATGTTGACTATTCTTCTGTATTTGAAAACTTAACTTATCTCTATACGAGCACAACTTTAATAATATTTGTATAATCTATTACTATTTGAATACTTAACTTATCTCTATACGAGCACAACTTGAATAATATTTGTATAATCTATTACTATTTTGAGTACATAGCTTTATGCGAACATGACCAGGCTTCTAGATCATAAAAATGTCGCATGAATCACATAAAGAAGTGGCTGCTACTAACAAATATAACCAGAATTTCATGTTTTGAAACAATTCGCACAGACAACAAGCACTTCTATCGATAATTATAATTTGAGCCATAAATCTACTGTATTATTATTATTATTCAGGTGACATATTCTGTCCTTGAATCTACCAGTCATGTGGCTTGAAGAGTGTATGCATGACTTAAGATCAGTTGTCTGTATAGATATGCATAGAGGCATATGCCTTGAAGAGGATATCCCAACATTGCTTGGCAGAGTCGACAAAAAAGGTGAAGCACCAGTTGCCAGATGCTAGTCATATGGATATGATTACATTGAAGTAGAACTGGTGAATGGGCTGATTTCAACGGTTTGAGAGGTGGGGGGAGGGGATCAGTTCAGCCTTCTTTCTTTTCTGTGTCTTTCCCAAACTATGTTTTTATCGCATACATCATATTTAGTGTTTCACTATTCCTTCTCTTACCTTGACTTTTCACCATTATTTTCCGTGCATATTCTTTGTTTGCTGTCTATTCTAAATTGTAATTGCACATGGAATTCTAATATTTCTTGGTCCTCCTTCGTTGCTGTTGACACATATAATTGAGTGACTGAATAAATCTTTAATGTCAAATTGCGAAACGAAAAACATTTACATCAACACGATCACAACTCCATCTTATTTACAAAAATGTATGATCGTGGCTAGCAGCAAAGTCTACAGTAAAGGCAATTCATGTGTGAATTCAATGTCGATACAAATACTATATACTTAATTTAAGTACTATAAATATGCAGTTAGCGTTGTTTTCCTACACAGAACGAAAATAGGATAAGAAGACAGTAAGCACTTCGATAGTGGTGACGATGTGCAAGCTTGCGTTGCTTTGACAACGAGATAAATATTCATTTTCAGAAATTATCCTCCAGATAAGAGTTGAGCGTTGAAGAAGATGTGACGAATAAAAACTTGATTTGATAATATTAAGGAACAGTCGGGAGGTAATTCTTCCGCACTCGTCCGTATTACTAAAGATAGGTAAATGAATAATGTACTATAAAAGCATCGATATAAAACTCTTTATTATTTAAAAAATGTATGTGGAACCGTTTCATTGTATCCTAGATGCTAGGATGATTATAGCCTGGCTGCTACCACTCTTTTTTACTATGAAAATAGACCTCTTCTCTTTCTCTACAAAATTAATATTTGATAAACTAAGACCAGCATATACGAAAAAAAAATTTTATGGACACCCTGTATTATTTGTCTAAAATGTCTAAATTTTGGTATTCGTCATTTGACCATCGGAAGAAGTTGTGTGTGATGGCAGATTTACCGTATTGCCATTTTAAAGGCCAAATTCGACAAATTTGGCCTTTTTCAAGTGTGTTTGATACACGAAAATTGGAATAAATAACCCAAATATCGGAGGATGACCGACAAAAAGGTAGTGCCGCAGTCAATCAATCAAGTGCCATGCCGACTGGCGCAGGCGATCATGTTTCTCCACGACTCTGTCTCTTGTGTTGTCAATAAGCTCGGTTGGTGCGCTTCTACCGTGCCACGGAAAAAACCCATCTAGTAACTTTTCTCGTTGTCGACCTCTATCTCTTCTCCCTTTGATCTTTCCAGTGGTTATTAAGTATTCAAGCTGTGTTCTTCTCAGCACATGCCCTAGAAACCTTGACTGTCTGCCAATAAAAATAAGATATTTGTATTTGTTCTTTTTTTTATTGTTATTTTCTATATTTTATTATTTTATACTGATAGTTTTCTAGTAACCTATTTACTTTATTTACATTTACCACGAAAATTGGTTTGGCTTTTTGACACTTTGTTTTGCCTTATTCTAAAATTAGTAATGCATAAATAGTTTTGCAGTCTATATTTCTATCGTCTCTTCTCTGCTTATGCTCTGGGGCGTCGCATTGGGCTATTGTACGTCTGGTCGCATGATCTATCTATCTATTTGATAAACCCTTTATTGCCTTTCAGCGTCAGAAGTAGAATAGTTCTCTGGGGATGACACTCGTGTGTGCTGAGTATATTGTGGAATTTGTCACCTTTTTATTTTGGTGGTCCATCGTTTTCGAGGTCAGCTTCTAGGTCTGGTGGTTTGATGTGCAATAATATTGTGCCGTGTCAGAATGTTGGTAACTCCTTCAATCCAATTCTTCTTGGTCTTCCTCTGTATCATGCGTTCCATTTTTATGTTGTATGCTCGTGTCGCTGGTCAATTAGGGTTAATTCTTATTAGTCGACCGAACCATTTCAGTCTCTGTTTTTCAATATATTTGATCACTGATGTTGTTCCAACAGTTCTTGTAATCTCCTCATTTCTCACATGACTTCTTCTTGTTCTGTTTTCTGCTTTTCTTAGACACCTCATTTCGCACGTAGTAAGCTTTATCTCTTGTTCTTTAGCTAGAGTCCATGTCCGACATTGAAAACATAATGTTGAGATGAATATTGAATTTATGATTTGCCTTTTGGTTTCTATTGGGATAGATGTGTCTTTCAAAATTAGTGTAAGTTTATAATTTACGTAGTTGACTTCTTGGATTCTTGTCTTAAACCCTCTGTCCATTCTTCCATTGGCTGTAAAAATGTTCAATAGATATTTAGATTTATGCATTTGTTTCAGTAGTTGATCATTTATTTTTATGTTAATTGTATTTAGTTTTCTGCCTATAGACATAACTTCTGGTTTTTTTATGTGTTGATCTTCATGTTGGGATTGAGGAAGATTTCGTTGAGTACGGTTATGTGATCTTGCAGCTCTTCGCTTGAACTGTGGGGTATACACTGGTCGTCAGCAAAAAATAGTTCATTTATGTCATTTGGATGGTAAACGTCTGGGGGTGTTTATACTGCTTTGGTAATATTATCCATATAAATGATAAACAATAATGGTAACAAGACACATCCCTGTCTAACTCCTGATGTTACTGAAAACCACCTAGTAAGTCATGCATGTGTTCTAACTGCACTTTCACTATCTTTGTATATGTCTCTTACACAGTCTAATAATGTTCATTTTATTCCATACTTTTCTAGAATACTTTTCGTTCTGTATTTATTCGGTCGAAAACTTCGAGGTCCCGGGTTCAATCCTCGGGTGGGACATGCTTTTATCTTTCGGAGGTACAATCAAAATCCTGTTATGACTGCTAAACTCACAAAGCTCTTCCAGACAATGTGTAACATAGAAGCGATACACACAAGACTTTAAGGATGCTTCCATCATACATCTATACAAGAGAAAAGGAAATCGCCTAGCTTGTGATAGCCACCAAGGCATATCTTTGCTCTCTATAGCAGGCACGATCATGTCTAAGGTCTTGTTAAACAGACTGCATGCCCATCTTGAGACAGGTCTCCTCCCAAAGAGCCAATATGGTTTCCGACAGGGCAGAGGTACTGTTGACATGATATTCACTCCCAGACAACTGCAGGAAAAGTGTCGCGAACAGAACATTGGTCTTTGCACCACATTTATCGACATAACTAGGGCATTTGACACTGTAAATCGCGAAGGACTATGGAAGATCATGGCCAAAGTTGGATGTTCCGAAAAATTCACCAGCACGGTTCGCCATTTCCATAACGGTATGACAGCATGTGTGCAAGATGACGGCACACACTCAAATCCGTTTCAAGTAACTAACTGTGTAATACAGGGTTGCGTCCTGGCTCTGACGCTCTTCAGCATGGGCTTCTCTGCCATGTAAAAAAATGCCTTCCGGAATAACAGTGCAGGAATTTGTTTTCGCTATCGAGCTGACGGAGGACTATTCAAACTTAGTAGATTGAAGGCCAATCCAAAACTAAGACGGGTATTGTTCGCCGACGATTGTGCACTAAACGTTACCAGTCTGAAACACATGCAGGGCAGTATGGATCTCTTTTCTTTGGCCTATGGTGCGTTCGGTCTCACCGTCAGCACCGTGAAGACATTAGTAATGTATGAACCAGCGCCAGGTGTCCCCTACACATAACCAGTTATAACAATAAAGGGACAAAAACTTAATACTGCCAATAAGTTTGTATATATCGGCAGCACCCTATCGTAAGCTGCGACAATTGACGAGGTTCTTGCCCTGCGTATTATTCGGAAGCCTTCTTGCCAACGTCTGGATCAAGCATGGTCTCAGTTTAACAACTTAGTTGGACGTGTATCGCGCAGTGGTTCTACCAACACTGTTTTGTTTTGATTTATTATGGACTGTCTATGCGACACACGCTCGATAGCTCCTTTATGTGTCCCGTGTGCTTGGCGTGCACACCGTGCTGACTGGGTCTTAACTCCGCTGGACTAGCTACATCGTCCAAGTGCCAGACAAGCGCCTTCCAATGAGATTGTTCTATGGAGAGCTGTGCGATGGTAAACGTTCAAGTGGATGGCAGAAAAGGCGCTTCAATGATCATCTAAAGATCTCTCTTAAGCACCACAACATCGATCCTAGCTCCTGGGAGACCACATCCCTTGATCGTTCAGCTTGGCGCGCCCAGATCGTTGGATTTTGGAAGGAGAGAACACATCAGGTGATTTGCGGGCGACGGTGGCGAAGAGACAGTTCCGGAAGCTCTCTGTGCTCCTGCATGCACTGCAATGGGACATTCCTGGTGCGAATCGGATTCACCGGGCATCTACGAACTCACAGGTCCAGGCCAAATTAAAATAATTCAAATGTGGTTTTTTTTTCTAAATGTCCATCACATTTTATTATTTTTCGTGCCATGCTCATCTTGGCTTGCGAAGGAAGAACATCACATGGGAATGCCTTGTCTTGTCATTGATATATTCTGTTGTTTGAAAAAGTTGCTCTCGTATCCTCATTTTTGCTATTGATTTATAGAACTGTCTACTGGACTCTACACACATTCTGTCTACTGGACTACACACACAATCTCTCCACTGGACTCTACACACAGTCTGTCTACTGGACTACACACACAATCTGTCTACTGGACTCTACACACAGTCTGTCTACTGGACTCTACACACAGTCTGTCTACTGGACTCTACACACAGTCTGTCTACTGGACTCTACACACAGTCTGTCTACTGGACTCTACACACATTCTGTCTACTGGACTACACACACAATCTCTCCACTGGACTCTACACACAGTCTGTCTACTGGACTACACACACAATCTGTCTACTGGACTCTACACACAGTCTGTCTACTGGACTCTACACACAGTCTGTCTACTGGACTCTACGCACAATCTGTCTACTGGACTCTACAAACAGTATGTCTACTGGATTCTACACAGAATCTGTCTACTGGACACTACACACAAACTGTCGACTGGACTCTAAACACAGTCTGTCTACTGGACTCTACACACAATCTGTCTACTGGACTACACACAAAATCTGTCTACTGGACTCTACACACAGTCTGTCTACTGGACTACACACAGTCTGTCTACTGGACTACACACAGTCTGTCTACTGGACTCTATACAGTCTGTCTACTGGATTCTAGACACAGTCTGTCTACTGGACTCTACACACAGTCTGTCTACTGGACTCTACACACAGTCCGTATTCTGGACTCTACACACAATCTGTCTACTGGACTCTATACACAGTCTGTCTACTGGACTCTACACACAGTCTTTCTACTGGACTCTACACACAGTCTGTCTACTGGACTCTACACACAGTCTGTCTACTGGACTCTACACACAGTCTGTCAACTAGACTCTACACACATTCTGCCTACTGGACTCTACACACAGTCTGTCTACTGGACTCTACACACAGTCTGTCAACTAGACTCTACACACAGTCTGCTTATTTTTCTCCACACATGATCTAAGATTTTTCCTTTTCTTGCTTGATTACTCTTACAGAATCTCATCTTGATAATCTGTAACTAATATAGTCGTCTTCTGTTCGTGTACTCAACCAGGTCTTGTCTTTCTAATCTGTACCTAATATAGTCGTCTTCTGTTCGTGTACTCAACCAGGTCTCGTCTTGCTAATATGTACCTAATATAGTCGTCTTCTGTTCGTGTACTCAACCAGGTCTTGTCTTTCTAATCTGTACCTAATATAGTCGTCTTCTGTTCGTGTACTCAACCAGGTCTCGTCTTTCTAATCTGTACCTAATATAGTCGTCTTCTGTTCGTGTACTCAACCAGGTCTTGTATTGTTTCTTCTTAGTTTTCAAAGCTTCTTTAACTTCATTATTCCACCAAGCTATTCTCTTCGGCATCTACTCCTGTATATCTAGTACCACAGTGTTTTGCTAAGCGTCTAGAATGGTGTTTTTGCATTTTTGCCATGCTCTTTGTATGTTGTCTTATTGTATGAGCATCTCTGTTATTGCTGCCGTTATGTCTGCGTTTATTTTATTTTTTGTGTGTATCTGAGTCAATTAATTTTCTTTTGTCAATTGTTTTCGCCATCTACGAACTAGCAGGTACGGACATAATTCTAACTGAATTTTCACAAGTGTATGTAACACATAGTCATCATCACTTGTGATGGACGAACATACAAGTAAATATACATTTTATCAGGACACATTTTGTTATTTACTAAGTAAACATAACGCTATATATGGAGATAAGCCTGTAATGTGAATGATTGAATGTTGGACATTCGTTGAGCAGTTAATGGAGATAAAACAACGGGTGTTTGAAAATAACACGGAAACGTTATTGTTTGATGTGGCAAAATGCTTTCATTTGATATTATTACTGTCATGAGTCAAAATAAATTTAAGTTATCAGAGTGTAATTCCAAGAATGAAAAAGTCTTATTCTGAGGTTACATGTTCATTAAGTGGAAGAGGACCTGTGTTGTTTAGTATAATTCTGTCGATAACTTGCATGTTAGATACTTCATTATAAAGCTCTAGTTGGGTTTACACTCATCATCATTAAGTGCCGTCTCCGCAACAAAGGTTGGCTGCAATGGATCTCCAACATCCCCTGTCTCTTGTCTTGGTGGTGCACTCTGCTAAATAAATGTAAATTTAGACATAGTAGATTTAAAAATAGTGTAAATTAGTATGGCCTTATTGACCTCTTCCTGATACGGTTTAACCTTTTTTCTAGTGCGGTTTGGCTTTTTAATTGAACATAAATCTGGCAATCGTGTGTACTGCTAAAACTGGATGAATCTTGTTGCCGGAAAGACGTTATTGGCCGTCTCTAACTGAAGGCAGTTGTTGCAGCGCTAGATTATTCTTTCGCGATGACTCGTAAGTTAAGATTGATCACATATTTGTGTTTCCTTAACTATTAATTAATCAGCAATATTTCATGTCGAATGTCCCACTCAAGAACATATAACAATACTTCAAATATGTGGGTTGTGTATGAAATCTAAACTAGAATGTGATAAAAATATCCCATGATTCATGATACTCCATCCTGTGTGTCCTGAAACCACAACACGGACACCGACACAAATGCCGTGTTGTAGGCATTAGCACAAAAGTTTCAAAATGGGTTACATCATTATAAATACCACAGTTAGATAGCCCTTGAAAATTGCAATTGATATATTTGTCAGCATTACTTCTTTCTCAAGTTCCTGACTGTAGACGCATGTCAGAAACTCAATAACTACACATCACACACTCAGCACTGTCTACTGATTCTGTGTTGTTTAAAATTATATAGGCATTAGGACAAAATTTTCAAAATGGGTGTACAGCATTTTAAATACCACAGTTAGATAGCCCTTGAAAATTGCAATCCAACGATACCTCAACCAAGTCTCTACGTCAATTCTGAAAAAAGTTACGAATTTTTTTCGTATTAATTTTTGCCTCAAGATAATTACATGGAACATATAAGGAAATATAAAATGACAGTTGTCAAAAAGTTGCGGCCCTGCCTTAGAACCGAGCCACTAATTTATGAATATCGTAGTTATTTGCATAAAAAAATATGACAAATTATACATTTTCTTGTTCGGGAAGACAAGACGCACCTCTTGATTACATTATGCTAATTTTCCGACGCATGCAGAGTTAATAAATAATTAACAATTGCGTCTAATTAGCATAATTGCAATTGAATGTATCATATACATTTTCCACATCTTTTAATTATTTAGGATAAAATATATAGCAAACTGTATGTTTTTGTGTTTGTGAAGACAAGACGCACCTGTTGATTACATTCTGCTAAGTTTCTGATGCAGCCAGAGTTAATAAATAATTAATAATGGCGTCTAATTTGCATAATCACATTGTCATATTTAATATATATTTATTAAATTTTTTAATTATTTAGGATAAAATATATTGCAAACTGTACATTTTTGTGTTTGTGAAGACAAGATGCACCTGTTGATTACATTATGCTAATTTTCTGACGCAGCCAGAATTAATTAATAATTAAAAATGACGTCTAATTAGCATAATTGAAATTGAATGTATCATAAACATTTTCCACATTTTTTAATTATTTAGGATAAAAAATATAACAAATTATACATTTTCTTGTTCGGTAAGACAAGACGCACCTGTTTAGTACATTGTGTTAATTTTCCGATGCAACCAGAGCCAATTAATAATTAATAATAGTGTCTAATTAGCATAATTAAAATCTCTTCTATGCTTCCCTTTATGGCAACATGCATGTGGCTGGCAATCTGTAACCTCAGCCCTCTTTGTATCTGAAATATAATATTTGATTATTATTATTATTGGCATTTGGTACACATGTACATAAACAATTCTATGTCAAAGGTATGAATAAATTACCAGGTAGGTATGTGCACCAAATTTTCAAAATTTCCTTTTCGTTTTTCCTATTTTAGTGATACCTAATTATCCCTATATAATTAAATACTTTATTACATTATTCAGTAGATAGGCTTATGTAGAACATTGAGCAAAATTGATAATGAACAACAAGAGACAAAGATATCAAAAAGAGTGAGAACGTTTGGAAGATGCTGCAGTTTACGTTGTCTGCATTGATGATTTGATTTATTAGGCCTACTGAAAGGAGAAAGCATGTCTCAATAAAAAGTGAATTTTACGAAATATTCATGAGAGAATTATAAGAAATTGGACTTCATAAACAATATAAATAATATATATTTAATTTGAAATGTGTTTCTTGTAAAATTATCAACATGAAACAGACCGATGTGACTAAGAAAACACTTCAGTCGTCATGGCGACGGACGCATGATAGTACATAAGTACGCGCACTCGGCATGGTCTTGTACCAATAATTTCAATTATTTTACATATAAATCTTAGATTTTTTACTAGTAGCATTTAAAAATGAATTAAAGAAATTAAAAGAGGCAGGAATTGTAGTTGTTAAACGTCAATTTCTTTAAATAAGAGACATTTCAGAATTATCGACACGGCAGTAAAGATTAGCGGTATTCAAGATGGCGGCTGAGGAATGCGTGACCGATCTGCAGTGCGTTTGTTTAAAATTCGATAATAATTACAGGCAACTTCCAAAATTAATGAAATTTTGTATATAAAGAGAAAAATGGTTGTTTCATTTGTTAGACATGGTTACAACATTGTATTTTATTCAAATTAATGCATATACGTGTGCAAAGAGAAAAATCACTTACCTAGGCTTATTTAATTGCTTGGTGAAAAATGTACACAGCGTATTTCCAACTTCTAGTTACGTAATTCGATGCACAAATGAATTAGAAAAATTAAACAGTTGTCTTTTATAAACAATAAAGTTGCGTTGCGTTGTCTAAAGACAATTGCTGTGGTCAGTGTTTCACGTGATGCAAAAAATGGATTCTTGGACGCTACCAAAACAAGGGAAGTAATTTAAGCCACATTGACTTTCACGTCCCCTTACGATTTCCTAATGCCTAAATTATACCCTTAGTTTCCTACAAATCTTAGAAAGGCCTACACAGTTGATAATTCAAATCTCATGGAATATTGAATATATATATTTGGCCGTAGGTCACTATTTTTTTATTTTATAAACAACTGAGATTGTAAAATAAAATTTGTAAAACATATTGCTTATAAGTTAATTATAACTTACTATAATAGGGTAACTATTTGCTTCCATTTCTGACTGAAATGGACAGAAAATGACTTATTAGTCTATTCATGTCGATAACTTACCACATACACACACAAATCTAGACCACTATTACAACACAGAGTTGGGTGGAAGAAGAAACACTGCTAAACATTGCTGAGCCATTGAAGATAAGAATGATGATGATGTTCCTCCTTTGCAAGCGAACATGAGCATGACATGAAAAACAATAAAGGGGATGAACAAGTAGAAAAATAAAAAAACATTTGTGAAAAGAAGAATAGTTCACAAATAAGAAGGCTTACAGTAGAATCTCTTTATAGTTTATAGCGCTATCTTTCATAGTACATGTCCCTATGTAACAAAACTTTTCAGAATCCCCAATTATATTTGTTCTTTATTGTCTGTTTATACATAAGTTTTACATATACCATGGACAGCTAAAAAGACAAACTAAGAAGTATCAAGATCAATAAATGTCAAAGAACGTTTATAGTTACCTCTTGCTAAGTTTTCTAATCTCCACTAAACTACGCTAAACCTATCGTTATATGTGTCTCTTGCTAAGTTTGAGCCCTATCTCCTACCACTTCAAAAATCAAGAAAACATCTGTAAGAAATTTGAGAAGAAAATTAATTCATTTGATAATAAATGTTAGAAAACTATTTAACTATTGGTTGGGAAGCATTCATGTCTAACAAGCAAGTACAAGACAACAGCAAACAGCAATATGTTTTTACAACAATAATAAGAAAACTATGGACTTATATCTGACATGTACTTAGAATGATTGAAACCAGACTGCTACTACAAGCATTAAAATGGGTACCAGATGGGAAAATAAAAAAGACAAAACTAAACGAGAATCTTTGCAGAACAACCATCAAAGTGGGTATGACTATGGGTCTCAACAACATACAAGAATTACACACTGTAGCATCACTCGAACTGGAGAGCTCTGGTTTCTGCCCAATGCACTGTATTCAGCTCTGAAAGAACATAGATTGATAGATAGTGGAAGTCCTCAGATAGTGACGAAAAAGTACAGCAGAGCACTCAAAGAAAATACAAAATTATTGAAATGTTTATCTTAATTATTTTAGTTTTAATAACAATGAAGAAAAGAACATCCACAAAAAATATGTTTTCTTGCAGAAGGCAAAAGTGAATTCTGGTCCGGATGCCTATATTTCTTTTGTTCTTAACACTTTACTGACCAACTTCGACAATCATCGAAATGAAACTGTTATGATACTTTAGAAATACGACAGCTGTTAGTGATAGTGTTACTAAAAAAAATAGCTTGCCTGGGATAGTACGTTATTCCAAAATGACGGCACCAATGAAATAGTCTATAGACGTTGCTTATGAGTATTAATCATGAAAAATCAGATTTTTTGAAGATGAGATTTCATGATATTTAGAAAATAATGTAAATCTATGCCTAGCGTTATAATGAGTATGATTTCACTTTTGAAATAACTTTCATATTCATACAGAAAATGCAAACATTCATTACGACACATAGAGTGTTTCAGAACTCTCTCACTAGTTCTATTTGATATGGATTTTAAATCGCTGAATTTGATGTCTAAAATATTTTCTAACACCCATGGTAATGGGAGATAAGTGCGCTCTGGATTTCTGGTCAGTTTAGTGTTACAAGGGAGATAATAAAGTGAATGTATGTGTGTTTCAGGTGGTAACCAGCGAGAGAAAGCCAGGGAAAAGGCTATGAAGAAGCAGAAAGAAATGGAGAAAAAAAAGACATCGGGTTCCAAGGATGGCAACAAAGGAATGTCCCTGGAGGAGAGACGACATCGGTGGGTAAACATTATTTAAAACCTGAAGAATGCCCAATGTTGCAGATAGCAAAAACTAGTGACCTGTATGTATGTCAGAGGTGATGAAGAGGTGTTATGCTGCATTCTGTAGTCGGACATGTAGGCATGGATATCACAGCAAAGCTATAAACAGTGGTGTACGTTCACAGTTATAGTTTCATGTTGTATGTCCCTTTTTCCTCCACCTCTTGTGTGTTTGTTCTCAAACTCCTGCAGGTTAGCAGGATGTAGCCTTGGAGAAAGGAATGTGCTGTATCATGGTTTACAGCTTAGTTGTGATATCTGTACCTTTTGGCCTGACACATCTGACTTTAGCATGGAGTCTATGTCACTTTGACCCCATTTGGGATAAGACAGCCAACTCCACCCGAAACCTCCATAGTAACTTCTTACAGCATGTATGGGAGGGATGTCTCTATTCTTTGGGTTCCACTAAGACACATGCAGTCCTCTACTCATGGGTTAAATGAAGCACCAAGTCTTTGCTCTGTTTTTTTTTTTTTTTTTGCCTATCAATATGTGAGATAAATATGTCAGCATTAGTAATAATTACTGAAATTTAACACTAAATGACTTTTTTTGCAAAAAAAATTTTGTTAGATTTTTTTAGTTGGGTGCAAAATCAGTATCGTTACAAAAGTTCCATACTAGTTGACACCTATGTAACGTTTCTCTTCTATCAAAAAATTCCCATTGATGAGAAACGTCAGACTTCTAGGTGGTAGGCAATTCCAGTTTTACCATGACTGCAGATGTGTCAACACAGCTGACATTTGTACTATGGCTGCAGATGTGTCAACACAGCTGACAGTTGTACGATGGCTGCAGATGTTTCAACAAAGCTGACAGTTGTACCATGACATATCAACAAAGCTGACAGTTGTACCATGACATGTCAACAAAGCTGACAGTTGTTCCATGACGTGTCAACAAAGCTGACAGTAGTACCATGACATGTCAACAAAACTTACAGAAGAATTGATGAAGTAATGAATCCAGAAGTATTTGCTACACTTATGGCAGAATGTCGTGATCCTGGGATACTCATGTCTTTTAGACAACAAACTTTATACAATCTTTCATCCCCCTCATTTACTCAATTGAGGAGGGCATGTGCTTTTGTTAGAAAAGCTATGTGTTGCATCTACAATGTTGGCAGCTGATGGTACTGTTCCAAAATGACTTGAGACATCAGATTTGATGTGATGGTGGACCAAGAGAAAATATGGTTTCTGCTTATTGCATCTGTAATTTGTATTGTATTGCTTCTTCTAATTATATTTGTATTGTATCTGCTAAATTATATTCTATTGTATAGTTTATCCTATATTGTATTATATTGTAGAGTTTCTGCCAAATTATATTCTATTTAACTTGATACATCATTTGTGTTTCAGTGATGCCGAAATCATGCGGCAGAAACAGGAGAAAAAGTTAACTGATGCAGGGACAAGTGGAGGAGCCACTGGTGGAGTTTCAGAGTAACCAATCGCCATAGATGAAGACCACTAAGCCAACAACAGTTTGGAACAAGAGCATCACCTGATATATTTTCATATTCAGACAACTCTTTATTTCTATAATCTGTAAACATACGCCGGCTCAGCCTAGCCTATAGCAGCACATTTGTTCAAAACTGTCAATATATGAAAGGACATGCATGTTTATTCTGTATATACAGTTACCATAGCAACAGCGTCTTCAGAGTTCTGCAGTGGTCTCTTATGTGATAGGTTATGTAGGCTTTCACTATTTGGACACCCACAAATCAAATTTCACCATTTGGACGACACTCACAAATCAAATTTCCTTGGCATGATTTTTAGAGAGTACTAGACATTGATTGATCTTGTAAATGTGACTTATTGTGTCAGTTTTTAAGTTTGCCTCAATCCAGGTGGACTCCTCCCCCGCTCCCCTCTTCTTTTCTCCCTACTCACTCAATTGTTAGTCTATGTGAGACTTGTTGTTATTTTTCTGTTATATTTCTGTTACTGGTAGAAATCACACTTTGTCAGGTGATTTTGTTCAACAAAAAAAAGTATTTCTAACTGTTTGTGACACATAAAACTGCAGCAATTGATGTGTTGAACTTGTGTATGGTTGGGTTAGAAACATGCTATAGATATATATATATAAATCTGTCTTTGATATGGAACACAGCTGCTGGTTACATTTTTATCTGCATATAATCACTTCATCTCATCAACGATACAATCATATTTTATGTACAGCTTGCAATTAAAATACAATAATATGTCAAATCTTGTTTTCTTGTTATTGTCTGTAGCTAGCAACTAATCTTATCTACTACAGCAGGTAGTGGCTGTTCTATCATCTACTACAGCAGGTAGTGGCTGTTCTATCATCTACTACAGCAGGTAGTGGCTGTTCTATCATCTACTACAGCAGGTAGTGGCTGTTCTATCATCTACTACTTGATGATGATGTCATGCAATACCACCAGCATGCACACTCTTTATTGTATGTTGAAAGTTGTTTATGGTGTGTTGGAAGTTGTTTATGGTGTGTCTGAAGAAACTCAGCATCTATAAGCTTACATAAGTTGTTTATGCTGTGTTGAAAGTTATTTATGCTGTGCCTAATGGATCTAGATATTGCAATAAATGACACATCTAGGCTGTGATTTAGGGAAAAAAATATGTAGGACAGCATAATCAATGAGCCACACATGAACTAGCAGCTTCCTTATGTTTCAACTTTGTGATATCTGTTGAAGAAAATAGACACCTATGGGTTTGTTTGCCTGGAGTCAGATCTTGGTTGGTCGATCCAGCGGTCTGTGGGCTCATACACTTTGACCTAATACAATTCTGTGATACATGCAAATGTTTATGAGCTGTTTTGTTCTATGTATCTGGTCATGGAGGGAGAAGCAGTTTTTTATATCATCCAGCGCTGGACATTAAAAAAAGTGCTGATCGACAATTTCATAAAGATGAGTGCACAGCCAGCACCCTAGAGTGTGTTGTGCTGTATTGCACGGCCAGCACCCTAAAGTGTGTTGTGCTGTATTGCACGGCCAGCACCCGAGTGTGTTGTGCCGTATTGCACGGCCAGCACCCTAGAGTGTGTTGTGCCGTATTGCACGGCCAGCACCCTAGAGTGTGCCGTGCCATATTGCACAGCCAGCACCCTAGAGTGTGTCGTGCCGTTTTGCACGGCCAGCACCCTAGTGTGTGTTGTGCTCTATTCTGTTTTGGAATATTGTTACGCTGTGCAAGTTGTGTGAGAAATTGAAAGATAGTCTCACCTTTGCTTCTCAGGATATTGATGTTGTCTTTGAGATTTAGGCTGGTCATATATTTGTAGTTTTTTTCTCCCACTGTTTCCATCACCCATCTGCTCAGTCATATCAGTTCATCACCGATAATATTGACTATAATTTTATTTCTCATGGTTTCAGAACATGATACAATCTGTGTGAACTATTCTCTTTGTCAATCTTGTACAATATTCTATTTGATTATTCATTCAACATGCTGTCAGAGTAATCAGGGAACTGTCGAAGGGGGAAGAAGCAGAGGAGGGAAAATAAAGGCATGGACAGACAACATCAAGGAATGGACAGGACAAGATATTTCCACACTCATTCGCATCACTGAGGATAGAATTCGCTGGAGGACTATGTGCTGAAGGATGCAATGCGGTACCCCTACGACCCTGAAGGGTTACGGGTTTATTGAGTGAAGAGTAATCAAACAAGAAAATGAAAAAAATCTTGAATCATGTATGGATAAAATCTTAGCAGACTCTCTGTACAGCCCAGCAGTTCTATAAAGCAATAACAAAAATGAGATTACTAGACAAACCTGTCAGCCAACAGAATATATAAATGACAAGCAGGGCATACACATATATGAAGAAGTTCAGAGAAAGATGGGAAGAATATTTTAAATAACCCTTGAACATACAATATATAAGACATAATAGCACCATTCAAACCAAGATATCACAATGAAGGAGAACCTGAAATCCTTGAACAAGAAATCAGAAGTTACCAAGAACAACCTAAAGAATACATTGGCATCAATTGATGGGATAACAACCAAAGCAATACAAGACTGGAGAGAGATTTGAGTAACTACGTTAATTCAGAACGGCTTGGAAAAAAGAGTTGTCCCAATAAATGTGCAAAGAGCCATCATAGTACAGTGGACTCCCTCAATAGCGCATTATTTTATAACATATTTCCCTATATAATTAACACTTTTCAAAATCCCCAATTATTTTCTGTTATTACATACCGGTACATATTTTGTCAGTCCGGACCAAGTTGTTGTAATGGGATTTCGCTGCGCCAATATGGAAGAACAAAGGAAGCAAGCAAGATTATGGCACATAAAGAGGTATCTCCCTGCTTGGGAAACATTGTTGGTAAAATGTTTGCTAAGATTCTTGAAAAATGGATAAGACCTATTGTGGATCCAGTGCTTAGTCCGGAACAGTTAGAAAAGTAAGAGGGTATACAGATGCAATATTTTCTCCAAGAGAAATTATAGTGAAAATATAATCGAATACAAAAACTAAATGAATACAATGGAATGCCATTATAACGAATTGATTGGGACTGATAGAATATGTACATAATAACATAGTTGCCAACTTGTTGAAACATAAACCTGTACAAAAAAATGAGCTGAAAAACTTTGGAACAGAAGCAGAAAAAAACCTTACAGAATGGCAAGGATAGATTGTTGGTCCATCATTTTTTTAAAAAGTGTACAGTAATGTGACCCATTTTTTTTTTTAACATACACTTTTATATCTTACGCAACATGCTTAGAGAGTCAGAGTATCAGCTGTGGGTTGGTATTTCAGTTACTGACTGAGTGTCATCACTTTTTATCTTACGCAACATGCTCAGAGTATCAGGTGTGGGTTGGTATTTCTGTTACTGAGTGTCATCACTTCTATTTCCATGAGTCAGAGTATCAGGTGTGGGTTGGTATTTCAGTTACTGACTGAGTGTCATCACTTTATATCTTACGCAACATGCTCAGAGTATCAGGTGTGGGTTGGTATTTCAGTTACTGACTGAGTGTCATCACTTCTATTTCCATGAGTCAGAGTATCAGGTGTGGGTTGGTATTTCAGTTACTGACTGAGTGTCATCACTTTATATCTTACACAACATGCTTAGAGAGTCAGAGTATCAGGTGTGGGTTGGTATTTCAGTTACTGACTTGAGTGTCATCACTTCTATTTCCATGCTTGATGTTGTACAGGAATATACAGATGATTTCTCAAACACGATCCGCTCATTCTTGTAAGCAACAAAATCCTCCATTCACATTTATTTAATTCTCTGTTGAGATTGTTTATGATTGTGAATAATGTCCCTGGATGTATTTCATGTTCCTGGTCATGAAGTAGAGCTCATATACCTTAGAGGGAACATCTATCATGTCATATTGTAATGACACAGTTGTCTGTTACAGGTTTATTGTAGATGTTACCATTCACATACTAGCATAGGCAGTTCTGAAGTTTATTGTAGCTGTTACCATTCACATATGGGGGCATTCATTCATTTTCCTTTTGCGCTGAAGTTAGCGCAGAGGTCAGATCTCTCCAATTGTCTATTCAAAGCTATTCTGTGCAGTTCTTGAATAGTATGAATATTGATTGTTTTACTTTCTCTAAGTAATGTTCTTCTGAGTGTTTCTTTTGGTCTACCCCTGGCTCTTTTGCTTGAAGGTATCCATTTAAGAGATTGGTGGTGTATTCTGTTGATTTATTTATTCATTTGATTCTTAAATTTGCGTTGGACGTGCTTTTTCTCATAGCCCAGTCAATTATATGGGGCATAGATAGTTGTAAAGTTTGTTGTAGCTGTTACCATTCTCATACGGGGCATAGTAGTTGTGAATTTTGAGTTCACACATCGGGACCAGAAACACAGATCAATCTGGGTTCATCTCTCACTGAGGTGGCTATCAACAGATTTGCATGGTTAGAGGATTAAGGATGCTCGCTGCTATATGCAAATTTGTTGGATATATGCCTGTACTACTGAGAGTCTTTTATCTTCAGTATCATTTCCAAGTTGTAAAGAAAAATGACAAGACACCTCCCTCTGGTGTAGAATTTGTGTCAATACAACCATATTGACACTGAGTCTGTCCTGACACATTACATCTAGACAAGTCTGTCCTGACATATTACATTTACCACGAAATCAGATATGACTAATTTAAACAAAACACACAAGAGAGAAAACGATAGCAGACGATTTGTTGAAGAACATTTGCAATTGTAACAAACAAATGTGTGCAGGTGTTTATATTTCAAATTTATTGTAATCAACAGATACAAATGAGTGCAAAGTAATCCACAGACAAAGCTGCCATGTGATTGTGAGAAAGCAACTATGATTGAGTCTAGATGTATTCAAAAATAAAACTATTTACAATAAAAGCAGGCAATAGCTCTAATGTTTGAAATTGGGAGTGGCGTGGCTCTTAATTTGGCAGCAAGTTTATACACATGATTCGATTGTCTTAGCAAGTCCTTCTATGAGAACAATTACATCAGATTAATTAATTCAGGAGCTCTTAGATCTGAAAATTAATTCAGTTTACCCTTTGAATTCATGACAGCCCAGTTATTAAAATTCTAGGCTCCTGAATAAAGTAAAAATGATGCTTAAAAGAACTGAGAAAATCTATGTAATTATTTGATTTCAGACAAATCTTGATCATTTGTAATGTTCTTACATTTCAATTTAGTTCTGTCATGAAGATTCTTTAGTCATAGACAACTTTCATCATGTTTCCACTGAAAACATTGTCTTGACTTTTGTGAATGGCTTGTCTTGTTTGAAGGCCGCTGATATGAAGTGAAGGTTGCTGACCATGTGTTAAATTTAAATGCAAACACAAAATTGTTATTGCTTGTAGATTTTTAGAAACTAGCAGATGTGGAAGTCAACATTTTGCATCTTCTGTGCTGCATGGTTGTTAAGTTGCTCTTCTGTAGTTGCCAATTAGTGATTTTCCATTGAGGAACACACATGATGTTCTGTAGTGGATCTGACCAACCTATGATGTTCTGCGGTGTATCCGTGGATCTGACCAACCTATGATGTTCTGCAGTGTATCCATGGTTCTGACCAACCTATGATGTTCTGTAGTGTATCCATGGATCTGACCAACCTATGATGTTCTGTAGTGTATCCGTGGGTCTGATCAACATATGATGTTCTGCAATGTATCCGTTGGTCTGACCAAGCTATGATATTCTTCGGCGTACCTGTGGGTCTGATAAACCTGAATCAAATTTACCTGATAATCTATACAGGATATGCCCCCTCCCTTCCCCTCTTTTCCCTCAAAACATAGAATAGGCCAATACTAAATCTATCTTAAAATGATTCACACATTTCAATACTAAATCTATCTTAAAATGATTCACACATTTCAATACTAAAATGATCTACATGTGATATCACAGGGGAGAATATTCAGATTTGTCATGATGGATGAAAATTATGCGATATCTGTTTCAAAGAGTTTACCTGTAAGAAAGGTATTCACTCATCCATAGAACTGTTCTCAAAGAGTTTACCTGTAAGAAAGGTATTCACTCATCCATAGAAATGTTCTGAAAGAGTTTACCTGTAAGAAAGGTATTCACTCATCCATAGAACTGTTCTGAAAGAGTTTACCTGTAAGAAAGGTATTCACTCATCCATAGAACTGTTCTGCTGGGCTTTACGATCACAAAAAACCACTCATCTAGAACATAAGAATGGGTGAAAGGGCATGAGTCCACGGACTACTGGATCAGCAAATCAACCAGAACAAAAAAGAGTTCTACCTACTAGCGCTCTATATAACCAAAATTAAATGGCCCATCTTACATTTTTAAATGCTAGTCATGTTTTGTCCTTGATCGTCCAGTGACTGAGCATCAATAACATCAGCTCTGGATGGCTTAAATGCTAGTTGAGATTACATGAAGCTAACATGTTTAGTAATGTCTAATGTAAATTTCTCATGTGGACATGTTACATGTGATTGTATAAATATTTAAGTAAAATGTGATATACAAGGAATAATCATGACATAAATAAACAAAACAGCATCTCAAATTATTTCTAGACAAAAATGCATTACATCATCATAACCACAGAATCTGTTTAAATAAAGCAATATTTGCACACTATAACACAAGAGTAAGTATGACTAATGAATTCCTTAACTTCAAGACAAGCATATGTCCTTAAAGTAAGAATTTCTTTAATGAAGTCCTTAACTTCATATATTGGGATATCGTCTTTCTTATTGTCCTTAACTACAAGACAGCATATGTCCTTAAAGTAAGAATTTCTTTAATGAAGTCCTCAATTTCAAGACAGCACCTGTCCTTAAAAGTAATAATTTCTTTAAGTCCTTAACTGCACGACAAATGTCTATCCTTAAAGTAAGAATTTCGTTAATGAAGTCCTTAACTTCAAGACAAACATCTGTTCTAAAAATGAAGATGATTAATGAATTTCATAAAAATAGAACAATTGTCTAACATTGCACAAATCACGAAGTATTATTTCCCATTTTACAGAGTATAATCTGGTGCTGATGACTCGGATACTGCAGCAGTAACAGCAATCTTCAAGTGTTAAGACTTCTACCACACCAAGAAATCATACAAATGTTAACATTGAAAGAAACAAAAGCAAGGCTATTAACAGCCTAACATAATAATTTACTGAACATATAAAAACTGTGACCTTTTGATAATGAACATTATAAACTGAGCATTAAATTAAACTGGTAACCATGGCAATGACACAGCTGCATAAATGTTCCTATAGCGTCCAGGCTTAATAAAAGAACAACATAACTTCAAATAGGATATTCATTCTTGAATCAGACCAATCAGAATGGTCTGGTTTGTCCCCTTAGACGCTCTTACAACAACAAAAAAAACAGTTGCAATATTTTCCTTTAAATAATAACTGATCTAGACCGAGTTTGAACAAACAATCATACAAGTAAGCAATATTCATGTTTACTTATTTGAACAATCATACAAGTAAGCAATATTCATGTTTACTTATTTGAACAATCATACAAGTAAGCAATATTCATGTTTACTTATTTGAACAATCATACAAGTAAGCAATATTCATGTTTACTTATTTGAACAATCATACAAGTAAGCAATATTCATGTTTACTTATTTGAACAATCATACAAGTAAGCAATATTCATGTTTACTTATTTGAACAATCATACAAGTAAGCAATATTCATGTTTACTTATTTGAACAATCATACAAGTAAGCAATATTCTTGTTTACTTATTTGAACAATCATACAAGTAAGCAATATTCTTGTTTACTTCTTATTTGAACAAAATATTGTATACATTTTGGCTAAGGGTTCAAGTTATGATCTAGCCATTGAATCTAGAAATATCTGCGGTTGTCCACATTTACTTGCTAACATTCTCTTGAAATTCTTCAATGACATTGTCTCTGATTTCTCCAATTCTACTTGGTAGCAGACACATAAGAACGTACTTGATGGACACTTCATGAGATGGTCAATAAAGACAGACATATCTCAGCACACTGTTTACAACTAGTGATTTGTGAAATATCAGCTCACTTATTAGAAGCTTTATTGCTCCAAGGTCTGGTGGTCTGGTACAGTGCACATCTTTGATGGCCAAGGTACCTGGTTTGAATCCAGATGCAGGCAATTGTGTATCCAGACCATTTAGAAAATAATGGCAAACTACTAAACATTTATACTGCCTAGAAAATTACTACAAACAAAAAATGCTGGGTTGATGTCTATGTCCTGACATGTACTACCAACTTATTTTATGGCCCCAAGAAATAGTACTTGTTCATACGAAAATATCAGCTGATCTCTTACAACCTTATGATCCCCCCCCTAAGGAAATGTAGCCTACTTGTACATCAATGTCAAAAATAATCACATGAAAAATGCACTCTCTAAAACAATATTTCTCTGCTGCTAATTAAAGGTCACACATGATCTGGACATGTACTTATATGAGAAACGCTGACTTCTGCTTGAGAAATAGTGTTAACAGAACACCAATGACTGATTAATATGAATCTTCGAACAGAATAGGGAACACAAAACTGAGCAGGAAACAAAAGTTTGATTCCAAGAGTTTACTTGCCGAATCACAAACTATCTCATCCTATACGAAAAACAAAAATTCTGAAAACAAATGTTCATGTTCATGAGGAGAAGGATGAGATCATGTGATGGAAGTCAAGTCCGTTCTTTGTGTGTGGGGGAAAGGGGTTTTTTTTTTAATTTTCAGAAATGATTTGATTGGCTGTCAATAACAACTGTTTGTGTCAGTGAATGACGAGAGTGTGTGAGAACTTCATCTCCAGACTTTCTGTAACTGGACAAAATTAACCTTTGAGTGAGTGAACATTATTCAATATTAATACATTACAAGAAAATAATATGTTACAACTACAACAAAACTGCCATCACACAGGCACAAATTGGAAACGGGGTAATGAAGTTATGTAATCACTGGAGACAGGAACACACACACACATCCATACAAAAATATTAACAAACTCAGTCAATGAATACACACACACACATCCATACGAGAATCTAAAGCAACTCAATCAATGCACACACACATCCATACGAGAATCTAAAGCAACTCAATCAATGCACACACACATCCATACAAGAATCTAAAGAAATTTGATGAATACTCATCGCATATTTTACTTATATTCACAGCATGATGATTTGGTCCCAATATGTAAGCTATTACAGACAATTTACCATACATCTGATCTATACAACTTGGTCCCAATATGTCCATACATATGACCTCTACAACCTTGGTCCCAATATGTCCCATACATCCGACCAGTACAACTTGGTCCCAATATGTCCCATACATCCAACTTGGTCCCAATGTGTAAACCATTAGACTTTATTTGCTATACATCCGACCTGTAGAACCTTGGCCCCGACAAGTTCCATACATCCAACTTGTACAACCTTGGCCCCCGACAAGTTCCAAACATCCTAGCACATACAATCTCATTTCTGAAGATGATTTCATTTATTTAACAATGATGACTGCTGTAAACAGATAATTGATCAATGCTATCAAACATGAACATCCAAATAGATCCGTGTCCATCTTAGTAGAGTCAATTAGCTGAGGTGATACCATCTTTAGACAGGCTATTACACCTCACTGGTGTGTTGAAGGTGATTCCAGAAATTAATTCTGCCACAGGTAGACAGACTATTACACCTCACTGGTGTGTTGAAGGTGATTTAAGAGATTAATTCTGCCACAGGTAAACAGACTATTACACCTCACTGGTGTGTTGAAGGTGATTTAAGAGATTAATTCTGCCACAGGTAAACAGACTATTACACCTCACTGGTGTGTTGAAGGTGATTTAAGAGATTAATTCTGCCACAGGTAAACAGACTATTACACCTCACTGGTGTGTTGAAGGTGATTTAAGAGATTAATTCTGCCACAGGTAGACAATTACACCTCACTGGTGTGTTGAAGGTGATTCCAGAGATTAGTTCTGCCACAGGTAGACAATTACACCTCACTGGTGTGTTGAAGGTGATTCCAGAGATTAGTTCTGCCACAGGTAGAATAATTGGACATAGTGAATGTTGGCTGTTTAATATTTTCTGAAAAGAGTTCATGTGACTCATTTAGCATTTCTTTTTGATACAAACACCTCATGTTTCTGTTACAATGTCAGGATGTTTGGTCCTACGCACTTTTTTTTCTAGGAGTTGATCATATTAAAACTGTGAGAACAGATTTAGACACATAAGCACCTATATGATAAAGTCAACTGGTATTATGTTCCAAGATATGTTCTGGAACCAATTTCCTCAGGCAGCGTAGACCTAGGTGTCATTTGTGGTAGAGAAATTCTCAAGTACTAAGTACCACATCACCTAAGATCTCAGAATATGATAGCTTTGGTGATGTATATTATCACCGCTGATTAAGAGCATCCTCTACAATCTGAAATTCTCAAAGTGAAAGGCAGTTGACTTAAGAGAGGAAAGTCGTGGATGGAACACGCAGAGGATATTATACAGAGTGTGTGCAGATTGGAGGATGTGCTACCTAGTGCGGAATGGAGTTGGGCGCCATTAGATTGTCCGACAGCCATCAAAGTAATAATAACATTTAATAGAGAATGCAAGGAATGGTGTCTGACAGTGGTGGAGTCTGAGGTGTTCGCTCTGATATGTGAGAATTCCAGGGAAGGTTATATGATTATATATACAGATGGGTCAGTTGAAAATCACATCAGGAGTGGCTAGATCTTCACAGCTCAAAGGTGGGGGAAGACCATCAGAGAGGAAAGTGGTGCATCCCCTTACACAACAAGCAGCATGACAATTGTGATGTCGGCAGTAACTAAAGCTTTGAAATGGGTGTGCCCAGACTGTCAGCAAGCATGCTTGTATACTCAGTGACTCAATGAGTTAGATTCTGAAAGTTCAGGAGGGGTACATTCGGGAACAGTGGCTGGATGCAGTGAAGAATTCCGGTGTGCGTAAAGTGAGATTTTTGTGCCAGGACATGCAGGAGTCAGATGAGAAAGCAGATAGGTTGACCACATACGCAGCTACTGCAGTTGTTGGTGGAACAATGGATCAGGCAGACATTTTGAACGCCCTACAGAAAAATGCACAAACAAATGACTATAAGTGACAATGACTCTTGTTCCATGACTAGAATAAGGAAGCTTGGTTTGAAATGTGGTCTTGCTAGAAAGGGGCGGTTTTCATGGGCGAGAAAGAATGAAGGTCAATCAGCGGTGTACTGGGACCATCAGTCAACATGTAATGACGGCTACACTCAATGAGAGATCTGAGTACCTATGGACTTGTCCGGAGTGCAGTGACGATGATCCAACAACTAACTAACTCAACACTATATGTGAAAATAAGATTTCTAGCACAGTATGTATATTTCTATTAGTTTATATAGACATTTCTAACAGTAGAATCTATCTATTTGCTAAACCCTGTTTTGCTTTTCAACGTCAGGGGTAGAATAGTTTTCTGGACATGGCCCTCTTGTGTGCTGAGTATATTGTGGAATTTGTCACCTCTTTTATTTCAGTGGCCCATCTCTTTCATGGTCGGCCTCTAGGTCTGCCGTCACTGTATCTGTGTAGCACAGCTTGCTGTGGTATGGTGTCTGATGGTAGTCTGCTGATGTGTGCAAACCATTTGATCTGTTGGGTCATTTAACATATACCAAGATTGGAGTGGTGCAGGTTCTTTGTCTAATGTCCTCATTCCTCACACTGTCTCTTAGTAATATTCCTAGGATTCTGTCACAATGTTACGTTTGTCTTGTGCTGTTATTGTCCATGTTTGGCATTGGTAACACAGTGTTGGCATAATAATGATTTTTAATAGTGTTATTTTGGTGTTTAAATCTACATTTTTGTTTCTGTAAATTGGTGTCATTTGTCCTAGGGCTTGGTATGCTTTACTACATCTATTGTGTATTTCTATGCTGCTCTTGCCATCTGTTGTTATATTGCTTCCTAAATATGTGAATTGTCACTTGTGTGAGTCTGTTGTTTCCAATATATATATATTGGTGTTTCGTTTTGTTCTTCCTATCTTCATTACTTTGTTCTTTTCTATATTTATCTTCATGTTAAAGATTTGGCATGTTTGATGTAATTTGTCTTTGTGGTTGCTCTTCTGATGATGCTGTGTGTTCGTCCATCACAATTAATGATGACCATTTGTTGCAACGTATTTGTTACATCCATAGACTTTGATGATGCTACTAGTGCTTGGTCATCTGCAAATAGCAATTCGTTTAAGTTATCCTTCAGATTGTTTTTTTTTGTTGTCTTTGCTACTTTGCAGATGTGATCTATGTATGTTATGAAAAATAGGGGGTTGGGTACACATCCCTGTCTAACTTCCTGAGTGAATTTGGAAATTATTGGATGTACCTGTGCTCATTCTAACTGAGCATTGACTATTGGTGGATATGCTCTGACATAGGTTTATTAGATGCTGAGGAACTCCATATGTCTGTAATGTTATTCATAGTTGTGCTCTATCCACTCTGTCAAAAGCTTTATCTTGGCCTACGAAAGCCAAATATAAGTCTTTTGTTCGAGGGCGAAGATTGTATCTGTACAGCTTTTATTTTTCCAAAAGCCAAATTGTGTGTTATTGAACTATGGTTCTATGTATGCGTGATCCTTCTCTCTAGTATCTTGCTAAAGATTTTTCCTATGTGGCTTAAGAGTGATATGCCTCTATACTTTGTGCAGTCCCTCTTACTGCCTTTTTTCTTCCAGATGGAAACAATCACCGATGTATTCCACTCTTGTGGTGTATCTTCTGTATCACATTGAACAGTCTGTGTAGCTACTTTATACCTGTAACTGTTAGTATTTTTATTAGTTCTACATGTATGTCGTCCATTCCTAGTGCAGTGTTATTTGGTGCATGTTTAACTGCGTCTTCAGTTTCAGGATGTATGGATCTATGTCTTCTTCTATTGTATTTATTGTTGTAATCACTTCTCCTTCCTTTAAGTTTAATAGTTGATTGAAGTAATTTTTCCATCTTTCCATGATTTCTTGGGGCCTATTTAGTATGTTGTCGTGTTCATCGTTGATTATTTCTGTTGGTTCATAGATATTTTTTTTACTTCTCATGTTTTGTACTTTCTTGTAGAACATCTTTAGTGCGTTTTGTCTATCCTTGTTAAGCATTTCTCCATATTCTTGCCATGAATTAGTTTTTGCAGATTTGATGATTTTCCTGGTGTTAATCTTTGCAGTCTTGTATGCTAAGTAATCTTCATGCATTTTGCTTGTTGCCCATTTCTTGTATTTTTGTTTTTTAACATTCGTTGCGTTCTTTATCTCTTTTGTCCACCAAGCTGTTATTTTTTGTTTCGTGCCTTTATGGTTTTTATATCCACACATTTTTTGTTTCCTGCTGTTTGTATGATAGAATTTTTGAAATATTTCCATTCTTCTTCTATGTACTGGGTGTTTTCTGGTAACTTTGTGAATTTTTTGTTAACTTCCTGAATATATTTTTCACGTATGTTTAGTTCTTCCAATTTCTGTCTATTTAGTTTCCCTTGGTGCTTTGTGTTTGTTATTTTTTGCTTGACTGCTATTATCACTGCCTTATGTTGGTGTCTGCACAAATGTTAGGTATTACTTGTGCATCTGTTATTTTTTGTCTATTGTTTCTTTTTATGAGTATAGCGTCTCTCTGGCTCTTGCATTCCAAGCTGTTCCATTTATACCATGTGTACACTTGTACCTGTCTGTATAGAATCAACGAAAGTAAACCATTTCTCTGTTACAACATAAATAGTTTGATACCAAAACATGGCTTCCAATTTGACCCAATCATTGGATATGGGTCTATTGTCTTTCCCCAGGTGGATGATGGTTCATATTATCCACACTTGCTGTTAAATGTAGGGGTGGGAGCCCAGTTTTGGTTCCAAGGTCAGATGTGTCACTTTGGTTGTGTTGATTCCATGTTTATTGAAGGTTATCTTGGAAATGGGTACCAGAATAAAATAAGATGGCAGGGTGATATTAACCATATCCCTATAATACTTGTAATCAAAGAAAAATACTGACTTAGTATTACATTCCTCCATTCATCTTCACTTGGGAAAGCAAATGAAAGGGGTAAAACTAACCTTACATAGAATCTTCCTTAGTTGTTTCCAACAACATTCATGACAATTCATAATATTGCTATTCTTTGTTCCCTTTCTGAGCCCAGTTTACACATATACTTTGTAAGAGTTTGTGTAACAATTATTTCACTTTTGTAAGGAAATATTTTTGTCAAATGTTAAAAGATAAGATATTTGCTCAAGTGGCAGTTCACAAAAATGATGATAAAAAATATCACATTCAAACCAATAACTGGATTATAAACCAGTAACTAGATCAGAAACTAATAACTGGATCACAAACCAGTAACTGGATCACAAACCAATAACTGGATCACATACCAGTAGCTGGATCACAAACCAGTAACTGGATCAGAAAAACTTGAATTGAAAATATGAAGATAATATTTCAAGGTAAACAATACTACAAATGAAAGTTTTGCAGATAAATATATAAGTTATCTCATTGATAAATAAAATATAATTTGGACAAATAAACATTGAATATTGTAGCTCTAAATGGCAATATATGTACATAGCAATCAAAACATCACAACATGATGATGATGAGGGTTAAAGGTCACCCTGATATGCATGAGAACAAATCACTTAAAACTGAAATTGTAATGACACTTTGCTCCTACAAATGGTACCAATTGTAATGACACTTTGCTCCTACAAATGGTACCAATTGTAATGACAATGTGCTAGCTATAAATTGTACCAAATGTACTGACACTTTTCTAGCTACAAATGATGACAACTGTAATGACACTTTACTCTGCTAGCTACAAATTATACCAACTGTTATACTTTACTCCACTAGCTACAAATGATACCAAATGTAATGACACTTTGCTAGCTACAAATGATATCAACTGTAATGATACTTTACTCTGCTTGATACAAATTGTATCAACTGTAATGACACTTTACCCTAGTAGCAACAAATGGTATGAACTGTAATGATACTTTACTCTGCTTGATACAAATTGTATCAACTGTAATGACACTTTACCCTAGTAGCAATAAATGGTATCAACTGTAATGATACCTTACTCTGCTTGATACAAATTGTATCAACTGTAATGATACCTTACTCTGCTTGATACAAATTGTATCAACTGTAATGATACTTTACTCTGCTTGATACAAATTGTATCAACTGTAATGATACCTTACTCTGCTTGATACAAATTGTATCAACTGTAATGATACCTTACTCTGCTTGATACAAATTGTATCAACTGTAATGATACTTTACTCTGCTTGATACAAATTGTATCAACTGTAATGACACTTTACCATAGTAAGCAATAAATGGTATCAACTGTAATGATACCTTACTCTGCTTGATACAAATGATACCAACTGTGTTCTGTTGGTTAGATCACCTCTAGATAGTAAATAGTTGTTTGATATAGTCATAAAACTGAGAATAAAACAAGCAATCTCTGCTGTTTCTCTGCTGTTTCTGATCTCAGAATCTGAACCACTAACAGAATAGCTGTTTACTACTTGTGATAACCATATGCTCCAAGAACATGGAGTACTTACTGGTTGTATAATATTTTACTGTAACTTGTTATTTTCTCACAATTACAACTTGACTGATATGGCACAGCTTGACTAAGACTATTGAGTGATTTATGTCTCGACAGTGTTATCCAGATAATGCTGCTACTGGCATTTTTGGCTTTATTTTTTGCACTTGGAAAACTGATAAGTTGGGTTACTTGTTGAAATAGCTGACAGCACACAAAGCTTTTTTTCATCAAGAGATGGCTACTTATTGAAAAAGCTGACAGCATGTGTAGCTTTTTTTTCACCAAGAGATGGCTACTTATTGAAATAGCTGACAGTACTAAGTTATTGAAATAGCTAGTAGCTTGTGTGGATTTATGTTGTACTAAGAGATGGCTACTTATTGAAATAGCTGACAGCTTGAGTAATTTTTTATTGTAATAAGAGATGGCTACTTATTGCAATATCTGACAGTACTAAAAGATGGCTACTTATTGAAATAGCTGACAGTACTAAAAGATGGCTACTTATTGAAATAGCTGACAGTACTAAGTTATTGAAATAGCTAGTAGCTTGTGTGGATTTATGTTGTACTAAAAGATGGCTACTTATTGAAATAGCTGACAGCTTGAGTGGCTTTTTGTTGTACTAAATCTCGAACAGGTTCTAAGAAATGCAGATTTTCTCTCATCTTGGAGATAAATGGATGTTTGACTGGACTGAAAAAGATAACATAGAATATGCTAGCAAACAACAACAGCATAACCACCAAAGACAGTGCCACAGATTTGACTACCACACCAAGACTTGATTTCCTAGCTGCTTGCTTCACAGGCACAACTAACTGTTTTGTTACTGTCTGCGGAGCTGATGTCAGATCTTTCTCAACGCTTGCCTGAATGATCTCTTCCTTCAAATTTTCAATCTTTTCATCCACACTCGGTTTATCCATCTCTACAGCCACCAACTCCTCTTCCTCCTCTACGTCATATTCCTCCAAGGTTTGGTTGGGCTCATACGGTAGAAACTCATCCAGGCTGGTCTCGAGGACACCAACATGGTCTCTCACAACCTATAGCAGATGAAGCATTTAAGAGAATTCAGAAATATAAATATGACTTCACTGACTACATTATCTTCATGATTACAAGCTACCAATACGCACAACAGAACCTATATCACCATGTCCAGCCCAGGAGATATCACCATGTCCAGCCCAGGAGATATCACCATGTCCAGCCCAGGAGATATCACCATGTCCACCCCAGGAGATATCACCATATCCAGTCCAGGAGATATCACCATGTCCACCCCAGGAGATATCACCATATCCAGTCCAGGAGATATCACCATGTCCAGTCCAGGATATATCACTATATACAGCCCAAGAGATATCACTACGGTATATACAGCCCAGGAGAAATCACTATATACAGCCCAGGAGATATCACCATATACAGCCCAGGAGATATCACTACAGTATATACAGCCCAGGAGATATCACCATGTCCAGTCCAGGAGATATCACCATATACAGCCCAGGAGATATCACTACGGTATATACAGCCCAGGAGATATCACCATGTCAAGCCCAGGAGATATCACCATGTCCAGCCCAAGAGATATCACCATATACAGCCCAGGAGATATCACTATATACAGCCCAGGAGATATCACCATATACAGCCCAGGAGATATCACCATATACAGCCCAGGAGATATCACCATATACAGCCCAGGAGATATCACCATATACAGCCCAGGAGATATCACCATATACAGCCCAGGAGATATCACTACGGTATATACAGCCCAGGAGATATCACCATGTCAAGCCCAGGAGATATCACTACGGTATATACAGCCCAGGAGATATCACCATATACAGCCCAGGAGATATCACTACGGTATATACAGCCCAGGAGATATCACCAACAATGAGTACTAGATCATAGTAACTATTATAACCATTCCCCCCCCCCTTTCAAGGAAATAATACTGCAACCATCCCCCCCCCTAAGGAAAAAAGTACTTACTATTTCTTCTTCTTCTTCTTTCGTTCACTTGAAACATGTCTATATCTGTAATTCTGTCTCCTTAATAAAACTCACTGTCTTTTGTAGTTCATACAGTGTCCCATAGAGCTTTGATTCCAGTGTTGTTTCCTCTGGCCAATATGTCGTTTGAAGTTTGTTTGGCCAGTAGCTCTATTCCCTTGCCTCCTGGATAACTTTTTATAGATACAGACATGTTTCCATTGTGTTTTGGCATCCTGATTATCTGTGCGCCTTTTGGCTGGATGCCTCCGTCTTCAGCACTCTGCTTACTTGGGCAGGACTATGGGACTGCCCGACCAGTCTTAGTTTCCAGCCCCTGATGGCTGAACTAAGCCCCATTACCACTGCACGGTGCTGGCCTTGATGGGGGTACTTACTATGATCATAGTAAGTAGCGTAACCATCTGCCACTCCAAAGGAAAAAGTACTGGACCATAGTAAGTACGGTAATGTAACTACCTCCCCATTTGAAGGAAAAAGTAATAGATCATAGTAAGTAATGTAACTACCTCCCCATTTGAAGGAAAAAGTAATAGATCATAGTAAGTAATGTAACTACCTCCCCATTTGAAGGAAAAAGGTATAGTCAATGAAAAGCAGTGGGATTCTGAGAGCATTAAGCATAAGAGTATGTTTTGACATCTCAGAACTAAAATTCTGATGTTTCCCAACAATCACAGATCATTCACTTATCTATAATAAGGATCAACAGGAAATAATTCATGAATCTGTTAAGGATGACTGTACCAAATAATTTATGAATCTGTAGTAGTGATGTTTGCACTAAATAAATTGTGATGTTTGTACTAAATAAATTGTGATGTTTGCACTAAATAAATTGTGATGTTTGCACTAAATAAATTGTGATGTTTGTAGAGAACTATCATGGGTCTAAAATAAGGATGATGGTTGAACAATATGAAATTACCTGGCCATTTTCTTTGAGAGGGCTGCTAGCAAAAATAGGAAGTTGAATTGTTGGACTATCTTCGTGAATTTCAGTAACTGCTGCTGCTGGTGGTGGTGGAGCTGCTACACTAACCTCCACAACTGATTGTTGCATCTTCTCTTCAAATGTCTCTACCTGCGCTAAAGGAGCTTGAACTTTTGGTGCTTGCTCTAGAAGTTGATTATTAGTTTGTGTTACCGAGTCTGCTTCTGCAACACTGATAGGCACATCTACAGCGGCTTCTGTAAGAAAACAAAGATGGTTCTCAGTAACAAACTAAAAATATTTCAGCATTAACCCAATGATACAGACTCACAGGTTAATTCTCAGTAACAACCAACAAATATATGAGCATTAACCCAATGATACAGACTCACAGGTTAATTCTCAGTAACAACCAACAAATATATGAGCATTAACCCAATGATACAGACTCACAGGTTAATTCTCAGTAACAACCAACAAATATATGAGCATTAACCCAATGATACAGACTCACAGGTTATTTTACTTTCTGTAATGTAGAATCTCAACATGATACACAAGTGGAACATTAATCTACATTGACATTTATAACAGTGAAGAACTGGATTCACAATATGTGGCCTCATCGGTGCAAGCAGGGCAGATGAGGCCATTAGCTTTGGTGGCAGCTGGTCTAGGATGCAAGCAGGGCAGATGAGGCCATTAACTTTGGTGGCAGCTGGTCTAGGGTGCGAGCAGGACAGATCAGGCCATTAGCTTTGGTGGCAGCTGGTCTAGGGTGCGAGCAGGACAGATCAGGCCATTAGCTTTGGTGGCAGATGGTCTAGGATGCAAGCAGGGCAGATCGGGCCATTAGCTTTGGTGGCAGCTGGTCTAGGGTGAGAACAGGGCAGATCAGGCCATTAACTATGGTGGCAGCTGGTCTAGGGTGAGAGCAGGGCAGATCATGCCATTAGCATTGGTGGCAGCGGGTCTAGGGTGCGAGCAGGTGGTAGGTAAATACAGTATAACTCTGTTGATTCAGCAGCACTTGCAGCTTACCTTGTTCCAAATATATTGGTGTTAACTTTTCTTGGAGTTAACAATGTGTTAACTTTTCTTGGAGTTAACAATGTGTTAACTTTTCTTGGAGTTAACAATGTGTTAACTTTTCTTGGAGTTAACGAGGCAGGCTGAGAGCAGAATCATGCTGCAGTGGGACATGCATGATCTATATTTTTTAGCCCAGGATTATGCTATGGAGAAGTGTGCTCCATTCCTGGATTTAATGGATCTCAGAATCAAATCAGAAGATGGCAGCTATGGGTTAGAAGTCCTTGCAATACGCTCAGACAAAGGGTACATGGGCTATCTCATATGGTTGGGAGACATTTTCTATATCATTGATCAACTAACGCCTGCCTCAAGCAATAAGGTGTTGATCTGCCACAGTCTGCCTGCTTTATCGGATGCTTGGAGTAAAATACATTGTATCAGGCAATACAATGAACAATGGCCCTCCTCTATGGCAGTGAAACTTCAGCAACCTATATGCACCAGGAGAGACAACTAAACTGCCTTCACATGCGGTGCCTATGTAACATTCTTAAAGTTGGGTGGCAGAATAAAGTCACTAACACTGATGTATGGTAACACAAAGTCACTAACACTGATGTATTTGACAGAACAGGCAATGTTACAATATTTTCTATACCCAGTCTGTGCAGACTGAGATGGTTGGGACACTCTAGGACATTGGAAGATGGCAAAGTCCCAAAAGACCTACATTTCTGAGAATTAAAGTCTGGAATAATATGTGGGTCCACCTCTACTTCTGTACAAAGACATGTGCAAACGCATATTGCAAGTTGCAGGCATTGATGCGGAATCATGGGAACAGGAAGCCATGGATCTTGTTGCATGGAGGATAAAGATTAGGAATGGTATAAAGATAAACTCAGAAAGTGATAGCAGTTACTACATGGGCGGCACACATAAAGAGACACACAACAGCATGTGATGGCACAAGTGATTCCTTGTACGAGGTGTATTTTGAAAAGTTGACACTGTACTAAGAAATCGTAAAGACGGGCGGGATTGCTGTGTATCGTTTTAAAGATGCACTATTGATCGATAATTCCTGCGTGTATATGGCTCACGCGGTGCTGCATGTGAAAGAGAAATTGGTTGGGAAACTAGTTCAGTTGTGTATAAAGCAGTGTCATGGATAAAATGGAGGCTTGTAGCATAAATAAGTTCCTGCACTTACATGGTAAATCTGTAAAAGAAATTCATGATGAGATGTTTGCTGTTTATAAAGATGTCTGCCCTTCGTATGATACTGTGAAGTGTTGGAAAAAACATTTTCAAATGGGACATGCAAGCATTCAAGATGAGCCAAGGAGCTGCAGGCCGTTCATTGCAGATGGTGCAAGCAACGTTGCAATAGTTGAGGCTCTATTTTTCTCAGACAGGTGCATTACCATTGAGGAAAGCATGGCTGAGTTGTGAATAAGTCATGGAACCATGTTAAAGATTTGCAAGAGCAGCTTAATATGTCAGAGGTGTCCGCCAGGTGGGTTCCCTGCCTTCTCACACCAATCCAAAAGGAGTGTCTAGCAGAAGCATCAACAAAGATGTTGAATATTTGCAATGCTGACGAAGATGATTTTTTTCATAGATTGGTTACTGTGGACGAATTTTGGTGCATCTATATGACCCAAGACAAAAAAAACAGAGTAAACAATGGAAATATTCCTGTTCGCCACCACCAAAGAAGGCAAAGATGGTATTCTCGAAGGCAAACGTTATGCTCACATCTTTTGGGACTGTCACTGGGCAATACTCACTGATTAGCTTCCTCGTGCCACACTATCAACTCAACTTACTATCAAAGCCTTCTTAAGAAATTATGAGAAGAAATTAAGTTCAAAAGACACAGGATGCTGTCCCGAGGTGTTCTTCTGCTTCAGGACAATACGCCAGTTCATGACTCCATTGTCTTTGCCCAGTAGTGCAGGTATGAAATCATGCTCCATCCACCTTACTCACCTGACTTAACACTGAGTGACTTCTTTCTGTTTCCAAACATAAGGATCCGCTTTGTGGGCACAATTTTTCTGACATCCAAAACTTTATTACTGAAGTAGAAATGTGGTTCCAGGCACAGGAACATGTCAGGCATTAGGAAGATTAAGAAGAGATGGGAGAGGTGCATCGCCTTGAGGGGTAAATACATAGAGAAGGACTAAAGTTCACACCAATTTACAAGTAAGTGTTTTGATTCATTCACACTAAAGTGCAAAACTTTTCTACCACTCCTCGTACATACTGTGGAAGACTCTTTATGGCTCAGATTGGTTTTGTGAGTCACATGCATCATCCCCTTGCATCGTAGATTATATTACTTATAGCTCAACAATAATACTATCGTCTGGAAAGACGGAAGAGTACCAGTGCAATACATAAGTGCAAGGTCCCTTCTAGCTAGCTATGAATTACATCATCATATGCTATATTTGTGTATGCTAATGAATCATCAAGGTTTCCTGACTCAAGACACGGGAAAGTTTATATTTCTTTATATAACTACCAAAAAGTCAAAGAAAATATAATGATCAGGTGTGGGCCGCTGTAACACAAATACCAAAGTAATAATAGTGAATAAGTAAATATGTGTAGGTAAAAACAACTGTAATAAAATAAATAAGGATGAAAACGGTTGACGCTTCAGCCTCGAATGCACTACATAAATTATTCAAACTTTAACACACTGCATAAATTATTCAATTTCTTTCAGTCCTTTGCCAGGCCCCTATATGGACTGCTTTATTAAATTTTTTTACAAGATGTTTTTTAAATTAATTTTATTTCTGCATTCATTTTTCTTATTATTATATGTTCGTTCAGACGAAGACCCTTTCATTAAAACATAACCATTTTCATCCTCATTCATTTGAATATCATTAATGTTTTTATCATCTTTTTATTAGTAGTGTTAGATATTTGTAATATATATTTGATTATTCACATATTTGATTATTCACTATTATCACTTTTAGATCTATATTCTAGGCACTCTAGAGTCATCAAGATTTTCTAAGACACACAAGTTTATATGTCTATACTAGGCACCCTGAGTCATCAGAATGTTCTTGAAAACACAGAAATTTACAATTCTATGTTAGCTAGTTAACTAAATGTTCATATAGAAGAGACACAAGTTTATACTCTGTAGAAATCGAACAAATCCTGTTAGAAAGAAGGTTTGCTAGAAATTACAGAGACACAGAAGATCAAGTATCAAGCTGTTAAAAAAATATAACATGTGACTTGAGTTACTTGCTAGAAATATATGTGATATTCACAGCCAACCAGTATATTTCACATTCAAAAATACATTGATTATATAGTCATGCATGTCCTCCACACAATTATCATTGTTAGATATTCACTCACATATGTCTGTGTGTGTACGAGCACTCGCTCAATGAGAATAGCAATACTGTGTGTGTGTGTGTGTATGAGCACTCGCTCAATGAGAATAGCAATACTGTGTGTGTGTGTACGAGCACTCGCTCAATGAGAATAGCAATACTGTGTGTGTGTGTGTGTGTGTACGAGCACTCGCTCAATGAGAATAGCAATACTGTGTGTGTGTGTATGAGCACTCGCTCAATGAGAATAGCAATACTGTGTGTGTGTGTGTGTGTGTGTGTGTGTATGAGCACTCGCTCAATGAGAATAGCAATACTGTGTGTGTGTACGAGCACTCGCTCAATGAGAATAGCAATACTGTGTGTGTGTGTGTGTGTGTACGAGCACTCGCTCAATGAGAATAGCAATACTGTGTGTGTGTGTACGAGCACTCTCTCAATGAGAATAGCAATACTGTGTGTGTGTACGAGCACTCGCTCAATGAGAATAGCAATACTGTGTGTGTGTGTGTGTGTACGAGCACTCGCTCAATGAGAATAGCAATACTGTGTGTGTGTACGAGCACTCGCTCAATGAGAATAGCATTACTGTGTGTGTGTACGAGCACTCGCTCAATGAGAATAGCAATACTGTGTGTGTGTGTGTACGAGCACTCGCTCAATGAGAATAGCAATACTGTGTGTGTGTGTACGAGCACTCGCTCTATGAGAATAGCAATACTGTGTGTGTGTGTGTACGAGCACTCGCTCAATGAGAATAGCAATACTGTGTGTGTGTGTGTGTACGAGCACTCGCTCAATGAGAATAGCAATACTGTGTGTGTGTGTGTGTGTGTGTACGAGCACTCGCTCAATGAGAATAGCAATACTGTGTGTGTGTGTGTGTATGTGTGTATGAGCACTCGCTCAATGATAATAGCAATACTGTGTGTGTGTGTGTGTGTACGAGCACTCGCTCAATGAGAATAGCATTACTGTGTGTGTGTACGAGCACTCGCTCAATGAGAATAGCAATACTGTGTGTGTGTGTGTACGAGCACTCGCTCAATGAGAATAGCAATACTGTGTGTGTGTGTGTACGAGCACTCGCTCAATGAGAATAGCAATACTGTGTGTGTGTACGTACGAGCACTCGCTCAATGAGAATAGCAATACTGTGTGTGTGTGTGTACGAGCACTCGCTCAATGAGAATAGCAATACTGTGTGTGTGTGTGTGTGTACGAGCACTCGCTCAATGAGAATAGCAATACTGTGTGTGTGTGTACGAGCACTCGCTCAATGAGAATAGCAATACTGTGTGTGTGTGTGTGTGTACGAGCACTCGCTCAATGAGAATAGCAATACTGTGTGTGTGTGTGTGTGTACGAGCACTCGCTCAATGAGAATAGCAATACTGTGTGTGTGTACGAGCACTCGCTCAATGAGAATAGCAATACTGTGTGTGTGTGTGTGTGTACGAGCACTCGCTCAATGAGAATAGCAATACTGTGTGTGTGTACGAGCACTCGCTCAATGAGAATAGCATTACTGTGTGTGTGTACGAGCACTCGCTCAATGAGAATAGCAATACTGTGTGTGTGTGTGTACGAGCACTCGCTCAATGAGAATAGCAATACTGTGTGTGTGTGTACGAGCACTCGCTCAATGAGAATAGCAATACTGTGTGTGTGTGTGTACGAGCACTCGCTCAATGAGAATAGCAATACTGTGTGTGTGTGTGTGTACGAGCACTCGCTCAATGAGAATAGCAATACTGTGTGTGTGTGTGTACGAGCACTCGCTCAATGAGAATAGCAATACTGTGTGTGTGTGTGTGTGTGTATGAGCACTCGCTCAATGATAATAGCAATACTGTGTGTGTGTGTGTGTGTACGAGCACTTGCTCAATGAGAATAGCAATACTGTGTGTGTGTGTGTGTGTACGAGCACTCGCTCAATGAGAATAGCAATACTGTGTGTGTGTGTACGAGCACTCGCTCAATGAGAATAGCAATACTGTGTGTGTGTACGAGCACTCGCTCAATGAGAATAGCAATACTGTGTGTGTGTGTGTGTGTACGAGCACTCGCTCAATGAGAATAGCAATACTGTGTGTGTGTGTGTGTACGAGCACTCGCTCAATGAGAATAGCATTACTGTGTGTGTGTACGAGCACTCGCTCAATGAGAATAGCAATACTGTGTGTGTGTGTGTACGAGCACTCGCTCAATGAGAATAGCAATACTGTGTGTGTGTGTGTACGAGCACTCGCTCAATGAGAATAGCAATACTGTGTGTGTGTACGTACGAGCACTCGCTCAATGAGAATAGCAATACTGTGTGTGTGTGTGTACGAGCACTCGCTCAATGAGAATAGCAATACTGTGTGTGTGTGTGTGTGTACGAGCACTCGCTCAATGAGAATAGCAATACTGTGTGTGTGTGTGTGTACGAGCACTCGCTCAATGAGAATAGCAATACTGTGTGTGTGTACGAGCACTCGCTCAATGAGAATAGCAATACTGTGTGTGTGTGTGTGTACGAGCACTCGCTCAATGAGAATAGCAATACTGTGTGTGTGTGTGTGTACGAGCACTCGCTCAATGAGAATAGCAATACTGTTAACAAAATCTGAAGGCCATGTGACTGAAGTGATTGAATGAAATCAAATGATGGACAAAATTTTGACAACACTTATAAAATATTATATTTTTGTACATTATAGTTTCTTTATAAGCAAAATATCATACACTGAATAGTCAAGGAGATTTGAAATCAAGAGAAGAATTTTCAATTGAATATCAGAACTAACTCAAGAGAAGAATCTTCAATTGCGATATCCGAACTAACTCAAAGGAAACATTTTCAATTGCGATATCCGAACTAACTGAAACGAAACATTTTCAATTGCGATATCTGAACTAACTCAAAGGAAAAATTTTCAATTGCGTTATTGAACTAACTCAAAGGACAAATTTTCAATTGCGATATCTGAACTAACTCAAAGGAAACATTTTCAATTGCGATTTCAGAACTAACTCAAAGGAAACATTTTTTTGGACAGGCACCAGTAGTAACGCTAAATAACATCTGAACTGGGGATCTCCCTAATGTAGTGTTAAGCTGTTCGCCTTGTCTTCAAGAGGTCATGTGTTCGAATCCAACTCATGTAGTCTTGCATACAAGGTGTATTTTTTCGGAGATATCTGTGGATTATCACTTGAAGCTACAGAGTTGCATGCTATTAGTGGTATTCTCGGCAGGCGGCTGGCCACTTCGTTGAGAGTGGCGGAGTATATATGGGGAAACCAAGTACAGTTAAGTCAATCCTTTATGTCTTTTGAACCCTTTGTACATATGAACTGAGTATAGATGTTCCTAGTAGAAATTTATGGCTGTGAAACATGGGCACTTAATAAAGTTGTCACAAAGATAATTTTGTCCTGTAAAATTAGATGCTCCAGAAAGATAATCAGAATAGCATAGATAGTTTTTATTAAAATCAAGAAGTGTTAACATTCAATTTTGATGAGGGTTTATTTCTAAACAACACTATAACAAGAACAATGAGGTTCTCTGACCAAAGAAAGAGACATGACAACATAGAAAAATTTGTGATGGATGGCATAGTTACTGGTAGCTGGGGGTAAGGGCCTACAGACGGACGAAAGACATTTCAGGGTGTTTAAATATGTCCATGTATGCAGCAGGTCAATTTGTTCAGTCATGAGTTGTTGGTTGGTTGGTTGGTTGCTGATCCAGCGGTCCATGGGCTCATGCCCTTTTACCTAATGCCATTAGATGGCATTATATTGCTGGGAAGTCTGTGGATTTTCGGCCCACCCCAGGGCAGAGCCAGAGAATAACTATTACACCTCCAGGAAGGTAGGTTTCAAACTATGTACTGTGCCTAGTCACAGTAGCCAAGATAGGGTTCACTGTGCTCATTCCCCGCCACCAATTGACTACTGGTTATGCCGAACTTCTCTATAGCTCCAGGCATGCAACCAAATGTTCAAGTCAAAAGGATTGTCACGTCCTGAGTCACTGTGCCTCTATGATGGGCCTCAGCCATAGGAAAAACAGTGATGTTAGTTTCCTCCTTCTCAGTGCTGCACAGTACATCTCTGGCTCCCTCACAACCACAGAGGGTGCATACATATATATTCAGGCAAACATGAAAAACATTTCAACAACAAAATAAAATCATAACTGTATAGATGACATGCCATGAAGCTTCTATAAGAAGATAACTTCAATATAATGGCATGTATAATGGCACTAAGGTTTTCTGTTGCATGGATGGTATGTCTAGTCATGAGTTGTTCAGTCATGCGTTGTTCAGTCATGCATTGTTCAGTCATGCGTTGTTCAGTCATGCGTTGTTCAGTCATGAGTTGTCCAGTCACGAGTTGTTCAGTCAAGAGTTGTCCAGTCACGAGTTGTTCAGTCACGAGTTGTCCAGTCACGAGTTGTCCAGTCACGAGTTGTTCAGTCACGAGTTGTTCAGTCATGAGTTGTTCAGTCATGAGTTGTTCAGTCATGAGTTGTTGAGAGAGTCGATAGAAAAGATCATGTTCAGGAAGGAATACATCCCCTGAATCAAACAAGATAAGAGCTACAAATGATGTGTAAACGGACATTAAGTTGTTGAGATGTATTTGGTCAATGTAAACTATTTAGTTAACATTGTAGATGGTCAACAATAGAGTTGTTAGCAATATAGATGGTCAACAATAGTTTGTTAACAATAAAGATGGTCAACAATAGTTTGTTAACAATAAAGATGGTCAACAATATAGTTTGTTAACAATATAGATGGTCAACAATATAGTTTGTTAACAATATAGATGGTCAACAATATAGTTTGTTAATATAGATGATCAACAAAAATAGAGTTTGTTAACAATATTGCAAAAATGGCAGATTTTTACCGAATAACACCTTCCAGTTCTGATTAAATGGGGACACACTGACAAATAGTAATGATGAAACTGAGTACATATTTCATCAACATTCAGAGATATTTTCTCTGATACTTAACAGATCAACTTATATTGATATCTGATTCTTGATATCAACGTATGCCAGTGACATCAATGATGATAAAATATATTGATATCTGATTCTTGATATCAACGTATGCCAGTGACATCAATGATGATAAAATATATTGATATATATCTGATTCTTGATATCAACGTATGCCAGTGACATCAATGATGACAACTCAAGTATCACTCGCTGTCGACCGTCATATTGTTGACCGTCATCTTGAAGAATGTCATCTTTAAACTCGAACTTGTTATCAAAACTGCCATGCAGGAACATATAAATAACTGGTATGTTACTGGAACTATTGACATGCATACCCTTTCCCATCTGTTTGAATATACAAAGTTTGAAAGAAATGCTGGAGCCATGGTTCTGTAAACTAAATAACTCACGCCATCAACCCAAGGTAATATATACCTGTAGTCATCAGTCAAGATAATAGTCATCAGTCAAGATAATATACTTGTATTCATCAGTCAAGATAATATACTTGCACAGTGATTGTATGGTGTTTGAACAATAAATTCATCCACAGATCAATCAACTATCTTTAGCTAGGTTTATATTAATGACAAGTATATATATATACATATATATATATATATATATATATATATATATATATATATATATATATATATATATATATATATATATATATATATATATATATATATATATATATATATATATATATATATATATATATATATATATATATATATATATATATATATATATATATATATATATATATACAGCTGGGTTATACTAATGTCAAGTATATGTAGCTGGATTATATTAATGTCAAGTATCTGTATCTGGGGATAGACCTACACTAATGTCCAGTATCTGTAGCTGGGTTATGTAAGAAATTCATATCTATTCAAGGCAGCCTATATATAAATCTACAAGCAGGTGAACAAGAGCTTGCAGAAAGATGATATATAAAACAAACCAGCAACTGTGCCCAACTAAATATAACACAGGTTACCTTCTTTGTTTTTGCCTGTGGCCAGATACACTAAACATCAACAATATGGAATATTAACAAACAAGAAAATCAAGAAGAAATGTTGCACAAGTCAGTTCATCAACTATACAAAAATATAAGACAAATTATCTTTGACAATGAAATGACTGAACTAAGTTTGACTGAATCATGAAAATATTGGACAAACAAGACAAATTAACTTGCAGACAATTTGGAAAATCTATAAATTATAGACTTTTAGACTGCAAAGATCTATCACTGTTTTGTAGACTACAGATGGACCATGAAACTCGTAGACTACAGGTAGACCATGAAACTCATAGACTACAGGTAGACCATGAAACTTGTAGACTGCAGTATAGTAAGAGTAGTAGTATCTACTTCCAGATGTAAAAAATTCAATATTTTCTTCCAGATGTACCAGTCCAGTAACTACTTCCAGCTGTACCTAATCAGTATTTACTTCCAGTTCAGTATGTACTTCCAGATGTACCACTCCGGTATCTACATCCAGATATATCACTCTGGTATCTACTTCCAGATGTACCAATCCAATATCTACTTCCAGTTGTACCAGTCCAGTAAATACTTCTAGCTGTACCAGTCCAGTATCTACTTCCACCTGTACCTATTTAGTATCTACTTCCAGTTGTACCAGTTCAGTATGTACTTCCAGTTGTACCAGCACAGTATCTACTTCCTATTGTACCAGCTCAGTAACTACTTCCAGCAGTACCAGTCCAATATCTACTTCCAGCTGTACCAATCTAGTATCAACATCCAGATGTATCAATCCAATATCTACTTCCAGCTGTACTAGTCCAGTGTCTACTTCCAGCTGTACCAGTGCAGTGTCTACCTCCAGCTGTAATAACTCAGTAACTACTACCAGCTATACTAGACCAGTATCAACATCCAGATGTATCAATCCAATATCTACTTCCAGCTGTACCAGTCCAGTGTCTACTTCCTGCTGTACCAGTCCAGTATCTACTTCCAGATGTACCAATCCAAATATCTACTTCCAGGTGTACTAGTTCAGTATCTACTTCCAGCTGCATCAGTACTGAATATACTTCCACCTGTACCTGTTTGCATTCTACTTCCAGCTGTACCAATTCAGTATGTACTTCCAGATATACCAATCCAATATCTTCTTCCAGATGTATCACTCCGGTATCTACTTCCAGATGTACCACTCCAGTAACTACTTCCAGCTGTACCAATCCAGTATCTACAAACTGTTTTGTTGTCTAACACAAGAGTTGTATGCTCAAAATGTATATAATGTTATGAAACTTTGTAATGACATTCACACACCAGATATGAGGCACACAGGCATACTACACACTAGTTGATGTGTTCACAAGATGGCGTCCACTGTACTCATGTTTGTATATGAATGGGGGATGAAGATTGTGCTTATTTGAGGTGAATAAGTTTGATCAATTGGATGTGTATAGATAACCACTATAGAAGGAATAACTTACCATTAAACTGTCTTCGATCTAACAGAACATGGGGGAGGGGCAAGAAACAAAAAATATAAGGAAATGGTAGTTACTTCTTAGTAATACATTAGATTAATATGTTTATAATATAAATGGCCTTTCATTCAAAAAAAATCTGGTTTTGGTTGTCTTAAAAAAATTAAGCCTACAGTTAATTTTATGATAAAATTATATTTGAAACAGTAAAAATGCTAAAATTAGGTTATGTGTTTGGTATTTCTTATGCAATCTACCAACAGACATAAGGTTCCACGTTAGGGAGGTTTAACACAATCTACCAACAGACATAAGGTTCCACGTTGGGGAGGTTTAACACAATCTACCAACAGACATAAGGTTCCACGTTGGGGAGATTTAACACAATCTACCAACAGATATAAGGTTCCACGTTGGGGAGGTTTAACACAATCTACCAACAGACATAAGGTTCCACGTTGGGGAGGTTTAACACAATCTACCAACAGATATAAGGTTCCACGTTGGGGAGGTTTAACACAATCTACCAACAGACATAAGGTTCCACGTTGGGGAGATTTAACACAATCTACCAACAGACATAAGGTTCCACGTTGGGGAGGTTTAACACAATCTACCAACAGACATAAGATTTTATATTGAGGAGGTTTAACACAATCTACCAACAGACATAAGGTTCCACGTTGGGGAGGTTTAACACAATCTACCAACAGACATAAGGTTCCACGTTGGGGAGATTTAACACAATCTACCAACAGATATAAGGTTCCACGTTGGGGAGGTTTAACACAATCTACCAACAGACATAAGGTTCCACGTTGGGGAGGTTTAACACAATTTACCAACAGATATAAGGTTCCACGTTGGGGAGGTTTAACACAATCTACCAACAGACATAAGGTTCCACGTTGGGGAGATTTAACACAATCTACCAACAGACATAAGGTTCCACGTTGGGGAGGTTTAACACAATCTACCAACAGACATAAGATTTTATATTGAGGAGGTTTAACACAATCTACCAACAGACATAAGATTTTATGTTGAGGAGGTTTAACACAATCTACCAACAGACATAAGGTTTTATGTTGGGGAGGTTTAACACAATCTACCAACAGATATAAGGTTCCATGGTGGAATGGTTTAACACAATCTACCAACATACATAAGGCTCCATGTTTGGGAAAGTTTAACACAATCTACCAACAAACAATGTGAAAACATGCATTATTGACAATATAAGAAAAAGACCGTCAACATTTATTGGGCACATAATGAGGATGCATTGAGAATATAGTGACAACAGGAAAGATAGAAAAGAAAAGATCAAAGGGAAGACCTAGAGAAAACATATTGGATAGTTTGACTAAATGGCTTCGATTGACGACACTAACAGAGATGATGACATATATAGGAGATCGATATACATGGAGAGATATGATCATCAACGCCATTTGGCATGGCACTTGATGGCGATGAGATGACCAACAAACATAAAGCTCCATGTTGAGGTTTCCCCGCTGAAGACGGATGTGTCGGGCCATTGGCGCAAATAAAACGGCGACACAAAGCATTTCCATTCTCTGGACTACATCCTGCTAGAAATCTAGTAGGACAATGGTCTTGCTACAAGGGTGAGTCAGCAGGAGTTTGAGAATGAACGATGAAGAATGAAGAAGAAGAGAAGGTTTAACACAATCTACCAACAGACATAAGACTCATATCAGTCAGTCATTTTTCTTTTATATTATTCTTGCATTCATTATAAACACCCCAACCACATCTATATTGCCTCTAATTTCCCACTTTCCAGTTTGTTTATAATGAATGCATGCATTTTCTCTTTTACTAGATGTGTTTCCATTCCAGCGTCATGAAGACGTGGTTTTATGTTTTGGAGACGTGGCTTTAGACAGGCTAAGTCATCTATTTTGTTTATTATTGTGGTGTTTACTGTTATTTGTCTCTTGAAAAAGGTTCCATTTGAGCCGATACGTGGAGAATTGTCCTGTTTAGTTTTATTGTATGTTTTTTTATGTATACTTTTTTATATAGGTATTTTTATTCATAGTCAAGGTAAGTGTTTTTAGTAACCTGTTTAATTCATTTTGCTTTACTATCAGTCAGTCAGTTCCTCTTTTGCCAAGTTTGGCATATAGGGCGGATGTCATAGTTCTCCATGCCTGTCGGTCAGTTGCCAAGGATTGCAGGTCTTGTGCATTTATGCCTGTTGATTTTAATTCATTAATAAATGTTCTTCTGAGCGTTGTTTTTGGTCTTCCCTGTTTTCTTTTCCAGTCTGGTGTCCACATGAAGTCTTGTCGTGGAATTCTGTCTTCCATCATTCTAAGTATGTGGCCGATGTATGTCCAGCGGTGTTTTCTGATGTTCGTCACATATTCTTGTTTTGTCTCCTCTCTTAGTATGTCGTTTGATTTGAAGTCTTTCCAATTAGTATTTGTGATTTTTCTGAGGCAACTATTCTCAAAGGCAACGAACTTCTTATCCATTATTGCGGTAGATTTCCAACTTTCACACCCATATGTCAATAATGGAATCCCACTTGCATTGAATAGTCGCAGTTTGATGTGTTTACTTGCGATCTTCGAACTCCAGATGTTTGAGAGTTTGTTAAAGGTGTTGGAGTCGAGATTGATTCAAGTCTTCATTTCTGAGTTGGTATCACTGTCTGCTGTTATCTTGGTTCCCAAATATATGAAATTTGAAACATTGTCTAGTATATTGTCATCTAGTTTAATTGATTCTGTCAGATCTGTAAAGTTCATGATCTCATATAGAGAAGGTTTAACACAATCTACCAACAGACACAAGACTCTGTGTTGAGAAGGTTTATTGTGTCACTTCAGCAGGTCTACAAGCAGCACAGAAAGTTTAGTGTTTCACTTCAGCAGGTCTCCAGACAGCACAGAAAGTTTAGTGTTTCACTTCAGCAGGTCTCCAGACAGCACAGAAAGTTTAGTGTTTCACTTCAGCAGGTCTCCAGACAGCACAGAAAGTTTAGTGTTTCACTTCAGCAGGTCTACAAGCAGCACATAAAGTTTAGTGTTTCACTTCAGCAGGTCTCCAGACAGCACAGAAAGTTTAGTGTTTCACTTCAGCAGGTCTACAAGCAGCACAGAAAGTTTAGTGTTTCACTTCAGCAGGTCTACAAGCAGCACAGAAAGTTTAGTGTTTCACTTCAGCAGGTCTCCAGACAGCACAGAAAGTTTAGCACAACACTTTAGCAGATGTACAGACAATACAGAAAGTCTAGTGTGACATTTCAGTAAGTCTCTACAGATAGCACTGATAGTGTACAGGTAGAGTGTCAACTGTTACTGCTGCAGCTGACGTTGGTTCACAGTGCCAATTCTGCAGTAACATAAGTATTATCTTGAAACCAAAGGGTAACAAACAAATGATGTGGCTGGAACATTGAATATCAATCCCTGCAGACTTGACACAAAAACAACCCATCTCTGAGTTGAATCCCTGCAGACTTGACACAAAAACAACCCATCTCTGAACTGAATCCCTGCAGACTTGACACAAAAACAACCCATCTCTGAACTGAATCCTTGCAGACATGACACAAAAACAACCCATCTCTGAACTGAGAAAAGTATTGTGTTAGTCAATAAGATTTAAACATTGTCACTGTTCTGCTGGGTTATCTTCCTTATTGATTACTGAGGAACTATGTGATATAATGGTTAACCTGTTCAAACTGTGCTCCAGAGATCGTTGAGTTCAAATATGGATCATTTTAGAGATCCTTGTGTATTATCATTTGAAGCTATAGAGTTACGTGCTGTGAGTGGTACTTTTTGGAGGTATGCTTCATTTAGAGGGTGGAAGTATTGTTGAGGGGAAACCTCAGTACAATGAAGTTAATGTGCTATGTCTTTTCTTTCATATACTGATGACCTACCATAGTTGACTGTGTATATCTAAGTAAAGTTTAATACTGATGACCCACAATAGTTGGATGTGTCTGTGTATATCTAAATTAACCATCTGAAAACCAAATCAAATAAGCAAACACAAAAAGGACAGCTGGAATATCCAGGAAACAGTTTTGTAAAAAAAAAAACCAGAAACAACAAAGGCTGTATGTCAGTAACATTCAAACATAAAAAAAATATAAGTACTTCAGTAACATTTACTCAAATATTAAAAAAATAAGTACTTCAGTAACATTTACTCAAACATCAACACAAATAAGTACTTCAGTAACATTTACTCAAACATCAACACAAATAAGTACTTCAGTAACATTTACTCAAACATCAACACAAATAAGTACTTCAGTAACATTTACTCAAACATCAACACAAATAAGTACTTCAGTAACATTTACTAAAACATCAACAATATTGTACATATACAAGACAAGCATGGGCAAGAACTTCTTCAAACTTAGTTAATTTAATCTTATAATATAGAAGTTTTGATAGAAATCTAGACTTGTACAGTTTGAAAACTAGGCAAGATTTCATTGAAATCTAGACAAGATAAGCTTGAAATATAGACAAGATAAGCTTGAAATATAGACAAGTTTGAAATTTAGACAAGCTTGAAATTTAGACAAGACTTGGTTGAAATCTAAACAAGATATGTTTGAAATTTAGATAAGGATTGTTCAAAATTTGTGTGCAATCTAGACAAGACTTGTATGATAGACTCATTCTGCTTAAGACCATATCTTGGAATTATGTGAAAACATTTCAATCTTTCAATTAAAACAGACCAGACAAAAAACCTGGCCAGGATTACAGCACTGCCAGCTTGCAATGGCATTAATGATAACAAAGATTACATGAAGATAAATTATGTCCAATCTTGTCTTCCTCAGTGTCACCCAGCAGCATCAGTTCATCTAGACTTTTGTCTATCCTCCATCTATAGGCGCACTGAAGTAAACATCTGTCTTGTGCATTCATTTAAATAAGTGTCATAGATCTTGCTATATTAAAATTTTCAGAACAGTTTTGGTTAAATATCTGAAACAATCTTACTAAACTCACATTATTAAAAGAACACCTTTCACCTCACTACAGAAGGTAATCTTGCACCTATCTACAAAAGAACACTGTGCATATTTCTATAAGAGGACCCCTTGGACCTCACAACTTGAGGACACAACTTACCTTCTCGAAAACTTGCAGAAGCTTGAGAATCCTGGAGTGTGTTGTTCTTGTGACCATGGTTCTTCTTTCCAAAATTGGGCAATGAAGAAGTTCTGTTCAAATATTTACACATAAAGTAAACAATACACCCAACTTTTGTTAAAATATGCGGGTAACAAATTCATTAAACAGACTACATAAACAAGCAATGGGTAATTAGGATATATTATTGACTGATCATCCATTTTGAAGGTTAAGCCATAAATACTATAATTAGAATAAATAAATGACAGATATCCAAGTTGAAGGTTAAGCCATAAGTGCTATAATTAGGATAAATAACTGAAGGATCATCTAAGTTGAAAGTTAAGCTATAAGTGTTATAACCTGATTACTCATTTCCTTGGACTCCAGCATGCCCTGTCACAAATATGAAAATGATTCTTGTCATCTTAGGCATCTTACCTCCAGCGATTGTTTGCACGACAGTCCATTCTTGATTTTCTCAGCATGATCATTAAATCGCTGAGCAAGCATATGTGAGAGAGTGTACGATATTTAAACCAAGAAGTAATAAGATATCACAATTAGACTGAACAGAAGCCAGACAATGGCACTTCTACTATCTCAAGAGAAACCAAGAACCACAACAACAAAAACAACAACAAGATTCTCATGCTTCTGCAAGTTTTCTAGATGATAAAATTTAACACAGTCTGGCCCAAAGAACTTGGACAATGTCTGGCACTTCAAAGATCACAAGAAGTTATCAAGTAAAATATAGCACAGTTTAACATATAGAACCTGGATCAACCTCTTGTAGAGAGGATAATGGTATTTCTCTATCATAGAACCTGGATCAACCTCTTGTAGAGAGGATAATGGTATTTCTCTATCATAGAACCTGGATCAACCTCTTGTAGAGAGGATAATGGTATTTCTCTATCATAGAACCTGGATCAACCTCTTGTAGAGAGGATAATGGTATTTCTCTATCATAGAACCTGGATCAACCTCTTGTAGAGAGGATAATGGTATTTCTCTAACATAGAACCTGGATCAACCTCTTGTAGAGAAGATAATGGTATTTCTCTATCATAGAACCTGGATCAACCTCTTGTAGAGAGGATAATGGTATTTCTCTATCATAGAACCTGGATCAACCTCTTGTAGAGAAGATAATGGTATTTCTCTATCCAAACTGAAGTGAAAGGAATTTTTATTAAGAATGAACAGAACTGTGTACAACGTAAGACAGTTAGTCTCCCTCCTGGATGATGAATATCCACATGACAGGGATCAGAGTATACACTAATCTGTCTGCAGAATGTAGTGAAAAATTTATCAGCAGGAATATATATATATATATATATAGTACCCAAACAATGTGTGTGTCATTTGATATATTCTTTATATAACGTGGTCTTCCTTATGGATTCTCTAAACATTCAGCGATTCTGAGCGAGTTGACATGTCACAGCTAGAGACACCAAACAATGTGAGGGATACAATTAAACTAGCAACTGGGAAATTCTGTCAAAACTGCAACGCAGAATTCCAGACAAAGTAGCAAAAGAAAAAGCTGCTTAGTGCCAAACTTGGCTAACAGCTTGTAATATTCCAAACACAGAAAGATCAAAATGAGGAAAAATCAGAAATCAGAAATCGAAAAGCTCCAGTTAAGAAAACATATCAGAACTGCAAATACTACTGACCAAACTAAGCAAGGAGCATAAAGTAGATATGTAGAGGATACCATTGCACTGTGGAATACCTATAGCCGTCAACTTATTTTTTCATAATTCCATATTTTTTTACACTTTGTATCCATATTTTAATATTATCATCCATATTTTTTTACAATTTGTATCCATATTTTAATATTATCATCCATATTTTAATATTATCATCTATATTTTAATATTATCATCTATATTTTAATATTATCATCCATAATTTAATATTATCATCTACGAGGCGTGTTCAAATGAAAACGGGACTTGTTACACCACACGTGATAGAGCGCACTGATATTGATGACATTTTGCACTAGTAATGAGTATCCAATAATTTACATACGGTCACGTGTTCATCTTCCCAGCATGCATATGTGCTGCAGAAGACTGTTAACAATATGGCGGGTGTGATTCCGAACCCGTCCAAAGTGAATCAGCGTGCTGTGATCCAGTTTCTTTCATTTGAAGGATGTCAAGCAGTAGACATTCATCGGAGAATGAAGGCAGCATATGGTGACAAATGTTTGTCGAGGACCAGAGTGATGGAGTGGGTGCGTATGTTTAAAGACGGAGGTTTCTGCTGGGAAGGTTATGGTGACTGCATTTTTTGACCATGAAGGGCTTTTGTTGACTGATTTTAAGGAACCTGGTGTCAACATCAATGCCGCCCATTATAAAGACACTTTAGACAAGCTGCATAAGGCCATCAAGGCTAAGCGACCAGGCAGACTTTCTCAAGGTGTGATTCTTCTCCACGACAACGCTCGTCCGCACGTCGCAAAAATTGTGCAGGAAACATTGGCAAAGAAGAATTGGGAAGTTCTTCATCACCCAGCCTATAGTCCCGATTTATCCCCGTGTGATTTCCATTTGTTCGGACCGTTGAAGAAAGCACTAAAGGGACAGCGATTCAACAGCGACGCAGACGTGAAGACAGCGGTGACCACATGGTTCAGAGAACAGCCACGCAACTTTTTCTCGGACGGCATTCGACGTCTACCTAAACAGTGGGATGCTTGCCTAAATGCATACAGAGATTTTTTCTGATGAACCCAGGTGCATTCTTATTCACAAGTGGTTGCTTTGTTCAATTCCGTTGAAAATATTAAATTGCGTATGATACTTTTTAAATAAATCCACAAGTCCCGTTTTCATTTGAACACGCCTCGTATATTTTAATATTATCATCTATATTTTAATATTATCATCCATATTTTAATATTATCATCTATATTTTAATATCATCCATATTTAGCACCAAATGACTTATCTTTTTTATTGGAGTTTTTTCGGGGGGGGGGGGGGGGGGGGGTCGGTCCATCAAAATGTTCAATGTGTGCGTGTGAGATAAAAATGGCAGTATTAGTAATAATTACAGAAATTTAACACCAAATGACCTTATTTTTTGGGCCAGAAATCTGTATGGAATTTGAATGAATATATGGAAAATCCATATACGTTGACACCTGGGAATACCTGTAAATGAGAAAGCAGATCAGCTGGCTAAGGAGGGAGCTGCAGATCATCAACCAGATGTGCCTATAACTTACCATCAAAAGAAATAGATGATCAAGGAAGTTATAAAAACAAACACTAACACGAGATGACTAACATGAGATGACTAACACGAGATGACTAACACGAGGTGACTAACACGAGGTGACTAATACGAGGTGACTAACACGAGGTGACTAACACGAGGTGACTAACACGAGATGACTAACATGAGATGACTAACAAGAGGTGACTAACATGAGATGACTAACATGAGATGACTAACATTAGATGACTAACATGAGATGACTAACATGAGATGACTAACATTAGATGACTAACATGAGGTGACTAACATGAGATGACTAACATGAGATGACTAACACGAGGCGACTAACACGAGGCGACTAACACGAGGTGACTAACATGAGGTGACTAACATGAGATTACTAACATGAGATGACTAACATGAGATGACTAACATGAGGTGACTAACATGAGATGACTAACATGAGATGACTAACATGAGATGACTAACATGAGATGACTAACATGAGATTACTAACATGAGGTGACTAACATGAGGTGACTAACATGAGGTGACTAACATGAGGTGACTAACATGAGATTACTAACATGAGGTGACTAACATGAGATGACTAACATGAGGTGACTAACATGAGATGACTAACATGAGATGACTAACATGAGGTGACTAACATGAGATGACTAACATGAGATTACTAACATGAGATGACTAACATGAGGTGACTAACATGAGATGACTAACATGAGGTGACTACCAAATTATGACAGTCCAAAACAAGTCATTGCACACCTCAATACAGAACACAACTGAATTTGCAGCCACATGCATACAAAGTTCAAAACATCCATGTGGACAGGCACTTCATAGAGCAGAGCATTAACTTCAATAATGTCCTTAATATGAAATGCAGAGACAGATACATTGTCCTAGAGAAACAATAGTGGAAGAAAAATGATACAGACCTCTATACAAACTACAAAACAGTCATGTTTACAGAAGATAGTGTAGATATGAGGATATTCCAGGTAACGTAAGAATATCTAGGATATTGTCTGGCACTTCTAAGATCACAAGGAGTTATTAAATAAAATGTAAAACAGCTTAACTGGCAAGATTGTTAATGACAAGACAACTAAAGTACCTGGCAAAAGGTGGTTCAGCTCTGTGGATGTTACCGCTGGCTTCGTAGACTTCGTTCTGACATCTGCCACTGGATAAGAGGAAATAAAAAAGATTAACCTTTAGCACGATGCATTAAAATTTCTCTCAATATTGAAACACTGAAAACTTGCATAGTTTGACATATAAGACAACATGATTCTTTGTAAAAAACAATACTGCAGGCAACCACCGAAGGTGGAAGAAGCAGAGGAAGACACATAAAAGCATGGACAAACAACATCAAGGACGGGACTAGACACAATTTTTCCTCACTTGTCCGCATCGTTGAAAATAGAAATCGCTGGAGGACTCTGTGTGTTGATGCATCGAATATGATACACTTATGACCCAGACAGGTAAAGATTTTATAGATAGATAGATTAAAATTAAGTAATTTGAATAAAGTTGTGCAATTTTTCCCCACCACAACATTCCTTTTTGACATCATGAATTATTTATGGAGGGTATTTGGAAAATGCAACAACTTTTTGGGTGGTTAGGGGGGTGTTGTATAATTTCTTTTATAGAAATAAAGGAATGGTTACTGAATGTAATGATGTAAGTTTTGTTGGTGTGTAGGTAATATGTGAGAAAATGGTGAAGGCGAAAAATGCACCAACCAAAAAACAACATAAATATAAGTGACTCACCTATTCTTGTACGATATAGGCGTACTAATGCAGGATATAATACCCACTAAATTCCTATGCCTATTCTATTTATGTTGTCATTTCATAACTAAACTAACATGTTCATATTATTGTGTGTACAAACGAATGAAGTACATCCATCTTACTAACTTTATCAGCTAGGTAGGCCTAATGATCCTACAACTTCTGAAAAGTTGCAAAGCCAGAGATGATTTTAACCTGAAGGGGCACTATCAACTAATCCACAATATTTTTTGTCAACAGACACACTTGACAAAGAACTGCTGCCCCAATCTGCAACTATCTGAAGCTGAGAAACAATATCTGCATCTGTAAAACCAAGAAACTCTTCGTCATCGGAATCAGAAAAATATTCCCCAAAAAAGAATATCATTTCAAATAATTGTGATGGTTGCAGATATGACTGAAAAATATTCAGTAATAATCTAAAACATGACTTCCTGCTTAGAAAAGCAACACAAGCGGAATTTAAATTATGTCTAATTCCAATTTCTGTGTTACCCAGATGAATGATGTTAGTTTACAAACTTGATTTCCTTGTTAAAAGAGTGCATAGCAATGGGTGACTTACGTCGCTAACAGCAGCTTAAAATGTATCAAGACTAGCGACTAGTTGCAGACAACGCAATAAAGATTAATGATAACAGTAGGGGCGATATATGTGACTATGTACAGGAGTCAGCTTGTTCATGTTATGTGTAGTGTAATAAGTGTGACTAGTGAACAAACATCACATCACTTTGTGCACACATGCTGGTGCCAAGTCTCTTTCATCAGATAGGGAAGTATATACACACTGATAATTGAAGGCCAAACAACTGTAGGCGGATTTTGGTATTTCCATGACTTTCTAGCTACTCTCTGCTGTTGGGCTGCAGGATTTCTCCTCTTTTCTTAAAATGCTGTGCTCTTTTTGACTGTAGAGTGTCATGTAGATCTATTATGTGCAAGTTCTTCTCATGTATCTTGGTCTATTTCAAACACTATTAGTGAGGTCTTTAACGAGTCCTTGTAGCGTTTCTTTTGGCCACCTTGAGATCATTTACCCTTTCCAGCTCACCATAGAGAAGTATCTTTGGCAATCAATGGTCTGGCATACGTACCAAATGACCTGCCCAATGAATCTGTGTCTGCATCAGGATCGTGTCAATGCTGGGGACACCAGATCTATCAAAGACAGTGGTATCTGGAATCTTGTCTTGCCATCTGATGTTCATAACTTTTCTAAGACATGTTGTGTGAAAGTGATTGAGTTTCATCACATGACGTCTGTACACAGTCCATGTTTCGCTAGCGTATAACAGCACTGGAAGTACCACTGCTCTGTAGTCTTTCAGCATAGTCTGTAGGTTAATGCCATTTCTACACCACACATTTGCGTCCAATCTGCCGAAAGTGCTGCTTGCCTTGGCGATCCTTGTATACACTTCATCATTTACGTTGGCATTTTGTGATAACGTACTACCTAGGTATGTGATCTATTCACAACTTTCAGTGCTACACCATTTACCTTTATGCGATATATGATCTTTCATCCAACATAGCAGAGAATGTGATGCTAAATAGGGTATGTGCTAATACACATCCCTACACATTATAATACACAATACACATTATAGAGCATGCTGTTGCATTTGTGGGTCTCATAATGGCTCACTAGACAAACCACCCATGCAACAGAAAACCTTAGTAGATGACATGCCTTTATATTGAGATTATCTTCTTATAGAAGATTCATGGCATGTCATCTATACAATCCCGTAGTCGTAACCTTCGATAACAGTTACCATGTTGTTCCAACACGCAGACGCTGTGTTTGAACTAGTTATGAGCACGACGCGGGTGGGCGGAACAACAAAGAAACCTGTCGCAAGGGCCAGAGTTGTGCCCTGATGTCGACATCTGTTTCAGTGGCATTAGACTCGATACACAATCAAGTCGAATGGCTGCTGGAACAGAGGGCATAGCACTTATGGGAATGCCCCACTGATGCGAGTCCAGTTTCTAATCAAGAATCAGGAACACATCCCTGTTTTACTCCATTTGCGAAAGGAAACATTTCAGATAACTCTCCATCATCCTGAACTCTAGCTTGCATTCCATTATGCAATTGCTGCACCATTTTGAAAAATTTTTGTGGGCATCCATTTTTGCCCACATATACTATGTCCATGTATACATTGAACAGGTCGGGTGACAGTAGACAAACCTTATCTAAGCCATTTTTAATATGTTGAAAAACTCTTTGGTTATCAATTATTGTGGCTACCTTTTGTTGCCAATATATATTCATTATTTTTTCCTCACATCTGCATTGGTGAAGATAGAAATCGCTGGAGTACTCTTTTGTGTTGATGCACCCCTACAACCCTGATTGGTTACAGGTTTATAGATAGATAGATTCCTTATTATTCTTTGATCTTTACCATCAATGTTTAAATTCTTCAATATTCTAATTATTTCTTTATGTCTCACCTTATCAAATGCCTTAGTATTGTCAATGAAGCACAAATACAGATCTCTGTTTACTTTTGTCATTCTTTCTTTTAATATTCTCAAGATTTATATGGCGTTGTTTGTGCCTATGTCTTCTACAAATCCACATTGCTCATCTCTAATTTCTGTTATGATTTTACTTCTTATTTTCCTCATGACATTTCACACTAAAATGTTTGTTACATGACTTTGTCCACAATCTGTTGCACAAAATTGCTTACATGAAAGTAGATGTGTGAAGATAGATTTGAAGAGATTATATTCACTGTTGTAGATGTGTTGATTAACATACCTGAATCTAAATTTCGATCCTCGAGAAAACAGATTTCCACCTGATCTGACCTTTGGTGCTGCATTTGATGATGTCAATCTGGTGAAAATAAACAAACAACTCAAGACTCCCCACATACCCAGTATATGCACAAAGAGTTGTGACCAAATTCTAATATAATAAAACATGTACAATCTAGAAAGTTATTATAAAATCTACTGATGGTCGCTGGTTAGTACACACACGGCGAAGAACAGGAGCACTAGTCAACCCAACTAAAGCATCACTAACTTTGTTCTCTCTGAATAATCATATTGACAACACCAACTATGGAATTGTGTATAGAGGTCATTAAGATAAACACATGCAATGAAGTATATGAACATGTGCTTTCCTTCGAGTTAGTCCAGACATAAATTATCTTCAGAACAGAGAAAGAGAATTTTAAAAAAGTAGCAAGTCTTAAAAGAAGAAAATCTTGGATACATCAGGCGGAGGATATTATCCAACATGTATGTCCACCAGATGGCATAGATCCTGCTGCATAATGGGAGAAAGTGCCATTAGAACTATGAAATGTCTTTTCAGTACACATCAATCTTGACAAAAGCACATCAGCTACAGAATCCCTTGGTGGTGAAAGCAGAAGTTCAGGCCTTAATTTGTCTGAGCGAGACATATTAATTTATACAATTGGTTCTGTTGCTCAGAATGTGCCCAGCTCATGGGCATATTTGTGGCACAAGTTGGAAAGAGAATTCTGAGAGAAGACAGCTGTGACAACAGGTGGCATGAATATGGAGATCATGACAATAACCATGGCAATGACAGTGATTGGAATCTCAAACCTACACTCATGTATGCTTTCTCAGCAATTCAATGAGCATGCTACAAGAATTGAGAATGTCTGGGCATGCAGACAGTGGTTGGTCATTCAAGAGGTCTAATCTGACAAGAACGAATGACAAATTTGTGCTTGGACATGCCGGTATATGAAGAAATAAACATGCAGACAGGCTTGCTGGTACAGCGATCATGGAGATTGGACAAGCAATGGACCGAGCCGATGTTCTGAATATTCTTACATGCAGACAGGCCTGCTAGTACAGCGATCATGGGGACTGAAGAAGCAATGAATCAAGCCAATGTTCTGAATACTCTTGAGGAACATGAGCAACCGATACTTGTAAATCTGCAACCATCAGCAGACTACAAGAACTTCATGCCAAGAGTGGTATGGCTAATTGTTTAACCAACACTGAGTAGCTGTGTTCAGTCACTTTACACGAGGGGTATCTTGAGGAGGTGCAGTCACTACATTCTGAGGGGTATCTTGAGATGGAGGTGAAGTCACTACATGCTGAGGGGTATCTTGTGGAGTAGGTGAAGTCGCTACATGCTGAGGGGTATCTTGAGGAGGAGGTGAAGTCACTACATGCTGAGAGGTATCTTGAGGAGTAAGTGAAGTCGCTACATACTGAGTGGTATTTTGAAGAGGAGGAGGCAAAGTCGCTACATGCTGAGGGGTATCTTGAGATGGAGGTGAAGTTGCTACATGCTGAGGGGTATCTTGAGGCGAAGTCACTACATGTTGAGGGGTATCTTGAGGAGGAGGAGGCAAAGTCGCTACATGCTGATGGGTATCTTGAGGAGGAGGCAAAGTCGCTACATGCTTAGGGGTATCTTGAGGAGGAGGCAAAGTTGCTACATGCTGAGGGGTATCTTGAGGAGGAGGTGAAGTCGCTACATGCTGAGAAGTATCTTGAGGAGGAGGAGGTGAAGTCACTACATGCTGAGGGGTATCTTGAGGAGGAGGAGATCCAAGCATTTATGGACGATGGCTCAATGTGCAGTGGGGATGATTTTTCTATGAACTAACAAACAAACAAACCAATATGGTAACAGTTGAAATCTACTGATGGTCATCAGTTGGTACTTACGTGAAGAAGAGCTGCTGTTCCACAGTGCACCTCCACAAGTACTTGGCTGCTGGAGCTGTCTGACATTTGTATCCAATAGCCTGGTGTTTCTGGTGACAAATGTTCACATACAACACTCCGTACACAAAAACAACAATTACATTGTAGATATTATGTATTACTCAACACCCGGTAGACATTACATATAACTAACCATCTTGTAGATATTACAAATAGCTGAACATATTGTAGACATTACATATAACTGAACATTTCTATAGATATTACGTATAACTGAACATCTCATAGATATTACATATAACTGAACATATTGTTATTACATATAACTGAACATATTGTTATTACATATAACTGAACATGTTGATACTATGTACAACTGTATATTTTACTAAAAATTTTTTATAACTGAACATCCCATAGATATTACATATAACTAAACATCTTGTGGATATTATGTACAACTGAATATATTGTAGATATTACAATATTATTGATATTATGTACAACTGAATATATTGTAGATATTACAATATTATTGGTATTATGTACAACTGAATATATTGTAGATATTACGTATAACTGAACATATTGTAGATATTACTTATAACTGAACATATTGTAGATATTACGTATAACTGAACATATTGTAGATAGTACGTATAACTGAACATAGTGTAGATACTACGTATAACTGAACATATTGTAGATATTACGTATAACTGAACATATTGTAGATATTACGTATAACTGAACATATTGTAGATATTACATATAACTGAACATATTGTAGATATTATGTATAACTGAACATATTGTAGATATTACACTTGTATTATTATTGGTCGCCTTCTGCGCTCACCCTCTGATATGATAACCAGCACGAAATCAAGCTCTATCCACTGGGGAGTGTGAAATACATTGTTCTACTGTTTGATTTCTGCCATATAGGCCTAACACATCTGTTTTCAGCATATTATAAGTTGTGATATAAGAAGCAGTATAAGCTACACTCCATGGTTATAGTTGATGGGACTGGCAAGAACGAATTTATCTATTAACATAGGCAAATGAAAAACATATATCATAGATGCTGACTATATTGTTGATACTATCTTTAACTCAATACGGTATATTGTAGATATATTATCTATAACTGAATGTATTGTAGATATTATACTATCTATAACTGAATACATTGTAAATATTATTTTATCTATAACAATATATTGTAGATACTATCTATAATTGAATGAATAAATAGCCTTTTGCTACTTTCATACGGTTATTAAGCAAAAAGAAAAAAACAAGCCAATGAGAATTTTCTCTCAGGAATGGATGGAACACTTTCTAAGCGATCATTTCACAGCAACATAAAATTTTTGTTTGAATCTTTCTCTTTTATCTTCCATATCTTTTATCATACTATCCTAAACAACACTGCCCTTCCCCCCCCCCCATGCAGATTGTGCCTCCAGACAGCCAGAGTTTCTGTCATTATTCCAGTTTTTGGGGTCTATGGAGAAATCTTTAATTGAGGACATACAGATGTCTTTGTACCTCAGCATTAGTCCGCAGCAGAGTCTCTGGCCTTCAGGCAGTACTCTGAATAGTACTTATTTTAGAATGCAGCAGTATGGCATTCTGCAGACGTGACCAGGCTATTGCAATCTATTTCTACTAAGTAAAAATGGCAGATAGTAGCTGAGTGCAGCATAACACTTCTATATTTGTGGTTTTATCATGTCATTTAATGTTTAAGATTTTGTTGGACATCTTAGGTGAAAGGTGTTTAGTCTCCTTTTGTATTTGGTGTAGGCACAGTCTATGTTTCAAATACATAGTATAGTATATTCAGCTTGCATGTTTGATAAATCTGTAGCTTTGTATTCAATTTTATCTTTCAGTTTTTTTACAAGAACGTTTTTCAAATATGGCAGGCACTATCCCTATGTGTGTATTTATTTCATTATTTAGGGAAAGGATTGATGTAATTGTGGATCCTAGGAAACAAATATATTCAACTTGTTTTATACGATTGCTATTTCATGTTATGCTTTGTTGGTACTGCAGATCCGCAACACATTGCCTGTTTTTGTGATGCTTATTGTTATAGAGAACAACTCACAGGCCATAGCCATGTTGTCATTTTGTGACTGCAAAGTGGACTCACTGTGCACCAATAGTGCAGCATCACCTGTGAAGAGAAGTTCTCTGAGGAGTGGAGTAGCATCGCCAGTGAGGAGAAGTTCTCTGAGGAGTAGCATCGCCAGTGAAGAGAAGTTCTCTGAGGAGTATTTCTGTTGTTATCTTTGCTCTGAGATGTGCTAAATTCAAGAATGATCCATGCAGTGGGTGCTGATGTAAACGTCACCAGATGCGTCAGGAAGAGAATGTTTCAGGAAGTGCTGCGAAGGATATTCCAAAAAGGGCGGGGATTAAAACACACCCATTTTACTCCAGTCTTTACTGCAAAACTGTCAGATGTATTGCCCTTGAAAGGTATATTTGTACGCATGCCTTCATGAAAGGAAATGATCAAGCCAGTAATTTCTGTGAAAACCGGTAGATTTTAGAATTTTATATAAAACTAATCTGCTAACAGTGTCAAATGTCTTTGTTAGATTCACATAAGCCATAAGTAGTAGCTTCCCCTGTTATGACATTTTTCCTGTAGTTGACGAAGGTGAATAAATTCAAGGTGAATAAGGTGTAGTTGAATAAGGTGAATATGCGAAACGGACCTTAATCAACAATATAAGAAAAAGGCAATCTTCTTTTTTTGGCCACTTCATGAGACAGGCAGGTTTAGAGAACATAATCACAACAGGCAAGATTGAAGGCACCAGAGGGCGACAACGTGAGAAAATATTAGACAGTTTGACAACCTGGCACGGCAAAGAAACAACAATGACTTTGATACATAATACTGTGGACAGAGAGCTGTGGAGAGCCATGACCGCCTACACCACCCGGCATGGCACCTGATGATGATGATGACGAAGGTGACAATCATGTCGGAGTAGACCTATTTGCTCCAAAACCACACTTTGGCTCTGGCAGGACACGTTCAGCAAGTAGTTTATAGTCATTTTAGAATACGCACAAAAGCCTTGATGGTGAAGCTGCTGAGAAGGGAGATGCCTTTGTAGATGTTGCAGTCACAATTTTTCTTGCAGTTTGGATGAGACATTTGATGCAAACATTTCTTGTATGATACAACTGGAGAAGAGATTTGATGCAAACATTTCTTGTATGATACAACTGGAGAAGAGATTTGATGCAAATATTTCTTGTATGATACAACTGGAGAAGAGATTTGATGCAAACATTTCTTGTATGATAAAACAAGGAGAGATTTGATGCAAATATTTCTTGTATGATACAACTGGAGAAGAGATTTGATGCAAATATTTCTCAGATTTCAATATCAACATTTATTCTAAACGAGAATCATTTTGATTTTACTTGTCCATGTTGATGATATCAACAAATATTATATCAGATTTTCTGTCAACAAATTATGGAGTCGACTCCTGTAGTTTTATCAGCAAACAGAAATGTTTATCTTCTGATTGTCTGTCAACATATCTGTCTACCGTTGGCCCATAAACACATATTTCGGTTTTCTCTGGGTTAGTCAACAAACATCTCTATCTCATGTTGATTTGTTTGTCCAACAATAATATGTCTGCCAGCATGAATTATGAAAGCTCAATGCAGATATCATGTCATTGTTTATAGATTTCACTAATAACTACAAACCAATAGTGACACCTTTGACCTGGAAGACTGCGCATGCATAATGAAGCAGACTTTCTCAACAAGATCTTTTCAGAGATCCTCTTTAGGTTTATCAATTTTGATACAAAATTATTCTCTAGTTATTTGGTCATTTTCACAACTGGGACTTAATTGTGATTGCAAGCGTATGCTATTGGTAAGAATTTATTTCGTGGTTCCTATACTTAATGAAAGGACATGTTGGATTTATATTAATTATTGTGCACTTCATGAAATCACAAATACAGGATATTGACGGTTGCTGCTTCTGTAATCTGTACAAGCTACACCTTTCTGGCTCCATCTATACAAGTTACGTATTTCTGACCCCTTCTATACAAGCTAAGCCTTCCTGAATCCATCTATACAAGCTGACTCCATCTACATAAACTATATCTTTCTGACTGTCTATACAAGCTACATTTTTGTGACTCCTATACAAGCTACATCTTCCAGACTCCATCTAAATAAGCTACTGCTCCCTGACTCAATCTATACAAACTACATCCTCTTGACTCCACCTATACCAGCTAAGTCTTCCTGACTCCATCTATACCAGCTAAGTCTTCCTGTCTCCATCTATACCAGCTAAGTCTTCCTGACTCCATCTGAACAAGCTACATCTTCCAGACTCCATCAAAACAATCTAAATCTTCCTGACTCCATCTAAACAAGCCGAATTTTCCTGACTCATTCATCTATATAAGCTACTTCTTATTGACTCCTTTATCTAGATAAGTTACATTAGTACAATTGAAATTGCCTACTCATCAGCTGATCAAAGAAATGAATTGACAGCTATTAATTATCATTTGGATGTATCCGTTAGCAATGGTTCACTGTTGCATGAAAAGGGTGCATTTCCATATCCAGGCGTAAGTTTTGCCATTACCAAAACCATACCACCAATCATTACTACAAGAAAGGACTAGTTTAGACTTAATATTTCTGAGACTGTGGTCACAACTTTATGTTACATTAAAAGTTTGTTGACTAAAAGAACCAAATATTTCTGAGTGTATTATTTTATGAATATATTTCACTCTGTTAAAGGCATAACTATTTTGTCTGAGCGCTGACACATTCTATTTTTACATATTCTCAGTCTTGTGGTAGTCATATGGGTTTACAACAAATAGATATGTGACCAACGGAATGATTAAAAATTGGTAGCGTTACAGCCTATTCAGGACATAGACATTAACCCAGTATTATTTGGCTGTAGTGATTTCTAGGCATTATAAATATGTTCAGTATTTATGTGTTCTGTACCACACGGTCACAGAGCTGGGCATTGGAGGGGGGGGGGGGGGGGGGGTTATGAAACATAATTTTTTTTTTCTATTGGAAGGATAGAAAAAAATAATTGCTATTTCACACTAAAATAATGATATAGTGAATGATTGAAAGTATCAAACAACTTGGGGATCAATCATAGAATTATATTCAACAAATTTTTACTATAGTTTGTATGACAACGTAAAGATAGTGGACAATCAAAATGTATGCTGTACACAGAGCTCTAGAATTTTATGTGCACAGGTAAACAGGTTTGGTAGAAAGAGTCATTTAAAGTCCATGAAATGTACCACAATCACAAATTTGTATGGTCTATTGCATTATTAGAACCAGTGAAAACTATGTAAATTCAAATACAACATTTGAGAAAAACACATTGGACTATGGAGTAGTCTGTACAACAATAGACCTGTCAAATACAACATTTGAGAAAATATGGAGTAGTCTGTACAACAATAGACCTGTCAAATACAACATTTGAGAAAATATGGAGTAGTCTGTACAACAATAGACCTGTCAAATACAACATTTGAGAAAATATGGCGTAGTCTGTACAACAATCTATCTATTTATTGTCTTTATCTATTGTCATTTCCACTTGTTCCGTTAAGCATGGTTGGGGAAGGGGGGGGGGAGAGAGATTCAGAGTTTTTTGGGGTCTTTGGTCATTTCAGTTGCATTGGCCACAGTAAACCCGTGTCTATTGTATTGAATTTCTTTGATTGTCTCTGCCCATCTAGTTCTTGGTCTTCCTCATGTCTTGTATCTCAGTCTTCTACTGATGTATGCACAAAGGGTTGGTTGCGCAGGTTCCATTTTCATGACGTGACCAAACCATCTGGTTTGCTGCCTATTGATGTAGTCTTCACATCTTTCCTGATATCTTCATTTCTCATGTAGTCTCTTCTCATAACATTCATAGCTTTCCTCAAACATCTTATCTCTCTGTTGAGTTTGCCATCCTCCGTAAATATGCTTCCTAAGTATTTAAACTCTGGGACTTGCTTTAGTTTTGTACCACTGACAGAAACAATAGATTTGTCAAATACAACATTTGAGAAAATACGGAGTAGTCTATACAACAAAAGAACTGTCAAATACAACATTTGAGAAAATATGGAGTAGTCTATACAACAATAGACCTGTCAAATACAGCACTGCAGAAAATGTGGAGTAGACTGTACAACAATAGACCTGTCAAATACATTTGAGAAAATATGGAGTAGCCTGTACAACAATAGACTTATCAAATACAACATTACAGAAAATGTGGAGTAAACTGTACAACAATAGAACTGCCAAATACGACGTTACATAAAATGTGGATTAGTATGTACAACAACAGACCTGTCAAATACATTTGATAATATATGGTGACAACCTAAGTTACAGAGATAATTTTAAAGAAAGAAGTGACAATTGACAACAATTTAAGAGATAAGAGATTATGATACAGTAGAAATAAGTGACAATTGACAACAATTTAAGAGATAAGAGATTATGATACAGTAGAGAGAAGTGACAATTGACAACAATTTAAGAGATAGAGATTATGATACAGTAGAGAGAAGTGACAATTGACAACAATTTAAGAGATAAGAGATTATGATACAGTAGAGAGAAGTGACAATTGACAACAACCTCAGTTAAAAGGATTATAAAGTGACAATTGACAACAACCTCAGTTATAGAGATCATGATATAGTAGAGAGAATTGACAACAACCTAAGAGGTAAGAGATCATGAGAAAAGTGAGAAGAAAAACAACAAGAAAAATAATAACATAAAGGAAAGGAATTATGAGTTAAATGAGCCTGTATAAGAAATAATAATTTTCCCACTGAGAATACTCAAACTAATCATGCTAAAGTCATCAACAAAAGGAAAGAGTCAGACGTATCAGCTTGTCAATGTAACGGCCAACCATAAAACTCCAATCTTTCCACCACCAGAATAACTGATTGCCACCTATGTATTCCAGGAAAGTATGTGAGAATATACAGTATAATTTAATAACTATACACTATAATTTACATTTGATTTCCGGATGCATGAAAACACCTGAAATGATAGTCATCATAGGATATCATCAGCGTTTCAAACTTAATATGTATTCTTTCAGAAATTTCTAACTTAGCATTCAAATTCTAAGTCATTTTCAAACTTGACACGCAATCTCTCAGATATTTTAAAACTTGACATGCAATCTTTCTGACATTTTCAAACTTGACATGCAATCTTTCTGACATTTTCAAACTTGACATGCAATCTTTCAGACATTTTCAAACTTGACATGCAATCTTTCAGAAATTTTCAAACTTGCCATGCAATCTTTCAGACATTTTTCAAGATTGACATTAAATCTTTCAGACATTTTAATACTTGATATTAATTCTTTCAGGAATTTTCAAACGTGATATTCAATCTTTCAGACATTTTTGAGTGTTTACATTCCTCACTAGATTGGAAGTCCAAAAACAAGTCAGATAGGATGCATCCTCTTAACCACGCCTGTTTATATATACGTAGAAAACATCATGCAAAAATGTACAAGAAACCCACATCATGAACAGTTTCAATCCCTTAATATCAGAAATCATGAGATTACAGAAATTAGGTATGGAGGTGACACTGCCATAATATCAACAAGCCCCCCCCCCTTCCACAGATCTTAGAACACATGATTATGTCAGCTAGACATCATGAAGAGGTCCAAAATCTTTTCCTCAATGCAAAAAAGATAAAAATGATGCATATAAATAGAAATGAACTCACACCTGCAATAATCATTGACAAAGAACAACTAGAAAATGTCAGCAACTTTTAATATCCTAGGTTAACCATCAGAGGAGATTGTTCAACAAAGATCAGAAAGAGATTTTCAATAATCCTACAGAAAACATCACATGAAAAAACTATGGCAACAGGCAAACAAAAAAGTTACTACTATGAAGAAGCTATATTATTCCAGTGGCAACATATGGTTGTGAGACTTGGACAATGACATCCACAGTGGAAAAGAAAGTACCTGATAGCATTTGAAATGAAATGCTATATGAAGATCTTAAGATTATAATGGACAGAAAGATGATTCAACACAGATGTTTGTAAAGATATGAACATTCACAAAGAATGGTTCCTCAAAACCAACAAAAACTTGAGGCATGCATACTTCTTACAAGTATTTTGAATTTTTATGACCTTGACTCACACCTGGTACTCAGCCCTCATCTGCGGCTCCCAGTAGTTATCAGCATATGGCCACACCCTGGTAACAGCTTTAACAGGCTGGCCAAACCAGGTGAGAGTAACAATGGGGCCCTGGTCCGAAGGTAATTATTGGATATGTCTGCCCTAGAATGTGAAACCTCGATATGACTGACAGCACGGATGAAACATCTGATCTTCAACAGACTGGAAGACACTTGTATGCAGTGTTGTGGAACGCAAAGGGATTTCTGAGACACGTAGAATACTCTGGTCATCCACTGCATCCTGCTACATCACCAGTCATCTTGATCTATCTTGCCGTTGGAACATGACTGAATCAGCAAGAGAGTGTGTGGTCGAGAAATGTCGCAACTCTTCCACACTTTAAACAAAGTTAATCACTAGTCATAATTCAACTATCATCATTCATTGGTCCATATGAAAGATCATCATTTGCCAAAAAAGCTGCAATATGGAGAACTTCATACTGGCTCTTACAAGGCTGGAGGCCAGAAGAAGCATTTTAAAGACATTCTTGAGACATCACTGATTCACATCAACAAAGGCACAAATTCATAGGAAAGTTTTCACCATATAGATTCGATTGGCGTCGCAGAATCGAGTGGTACCGAAGCTGCAGAGAGCCTCAGATAAAATGCTGCAAAACAAAAGCATGCTAGATGAAAGACAGCTGCTCAATGTCCCACAGACACCTCCCACACATATTCAGAGTGTGGTAGAAAACTTCTGGCATGCATAGAAATTATTAATGACAGCCAGACCCAATGCAGACATCATAATCTTCATTGTCATCCGAGTTGTGCTGAATGATCATCATTGACTGTAACGTACGAACAACACAGACATTTCACACAGAAAGAGAGAGAGTTGGAGGTCTCAACAAGATACGTGCAACAGTTGTGCTCACAATTCTATTGGTGCAAATAATCACAATGCAAGCTATTAACTCTTGCATGCAAAATAATGAGTTTCTTAACAAAATAACAATATTCTTGTCTTGAGTTGACAAGCTCTAAGTTTATATAACTTTAGAATGTTAATTCTTAAAACTGGATAGAGAATTAACCAGTAAACTGTAGTTTTTGTTTCACTAAAAACCTTACAAAATTAATTGAACATTTTCTTTCTGAAACATGCATATTTTTCAAGTTAGAAACTGTCAACGTGGAACAATTATTTTTTCAAAATCTGAATTAGTGGAACGAATCAAAATAAGCCAGAAAAAATCATAACAGAATAATAGTTTGTGTGTCAGATAACAAGTAAAGAAAGCAGAAAATGATGAACTGTGTTTCAATCTTACCACTGTGTATAAGAACCTGTGACAAGCAAGTAAAGAGAAATCATCATTTAGATAGGAAATATGCCATGTTAATTCTTCTTCTTCATTGTTCATTCTCAAACTCCCACTGGATATCTCTTGTAGCAGGACCATGGTCCTATTAGATTTCCAGAAGGATGTAGTCCAGAGAATGGAAATGTGTTGTGTCGTCATTTTATTTGCGCCAATGGCCTGACACATCCGTCAGCGGCAGAGTCATGTTAATTAGATTCTGTGTAAAGAGAAATCATCAATTTGATAGGAAATATGCCATTGTAATTAGAATCTGCAATGCCAGTGAAGAGAAATCATCAATTTGATAGGAAATATGCCATTGTAATTAGAATCTGCAATGCCAGTGAAGAGAAATCATCAATTTGATAGGAAACGTGCCTTGTTATTTAGATACTACAACAAGTAGGTGAAGAGAAATCATCAATTTAGATAGTAAATGTAGAAATAAAAAACAATTAAATCCCAGCAATACCCAATAAAAATGGTGGTTGAAACAACAGGAAACAAACAATATGAAAGTGCTGAACTCTGGGATACCACAATAATGAACATAATCAAGAAAACAATCTCAGAGACTGGGTATCTCTTTATTATGATTGTGAATGGCTGCACATGTCTCTCCTTGGTTGAAATGCAGATGAGAAAGAATTGATCAAATAATCAATTTGCATTTGGAAGCACAATACAACAAGAGAGTTATACATAGATCATGTGACAATAATATTTTAGGTCAATTATTCAGCAGTTAATGTCTTAAAGACATCTTAGTCTTAGAACTGTCTTATAAATGATTATTGTTATTATATGGCTTCAAGTACTGCAGATTTACTTCAAGATTTGTGTGCTTGGTTGCTAGCAGCAGAATGTCTGCATATAGGTAACTGTGTGCATGTAAACAGTGTTGCTGAATGTTTCTAACAGTACATGTATGTGTTGAAGCTTCCAGAAAGAAAACAATAGGAAAGTTGGTAGTACCTCTTTAAAGAAATAAAACACTGATTTTTGGTCAATTATTGCTCTACTTCTAAACTAGAATGTCTTATCACTGCAGCTGTATATTTGACCACTTCTAAACAAGACTGCAGAAGAACATGTGCTAAATATAAAAATATATGGAGAGAAAATACAACAAGAAGAACATTATCAATATCTCAGACACACAATCACAAATGATGGCAGATGTGAAACACAAGTTAAAAGGAGAATATGAATGGCTAAAATCACTTTCAGTGACATGAGGAAAATATTAACATCTAAACAAATTACAAACAAGCTAAATATGGGAATTATAAAATGCTACATCTATTCTATATAAATGTATGGCTCAGAAATATGGACAATAAACAAACAATTTGATGATAGAATTGATGCCTTTGAGATGTGGGTATATAAAAGAATATGGAGAACATCATGGAAAGAGAAGAAAACAAAGAAGTTCTAACAACACTTAATATAAAGAAAGAATTACCAAGGAAAATAAAGATCAAACAAATAAAATATCTTGGACATATTAAAAGACATGAAACCTTGTTGAAGACCTTACTTGAGGGTAAAGACATAGGGAGACAAGCAAGAGGTAGATAGAGATACAAGCGGGAGAGTAACATCATGAGGTGGACATGTTACAGTCTAACAGAGTGAACCACCAAGAAAGGAGATGGAAAGTTGGAGGATGCTGCGGCCAACCTGCGTTGCGGAGACGGGACTTAATGATGATGATGAAACTAGGTTGTCATATCATTACAACTGTTTAATTACTAAACTAGATATCACTGCAGCTGTATTTTTAACTACTAAAACAGATTATCTTATCACTGCAGCTGTATGTTTGACTAATAAAATAGATTTGTCTTAACACTGCAGCTGTATTTACTACTTCTACTATACTAAACTAGATTGTCTTAACACTACAGCTGTATTTACTACTTCTACTATACTAAACTAGATTGTCTTAACACTACAGCTGTATTTACTACTTCTACTATACTAAACTAGATTGTCTTAACACTACAGCTGTATTTACTACTTCTACTATACTAAACTAGATTGTCTTAACACTGCAGCTGTATTTTTAACTACTAAAACAGATTATCTTATCACTGCAGCTGTATGTTTGACTAATAAAATAGATTTGTCTTAACACTGCAGCTGTATTTACTACTTCTACTATACTAAACTAGATTGTCTTAACACTACAGCTGTATTTACTACTTCTACTATACTAAACTAGATTGTCTTAACACTGCAGCTGTATTTACTACTTCTACTATACTAAACTAGATTGTCTTAACACTGCAGCTGTATTTACTACTTCTACTATACTAAACTAGATTGTCTTAACACTACAGCTGTATTTACTACTTCTACTATACTAAACTAGATTGTATTAACACTACAGCTGTATTTACTACTTCTACTATACTAAACTAGATTGTATTAACACTGCAGCTGTATTTACTACTTCTACTATACTAAACTAGATTGTATTAACACTGCAGCTGTATTTACTACTTCTACTATACTAAACTAGATTGTATTAACACTACAGCTGTATTTACTACTTCTACTATACTAAACTAGATTGTCTTAACACTGCAGCTGTATTTACTACTTCTACTATACTAAACTAGATTGTATTAACACTGCAGCTGTATTTTTAACTACTAAAACAGATTATCTTATCACTGCAGCTGTATGTTTGACTAATAAAATAGATTTGTCTTAACACTGCAGCTGTATTTACTACTTCTACTATACTAAACTAGATTGTATTAACACTACAGCTGTATTTACTACTTCTACTATACTAAACTAGATTGTATTAACACTGCAGCTGTATTTACTACTTCTACTATACTAAACTAGATTGTATTAACACTACAGCTGTATTTACTACTTCTACTATACTAAACTAGATTGTATTAACACTGCAGCTGTATTTACTACTTCTACTATACTAAACTAGATTGTATTAACACTGCAGCTGTATTTACTACTTCTACTATACTAAACTAGATTGTATTACCACTGCAGCTGTATGTTTATATGAGTTTACAGCCTACTATTCCAGTTAACATTAGAGATGAGGTTTACAAAACTGAGACATGATATATGTTACAGAGACCCTACCAAATACTATCTGTGTGGCTTGAGTGTATACCAGACTACAGACTACAGACTCCTATTTCTACCTGACAGACTGCTTATAGAACATCTAGAAGTGGATGAACAGCTGTTATTGCTTACCTTTTTAGGATTAGATGAATCTGCATCCTGAAATACAGATTGAAAAAATGTTTCAGAGTCGAACAATGATTGTTTGTGTGTCACGGACACCAAGAATATTAAGTACAATAAGAACATAGTCAGATGAATAATGTCAACAAGAAGAAACAGTGAGTTTTATTGTTATAGCGAGCCCCAGGAATTACGAGCAATTGGCTCTTACTTCCTATGTGCAATGGGATGGTGTCTCCAGAGTTTCATTTCATAACCAGAAGACTAACTCTCAGCTAGACTAACTCAGCTAAACTAACTCTCAGCTAGACTAACTATCAGCAAGACTAACTCTCAGCAAGACTAACTTTCAGCTAGACTAACTCTCAGCAAGACTAACTCTCAGCAAGACTAACTCTCAGCAAGACTAACTCTCAGCTAGACTAACTCTCAGCTAGACTAACTCTCAGCTGTGTACAATGCTTTGAAAAAACACTCTATCCAGAGGGGAAACATTCTAGGAGTTTTGTGTGGCTTTTCTGCAACATGTTGAAGTCATGAGCTTCAGCTTCAATGCCAAGCATCGCTCCATCAGGTGCCCATGAAAACCCAATTCTAGATCATGTTCACTGGTATGGTTGGAGCTGCCAGCTATACATTCCCTGCCATCCAAGGATGCTCTCCAATTTTGCAGGGCTAAAATGTTTCCCTGATTCTGGGCTCTCCCAGGGAATAGTCACTTCCTGCACAGAGTTGCTTGTAACCACACCCCCATGTGCCATCTGTTCATAGCTGGGGCAACATGAACACATTAGCAGCTATGACCATGTTCAGGATTAGAGCCTTTTTGAATCTACCAGCACGATGTGCAATACTGGGTTCTCTGAATTTGCAGCACAACAGAAAACATAGTTGTACAGATCTGACTATGTGGGGCTTCCATAAGAGGAAAATCTCACGATATTGGTATGGCATGTACTGAGAGTTTAATGTTGCATAATGGTTGGTCTGTTAGGTCAATAGTGACACCTTCAGACCGTCCACATGTGGGAAACAGAAAGTTAGAATATAGAAGAATTTCTTGGTACAGCTTGACTTGTCAGGCACACTAAAAAATTATCTCTTGAAATTCTAACTCAAATGCATACAACAGCTTTTGTAATATGTTGACAAAACTACACATGCATAGTTGGTAATCATTATTTCTCATTGTCATTCAGATGACAACACTAAACATGCATAGTTGGTAATCACTATTTCTCATTGTCATTCAGATGACAACACTAAACATGTATAGTTGGTAATCATTATTTCTCATTGTCATTCAGATGACAACATGTATAGTTGGTAATATCTTAATCTATTTAGAACATAATGATTTACTAAGCATTTTAGGGCAGTAGTGATTTTCTTGGCAATATTTTACATTCAGTGGGTTATCATTGCTTTCATAACTAACTGAATGCACAAATGCATGCCACAGAAATTAAACTTTGTACATTTGTTGCCTGAAACACATTCAGTATTTTTTTCCGTAGAGAGCAGGACTTACAATCATCAAACTCATAAGCTTTTAGTGTCGTTGGGGTGCAACTCTGGAAACATCAACACAACAATTCTACCACATCTCTCTGTTCTCAGTTCCTTGTTTAAGTATGAAGAATGGACTTACACACGTCCATCAAAATGTTATCAAAGATGGTCAGTCATTACTGCATCATAGACAATCATGAAGTTGATTTAAAACTGACACATGGTAAAATGCCTTTCATAAATAGACTTTTATTTACAACTGCAATGTGTAAAACCTTCATGATCATGTGTGTCAGTTGTACTGCAGCTTCACACTCATTTACATACACTCATTTACAAACACTCATTTACATACACTAACTTACTGATGGCTGTGACTAACAAAATAACTGACTGATTAACACACAAGTAATTAACTAATACACTAGTCGGCTGAGTCTATGACTGACCCACCCACCAACCAATCAACTACTGACCTCTGAATTGCTGTAGTTTATTATAAACATTTTCCCTTCATAAGCAACTCTTTTTATCTGGTTCCTGTACAGAGATTGATTGAGAAATATAGCTTCAAACATGAGCAACTCTGACCAACTTAATTTTGATAGTTTATGTATACAAGTAGTTAGAAATTTGATACAATAAAGTTGATGCAATCAAGTGGTGAGAGAGTTGATGTAATCAAGTGGTGAGAGAGTTTATGCAATCAAGTAGTGAGAGAGTTTATGCAATAAAGTGGTGAGAGAGTTGATGCAATCAAGTGGTGAGAGAGTTTATGCAATAAAGTGGTGAGAGAGTTGATGCAATCATGTGGTGAGAGAGTTGATGTAATAAAGTGGAGAGAGTTGATGTAATCAAGTGCTGAGAGAGCTGATGTAATCAATTGGAGAGAGCTGATGCAATAAAGTTGTGAGAGAGTTGATGTAAGAACATCTTTGTTTGTTTTCTTCTCTTTCCATGATGTTCTCCCTATTCTTCTATATATCCACCTCGGGCATCAATTTTGTCTTCTAATTGTTCGTTTATTGTTCATGTTTCTGAGCCATACATTAATATAGAGTAGATGTAGCATTTTATAATTCTCTTTTTTAACTTTGTAATTTGTTGAGGTGTTAATATTTTCCTCATATCATTTAAAGTACTTTTAGCCATTTCTATTCTCCTTTTAACTTCACATCTGCCATCATTTGTGATTGTGTCCAAGATATTGATACTGTTTTACTTGTTGTAGTTTCTCTCCATGTATGTTTATCTCTTGTTCTTCTGTGTCTTTGCTGATTATCACAGTTTTTGTTTTTTGGAACTTTATATCCAGTCCATATTCTTTACTTGATCTATTCATTTTTGTAGTTCATATTCACTTTCTGCTAAAAGAACAGTGTCATCTGCATATCTCTGGTTGTTTATTATTTTCCCATTGAGCTTGAGTCCCGGCATTTCTTCTATATGTTTTAAGATATTCTCTGTGTAAATATTAAATGGGTTGGGTGATCTTCTTCTTCTTCTTTCGTTCACTTGAAACATGTCTATATCTGTAATTCTGTCTACTTAATAAAACTCACTGTCTTTTGTAGTTCATAGTAACTGAGGTTGGGCCCTTTCGAGGTATAGGGCCCGGCACCGTCCCTGCCTGAACGTCCGCCACAGGGCAGGCACCATAACTTTTTATAGATACAGACATGTTTCCATTGTGTTTTGTGCATGGCATCCTGATTATCTGTGCGCCTTTTGGCTGGATGCCTCCGTCTTCAGCACTCTGCTTACTTGGGCAGGACTATGGTCCTGCTCGAATGGGACTGCCCAACCAGTCTTAGTTTCCAGCCCCTGATGGCTGAACTAAGCCCCATCACCACTGCAAGGTGCTGGCCTTGATGGGGGGTTGGGTGATAAAATACATCCTTGTCTTACCCCTCTTCTTATCTCTATGTATGGTGAGTAGCTTTTTTCACACCTTATTTATGCAGTTTGTTACTTATATATATTTCTAATCAGTCTGCTGTCTTTTCCATGTTTGCTGTTAGAAATATGTTTACTGTTAAAAATTATATTTCTATTTCTTTGATCATGATCTCCCATAGATAGCTAATATTTGTATAAATCTATGGATAAAAATGTGTGGGTGTTACCACTACTACTGACCACTTGAAGATCTCCCATAGATAGCTAATATTTGTATAAATCTATTGATAAAAATCTGTGGGTGTTACCACTACTACTGACCACTTGAAGATCTCCCATAGATAGCTAATATTTGTATAAATCTATTGATAAAAATGTGTGGGTGTTACCACTACTACTGACCACTTGAAGATCTCCCATAGATAGCTAATATTTGTATAAATCTATTGATAAAAATGTGTGGGTGTTACCACTACTACTGACCACTTGAAGATCTCCCATAGATAGCTAATATTTGTATAAATCTATTGATAAAAATGTGTGGGTGTTACCACTACTACTGACCACTTGAAGAGTTGAGTACGTCTGTTTCCACGAAATGTCATAACACCCAAATACGTCACCCCTAGGTACAAGAGTTCTGAGTTCTGATCCTGTCAACAGAAGATATTAACATCATCATAATTACAAATACAGACACTCGAAGCAGGAATGTTATACTCTAGAAATATAATTGAAATAGATAGAATCTGTATCTATACACTCAGGGACCCACCATTGTCCCAATCCCTTTTCTCTTGTTTAAAGAGTCAGCAACATACCTTCGATCACACTCATAAATTATACTAGTAGAATATAGAATTTCCTGTACTGGAAATTTCTGTGTCTTGGCATGTGTATATATTTAGATGTGTGTGGTTTTGTGTGTTGGTGCATGTGTATGCAGAGTTTGTGTGTTGGCTTGTATATACAGAAGTGCTCTGCTGTTTATTTTCAATGATGTACAGTGAATTAATCAATCAAAAGCAGAATAAGTTTGATCACACAATTGATCAAACTACCAACCAAATATAAGTTATTTCATGTCCCTGCTAGCATTTTTAAGTTATTTCATGTCCCTGCTAGCATTGTTAAGTTATTTCATGTCCCTGCTAGCATTGTTACGTTATTTCATGTCCCTGCTAGCATTGTTAAGTTATTTCATGTCCCTGCTAGCATTGTTACGTTATTTCATGTCCCTGCTAGCATTGTTACGTTATTTCATGTCCCTGCTAGCATTGCTAAGTTATTTCATGTCCCTGCTAGCATTGTTAAGTTATTTCATGTCCCTGCTAGCATTGTTAAGTTATTTCATGTCCCTGCTAGCATTGTTAAGTTATTTCATGTCCCTGCTAGCATTGTTACGTTATTTCATGTCCCTGCTAGCATTGTTAAGTTATTTCATGTCCCTGCTAGCATTGTTAAGTTATTTCATGTCCCTGCTAGCATTGTTAAGTTATTTCATGTCCTGGATATGTCTGCTGCATTTATGTTTGACAATTTCTTCTGTGCATCACATGTTAGTGCAGTATTCCAAGTAATGACAGATGGAATATGTAGACCTATATGTAAGTGTTAAATTGCAAAGGCAACATTTCATAAGATGAAGACCATCCTATGTAATAAATATATCACTGTCAATTCAGGGAGAGAGAAGTTATATAGAACCAACTCTCATGTATAGAAGTGAATCTTAAACACTCAGCAGAACAGTGAAAAATTATACTGAGGCAACAGAGACATGGTATTATAGAAGAACATTAAGAAGGCCCTGGACAGATAAAAAAATAGTAATGAAGATATCTTGAAAAACTTGAAAGAAGTTAATTCAAAAAGAGAGCTGCTTATCCACATCTGAAGGAGACCTTCCATATTTTTGGACACATCATGAGCAAGGGAAAGCTGGAATATGACGACAACAGGCAAATTGAAGAGCATGAGAGAAGATGCTTGACAACATAGCATTGTGGCATGGAAGAACATTGGTATAGCATTGTGGCATGGAAGAACATTGGTATTGGAAATAATTGATAGTTTTATGAAATATAGGACTGTGGAAATACTTGATAACCAATGCCACAAATCATAGACTATAAGAAGATGTATACAAGTACTTACTCTGACTTGGTGGGGATCCACACCATATGTGTCTAAACTGGCAGCTTTCTTTAGAAAGTTCGCCTCACATTCAGATGGAACTTGACCACTAAATTTAAGTTGGACAAAAAAGAAATATGCACTGTTATATGTGATATAAACCATTCATTGTAACACTGAATATAAACTCATTACTTACATTAAATATAAACCATACATTGCTACACTGAACATACACCATTCACTGCTACATTGAATATAAATCATTCATTGCTACTACATTTAATATGAACTATTGATTGCTACACTGAACATAAACCATTCATTTATACACTGAATATAAACTACTCATTGCTACATTGAATATAAACCATTAATTACAGATCCATCAGTGTACATAATCACATCCCCCTCTTTGGTATTCTCACTGATTAAAGCCTGCACTTCTTTCTCCACAGCTGTGGGACACCATTCTCTGCATTCCCTGCTAAGTGATATTACTACTCTCAAACAAGTTTCGAAATCTGTGGGTAGACCTATCCATTCTGCACCTACTGCCACATCCTGTAATCTGCACACGCTTTGTATGACATCCTCAGCACGTCCCATCCACGACCTTCCTCTCTTGAGTCTGCTGCCTTTAACTTTCTGTATTTCTGAATGCAACTTTCTGTAGTTCGCAGTGCTTGGGCCTTTACAGCTCAGTGCGCAGGTAAAATGATCAAGGAGGAAAATGGTGCCTTTGCGGTCACTACGAGTAGTATGACCATGGAGACTATGGCGGTGACCAAGGCATTTGAGTGGCTACGCACACAGAAGGTAACGCAGGTCTGCATCTTGAGTGACTCTATGAGTATGATTAAGAAGGTACAAGCGGGTCTCATTCGCAAACAGTGGATTGAGGCCTTGAGAAAGGCGAGCTTGAAAGTGGTTACATTTATTTTTGTGCCGGGACATGTGGGCGTTCGAGGCAATGAAAGAGCGGATCAACTGGCATCGTGCGCGATTGTGGCACAGGGCGATAGGGCAATGGATCGCGCTGATGTTTTGAACTCCTTAAGAGATATAACATGCGAGAGTGAGAATAATGTGGATGATGATTCCTTTTCAATGGCTAGGATTAAAGATCAAGGATTGAAATGCGGTGTTGCTAGAGGTGAACTTCTTGGAGGGCGCAGAAGAATGATGGTCAACCAGCATAGGACCGGTACTGTCAGCAGAAGTGTGATGGCGGATACACTCAAGGAGAGATCGGAGCAACTATGGATGTGTCCAGTTTGCAGTGATGATGATCCGACGACTAACTAACTAACTAAAGCATTAATTACGACATTCAATATAAACTACTCAATGCTACACTGAACAAAAACCATTCACTACTATATATAAACCATTCATTGCTACATTGAATATAAACCACTCACTGCCACATTGTATATAAACTATTCATTGCTATACTGAACATAAACCATTCATTGTTACATTGAATATAAACCATTCATTACTATATATAAATCATTCATTGCAACATTGAATATAAACCATCCATTATGACATTCAATATAAACCATTCATTGCTACATTGAATATAAACCATTCATTGCTACATTGAATATAAACCATTATTTGCTACACTGAATTTGAATACATCAGTGAGACGTGTATGTGATATGTCCCTTTCTAACTGTTAACACTAGCCACTCTCTAAGTCTCTTGGTCGTGTACAAACTTCCTGTTACCTCCAATTATATATTTAGATTTGGCCCTCAATATGCTGCATACTCTGAAATTGTGGGTAGTTCTCTTTTTTCTTTTCTTGTCATTCTAATGTTATTCCTTAAAACACATTATGTCTAATTTTGTCTTAAAATGTTCGCTTGCATTTTGTCATAATTTTATGTTGACTAAAAATGTTCAACCCCCCGTAGCATGGCAAACCCCCGTTGCGCATTAACAAATTATCTTTTTTGGGGTTTCTAATGTAATGTGTGCAATTTTGAAACATTATAAGGAGAATACCACACATTAAATGATGGTGTAATCGTGTGATAAAATTATCAGCCGCATATTAGGTCTTATGTTAGATCTTAGAGGTAGGATTAGGGGTTTAGAGTTAAGTATTAAGGTTAGGGTTGTTTCTTACTAAACATTTCCTGGTCAATATTTTGCAATGTCACAATTTTCACCACGAATGACTTAAAAAGCACTTGTGTGGGTCTGCAATCTGGAGCCCAACTTTAACCATAACACCTAACTCAAACCCTAAACTAACTGTACCGCAAGACGGAACACATGCAGTGGACAATGTTATCCCACAATGATGGAACACATGCAGCAGACAATGTTATCCCACAATGACGCCATCATTTATTGTGAGAAACTCCGCTTGAATAATGTTCCGAATTTTTTTGGGGAAAAATGTTTGCAATTTTTTTCATTTGTTTATGTTTGAATAATGTGTACAACTACCAAATGCTGCGACAACGATTTCCGCTAAAAAAAATTTCCCACAAGACACTGGCGGTTGGTCTGCAATCATTCTGTCATGTTTGCTTGCATTTTGTTATGTTTTTATGTTGACTAAAAATGTTTGCTTGCATTTTGTTATGTCCTTCAGAAACTAGTCTTCCTCTACATGCAAGTTTTGAGAGACATCAGCTGAACATTTCTTTAATATTTCATTTCCCTGCAGGAAAATATGTTAAAGAAAATTTTCTCCTCTAAATGTTCTCTCATCCCTTTGCTTGTCATGATTCCCTGCCATCCTCTCAACTCATCCCTTTGCTTGTCATGATTCCCTGCCATCCTCTCAACTCATCCCTTTGCTTGTCATGATTCCCTGCCATCCTCTCAACTCATCCCTTTGCTTGTCATGATTCCCTGCCATCCTCTCAACTCCGGCATCTGTGCAGTAGGGTGAAGGACTTTCTCAAGAAAGCCTATGCGATTATGGATTTCTTCCTCTGTTGTCTATACCCTGACAAGGACCATGTGTCTGCTCTGTTTCAAGTATGCAGCCTCTCTATCCAGACACCCTCCAGAATATCTGAATGTTCTCCTCCTCCATGGACACCTAGTTCTTCTTCAGTTGGATCCCAAGATGGATGATATGCTCTGAGTCCCTCTTTGTGGTTGATTACAGACATGACAAGAACCTCATTGATATATTTATCCAGTCATCTCAAGCCTGAGGTTCATCATCATTTTTGGTACCCTCAGCTGCAAACATAGTAAATGCTACACCAGTGCCTATGTCATCCATTCCTGGTCTGTCACATCCCCAAAGTCACTTTTAACATTGAAGTTTCATGTGTCCTGCAATGCCATCACAAGCATTGCACGATGACTTACATAGCTGAAACTGGAATGAGACTCACAGACTGGTTCTTCTGTTGCTGATCACTTCAATGACACTAGACATCGAGGTGGCAATGATATTAATGTGACAACCATTAAATTACACTTCTCTGATGACCGGACTCGACACACATTCAAAATAGTTATATATATCAATTTGGCATGACTGAGCCATTTGGAATAAATACCTGTCAGTTCTATGGATGATATTCTGTTGTTGCATCTTTTTTGTTTGTTTCATCAATATTTCAGTTTGTTTTGTCTATTTTCTGTTTGTTTCACCTCTGACTTCTATTTTTTTCCTCTGACTTCTAGTTTTTACTCTTACAGGATATATCCATATTTAGTTCTGCAATGTGAACATCAACAGTGCCGTTCTTACTTGTCATATTATGTTGTGAATGTGTTCTCGATAAAGGCCTTTTGATCAAATGTGATTTGTATGTGTTATGTTTTTTTCTAGTGTGTTTCTAGGTGTGGCATAAAAATGACATTAACCTACAGACTAAGCTGAAAGTTTACAGAGCAGTGGTACTTCCAGTGCAGTTATACGCTAGCAAAACATTATGGACTGTGTATAGACGTCAAGTGAGGAAACTCAATCACTTTCACACAACTTGTCTCAGAACAGTCATGAACATCAGATGGCAAGACAAGATTCCATATACAACTTTCCTTGACCGAGCTGGTATCCCAGCATTGACACTATCCTGATGCAGACACAGATTCGTTGGCAGGTCATTTGTTCCATATGCCAGACCAACGCCTGCCAAAGATACTTCTCTATGGTGAGCTGGAGAAGGGTACAGGATCTCAAGGTGGCCAAAAGGAGAGCTACAATGACTCGTTAAAGACCTCACTGAAAGCCTTTGAAATAGACCAAGATACATGAGAAGTATTGCACGAAATAGACCAAGATACATGAGAAGTATTGCACGAAATAGACCTACATGGTGCTCTACAGTCAAAATGGAGTAAATAATTTAATGACCAAAATGTGACCAAAATCATAAACCATGAAAAGACCACAGTATAAAGAAATAATACTGTGGAATCCAGTTATGAGAATGGAGGGTCTAGTGAAACATTGCTAAAAGGAAAATTACACAAACTTTAATAACGGAAAGATGCAAGATCATTTCTCCATTTGTCCCATCTTAATGGTATCCACATAAAATACAACATCAGGATAACACAGTGGCACATTTGCCCAGCGGCGAAGCCAGCCTCATAAAACCTGTGACCACTAGGTACCCCAGTGTTCTGACACATCTGATTCATTCAGAGCCTCTCAGCAACAAAGGTTAGCTACAAATTAAGCATCAGCCATTACTGTAAATTCAAAGAATTGCCAATGAACAAATCAGGTCAACTTTTAGCTTGCCTTTTAGAAATGCCATCAAATCCTATAGTGGAATAAAAAAAAAGGTGTGAAGACATTCCTGTAATGATAACTAGACATAGAAGATGTGTTTGACTGTTATTTTATTGCATGGCAGATATGGACCCTGATGTTCCCTTGACAGAAGATAACATTTGTGAACTGTTTCAGAATTTAGATAGTCTCATGTCAGAGAGAGACTGTGTAACTGTTTCTATAACTACTGAGATAGTTCCATATCAGAAAAAAATTAGCTGCTTATATGTCCACCAAGATTGTCATGTGTATGAGACTTTTACATACAGCAATTTAGTGGATGTCCTTCTTTGCCTAAATATATCACTTTATCTTGACTAATGACTCAAACACACAATATTACAACAGGCAATGCAATATTTTGTAGAACTGCTTACACCAAAGCTTTGTGAGCTGACATGATCCTCTCCTCATGTCTGATGGTCTGTTTGGATAACATCTTGAAGTTAGCCACATAGCCTACAGGATGATCCTGAGGGTCATAGTCACCTAGTTCTGCTGCTCAGTACAACAGGAAAAGTACAAGTTAGAAACATCACACTTTCACATGATACTTTCATCTCACATCAAACCTACTCACTACATACATTACCTAGAACAGGGATGGGCAAACTACGGCCCGCGGGTCGCATGCGGCCCACCATTTAATATTATGCGGCCCTCAAACACATTTTTAAATAAACGAACGATCGGCACAAATGATTTTTTCCATTAATATTACGCAGAAATCCATTGGAAATTTAATTCGACTTTCTTATATATTAAATATACACTATTTTTTTCCCAATTTAACATCATTTAAATAGTAATATTGATAGAATTGTAACCGAGAATTGTAAACAAAAATATACATAATATTATATGCGGTCCTCCAATAGCTTTACAATTTTCAATGTGGCCCTCTGGACAAAAAGTTTGCCCACCCCTGACCTAGAAAATCTTCCCACACATCAAACCTACTCACTACATACATTACCTAGTACATCTCCCCACACATCAAACCTACTCACTACATACATTACCTAGTACATCTTCCCACACATCAAACCTACACACTACATACATTACTTAGTCCATGTGTTTGCTGATGATGTTCATCTTTCGCATTAATTTTATAATCCTATGCAGTGTTCTATTCGCAACTTATAATTGTATAATCCTGTGCAGTGTTCCACTCTTCACAACTTATAATACTTGCACTAATTTCACAATTCTAGACTGGATGGTCAAAATATGGGGAGTTTCCCAAGTGCTTCAGTCAATCCTGCATTGCTTGAGAGATGTCTTCAAGTAGTCCATGGCCTCCACTTGAATACTTATCTACACACAATTGACCACTGAACAGTCTTCTTGGAAGACACTCATCTGATATGCCGACTTCCATCATCATCATCTGCTAAACTACAACATTCATACGATTAACCCCTTTTTTCCAATCATCTTCAGCTAAACTACAACATTCATACGATCAACCTTTTTTTCCAATCATCTTCAGCTAAACTACATCATTCATATGATTAACCCTTTTTTTCAATCATCTTCTGATAAACTACAACATTCATACGATTAACCCCTTTTTTCCAATCATCTTCAGCTAAACTACATCATTCATACGATTAACCCCTTTTTTCCAATCATCTTCAGCTAAACTACATCATTCATATGATTAACCCTTTTTTTCAATCATCTTCTGCTAAACTATAACATTCATACGATTAACCCTGTTCTATCTTGCTCCCCAGTCTCTACACTAATAAGGAATACACTTGTTGCAGTAACTTTTATTCCTGCATGATTTCTTGTTAAGAAATGCAGGATAGCTTTTAATAGGCAGTGGAAATAAGAATATTTTTTTTCATAGCAGTTGCCTCAACTAGCTCAGGAAGGATTATTTAAATTCAAGTTCTGAAAGATACAAATCCAGTCCCAAGGCTTGAAATCCAGTCTCAAGACTGGATGTTTTATTTTTCAGAACAACTGGTCCGAAATGTGTCTTCATTTTTATAAAGAACCCAAGACCTAAAGAAACTAGTTACAGTAAGTTACAACAACAAGTAGCAGCTGTTGCATAGGGTAGTCGGTACTAACACTGTATGACGTATGCTGCCAGTTGGATGGACTCCTCATGAGAACAGAGCAGACGTCCATGGTGAAGGTCTCTACGAAGCTGCAAGAACAAGTAATACCTGAAGAAATAAATACAGAAAGCAAATATTTGTATGAATACTGTTCAGTCATCTTGATACCAAGATACAAGTAACTAGATGTACTTGAACACACATATCAACACGATACCCCACACACAACTAACACATAAGTGGATCTCATCCACTTGCTAAGTGACCTCAACATCGGCACATGTGGATCTCCATTGATATAGAACAACAGTGTTCATGTCCAGACAAATAGCTATGAAATTTGTATCCGTGACATCTAAAGTCACAACTATAGCACCAAGATTGACAGATGGATCTCCATTGTCGCTCATGCTTTTTAATGTCTTCATTAACAAAACTTTCCAAGTACATGTGACTGGGCCAGTTAGAACCATCACTTACGAGGGGTGGTCAAATAGTTTTGCACATTAGTGGGAAGGAATCAAGACTTTTGGTGCATTCTATATATTCACTCCTCAAGTGTGATGCACTTCTCCCATATCCTCTTCACCTTCCGAATGCCGTGATTGTAGAACACCTCCACCTGGGCCTGGAACTGTGTCTTCACTTCAGTAATCAAGTCCTGGATGTCAGAAAAATGATGTCCATGAAGCAGAATTCTTCATGTTTGAAAACAGGAAGATGATGCTTACAAACATGAAGTGGCTGAAGATGATGCTTACAAACAAGACAACTTGCCATAGGAAGAAGTGCAATAGGTAAAGCTTGAAACGATGTGATAAAGTTTTGCTAATTGTACGAAACACACATAGGCGCACACACACACACATATTGACGTTTCAACCAAAAAACCTTTATCAAGGATCACAAACACATATAAATAAAAAACAGCAAGTAGGGACGGCACAACTTGCGTTCACATGTCTAGTAAGTTGGCAGAAGTGATAGAATTTTCTATTCAAAGAACCCACAGCCAACAAATGATGTTGATATTGAGCATAAACTTCCTTAGATGGTTGATGGGCTGGTGTGATGAGCATTTAATGGAATGTCTGCAGTGCTGATTTACTGGTTTATAATAGAAAAGGAAGAAACTAACATGGCTCGACTTGTACAAGCACATATCTCAACATATTACTGCACACACATACAGCTGTTGTATATCTATAAACCTGTAACCCGTCACAGTTGTATGGGTGCCACATTAAATGCTTCAGCATACAGAGTCCTCCTGCAATTTCAATTTTCAACGATGCGGAAGAGTGAGGAAAAGTCTTGTCCTGTCCATTCCTCGATGTTGTCTATCCATGTCTTTATTTGCCCTCCTCTGCTTCTCCCCCCCCCCCCCCCTTTCGACAGTTTCCCTGAGTATTGTTTTTTTTTACAAGAAATCATATCTGAATACATGTCCAAGTCATGCAAGTTTTCATTGTTTACATGCAGTAAATAGATACAGTATACAAGACGTCAAAGTGCTGGCCATCAAACATACAAACAAATAAAAGAGATGTGATATCACACTGACCTTGTAATCTCTTCATGTAGTTTCATGGGATCTTCAGGATAGAACTTGACACGGAAACACAGAACCATCTTACTCAGACCTGACAGGGTAACAAATTATTTGTTATATATAACACTGTTTTTTTATATTAAATAATTGTTAACATCTTTCCACTGTATACTTATTTATAAAATGATTGTTAACACCCTTCCACTGTTAATTGATTTACATGCTGATTGTTAATATCCTCCCACTGTTTACTTATTTACACGCTGATTGTTAACACCCTTCCACTGTTAATTGATTTACATGCTGATTGTTAATATCCTTCCACTGTTAACTTATTTACACGCTGATTGTTAGCATCCTTCCTCAGTTTACATTCAAATTAAAGCAACTCAAAAAAATTCACGTCCAGCATTGGCAGAAAAGGGTTTTGCTATTTTCTCTTTCTGGATGCTATGATTTTCAATTGCAGTGATACTGTTATTTAGCTTTTTGAATTATATTATCAAAATGTTTTGCAAAAGAAAGACTTCTATTCATTTTACTATTCTATTTTATACTATTCTAATAGAGTTCTATTCTATTTTATTATAGAATTATCATATGATTCTAAGGTATTTCATAGTCTGCTCCCTGTCAATGTTAATGGCCATGCAGGTGAAAGTTGACAGTGTGTCTATAGATCTTCTTGTTTAAAGAGAACCAGACAATCTGTGCCTTGAGAACAACCCACGAGAACACTAATATAATACCCACATGAAACTTGTTAATTTCAACCGTGTTTGATATTGATCACGAGCTAATGTTTACTTCAGAAATCAATAGAAGACAAACTCTCCTCTTCGAATCTTTATACCTTGACATTAACACATGTCATGTTTTTGTTTACATTTGAATGGTTGCTTTGCGGCCTTGCATTGTCTCATGGTGGTGTGGTGGTGAACATGGATGTCTCATGGTGGTGTGGGAGCCTTCCTTGCATTGTCTCATGGTGATGAACATGGATGTTTCATGGTGATGAACATGGATGTTTCATGGTGGTATACCTTGGATTGTCTCATTGTGATGTGAGGATTTGCCTTCGATTGTCTGATGGGGGTGTTGGGGTCTGTTTTGTCTCATGGTGGTGTGAGAATCTGCCTTTGTCTAATGGAGGTGTGAGGATCTGCCTTTGTCTCATGGTGGTGTGATGATCTGCCTTAGATTGTCTTTGGGGTGTTGGGGTCTGTTTTTGTCTCATGGTGGTGTGAGAATCTGCCTTTGTCTAATGGAGGTGTGAGGATCTGCCTTTGTCTCATGGTGGTGTGAGGATCTGCCTTGGATTGTCTCATCGTGGTGTGATGATCTGCTTTAGATTGTCATGAGGGGTGTTGGGGTCTGTTTTGTCTCATGGTGGTGTGAGAATCTGCCTTTGTCTAATGGAGGTGTAAGGATCTGCCTTGGATTGTCTTATGATGGTGTCAGCCTTGGATTGTCTCATGGTTATGTGGAAGCCTTAGATTGTCTTATGATGGTGTCAGCCTTGGATTGTCTCATGGTTGTGTGGAAGCCTGCCTTGGATTGTCTCATGGTGGAGTGGGGGCCTTATTTGTAGTGTCTCAAAGTGTTATGGTAGCATTTTTTGGAGTGCCTCATGATGGTGTGGTGCTTGTCTGGGATTGTATCTCCACATTTATGTTATAATTCTAGAATAACCAAGATTGTTGAATGGAGCAGTACATTAAAATAAATTGTGTTGAGGTGTGTAGGTGGAATGACTCACTTGAATTATCTGTGGACTTGTGTACCATAAATGTGGTAGGTATGTAAAATATTTACTTATTCTGCAAGTTTTGACAATTGTTCTAATGCAGATTTCTCACAGTGTCAAGGGGGCAGCATGGGTGTGACACAGCCTCATGGAGGCAATAGATCTTGGAGAAAACACACTGAACCAATTAAATAGAACAAATAAATGAGACCACTTGTTACTTGTATAATAAGACAAGATGTGTAATTCTGGTGAATTCTCAGATATTAATTAAGCACTTATCTAAAACCTGGTCTCAACTAGTATAATTCGAACCTGTCACAATTCTGATGGAAACAGGAAGCTTTTTAACTGTTTTTAAATAAAAGAAAATGATCTAAAACTCCTCAGTAACAGCAACTGTTGCCTTATAGATCCAGTAAAACCTGGAAATTCACTTTGTAAATTAAATGTATCTCCAACAAGATAGAGTTCTTGCTTTCAAAGTATGTTTGATATTGTTTTTCTTGCAAAAAATGTATACTATCTGAGTACTTTGTTGTTTTTTTAAAAATTAATCCGACAGTCTGGGAGAAAGTTTTTGTACATCATATTGCTGTTTTAATCATTTCTGTCCTCAACCATAACAGAAGCAACTGCAAAATATAAGTGTCATTAGAACAGTGCTGAATATCTTAAAAATGGATTCATTACTTCTCACAATAAACAATCACCATTTTTATTGATGTAAAAAAAGAAAAATCCATTTTGAATGGTTTTGGACATGTATGCTGACATCATTTTATATTTTTAAAATGACACTTTAGGGAACAGTCGAAGGTGGAAGAAGCAGAGGTGAACAAAGAAAATTATGAATAGACAACATCTAAGACTAAACAGGATAAGATTATTCCTTAATCTCCTACATCGTTGAAAATAAAAATCGCTGGAATTTGTGTGTTGATGCATCCAATGTGGTACCCCTACAGCTCCGTGGTACCCCTACAGCTCCGATGGGTTATGGGTTTATAGATAGAGATAGATGAAGCCAGAGAGGTTAAGTGCTATTTTTAAGAAGGCTCACTCTTATTCAGAATCACGAGTAAGGAATAGAAAAAAATATGGAATTGTGGTGGACTGCGGGGGTGAAAGGTTGTGGGTGGGTTTGTCTATGCAAAAGGTGGTGTTGGCAGGAACACGGTTCTAACACACAAGATGAATGTAAGTGCAAACATATGGATTACATGAAAAGAAATTATCAAGTGATAGCTATACTGAGAATACATGAACAGGAATTGTCAAGTGATAGTTATACTGTTAGTAGGAGAATACATGCACACAGTCAGGTGTGGATTATTATATGTATCATGGATATGGATTATTATCTGGATCATGGATGTAGTTTAATATCGATCAAATTTATTATTTTACTGCTAAACATTAAAATTCCATTTTCTCCAACTACTGCACAACCTGCCATAACTGTAGAATTAATAATCATAGAACCAAGTTGGTGTGATAGATGTAATTGGAACACAGAACTAATTTTATACTCACTACTGGCCAACATTATGTTCTGCCCAAACTTCATTGTTTATTGGTGCAAATAGTTATATCAAAATAAACCTAATCATGACCAAATCTCCACAACAGCTGGCCAGATCAAGGAGAAAGTAATAACAACCCCATTATTGCCATACCCATATCATGTACATCTGTGACTGCTCAATCAACAAATTTGACTCATGAGAACGTGAACATACATTTTCTTCTTCCTATTTCCCCTCAATATTTTTATTCACTCTTAAAATGGAGGTGTCACATAAAATCTGCGTTTATTATCTAACTAATGCCTGATCATGTGTCCCTGAGTCTGAAAGGGGAGCAGAGAAAAGCAAAACTATTTATCTTTCATGCATGTCATAAAAGGTGACTAAGGAGGTTTTGGGGAAAATTTGGCTGTCCCATCTCATAGTGTTTTCAAGTGACCCAGAAGCCATGCTGAAGTCAGTTGTGACAGGCAGAAAGGAGCAGCAAAAATTTAAATGACACATCGTACATTGTTTCACTGACTACATTCTGCTAATCTGCAGGAGTTTGAGAACAAACAGAGAAGAAGAAGCAATCCCGGATTACTATCAGGGTGTATTCCAGAGAATACTTTGCGTTGAGGACTTTCTACCTGAAATCTAATTAACATGCCTTCCTGAGTTGCTTTGACCTATGGTAGTTCAGTTAATGGAATGCATTGTGTTGCCGTTTTATTTGTGCCAATGACCTGATACATCCGTCTTCGGGGGAAGGTGGATGCACAAGATCATGACAAGATACTCTGACCTCCAAAAATACTATATGACCTCTCAGCAGAAAGTAAACATGACCTAGAAGGCTCATTTTTTAAATTATTTTGTTGGTTGACTTTGGCTTTTTTTTGGCAGGTGACTCCAGGTATATAAATAGTGACCAACGAAAAACACAACAATAATTTAAAAAATGCCAGGAATGAAGAAGTGTTAACTTTCTGCTGAGAATTCTATACTGGGGTCAGGTTATGACTCTTCTATCTTTTAATTACCTTTCAGCTGCTTGTAGACAGTCTTAAGTGGGTCAAGCCAGTGCTGGGGAGGAAATATTTCCAGATACATTTAGTGAAAACAAAACTTTCATCACAATACAAAACAAAAACAGGGCAAGCAGATGTGTGATGAGATGACAGGGGCCAAAGCAACTTTCAGAAATAATTCAATTACACCTAGACACATTTTGTGACAAGAGCAATATGCCAACAACATGTTGACTGATCAAACAGGTAACATCACAGCACAAGGAGGTTTACTAAAACTAGTACAGACAGTTCTATATATATAACACATATATATATATATATATATATCAGAATAGAAGTGTAACTCAGGATAGAGGCTAGAACAGGTCAGGAATTCTATAAACTAAGATATTTCATATTGAATATATATTTATATATATTATTTATGCATGTATACATTCACTCATTAACATCAGACTAGAAATGTAACTCAGGATAGAGACTAGAACAGGTCAGGAATTCTAGAAACTAAGATATTTCATGATGGATATATATTTATATCCTCTTGTCTAGTGAGATGAGTCCAAAAAATGTTCTCTTGTGTCACATAACTCTTGTGTGAAATATTAGAAAGTTCTAAATTCTCAAATAATTTGTGTGAAATATTAGAAAGTTCTAAATTCTCAAATAATTTGTGTGAAATATTAGAAATTTATAGTCTCACATCTTAAAAAAAAAATGGGTAGCATATAATATACAGGATGCAGCCATCAACCCAGTATTCTTTGGCTGTAGTGATTTTCTTGGCAGTAATTTGCCATTGCTTTCGGTCCTGAATTGACTCTGTACCTTTGCCATAACAGATGTGCTCTATACCACGCTGCTACAGAACCTCACATAACTCTTGTGACATATTATAAATATTTAATTTCCCACAAAAATCTTGCGAAATAAAGTTAAAATTCAAAAATAATTTAACAAAATGTTAAAGATAAGAAATATCTACAGTTAAATTGTTGATCAGACAAACCTAATGATGACGACAACCAATGTACATACCGTTGATTGTCTATGTCTACATAGCGTAGACCAAAATAGTCCTTCTCCACCAGATTCAACTTTTCACAAACCCGATCAAACAGCCAGTGCCCTAATGTGTCTTTCTGTAACAAAGAACGCATTTCATATACTAGCTGTGCATCATATAATTCAATAACCGGAATGTTAGAAAGTTATGACAATCCAGAGCGGGTCAAGTAACACAAAAAAGACAGTAATATTAACAAATATTGGTATGGATGTCTTAACATTTTGTTACATGTTCTATTTCTGTTTTGGTTATGTGTTAGTTCCTTGCAGGAATTAATAAAAGAAACAAATGTTCAATTTCTCACATATATTTCTCTTTCTCTCATACCTGTCCCATCATATGTCTCTCATATATATATATATATATATATATATATATATATATATATATATATATATATACATATATAAATACAGAAATAAATTGTTAAAATATGGATTTATGAAAAAATAAGTTGACAGTTTATATATATATTTTATTTATATATATATATATATATATATATATATTATATATATATATATATATATATATATATATATATATATATATATATATATATATATAAATATAAACTGTCAACTTATTTTTTCATAAATCCATATTTTAACAATTTATTTCTGTATTTCAATCAAAATATCTGTATTTATCAACTAATTTAAAAAAAAAACTTTTTGTCATTTTTTCTTCCTCTCAGCATCAGTGTGTGAGATAAAAATATCCGCATCAATAATAATTACTAGGAAATTTAACACCAAGCGACCTTTTTTTAATAAAGAAATATATTTAAAAAATTCTTGGGGGGGGGGGGGTGTTGAGGGGTCCAAAATCTGTACTAATACGGAACACTCATACTAGTTGACACCTATGAATATATATATTATGTATGTATATATATGTATTATATTCTGCTTGAAAATTATTTTATATCGTTGATAGAGAGAGACAGAGTGAGAAAATATTAGATGGTCTGACATCTTGGCATGGCAAGACGTCCATATCGATCCTCATTAGAGATACTGGATGTAGAGAATTGTGGAGATCCATGATGGCCTATGCAAGTTGACACGGCACCTGAAGCTTATTTTGATCCTACCCAATAGTTCTTTATTTGCATTCATTCTCAAACTCCTGAAGATTAGCAGGACATAGTCCAAAGAGCAGGATGTGTTGTGTCATGGTTTACAGCTTAGCTGTGATATCTGCACCTTTCTGCATGACACATGCGACTCCAGCATGGCTGCTGGGTCACTTTGACACTATATGAGATGGGACAGCCACTCCACCCCAAAATCTTCTTATGCACCTCTTATGACATGCATGATAGTTTAACTGTGTTGCTACTCTTTGCTCCACTTTCTGGCCCAAGCAACACAAAGGCAGAGGATAGTTCTAGGTGTCTCCTACACCAAATGCTACATTAGAGTTTAAGACCAAAAACTTCACATTACAAACAAATTTGTGTATTTCTGCAACAATCTATCAGAGATCACAACAATTGAGAATATCAAAAACTTCACATTACAAACAAATTTGTGTATTTCTGCAACACTCTATCCGAGATGACAACAATTGAGAATATCTTCAAGAGTAATTGCATTTTATCGCTTCTGATAACTTGCTTATGTCTGCAGTTGTTTTCATGATTTCATTGCAATTGCCTAAGTTCCTCTGACCAATTTGTGCCTTATAATGAGCCAGTAGTGCTGCACCCTTATTCTCATCTGTCTTCTGCCATACTAGTCTGTGCTTTGGAAATTGGGGATGGTTATACGCTTCCTTGGGTCATTCATTGATTTATGCAGGCGCAGAACAGTTTTAGTGACTTTTCGTTTGCAATCTCATGACAAAAGTCTTTCCATTTTCTTTCCTTTGCAGATACATACCGGTAACTAACAATGGAATAATAATGTCCTACTAACAATTGAACTTGTTATGCAATCATTGTGTTTTTAATATATTTTCTTTTGCTCGCCTGGAATGTGCATAAATATCTGGTTATGTTATATATTTTCGTTTGTTCACCTGGAATGTGCATAAATATCTGGTTATGTTATATATTTTCGTTTGTTCGCCTGGAATGTGCATAAATATCTGGTTATGTTATATATTTTCGTTTGTTCGCCTGGAATGTGCATAAATATCTGGTTATGTTATATATTTTCGTTTGTTTGCCTGGAATGTGCATAAATATCTGGTTATGTTATATATTTTCGTTTGTTTGCCTGGAATGTGCATAAATATCTGGTTATGTTATATATTTTCGTTTGTTCGCCTGGAATGTGCATAAATATCTGGTTATGTTATATATTTTCGTTTGTTCGCCTGGAATGTGCTTATATCTGAAGTTATTTGATATATAATATAGTTGGTTTTCTTGATGAATATAAAAGTGATGGAGTTCTGAACTTTTTGACATTTAGTAGTTTCAAATTCACAGAAAGATATGATTCTATCCAAAGGAGGAAAATAATTCTGGAGGCAAAGAGTTAATGAAGTGGTATCATATTACAAGGTTAATAATATAATTATGCAATGAATTTCATTATATTCTGGAGAGAACATGGTGCAGATTACTTCATTTAACTACCAATTTATATGTTAAACAGGTGACTGTGCATCAACTTAACCAATGTGTGTTTAGATTTTCCTGTTCAAGTGTTAGTCTATTTCACAACATGAGAGCAGGAGATGGTATCAAACAGGAACAATAAGAGGTAACTTATGCTACAAGACAAGGGTGACCTATGACCTACATGAGAGATCATAACACAATAAATGTGTGTAGAAAATCCTGTTGCTGATAAAAATGTAGATATCTTAAACAATGGATGGAATATATAACAGACAAAGGTAGTCCACATAGAATATTAAGTCCTACATGTGGAAGGTGTAAAAGGTGGTCCACATAGAAAATTAAAAATTAAGTCCTACAGGCAGGAGGTGTAACAGGTAAAGATAGTCTATATAAAATATTACGTTGCATGAATGGGAGTGCAGGTGCGAGGTGTACTCTATTTCCCAGAAACAACATTCATCACTACAGGTGTATTCTATTTCACAGTAGCAACACTCATCACTGCAGGTGTTCCTCTTAGGGAGTAACGGGTCAATGATTACTGTAGTAATAAAAGGTAGCTTCTTAATAAATGTCGCCATGACGTGTGCACGGTCGATTTTAATTTTACCATCACAAGATAAAAATCCATGCCAGTCTGATGATTGTAAGACCTGCGTTTTAAACAAATGGCCATGCACTTCACAAGCAGACAGTACTAAAAATGAAATGTATCTTTGAGAGACAATTCTCGCCTGTTTATCATCAATTTCTGGATGCATAGTCTATAAGAGAAGCCATTTCTTCTTCAGTTTTCTTTCTCAAACTCCCGCTGAAGCTTTCATGTAGCAAGGACAACATGCCTTTTAGATTTTCAATGGGACGTAATCATATCTGTGTGACATATCATTTACAGAACATTGTCCTCACTGCCACTCTGTTCTATGTGAGCTGTCCAGCATCTTCCAGTGTCATGTTCAGAAGATCTTCGATATCCTGTGTCCATCGTAGACTTGGTCTGCCTCTTGTCCTCTTTCCTAAACTTGTCTATCTCTGATTAATCTTTCAAAGCCACTGTGTCGTTGTATACATCCAAAATAGTGTGATGAAGTCCAGAGGACAGAAATGTATTATATCACCATTCAATTTGCATCATTATCCCACCCAGCACATCAAATTCGGCAGTGTAGAGCTATCAATGCTCTATCCATGAGTTGTTGAACTGAGATCTATACTAATCAAACAATACAATGTAGATAGAATAAAGTTGCAAGAAATCAACAACAAACAAACAAAATGTTTGTCGTGAGTAATCACAGCAAGTCAAATGTGAGATATTGAATGACCTAGATTTCTTGTACACATTCCAATCACACAATTGGGAACTGCTTCACAGAACACAATATAGACAGACATCTGTTGCAAACACAATCAAGAAGATCAACAGAGGGACAAAGAATGGAACAATATCGATCTTCCTTTCCTTATATATTATATATATATATATTTAAATATATATTGGAGAAAACATAAGGAAAGGAATGCAAATAGTTATCACTACTCATGTCGGAGGACTCATTTTATATATATATATATATATATATAAAATATATATACACATATAAAATGAGTCCTCTGACACTAGAGATAACTACTTGCATTCTTAACCTCACACAGTTGGTGGCCAATGTTGAACAATGTTTTCACACTGTCACCAGGGAATGCTTTCAGTATATTGTGTTGGTTATGTCAATCTGTCTCTTCTGTATGACATCTGCTCGTTTTTGACTCATACATTTCCCACCCCATCTTTTCTGAATAGATAACTAGCCAGTAGTTGGTTGATTGCTGATTCAGTGGTCTGTGGGCTCTTGCCCTTTCACCTAATGCCATTGTGTGATATATGCATGTGTTTGTGAGCTGATGTTTTGTTCCATGTATCTGGCCTTGGAGGGAGAAGCATTTTCCTGATGTCATCCAGTGCTGAACATTCAAAAATGTTGTCGTCAACAGTTTCATAGGGATGATTGCACAGCCGGCACCCTGGAGTGTGTTGTGGCTGTATTCTGTTCAGGTGATTGTTAAGCTGTACATGCTGTATGCAGTCAAAAGATGATACTCTGGTCTTTCCTTCCCAGAAGGTTGATGTTGTCTTTAGGATTTGGGATGGTCATATATTTATAGATTTTCCTCCCATTGTTTCCCATCTGTACATGCAACACTCTTTTTTCAAAGATTTCAACATCATTTTAACTGTGTGCATGGTTGTTTGTGTATACGTCTGTTCTTGTTGTGCTCCCATCTTTGCTAGTCTGTCTGCATTGTCATTGCTAGGTGTGTTTGAGAGGCAAGGAAACCTCTGCATAACAATGCTGACTTCATAAGATGTGAGCAGCTGGTTGGTGATATATTTCAACTAGCTCAGGCTTAAAATGTCCATCACATTCTAGTGTTTGAAGAGCGAACATAGAGTCTGTAAAAATCACAATGTTTTGGATGTGTGATGGAAAGGCTTCAAATATGGTCTTCAGGTGGTACAAGGAAACCTCTAGTGTTGTTATTTCGACTTCATAGTTAGAACATATCTCCCCACAGGCATCAAACAACTCATCAGATGTTTTGTCTGGATATTCTATATAGACACCATAACCTGCTTTGATGGTGGCTTTGAAAGCAGACCCATCAGTATAGACATGAATCCATTGTTCTGGGTAGGTGTCTATTGTTTTCTGTGTTGCTTTCATAAGACTTACTGGGTGAGAACTTATTGTTGCATTATCTCTTGTGTCTTGATTTCTGGCAATTTAAAATGTGTGGTGGTAAACATTTTTCTACATCTTTTTGTTTGTCTCTTGTATGGAGGTGATAGATGTCTTTTTATAGTTTTCTACAAGTTGTTTATCTTAGTGGTCTTTGTTCATTCTTTTGCTTCTTTCATAAGCCCCCATATCTCTCTGTATTTCAAGGGGTTCTACATGTGTGTGTGTTTTGCATGCAGCTGTGGGTGTAGATCTCAATAATCCACTAATAAGGTGTAGGGCATTGTTCTGCACTCTATCTAGAGATTCTACAATTGTCTTGGAACATGTTGTCAGGAGTGCACTGTTATATTCTAACGCAGAATGTATGTAGCCAAGATATAGTCCTCTGAGGATTCTTGATTAGAAACTAGTTTCACTGCATGTGGGGCACTCGCATAAGTGCTCTGTCCCCCATTCCTGTGTATGTAGAATCAGATTCCCGGTCACGTGTTGATTTAGTGATCTTCAGGGCCTTCCAAAACAATTACCTCTGAGGGTATCCTGTCTGATCCCCAATGTGTGCCAGTAGTTTTGACTCATCTCATACAATATGACTCCCCTGCCCTTCTCTGAATGGATAACTAGCCAGCAGTTAAATCTTGTGTTGCTTCTCCCCATGAATAATTGTGATGACTTTTATGACAGAGATTGTATCTTCTTTTAATGCTTGTTCTATCCATCTAGTGAACGATTACTATTGTTGATCCCATCTTTGATAACATATACATGATCTGCCCCCATCTCATGTGTATTTTTCCAGATAGTGTCAATACTAGAGACATCATCTCTGTCCATGACTGTTGTACTGGAATCATAATTGTTAGGAAGTGAGGAACCGTACGGAACCATGGAGAACAATGGGGAATGATGGGAACAGTAGGGAACGATAGGGAATGGAGACCAGTAGGGAATTATGGGAACAGCAGGGAAATGGTTAAAAACAGTAGGGAACTTAATTTAATTTTTTTAATCAAAATAGATCACACGGCAAAGAAAACTAACTTGTATGTGTTCATGTTTCCTCATATGTGCTGTGTCCCTCTCAACATACTCAGCATAATATTGTTGAGAATGCCACTTCCCTACATGACTCAAGTCATACACTCATTACCTTCACTACATGACTCAAGTCACACTCATTACCTTCACTACATGACTCAAGTCACACTCATTACCTTCACTACATGACTCAAGTCACACTCATTACCTTCACTACATGACTCAAGTCACACTCATTACCTTCACTACATGACTCAAGTCACACTCATTACCTTCACTACATGACTCAAGGCACAATGATTACCTTTCCTACATGACTTAAGTTATACATTCCCTATATCACTCATCAAACACCCATTATCATCCCTACATTACTATCATATACTCATTACCTTCTGTACATTACTCATGTCATACATTCATTACTTTTCTTACAAGACTAAAGTCATACACTCATTACATTCTGTACATGACACAACACACAATCCCTTATTACCTTCCCTACATCACTCAAATCACACATTTCCTATATCACTCAGATCAAACATCTCATATATCACTCGACATACAATCATTACCTTCCCTACATGACTCAAGTCATACAATCATTACCTTCCCTACATGATTCAAGTCATACAATCATTACCTTCCCTACATGATTCAAGTCATACATTCATTACCTACCCTAAAGCACTCACACCATCCACTCATTACATTCTCTACGTGACTATAGTCAAACACTCACCCACTAAATACTTTCCCTACATCTATGTAATTTACACTCACACTTACAAACTGCCTAAGTAGCGCACACAATTGTATTGAAGACATTTCTTTAGTTATTGATTGATCTAATCAATTTCTTCATCCGTGATTCACTCAAACACATTTCCCATCCCCTGCATCCCCCCCCCCCCAACAATATCAAGGCGGTCCATGCATGAAAACATTGTTTCATACTTTCACAACCAGGCCCAAGCAATGTATTTCGAGCAGACATTGAATCATGGGAAATATCCATGCAACTATCACCCTTACAGATGTACTTTTCAAATTGTTACAAGGCATAACATGAGTGTTCTTTGTTGAGATAACACTACACCAGTGGTTCCCAACATGTGTAATATAGGACACTGTCCACTTCATGACCTGATTATGTGTTTGTGCACAATTGTGTGCATTCACGTAATTTTATTTGTATTCACTGAGATTCAGATTTGAAAACAGAATGTGATGTTTGGTTCACATGAGTATTTTTTTTAAGTTCCCTGTAGATTATCATTCAATCTACAGAGTAAGTACTCCAAGAAGTAATATCATTCAATCTACAGAGTAAGTACTCCAAGAAATAATATCAGTACACAACCAATCAAGAAATAGAGAATTCTAGAAGTCCAATAATACAACAACTGATAACATTTAGCAATATATATCATGAGGGATATGTATATCCTGAGGGATATGTGTATCATGAGGGGTATATGTCTCATGAGAGCTATATGTAATCATGAGAGCTATATGTAATCATGAGAGCTAAATGTAATCATGAGAGATATGTGTAACCATGAGGGCTATGTGTATCATGAGGGCTATATGTATCATGAGGGCTATATGTATCATGAGAGCTATATGTAATCATGAGAGCTATATGTAATCATGAGAGCTATATGTAACCATGAGAGGTATATGTATCATGAGAGGTATATGTAATCATGAGAGCTATATGTAACCATGAGAGCTATATGTATCATGAGAGCTATATGTAATCATGAGAGCTATATGTAATCATGAGAGCTATATGTAATCATGAGAGCTATATGTATCATGAGAGGTATATGTAATCATGAGAGGTATATGTAACCATGAGAGCTATATGTAATCATGAGAGCTATATGTAATCATGAGAGCTATATGTAATCATGAGAGCTATATGTAACCATGAGAGCTATATGTAATCATGAGAGCTATATGTAATCATGAGAGCTATATGTAATCATGAGAGCTATATGTAACCATGAGAGCTATATGTATCATGAGAGGTATATGTAATCATGAGAGCTATATGTAACCATGAGAGCTATATGTAATCATGAGAGCTATATGTAATCATGAGAGCTATATGTAATCATGAGAGCTATATGTAATCATGAGAGGTATATGTAATCATGAGAGGTATATGTAATCATGAGAGGTATATGTAATCATGAGAGGTATATGTAATCATGAGAGGTATATGTAACCATGAGAGCTATATGTATCATGAGAGGTATATGTAACCATGAGAGCTATATGTATCATGAGATATATGTGTCATGAGAGCTATATGTAATCTGAGAGCTATATGTAATTTGAGAGCTATATTTATCATGAGAGCTATATTTATCATGAGAGCTATATGTAATTTGAGAGCTATATTTATCATGAGAGCTATATTTATCATGAGAGCTATATGTATCATGATATCTATATGTATGCAGTGAGCTACATCCATCCTCTGAGCTATAGTATCATGAGAACTATATCATTGTGAAAGACATATAAATGCAGATAATGATATCCATCCTCAGAGCTTTATATATAATGAAAGCTATATGTATCCTGAGAATTATATATATCATGAGAACTATATGTATCCTGAGAGCTATATGTATCCCGAGAGAGATATTCATCCTGAGTTATATCCATTTTCAGAGCTACATATATTATGAAAACTATAAGTATCCAGAGAGTTATATCAATCCTGAGAGCTGTACTTATCCAGCTAGATATATCTATCATGAGAACAATAAATATAACATGAAAGCTATATGTATCATGAGAACTATATGTATCATGAGAGCTATATGAATTTTAAAAGCTAAATGAACGCTGAGAGTTAAATTAATTATGTGAGCTTTATCTCAGTGACTCGATGAGCATAACTGAGAAAGTTCAGGTGGGGTACATTAGGGAACAGTGGCTAGATGCAGTGAAGAATTCCTGTGTGTGTAAAGTGACTTTTATGTTTGTGCCAGGACATGTGGAAGTCTGGGGTAATGAGAGAGCAGATAGGTTGGCAGCACATGCAGCTACTACAGTTCTCGGTGGAGTAATAGATCTGGAAGACATTTTGAGCACGCTACAGGAAAATGCAGGAACAAATGACAGTATAAGTGACGATGACTCTTATTCCATGACTAGAATAAGGGAGCTTGGTTGAAATGTGGTGTTGCTAGAAAGGAGCGGTTTCGTGGGTGAGTAAAAATGATGGACAATAAATTGTGTACTGGGACCATCAGTCAACGTGTAATGGCGGCTACACTCAAGGAGAGACATGAGCACCTATGGCCTTGTCCGGAGTGCAGTGACAATCCAACGACTAACTAACTAAAAGCTACCGGTATATAAATTCTGAGAGTTAAATAAATTCTTAAAGCTATATTTCTTCTTCATCAATGTTGATCCTCAAACCACAGCTGGATATCTCTTATAGCAGGACCAAACTCTACCAGGTTTCCAGCACGATGTAGTCCAGAGAATGGAAATGTGTTATCATTTTATTTGCACCAATGGCCCAACATATCTGTCTTTGGCAGTAAGAGCTATATGAATGCTAATAGCTTTATATGAACAAAATCCTAAAGACAACATCAACGTCCTGGGAATAAAGACCAGAGTATTATTTTCTGACCTCGCACACAACATATACAGCCTAAGAACCACAACACACTCCAGGGTGCCAGTTGTGCACACATCCCTATTAAACTGTTGACCATCACCTTGTGGAATGTCCATTGCTGGATAACATCAGGAAAATGTTTCGCCCCCAAGGCCAGATAAATGAAACACATTATATGGAACAAAACAACAACTCACAAACACATGCATATATCACACAATTGCATTGGGTCAACGGGCATGAGCCAATGGACCACTGGATCAGCAACCAACCAACCTTTATATGAATGTTGAGGATTAGATGATATAACTATGAATGTCATCATTTTAACACAATTTTATATGATCTGTCATAACTGTATGCCATACTATTTTGAGTATGTTATACTGTATTTTATACAACTATAAATGTGTGTGTTTATTTTGTTGCCAAAGATTAAAATATGCACAATTTATATTCTAACATTATTCCTTAGCTACAAATATGCTAAAATAACAAACCACTATTAAATCTTGGGTTGACCAGCTTAAGAAATTGTTCAATGTAAGTGAGCCACAATATGAAGTCATGGTCAACTCTAGCAGAAAGGGTAACTTATCATATCTAAAACTATAAGAAAAAAGGAACAAATGTGCAACTCTGGACATTTTGTGACCTGACATTTCATTATCACACTTCACAAGAGTTTGCAGGAATGTGTGCTATAAGAAACAGACATTGCAAAAAAATAGTGTTACTTGATAAAGCAATCAGTTTCTGTTTCTTGATGAGAATGCAAGATGACAGCTTCTTGGCTAGTGAGTGGCAAACTTTGTCACCCAACAGAGCGTAACAGACATGACAGCTTTAAGTACAGGAATCTCAATTGATTGGGTTATTGCTGCACTGAAGCGTACCTTAAGACACCATTCATTGATCTAGTTGGAGTGCAGTAATGATGGTTCAGTGCTCAACATAATAATACTTCGCACCAAATTAATTGCAATAACATATTAAAGTCATCAACAGTCAGTGTAAAACTTTAACAGTTTTCTTAGAATAGCATGGACATTAAGATAACATAGAAGAATCATTTGGCAACTGATGAGAATATTGTTCTCGTTCAGACTTAAAACTGCTTGTTTAAAAAAAGTTTGAAAATAATTGCATTCTCCAATAAAAATGTAATGATTATTTTTTACATTCTCTGATTTTAAAAATCACAAATTCAATCTTCATACCAACATTGCATTATCAATGTCAGACATGTACACATTAAACAACAAAAGAGAAAGCTTACAACATGTGAAATGAGATGTCCAATAAAGGTAGCAAACAAAACACAAAGAAATCATGTGAGGAATGAAGAGATTACATGAACTGTTGGAACAACATCTGTGGTCAAATATATTGAAAGACACTGAAATGGTTTGGCCACTTGATGAACAATTTTTGGTCAAAAACATATAACATGAGAATAAAAACAGCAAGATACAGAGGAATACCAAGAAGAAGATGGATTGAAGGAGTTACAAACATTCTCATCTGAGATATCACAATATTACTACATATCAAGCAATCAAATGTGTCACAGCCCGAAAACTGATCATTATTCAATTCTGTGATGACTAACAGCAAAAGTACCAAAATAGAATCCAATAAAAAGAAGTCAAAAAGTAATGGCAATTGAAATAGACCTAAGGCCTATTCACAGAATTCAAATAGCACACTGTTTACATTTTTAACTAGGCGAAGTCATGGATTTCAGTGTATCACCAATGAAATTAATGGTTGCCATGACGTCACATCCTGACAATCACTGAGTTCAACACTAGACACAGACGAACTTATGCATAATGTTTCTTTTTCAATTTACATATTTTTAAAGATTTCCCTATGATTTGTACTGAGCGCTCATTATTTCTGCCCATTACACATGGAGCGAGGTGCGCGCACACACTAGAAATATTATTTCTAATCCTAACCGTACTCTATGTACTTAACTTTAAGCTTGCCAAATCCCACAACAAAGGTTAGGTAATACCTCGAAACTAGAACAAAGGTCACAGTGAAGACTTATACTTTACTTGCGCCGGTCGCAAATTAAGTAGCATATGATATCTCCTCTTATTGACGGAGGCACTAGCTGAGACAATGAGTGTCATACACTTAGTTGACTTTGACCTACTCAATAATGTAATGTGTACACTACAGTACACAGTACAGTCAACAACAAACTGACTGAGATACTAGATTAATATTCAATCATTGGTAATCCCTAGTGATCACTGTGTAGTACTGTAAGATGCTACCTGCGTGCACGAACGTTGGACTCTGCGCCGGCTACGATTTGTCCTACTCATTAGTAACAACATCAATCTATATTACTGTTTTCCTACGTTATACAAAGTAGGCATTAGCACTAATCGAAATATTTCCGCAAAAAGATATTTAGAGTAATGTCCCTTGATAAAAATGCCATGTGCCGACATTTTCATTTTTTCATGGACCACGTGTGTACTATCCAATGGAATTGTCATTTAGTGACGCCACGCAGCTTTAGATCATATAAAAGTGAACTGTATACTATTTATCATCCATTTCTGCAGTGTATTAAGATTATAAATGTTGGAGATACCTTATCTACAATTAACACCAAGCAATTAAACAAGACGAGGTAGGTGTTTTTTGTCTTTGCACACGTATATTTCTAAATTTTGATTAAAATTAATATGTGAAACCATGTCTAACATATTCAGCAACCATTTCTATCTTTATGTACCAAATTTTAACATTTCTAGAAGTACCTATTAATTATTATTAAATTTTAAAAATGCTATGGTGATCGACCGACCACGCTACTAACTTTAGAGTTCGTTTTCGGCTGTTCAATGTTGCCGCGCCGTTAATTATCGATATTCGTGTATAATGTTAAAAATTTAAGTTACAGTTTAATGAATTTCTACATCTTATCATCCTTTAGTTAATTTAATGTGACACTATGTACTAGTGTTTATTGAAATGTCTTCAAACAGTATTGTATTAAATTATATTTATTCAAGGGTACAGATAAAAAAACATGTCAGCGCGTCAGAATGCTTGCAGCCCATGTTACCATGACGATGACAAGTGTTTGTGTCTCACTGTCACCGAACTCAGATAGCTTCTATTCAAACATTATTAGTAGGTCTAGGTATAAATTAGAATTACCGTAAAGATAATTTTTAAGATGCATTATTGGATATTCTATTTAATTCTGATAGTGACAGTGATGTTATGACTGGAGACCTAATGCATAAGGCTTTAGGCATCTGGGTTCCCTCATCCCTCCCACCCATACTTTACTTTCTTGCTGGCGTATCTCCGTCTCGGGGCTTCCGTCTATCCACCACATATTTTATTCTTATTTTCTTTTCTTTTTTCCTCTTGTATTCTCCACCTCTGCATTTTTTCATCCTCTGTTCCAAACCTACCACTTAGTTATTCGCCATACAGTTCCTGTACTCTTGTCAGTTGGCATTCGCTATGTCCTACCTTACCTCCAGAATTTTCTTATTAATTAGCCCCAATTACGCCTGGCAATTGGTACAGTATATTCAACAGATGTGTCTTGCCTTCCCGAACACAAAAATGTATAATTTGTATGGTGTTTTATCATAAATAAGTGAAATAGTTAATAATTAGACAATTCAATTACAAGTTTATTATGCAAATTAACCACCATTTTGAATATTAATTAGCCCCAATTACGCCTGGCAATTGGTACAGTATATTGAACAGATGAGTCTCGCCTTCCCGAACACAAAAATGTATAGTTTGTATGGAGTTTTATCATAAATAAGTGAAATAATTAATAATTAGACAATTAAATTACAAGTAAATTATGCAAATTAGTCACCATTTTGAATATTAATTAGCCCCAATTATGCCTGACAATTTGTACAGTATATTCAACAGATGCGTCTTGCCTTCCCGAACACAAAAATGTATAGTTTTATGCATATATTATCATAAATAACTGAAATATTTCATAAATTGCTAGTTCGGCTTCAATTCTTGGTCACAACTTTCATCATCAGTCCGTTCATATTTTATTATATGCTCTCATGTAATTATCTTTTCCTGAAATTTCGACAAAAAAAATTAATAACTTTTCACAGAATCGACCTACAGACTTGGTTGAGGTATCGTTGAATTGCAAATTTCAAGGGCTATCTAACTGTGGTGTTTATAATGTTATAAACCCAATTTGAAAATTTAGTGCTAATACCTATACAAAGCAATTCTCATTCTGCTAGACCTAGAGTAGATCTGAAGATTCTACTTACCTTAAAAGTCAGCTGAATCGATTCACTGTCGTCTAAAAATCGAATGCTACACTTAAACTCTGTGAGCGAATCACCTTTATTCTTCTTACGTAGAATAGACATGTTGGTTGCGTTTAGCCGACCATTAATGTCAACGATGAGTTTGGCTGTTATCACACGAGTCTATCTCCAGTCTTCAGTATCAACTAGGGCACCAGAGTATCAACAACACTGGTCTCGTCATGCAAAGTGTACAAGATGGCGCTCCTTGGTCACGTGACAAGAAAGGACCTGATAAGTAAGAATTCAGTCGATGCTAAACACTTGTTAATGTAGGCAGTACTTAGTACGTCGAACAAAGTGAACTTTCATTGCCTAAACAAAACTTACAATTTTATCCAAATTAAGTTTGTTTAGTATGTGACCCTTTAGAAATCGCTAACAGAGTTACGCTCCTACCAGTGTAACATGTAAAATGTTATTTTTGTGTTGGTTCAAAGGTCATAGGTTATATTTATTTTTTACTGCGAATTGTGTCACACATGAGGCCGCACAACCTGGGACAAGTCCAGCGTATTGGTGTCAAACTTGTTTTGGGTGATTTGTTATCTCTAATTCATATATATCAGACATATTCTTAAATATACCATCTTAACGACTCAGCTAACATGGTGGTCTTTGTCATCATGGGTGTTTGTGGTAGTGGAAAGTAAGTTATTTCTGCATGTCATAAGTTCATTCTTTAATAAATAAAAGCATATATTAAAAAAGCAATGGCTTACCTGACCAGATAACCACAATTGCAACAGAAAACCTATAGTACATATAACGTGCCTGTATATTGTTAATGAGGATTTATTCCTGTGGAAGCTTAGTAGTGCGTTCCATTATCATTAGAATTATGATTTTCTCTTTGTTTTTATGCTTTGGTATATGATAATCATAATACTATAACTATAATAGAAATGAAGTAGGCCTTATTATAGGCCCTATGCTTATGCAAAAATTATAAACAATGTACTATCTCAGTGATCTGTTGTTGAGATGAACTTTGAAGTCAGGGATGCACTGCGCAGGGGAGTGAGATAGCAACACTGTTTTCCTATCACTGATGACCATTGTAAGGGCACACTGACTCGGGAAGTGCGTTTTACATGAATCATTGGTTACATGACTGGAGCCATAGATGGTCGGCATAACAAGGCAAAAGCTGGCGGTAACAAGCACAGTGATGACAGTGAGCCCTATTTTGCTGCAATAGCTGGGAGCTGCGCATAAACATAAAACTCTATTCTGGGCATAGTTATCACTCAATATATTGAAGTACCCAGTTTTGAAGATTTCAGTAATTTCAACAAAATTTCAATGTATTCTTTTTCTCTGTCCATGAGTCTTTCTGTAGCACTTCATTTCAAATGAATTTATTCTTCTGAATATTCCATATATTATAGGCTTAATAGCCAGTGTGTTGCTGGGGCCAGAAAGGGGAGAAAAGAATAGCAACACTGTTTACCTTCCACGCATGTCGTAAAAGGAGGCTATGGGATGGAGTTGGCTGTCCCATCCCATATAGGGTCAGTGATCCAAAGCCATGCTGAAGTCGGATGTGTCAGGCCCAATTGCGCAGATATCGCAGCAATGCTGTAAACCATGACACAACGCATTCCGGACTACATCCTGCTAACTTGCAGGAGTTTGAGAACAAACGCAGAAGAAGAAGAAGATAGGCTTAATAATTATATGAGATATTCAGATATATATATATATTAAATAATTAATTTATACAATTTTCTGATTTTAAAGTATGACTCGTAATATTTTCCGTGATGAGTGAGAATTGTTACACATAGTTGTCAACTAGTTGAGACTATAATCTGTACAAAAAATTCTAGAATACCATACACAACCATGGAAAACCATTAAATAATGTAGAGGGCCATGCACAAAGAGGAGGATGGTTATTTTAAAATAAGGTACTCTTGGCTTTTTAAAAATTGTTTTGGCTACGTCAATCACCAGCAGCCTGCTCAAATTAATTCATGTTCTGTTTTGAGGTAGGGTGTGAATACCCCCTCCTATCTGCAGCCTTGTCGCCAGGGCATTTGGCAGTTTATTTTTTTTAAAACCCTATTATTGTATATTTGTGGGGCACTTCCACCGTGTCTGTGGAAGTTTAGTAGTTTGTGCAGGTTTATCCCTTACATGTTGCTCAGTGTAAATGAACACCAAGATTCACAAACTCCTTTAGCAGATGTTTTTGTTACATACAATAAATACACAAATATGATTTAGGCCCTAATAGAAAAAAAACAGGTTGTATGACGATGTCGATGATTCAGGACGTAGCCATCAACCCAACCTTTTTTGGCTGTAGTGATTTTCTAGACTCTAGGAATATATTCTTTTCAAAGGATATGGACTGGATATAAATATTTTTTTTAAAACCATGATCATCAGCAAAGACACGGAAGTACAAGAGCTAACCATAAACATACATGGAGAGAAACTACAACAAGTAGAACATTATCAATATCTTGGACACATAGTCACAAATGATGGCAGATGTGAAACAGAAGTTAAAAGGAGAATAGGAAAGGCTAAATGTACCTTCAATGACATGAGGAAAATAGTAACATCTAAGCAAATTACAAACAAGTTAAATATGAGAAGTATAAAATGCTACATCTATTCTATATTAATGAGTATGGATCAGAAACATGGTCACTAAATAAACAATGAGAAGACATAATTGATGTCTTTGAGATGTAGGCATGTAGAAGAATAGGGAGAACATCATGGAAGGAGAAGAAAACAAACAAAGAGGTTTTAAAAACACATGTTATGAAAAAAGAATTACTAAGAGAAATAAATATCAGGCAAATAAAATATTTTGGACACATTAAAAGACATGACACCTTACTTGAAGGTAAAATCAAAGGGAAGCAAGCAAGAGATAAGATAAGCAGAGATACAAGTGGGAGAGAGAGTAACATCACAAGATGGACAGGTTACAGTCTAGCAGTGTGCATCACCAAAACAAGAGACAGGGGATGTTGCAGCCAGCCTATGTCATGGAGGTGGCACTTGATGACGATGATTATTATTTTCTAAGCAATTATAAATACGTTCAATAATTTGCCTTTGTTTTTTTAACGCCTTTCCCCTCCCCCTTTTGCCTGTTGCTGGGATCGAACTTGGTACCTCAGCTGTCACAGACATATGTGCCACAGAGCCAGAACTAATATTGTTTAATAAAGGATAATATATATTTCATTACAGTCTAATATATAAAAAATATAATATTTCCATATGCTGTACAAAGCCCAAAAGCGTGATACTTTATTACCAGCATCATATAACAGAACAAACACAATGTGAATGATATATTTGTTTTCTGTATTTTCCAGTAGTAGAATTTATGCATCTCTATCATCTTTATGCCATGCAAATTATTATAAAAGTATTACGCAAAGATAAGTCTAAAGATCGGGTTTGTGCCTACATATTTTATTATTTAACTTTATGCCTACACTACACTACCTAGGAGGCACACAAAAATTTACAATATAAACTTATAAATGATGTTATAGGCCCACACACAGATACATGTGTACTGTAGTAGACGTATCAGATGAGATATACTCTGTCAATGCACGTGGACAAAAATTCCCTAAGTTCTGTATAAAGACAACTTCCTCAGCACAGAGAAGTACTTGTTTCCACCAACACTACACCCCAAGATGAGCAACAAATGTTAAAACCCACAAAAACCACTGTTGTCAAAAATATTACATATAAACTGCATAAATTACTGTTGGCACTAAAATATATGCAAAAAAATCAGTATCTCCACTAAATATTGTAAAAAGCAAACAAAATGTACAGAACTGCAGAAATTCGCGTAAAAACCTGCAAATGCTCATGTAAGCACATACAGCTGTAAATCTTGGGGATAAAACATACAAAATACAGCTAGTTACAGGAAATTTACATCTATGGTTGCATATCGTTCTATTATGTAGCTTTTAGAATGATGCCAGTTATTAAAAAATCTGGAAGAATCAATGAAGAAAATTAAAACTAAGCGAGGGGAAAGTAGGCCTAACTCAGAATTGCAATGCAACAAACAAAAACAATTTGCAATAATTTAATTTAAACTTTATTTTTAAGGAATTTGACACAAAAAAACCCAGTTTTTTAAAAAGAAAATAACCCAATATCCCCCAGGAGTGGTAACACTGTTTCTAGGTGGTGTGACAGAAATTTCCTGAATAGATAGAAAATCCAAATTTTCCAACAAAATAATGCCATTGCAAAACACATCTGAATGCAGTGTACCTTTTGGGTCACTTTGACCTATGAAGTGGAACACCAATTCCACCCCAAACCTCCATAGTCACATTTTTCAACATGCAAGGAAGGTAAGTGTTGATAATTTTTCCTTTCAAGCAGGAGAGCACATTGTCATTCGAACTGTTTGTGTTATTTCTAATTTTTCGCAATATTCTTTACTTGTTAAGAAAAATGTAAGCCTACCATCTTGTGTTTTTATTTCTACATCCCGACAAAGATGGATGTGTCGGGCCAAGGACACAATGCATTCCATTCTCTAGACTACATCTTGCTGGAAATCTAGTAGTCCTGCTACAAAAGAGATCCAGCAGGAGTTTGAGAATGAACGCTGAAGAAGAAGAAGAAAATTTCTACATAGTGGTTGTCCATAAATGTATGTGAAGTTTTTTTGCCACTTTTTTACTACCTACCACCAACCCCCACTCCTTTGCTGAATTATGTCCAAAAAATACACCCCCATAAAACAAGTTTTTTGCATAAAAAGTGAGAAAAAATAACTGCAGGGTATATGAGTTTTTCATATTTTTGGAAAATAAAATGTAACACTCATATTGTAAAAAATATTCTAACAATTATAGGCCCTACCAAACACATAAAAAAATATTCTAACAATTATAGGCCCTACCAAAAACATAAAAATGCTTCCATCATCTTTTGTTTAAAACACCCACCTCCGATATGCAATAATTTAGTAAATGTTTAAAACACCCACCTCCCATATGCAATAATTTAGTAAATGTTTAAAACACCCACCTCCCATATGCAATAATTTAGTAAATGCTTAAAACACCCACCTCCCATATGCAATAATTTAGTAAATGTTTAAAACACCCACCTCCCATATGCAATAATTTAGTAAATGTTTAAAACACCCACCTCCCATATGCAATAATTTAGTTAATGTTTAAAACACCCACCTCCCATATGCAATAATTTAGTAAATGACATACTGCTGTGAATCTGTGCACCAATATGTAAGTAGGGTCTAAATATAGCACACAATTATAAACATTGTTAAAAATCTAAGTTTTTATCAAAAAAATATAAATCAAAATAGAGACAGACAAACACAGGATAGGAACCACACAGTCAAGCTGAGTCATCCATGTGGGAGCTGACAGATCAGGAATACAATAAAAATATGGGAAGAGGCAAAAATGATAGCAATGTCTGTGGTTACATGTAGAGAAAGCACAATAGAATAGGAAAATATAAAATAGAAAGCAAATTAAAACAAGGATTGTAATAACCTTGTCAATAACTATCAAAAATGTTTAGTCCCTCTCCCCTCCCCTAATTGTTGACATAATGAACAGCCCCATACCACATGTTGAGAGTTGGTGAAGAATATCAACAGTTCAAATGATTATATTTCAGGACAACTGTTGCCCAAGCCTTGGCAAAGAAGGTAATGTTGACATTTTATTCAGTGTCTTTGTAATCTTGTTTCTTCATCCAGCAATTCCTAGAATGTTATGGTTATCATTGCCTGTATTGTTATTGTCAAAGATATGATTTCACATATAGAAATCATAACTGGTTATGCATGTATTGAGTCATATGTTCATGATGGCAACATGAGCAGTTGTACCTTGTTGTGCTGTGCTTGTGATTTCATTCGCTTGAATTCGTCCATAATTCCATCCACCAAAAATGTTGAATTTTTTTTTATTTTTTTTTAATGTATTTGCATTTGTTCTCAAACTCCCATTGGATGACTTTTTTAGCAGGATGTTCCTATTAGATTTCCAACTGGGTGTAGTCAGAAGATGGAAATGCATTGTGTCACAGTTTTATTTGCATCAATGGCCTGATATCCACTTCTGCTTTGATAACTATGTTCAGTGCTTTTTCCACTGAATGCTGAGGCTTTAGATAAACAGGAAATACTGCTTCAACTTTAGAGCAGAAGCAGTTTCTCTCTATCAAGCACTGAAAGTCCTCACCGAACCAGGACTGCCAAGACCAAAGAAGATAGCTATATTCACAGATTTTAGATCCCTACTGAAATCAATCCAGAGCAACAGAAGCGAAAGTCTTCTGCACAACATCAGACAGGAGCTCAGACACATCCAAAAATCGTCAGCTATTGCCCTTCAATGGAAACCATCACACTGTGGAATCATGGGAAATGAGAAAGCAGATGCTCTGTCAAGAACTGGTAGTGAAATAGAACACACACATCCACTGTCCTACAGAGAAGCAAAAATAATAATCCACAACACATACATGTCAAAGTGGAAGACAACTTAGATGTGATACATCACCTCCAAAGATACTAACAGACCACATTATTTCACCTTAGAACAGGCCACTGCAGACTGTTGGGTCACCTTTACTGGCTGAGGATCTCATACGCAGATGACTGTCCATGTGGGTCCAGAGCCCAAACTCCTGAATATACTTTAGGACTGCCCAACATACAAAGAGCAGAGACAGTGGATCTGGCTCGAGGATAAAAATTTGAGGCAAAAGCTATGGGACATCCGCTCTGACATGGAGAAGACAGATTGCTCCAACAATATAGCATGACAGCAGATGCTGAACACAGAAAAATAACAATTGTTTCCAATATAAAACATCATAGTAATTGTCACATTTTTAAATATTTCATGACATTGCAGACTACTCATACATTTCCAAATGACAAGCTAACTCATGAGTTATTATCCACAGCTTCACTGCACGTTCCGAGATGCAGATGAGTTTCATAGTGATGAAAATAAACAGAAAATGAGCAATGGTGTGGCCCTGACTGATGAAGTAAGTTATTACTCAAGAATTCATTCATTACTTATTAGAACAGTCAATAAATCAAGTAAAGAATATGGACTAGATACAGTCTAAACAATAACAAAAACTATGTTAATCAACAAAATCACAGAATAGGTTCTAAATACAAAATACATGGAGAGTTATTACAATAAATAGAGCATTACCAATATCTCGGACACATAATCAAAAATGATGGCAGATGTGAAACAGAAGTTACAAAGGAGAATAGAAATGGCTAATAGTACTTTCAATGACGTGAAGAAATTATTAACATTTAAACAAATTATAAACTTGTTAAAAAATGAAAATTATAAAATGCTACATCTATTCTATATTAAGGTAATGTATGGCTCAGAAACATGGACAATGAATAAACAACTAGAAGACAGAATTGATGCCTTTGAGATGTGCGTATATAGAATAGGAAGAGCTTCATGAAAAGAGAAGAAAACAAACAAAGAGCTTCTAACAACACTTCATATGCAGAAAGAATTATTAAAGGAAATAAAGATCAAACAACTAACGTATTTTGGGCATACTAAAAGACATGACACCTTGTTGAAGACCTTACTTGAGGGTAAAATCAATGGGAGGCTAGCAAGATCAGGAAGAGATACAAGTGGGATAAAAACCTCATGAGATGAACAGGTTACAGTCTAGCAGGGTGCACTTAAAATACTTTTTCATGGAACGCTCGACTCAATCATATATAAAGAAGTTGATTGAACTTTATATACATACATGCAACAAAATTGAGCAAGAATATTGCGATTTGAGGATACCAAGATATATTTATGGCAAATGGAAGAGAACTTGCTGAAAGCTTAAGTCGTACTTAAAACAGCATAAGTATTGGCTGGTTTAAACAAGAAATTGCAATGAAAATAATGTCCTACCATCAACCATGGCATGTCTGCTCTTCTGTTGCCCCTGACCCCTTCATGACTAGGGAAATATATCCATTTAACACTTTGAACAACCAAACTGTTAAGTAATAGGTAATTACTGCAGCTAAACTTTGCGCCAAAATATCAAATTTTGAACAGGATAATGAAGTTATGTTAATCACCGGTAACACACACACAGCGATGTTTTGACTACAAGACCTTTATCAATAACACATTCACGACATACTATGATTAAGAATGGCATTATTCTGGTATTCCTTCTATATCTTTAAACTTTTTCTAGTGTAGATGCTAATAGGCTGTATTACTTGTTTTCACATCTCTATGATGCTTATTTGTGCCTTATCTGTGTGGTTCTACATAATGTTTCTAAATACAATACATCTTTACTTGTGTGGTTCTGTATCATGTTTCTAAATACAATTATTTGTTATTTCAGGACAGAATTCCATGGCTGCTTGCAATACACAATCACATCAGCAGGTGAGGAAATATTGAGAACACCCAGTGAATTCATGAACTACGAAGTTTTTTAGTAAACTCTACCAGAACTTTTGTTCTGACAATATTATGTTTTTATTCCATAATAGGAACAAGAAATAGTACTTCTAAATATCATCATCATGTAGCGTACCTGGTTTCATATGCAATAATTGGTCTCCATAACACTCCACCCGCAGTACTGTGTATCAACTCTACTGCCGACTTTCTGTGATGCCATGGTGTCAACTATCCAGTATTTTCTGATGTTTCTTTACCCCTCAATTTTGCCTGTTGTTACATTGTATGCCAAATACCTCTTCTTAAAATGTAGCCAATAAATAATATGGAAAGTAGCTATGCCTTGTTGACCAGGTCTCAATTTCATTAGGCCAGCTACATAATCTGTATGCTCGATAAATATCTTCCAAAGAGACTGTTCTATGGTAAACTATGTGCAGGAAAGTGTTAATGCTAAGGCCAGAAGAAATGCTTCAAGGTTTACTTGAAGACATCTCTCAAGCACTGCAGGATGTACCCATGATTTTAAGAAACCATCTCTCTTAACTGTCCAGCAGTCATATCACAGTATTAAATGTTTTTAAAAAATAGAACATTGCAGGCGATTAAACGGAGACAGAAATGAAAGTAGAGATCAGACATTTTTCCCTCATCTCAAGACCTACTAAATTCTTGCTCACACTGCAGCAGATTTTTCAGAGCTCAGATTGAACTCATCACTCATCGGAGGACTTAAAACAATCAAACCAAACTTCACCCTGCTTAATGTCATGCTCATCTTTGATTATGAAGGAGGAACATTATCAGCCAATAAACATGGACGTTTTTTTCCTGATAGTGATCAGTAGTTTTCTTTTGGTGTTAATCTCTCTGAGTTCTTCATCAACTTTTTCTTTTGGTGTTATCTCCCTTAGTTCCTCTTCATAAATTTTTCTAGCTGTCCATGGAATTCTCAGTATCCTTCTGACAAACCGTGTCTTTGTTGTATCTAGTTTCCTACCTTTTTATTTATTGGTCATGATTCACTTCTATTAATAGAGACCAGCTGCACAGGATGTTTATCCAGTGTCCCAGGATCATCACGTCCTGCCAGGAGTGCAGCATATAGTCTCTGCATACTGTTCATCAATCTTCCATCAGATCTTTTGCAGTGATGTTACACCTAATATTCCCCACCACCTAGAAGTTACACAAAACAACAAAAGTGCAATGTCACTGGCCTGTGTCCATCATCCATGAGGACCATTTGACAGAAAACAGCAAAAGATAGAAATTGAAGTAAAACATGCAATGACAATGACTTTTTCACAGGTGACAGGTTGTCAGTCCATTCCCCAACTTGCCTCAGTCACCTCCTATGACATGCCTGGAAAGAAGACATTGGTCCTATTTTTTACACTCCAAACTAGAATTCCATGCCCTGGTTGACACATATGACCATCCACAGATATTCAGAGTGTAGGGGAGAGGATTAATTACACAGTGTTCAACAAGGGTGGAGACTGCAAGCAGGGCATAATTAATAGCATATGGATTGCGTGATAGGTGTCATGTGTAGATAGAACATTCTAGTCCAGTAAAGCTGTGGAACTAGAGACTTGATCTCATTTACTTACAACCAGAAGACACTGTAAAGCTTTCCCTTTCAATGTTGACTTGAAGCTAGGACCCATGATATAAATAACCAAATGGCCAGAGGGTGTCCGACAAAGTGGATGGTGCCGCAGGAACCTAATGAACAAATAGTAATGCAAAATGATGTAAAAAGGTTACTAAAACACTTACCTAGCCTATTATATGAGAGGACTGTGATAAAAGACAGGATCACACTTTAAAATGAGGTAAAAAAACATGGTCTCCCACAATTGATGTCAAGTTTTATACATGACATCAATCTTGAAGTCTGAGGCAGGAGACCATGGAATGAAGAAGACGGAGGTGAGCCGGGACAAACCTTCAGATGATCTATATACAAAAGATTCATTACTGATATAACTAGTAATAAATTCATTACATTTCAAGGGGTGTTAAAATGTGGATAAAAATGTAACAATATAATTGAATACATTTAATGTTAATGTATGTTGGCTGTGTGTAGAGTTTCAAGTCACATAGACAATGCAACAGCTGGTGTTACTCTAGCCAATGGACATGGAACCCAATCATTCTTTTCAAACTCTTAGTCCTTCTCAGGTCTTGTTCTCATGGCTTTCAGTTCTATTCAGGACTCCTACTCTTTTTCAGGTTTTCTCCACAGCTTTTCCAGCTGCTCGAACAGAGGAATATTCACACAATCTGCCTGGCACTATAGATTTTTTGTGGCAGTAATTTCATGAACGGTTTTTTAATTGTCCCAGACCATAAGGACACATAAATAAAAGTCAACACTGACCAATATAACTGACATAGACCATGGTCTTATGTTGAAAATGTCGTGTGCCTTGGCCAGAGGATTTAATCCCCATTTAACAAACAAGCAAATGGTGGGAAATTAATAATAGGACATATAACCCCTTCAGGGTCATAAGGATGCCACACTGGAGACATCAACACAAAAAACCCTCCAAACACATCTATCCTCAACCATTCAGAGGAGTGTAGAGAAATCATGCCCAGACCATTCCTTCATGCTATCAATCCAGGGTTTTCATTGGCCGTCTCTTCTCTTTCCACTCTTGACTGTTCCTTGCAAAATAATTTTAGAAAGTGAGTCATGTCTCATTACATGTCCAAACAATTTATGCTGTTTCACAACTGCCAAAAGTGGTTCTTGACAACCTACAAGTTTCTTTTATTTGCTGTCAGACGAATATATTTGTCCCATGCTCTATATAGCTAATTCTTATTTTTATGGTGGGAAATTTATCTAAATAATATAAAATAATGAAATATATTTTTCAGCTTGTTGCTAGTCAAAGACACTGGAGTTGTAACTTGCTCCTCTCTCAAACAGTCATACAGAAATATTTTAGTTGCTGGTGAGGAAGCTCAGCACAGACAACAAAGTCAGTCAGTCATGCAGAGAAATATTCTCTTTGTACACTTGAAGGGCAGTGAAGAATTGATAAAGGAACGGTTGAAACAACGAACAGGACATTTTATGCCAGCAACACTGCTACAGTCACAGCTGGAGACTCTAGAGGAGCCAACCATGACTGAATATCATATAACAATAGATATAGAACATAGTGTGGAAGATATAGTAGCTGCTGTTATAGGATACATACGTCTATAGTAGCCACAGTTATGAGATACATACTTCTATAGTAGCTGCAGCTATGAGATACATACTTCTATAATAGCTGCAGCTATGAGATACATACTTCTATAGTAGCTGCTGTTATAGGATACATACATCTATAGTAGCCACAGTTATGAGATACATACTTCTATAGTAGCTGCTGTTATAGGATACATACATCTATAGTAGCCGCAGTTATGAGATACATATTTCTATAGTAGCCACAGTTATGAGTTACATACTACTATAGTAGCTGCAGTTATGAGATACATATTTCTATAGTAGCTGCAGTTATGAGATACATACTTCTTTAGTAAGAATGTCTGACCTCTTCCATTGTAGGTTCTGATTAGTGCTCTAATTCGTAGATGCTCTCATATGGTGACTGGGTTGTTCTTTTATACATATCTTGACAGTATTCCTTCCATCTTATGTAGAATATCCATTTTCTCTGTTAGGGTATTCCCTTTTTCATCTTTTAGTACTGGAAGTGCAGGCTTGAAGTTATTCTGTTGTAATGGTCTTATAGCATTGAAAATATTCTTGCTATTTCCTTGTTGTCTTTGTTCATTGATTTCTTTGCATATATTCATTATGTATTGTTGTTTGTCATGTCTAATTCTTTTATTGATTTGTGTTGATAATTCTCTGTAGCCTGATTTACATTTTTCTGAGGCTTTCCATCTCCTATATTCAATTAAATTCATTGTTTCTTCTGAGATGTATTCTTGATTTTGCATCCTTTTTTTGGGTATAAGCTTTTCTGCAGTGTTGGTGATGTGGCAGTGGGGGATTTTGATATGCCAGTTGTGTGCACGGGATGGTAAGGAGCTACAATTTATAACCAGAGGTCCATATATCATAATGCTTGTCTATTCTAAATGGCCTTGTGACAATCGGATCCTATCTGTCTGTAGAGGATGCACAATTTTTAAGTTCATGTCCTGCGATTTGTGTGATGCTACTTTGACATCCTGGAATTTTAGGTTCCCAATATCGGTTCAATTCCTGGAAACTGTCTGTTCAGCAAGAAGCCTGGCTTACTTGGAGACTTACACCATCTCCAACTTAGAGCTATTCAAGCTCCAACTCTAACAACTTCTAGCTATCAGGGAATCTTTCCCATGCTACACTACAGCTTACAGCTGACACTTTTGTGATTTACCTAGTCGCTGCCTAGCTCTCAAAAATTTTGACTTGAATCCCCATATTGTCAAGTTCTCCTAAACTTAACAAAAAAACTTCCAACCAATCAACATGCTTCATACATCTCATATACCTCTGTTCTCACCAGCGTTTTTTTTTCATTATACACAAAGATGCAGCAAGTCATTACATAAACACATGTTCACACATTCATACTTTTCATGAGAATAGTGTATTTCCCTAGAAAATAGAGTCTATAGTTCTTTTGTGCATGCTTAAGGAATGTCTGGTGTCCAAAACCACATTATTGTTCTGTCCGACCAGATCCTGTACAGTATTCTTAAGAATTTATTTGGAATAAAATGGATAACAATTTTCAGAAAAAATTATTCAGTTGTGTTCATTGGTTCAAAAGTTACGATGGTTTCAAATTTATGCATATTTAATGATGTAAGCAGCTGTTAGCTGACCAGTAACCATGGAAACTTTACAAAATCATGCTATGTTTTAGAACTGTTTCCCCCATTTTAATTTGTGAAATAGTATATCCACACATTAACACTGATATGATAGATGTAGCAATGCTAATATTTCACACACAAAAATATATGGAAAGCAATTCAAATCCAAGGGACTCTCAAATTTAGCAGGAATTCCCATTCATTATGCTAATTGTGAGACATTTCAATATTGATTATTAGCCAAGGTTATTTTAATCTAATAGATGACTTCTTCATATGCTACACACTAACAATAGGCCTACCATAACATGCCGATGATACAGATGTGATTTTTACGAATATAAAAACTGGTCCTTTCTGAGTGATCAGGCCTACATTTCATACTTTTTAATAATTTTTTGTCAATCCTATTTTTTAGTAATTTCAACTGCTGTATTTCTAGTTACATAATGGCTGCGATTGATAATATCATTGTTACCAATGCAGTGAGTGTATCCAGAAGCAAAAAGAGACACGGGAAACATGACTTACTACAGACATGACTGTTAACAATCACCACTGTGCATTAAAATTGAGTAATTTCCACCTCCCAAACTGCATTCTGTTCTTGCCTTTACTTACGTATGCAAATTATTTATGGAGGATATTTGGAAAATGCAATAATTTGTTTGTTTTTAAAGATACAGGTATATTTTTTGTGTGTGGAAATAAAGCAATGGTCACTGAATATAATTTGTGTTGGTGTATGTGGGGTATATGAATTAAATTGTGAACTAACATTATCGACTAGACCTACAATTTCGCTGAAAACATCCAATACCTTCAATCTGAGATAGTATGCAACTTACTAGGCATAGATTACTCCACCGCTAAACATTAACGGCTACAAAAAAGAAATCTGAATTAAGAAAAAAACAATCCTCGGAAATGGTTGTAATATCAAAAAAATGTGGCGGATTGTATTGGCGGCTGTACACAGTCACAACTTATCTCTAACACGTTCAGTTTAGTTGTGGATACTAGCGGAAATTGGCACTAATTTATAAATTAGATATACTTTCATTTCCTCAGTTAACCAGGTGAATAACATTATGTTCTGTTTACACTCGCGATATTTCTGTTCGAAGAGGTATGAAAAAGCAGTTTGTGTTCGTGGGTTAAGAATAGACAGCGGGTTAGTGTTTAGTTTTCAATGTCAGGGAAATAATCAAAAACATGAATAAGATGAACTGTGTTTGTCTCCCCAGAAAACCTTTCTACCCCTGATGCTGAAAGGCAATAAAGGGTTAGCAAATAAATAGATAGATAGTGTTGTCTTCATTTATGGGAACATTTAGTTTCTTTTCACGTTTTGTTTAAAATGTAGGCCTGAAACTGGGAAAGGACCAAATAAAGAAACATTCAGAGGATACTCTACAAGATGTACAGTGCCACAGTAACAAAATCAAGAAGCGATAACTGGGATAATGTAATATCATTACTGGTTTATCAAACAAATAATACAACTAATGTAATAAAAATAAATAACAGAAAACAAGGCACTTTTTTCAACGTTATGGTCCAACATGGACCTTTTTCAAGAAACAAACACAAACAAAATAGTTTGATTTTGTGTGTTTATTTAGTTTGTGTTTGTTTCTTGATAAAGGTCCCGTTTGGACCATAAGGTTGAAAAAGTCTTTGTGCTTTTGTTTCTGTTATTTCTTATTGTTACATTAGTCGTATTATTTGTTAGTTATCAGATAAACTAGTAAATTTATGACAGAGTAATGAATTTTTCAAATGACTGGAAACACAAATAACACCACAAACAAATCAATGTTTCCATCAAAGGCCCTTATCAAAATTACATACACATATATGTCAAAAAACGACAAGCAAGAACAACACAACTGACGTTCACATGGCCTAGCAAAATGTGCCAATAACCGGAACGATTGAAACTAGGTCAGCGGTGAAACTACACAAATCGCATACAATAAATGTGAAAGAGATAAATATAAAAATTACGGAACAACATAATCGCATCCATACGACCTGACGGTCAATGATCCCGAAAAATTTAAGAGTGCCAAATATATATATATATATATAGCGGATTTCAAGCTCATGACTGGTTCAGTCGTCCGAGACGCAATCCTTAATATCCTGGGTGTCTCGATGACCTGCGTCATTGAAGTGTGGGTCAACAGGATAACTTAAATTATTGGTGTTGGTAAAATCGGCCAGTAAGCCTCATGCCTGTCCCACTTATATACGTCAAGGTGCAGTTTGCAGATAATAGTAGGCCTATAGATGTCATTACGGGTCACATGGGAAACTCTTCAATAGTAAAGGAGACTTTGGGGAATGTGACAGAATGAGTCTGGGTGATGTAGACACAGGTGTTGTTTTTTTTGTATTTACAGCTTATGGTGCCATAATTATTGGGAACGTCAGACTTGAGATAACTCCAGTGCAGTAAATCACTGAGGTTCTTTTCACGTCTGTAAGACTACAGAAGGGGGTGGGGTGTGTCACATAATACTTCACGCTTCCTAGGATCCGACTGAAGAAGAGGAATGTTTCGGGGTATGATATGACGAACAGCAGCGCTATGGGAATAGAAGGTAAGAACAAGTTTGACACTGTCCGAAGGAGTAGACTTCCAAGTATTCGAGAGGGTATCCTGACGGGAGAGGCTGCACACTCGAAACATGGCAGGGCCCTGTCGAGGTATAGGCGATAGCGAAAGAATTATCGTAGCTTTCTCGAGAAAGTCCTTTTCACCACTATACAGACTCCGGAGACAAAGAATTTGAAAGGAAGAGAATCGCGTCACGCATAGGGATTAGAGGATGTGTGCATCAGTCGGTTTGTTTAAATTCTGCACAGTATGTGAACATTTCTACATTATCACTTTTAATTGTCAGTTTTCCTAATAGCTGCCTAGATGCACAATCAATCGTAGTTATGCCACCAGCATGCACGCTTGAAATAGCTTGAGCACGTCTCCCTTTATCTATTGTTAACTTCCCGTCTATGGACGCAGCGAATGGAAGTTATTCTATTTTCTCATTACATGCGTGCAGTAGTAGTAAATATAAGTCCATGCGTCACTCATGAAGCTGAAATTATCTATAAATGCCATTTTGAATCTTCCGAAGCTTGGCTTGAGAGTAACACAATAAATGCCTTAGTAAAGGAGTCCCAGCTAGTCAGTTTAGCACCAGAAAATCTCACGTAGTTGCCATATGTGTGCTCTGCTATTGTGTAGAACATAACACAACGACCAACAATTGGTGAAATTTAGACCAACTTACCCTCTTATTGAAACAAAAACTAGACACAAACAATCAGTCTTGGAAAAAAACCACCGATATTATAGAAAAGGCCTAGATATTAGGAAAAACGTTCAGGTGTGATAACATCACATGAGAAATAAAACGTTGAAATTATAATTATTTTAATATATTTCCAGGCTAATGCTCTATTGGGCGCCTACGTGTTCCGGCCAATGTTCTATTTTGCGTGTAGGTCAATATTCTATTATGTGTATCGGTGTTCCGGCTAATGCTCTATTGGATGTGTAGGTGGTCGCTTGTTCGAATCTCGCTCGCGACGTCTTATTTATAAAATGGATTTTTTTGAACATTCATGGAGATCGTCGTTTTAAGCTACCGAGTTATGCGCTGTGGGTGGTACTTGGGGTTGGCGGTGTGTCGCGTTGTTGAGAGGGACATAGTACATATTGGGTAGCCCAAGTAGGCCTACAGTGAAGTCAGTTCTCTGAGATCTTTGAGACATTTTTGACTGAAGTAACGAATAAGTGCGAATCTACAACCTTGAGCCAATCACAAGAACAATATGTCATGAGGGATGTCGCTGGGAGTGATAGGCCTATGTAGGAAAGTCATAGTAGAATGATAAACATACACAGTGTAGGCAGTCAGTACAAGAAGGATATCTTAAGAAGATTGGACTGAAGATTCGATGTAAATGAGTTATGTCAACTATTTTTCAACAATTAATATTTTCCAACAATGAAGGTTATGGATCTAAGTTTATTTGACCAGGGATGGAGGACACCGAAAGATAGAGTACTGAGATTTTCAACATTGAATATGATAGTCAGTCAGTTCCTCTTTTGCCAAGTTTGGTACATAGGGCGAATATCATAGTTCTCCATGCCTGTAGAGGTCAGTTACCAAGGATTGCAGGTCTTGTGCATTTATGCCTGTTGATTTTACTTCATTCATAACAGTTCTTCTGAGCGTTGTTTTTGGTCTTCCTTGTTTTCTTTCCCCGTATGGATTCCACATGAAGGCTTGTCGTGGAATTCTGTCTTCCTTCATTTTAAGTATATGGCTGATGTATGTCCAGCGACGTCTTCTGATGATGTTCGTCACATATTCTTGTTTTGTCTCCTCTCTTAGTATATCGTTTGATTTGAAATCTTTCCAATTAGTATTTGTGATTTTTCTAAGGCATCTATTCTCGAAGACAACTAACTTCTTATCCATTATTGCGGTAGATTTCCAACTTTCACATCCATATATCAATGATGGAATCACACTTGCATTCAATAGTCGCAGTTTGGTGTGTTTACTTCCGATCTTCGATTTCCAGTTGTTTGTTAAAGGCGTTGGAGGCGAGGGCGATTCGAGTCTTGATATCTGAGTTGGTATCCCCGTCTGCTGTTATCTTGCTTCCCAAATATACGAAATTTGAAAGTTATCTATTATATTATCATCTAGTTTAATTGATTCTGTCAGGCCGGTAAATTTCATAATTTTCGTTTTATGTGTGTTTATTTGAAGGCCTATCTGTTGCGCGAAAAACTTGAGTCTTTCTGTTTTTTTCTTGGAGATCTTGGCGTGTTGAACTCAGTAGAGCAATATCATATGCGAAGGTTAGATCTTCCAGGGTCTTGTTGTTTACACATTTGATTCCTAGCTGTTTTTAGAATATAATAGTTCTAATGGAATATCATAGCAAATTCATGAAAGGAACCTTTAACTTATTTCCGCGAAATGTAAACGTGGAGTATGATCGCAGTGAAAGTTGTCACTGGTATTTCTGTTTTTGTTCAGGATGAATAGAAAAACTGGCAACCGTGTATCAACTTCCGCTACTTGGCTCAAGGGAGGCTATTAATGAAGATCATGAGGAACACACAGGATCTAATGATGAATTACCAAGCAGAAAACTGTGAATATTTTAATATTGGAAGCCGCATACGCATAGTGGATTGTCACAAAGAAACATACGTAGGCACGGTTAGATCATTTGACTACAGTACTAAAATCCTTTCCATTGGTAGGCATTCTGTTATCGTTATTTGGAGAGTTGATGTGTTCTGTTATTATTTATTGAATTGTGTGGACTGTGGTGTTGCCGGTCGTCATGTCCGTCGGTGTACTGTACGTACCACTGTACCGTGTTAGTGTTCCTATGGAGTATGGTGGGACAGCATAGTTTTATTTTGCTTTTCCGCGTTTGAAGTACACGCCTTATCCTCGGTGAATAATTTAACTCTTTGTATAGATGAACTAATTTCACATTTTTACGCACTCTAATTTCTTCTATTCCAGAGTCGCAGTCACCAATGGTTGCACAGCTGTCTGACATTTATATATTCAACCTGGATTATGTGGAGAACATTGAAGTTCTTGATGAGAAAAAAGATGCACCCGAGCCTTTACCAATAATTAGTGTAGCTAAGGTCAGTGTCGCAATGTTTGTTATTTACTGATATTGTTACTTACTATGATTACTTCAGAAATCTGACATTAACACAACCTGAATCTTTGCTGTTACACACCAATAACCCAACATTATCATTATGATTGCAATTACTCCAGTAACCAACATCACAATGATTGATGTTACTCCACTAACATTGGCATAATGATTTGATTCACACACATAGGCTATGTGAGCTGGCATTGTAATATTGTTTATTCAGGTTGTTACACAATTCACACTCATATGATATCATATGTGAACTGCCATTGTAATGTGGTTTATTATACAAGATTCACACACACACATGTGAAGTGGAGAAATATTAACCACATTGTCCATGCCCTAATGCCAACTACCGATAATAATCTAAGTGGAGAAATATTACAAAGAACACTAACTTGAAAACAACTGCGGTACTGTTCAGCAAAATTTTGTGTTTGAATTCGTCTCCGTAAACCGTAGTAAGGTTTTCCTGCTATGCTAGAGCACAATTATATTATTTCTAGTAATTAATGGTAGTATTTGTATTTTTACAATTTCTCTCTCGCTATTCTGTCCACATAAACAATTTTGGCATTAAAATATTCAGAAATGGATAGGCAATAAGACTCAGTTTAATTTGTTTGTTTACATGCAATGTTGTGATAGTTATGGAAAATTTAATTTGAAAAGAAACAAGAAATTGTGGTGGGAAAAAACAATAGAAATGTGTACATACACAAGCTTGTATCCCAGAAGACTGAATCATAATCCATTTATTTTGAAATAAAACATCTGCATATATCCTGAATCATTGCTTGTACTGCTATATCAAGGGATATTGCTGTCAATAGTAGAGTATGCATTGACGATCCTGACCAGTAGCCCAATGCAGATTGATAAGATCCACAAAATTAAACTGCATATCATTCTTGGATGCCCCAGAAGGGTACAATACGGACAGCTCAGCCTACATTATTTAGCAGAAAACAAAAAATAATATTAAAAAGTTGGAATGTAGCGAAAAATTAAATAAGGACATAAGCATTTTTAGCATAAATATTGATAAAGATGAAGTACACGTTACAGTCGTGAGGACTGCTGCCAGATGCAAAAATGTGCTCACTATCCACTGAGAAGGGCCCCACTCCCCCATATCCAGGATTACCCTGGTAGCACATCTTTTCATTTTGTAGCACTTCTTGCATTTGTAACAAACATGATGCATCTTTAGCTGGTAAGCTCATTAAAGATATTTTGTTTTTGTGACAGGTTTGTTAGTGATGTGATTTCAGTGACAACACGAAAGCTGCGCATACTATAACACAGTTGGAATGTAGGTTCAGCTGCCCGTATTGAACCCTCAGAGGTTTAGAAATAGTGGAGATGTGTTTCTTGTTTAACCAGATTGCTATTAGAGTCACCGCGTTTCGCCGTTATTGCTTGCCCCGTAGTCACTTTTTAAAACTTGTATCGTTGTGATCGATATGACATCTTTTGTGTGTGCCGGGTCTATTAGAAACCATGACCATTGCATAGATCTGTGGTTTAGCTTCCTGTTTTATGTTTTAATCGAAGCAATCGGACGTAAGACTGATTTAATACGATTTTTTTTTTTTTAACAATTAACACAGAAAAAGATAACTGTCTTGTAATTGGTGACTTCAATAGCCACTCACAGAGTTGGGAATATACAGAACAAGATACTAGAGGAGAAGAAGTGGAAGACTGGCAGTGTGAGGTGAAACTTCAACTGCTTAATGAACCTGAAGACCACCCAACTTTCTACTCTAGAAGATGGCACACCACCTCAACCCCTGACCTAGCCTTTGCAACAGACACCTTAGCGAAAATAACATACAGGGAAGTGCTGGAGCAGCTTGGTGGAAGTGACCATCGCCCCATCAAACTCACCATTGACATTAACCATACCCCTGCTGGCCCTACAGCCACACCCAGATGGAACTTCAAGAAAGCAAACTGGAGTAAGTTTGCTGACCTGACAGACAAATTCACAAAAACCTTAAATCCAAGGATTAAAAACGTGAACAAAACTGCACAACTCCTGGCTTCTGCACTTCTTCAAGCAGCCAAGCAAACCATACCAAGAGGTGCTAGGAAAAATTACAAACCGTACTGGTCTGACGAACCCGATGAGTTGGAGAAAGAAGTGTCAAAGGCCAGAGACACAGCAGAAACCCATCCACAGAAAACAACATATCACTAAAAGCTGCTGTAGCCAAACTAAGAAAAATGACAATTACAAACACAAGGAAAAGCTGGCATGAAAAAACAGAAAATTTAAACTTCGACAAAGAGGGAAGAAAGCTATGGAAAATAACAAAAATGCTCAACAACGAAAATAACAAAACAGCACCAGTAGCTATAGAGAATGGTGGAGATGTACTCACAGGAAAGAAGGCTGCAAATCACTTTATATAGCATTACCAAAGTACTGCCTGCCACAAAGTCGATGAAAATAGGAGAAAAGAAGTAAGAAAAGAACTACGGAATATCGAAAAAGAGATCAGCAAAGATAAACAAGATGTCATGAATATTCCATTCACGGTCAATGAACTAAATGAAGAACTAGCAGTATTAAAACTTAGGAAATCACCTGGCCCTAATGACATACCAAATGAACTGCTAATTCACATAGGACCATCAGCAAAAAAGAAATTAATAAAAAAATTTAACAACTGTTGGGATAGAGGTCTAGTGTCACAGGTGTGGAAAACCGCCATAATGATACCCATCCACAAGAAAGGCAAGCCAAAAAATAAGGTGGACAGCTATCGCCCAATAAGTCTGACCAGCTGTGTTTGCAAATTAATGGAGCGCCTGGTAAACAAAAGAATGATGTGGTTCCTAGAAAAAAATAAAATCCTGCTAAATCAGCAAGCTGGCTTCAGAAAATGTAGATCAACTGAAGACCAGATTACACTAATTGCCCAGGAAGTAGAGGATGCTTTCCAGGAAAAAAAAGCAGACATCAGTGGTGTGGGTAGATATGGAAAAAGCCTTTGATTGTTTATGGAAAGATGGACTCCTCCTTAAACTACAACAAAACAAAGTGACAGGGCGCATGTATTACTGGATAAAACACTACCTGCACAACCGAAAAGCAGCAGTGAAGCTTGAAATGAAGCATAGCAGAAAGAAACTCTTTAAGCATGGAGTACCACAGGGAGGTGTTCTATCCCCCACTCTATTCCGTATATTCATGAATGACATTGACCAAATTCTCTCGCGTAAAGTAAATGCTGCAATGTACGCAGACGATCTGGCGATATGGTGCAGTGAAGAGAGCGTTGGCACAACAAAAATAAGGTTGCAAGAAACTATGGACAATTTGGCCAAGTGGACAGACCAATGGGCCATGTCTATCAATGCCCAAAAAACTACCTATACCATCTTCAGCATGTCCACCAAACCACAGAAAATCCTACTAACCATAAATGGTCAAACATTGCCAAAAGATGAGACACCTACATACCTTGGAGTCACTTTTGATCCAAGACTTACATGGAAACAGCACATAGACAAGTGCCAAACAAAAGGTACAATGAGGACAGCACTCCTTAAAAAATTGGCTGGAACAGATTGGGGTGCAAATGGAAAAATTCTAAGTAGAGCATATACAGGTTATGTAAGACCAGCTTTGGAATATGGAATGTCAGCATGGGGGACTGCAGCGAAGAGTAACATTCAAAAGATCTCAAAGATACAAAACCGCAATCTCAGAATTATAACAGGAGGTATGAATACTAACCCAATCACAGAAATGGAAACATGCACAGGTTTGCCATCAATGGAAGAAAGAAGAAATGAAAAAATCCTCACACAGTATGCAAATGTTTGGAGAGTCATCAAATGAACCAAAGACTAAGCAGACCTACAAAAGATGTAGCTTTCTACACTCCGCTAAACAGCTCCAGAAATCACTCACAGATACAGACCTACAAAACCTAAAACCACTAAACACCTTTAACACATACCCAACATGAGACAGGAAAAACTTCCCAAGAATTATGGACAATATACCAAGCATTATTTCGAAAACAGAAACTACTATACAAGTACTAAAGGAGACAACTAAGAATCACATACAGAAAGCATACCCAAAGGATATATGGACACATGTATATACAGATGGATCAGCGAAAGAGGCAGTATTAGATGGAGGATCAGGAATATATATAGTAACACCAGATGGAAAAGAAATAGAGAAATCCATACCCACAGGCAAACATTCCACAAATTTCAAAGCAGAAATGGAAGCTATAATAGAGGCAGCCAAAATGCTCATGAATTGCTTGCCGAGTCACAACAGACATGTAGTATTTCTAACGGATGCAAAAACAGTATTGCAGGCATTGAAAGATCCAAAGAACACGAGCATGAATGAACTTACGGCCTGCTTACTACACCTCAGCAGTACCACCAAAGAAACAGTACTGCAGTGGATCCCAGGTCACTGTGGCATACCTGGAAATGAAAAGGCTGATCTCCTGGCAAGGAAAGGGGGATCACTGGAACAAATAGAAAATGATAATACGTACTATGAAAGTAAGACCATGTTAAAAGCAGAATATAAGAAAAAGTGGAAGCAAATGCACCCAACTGCAGAACCAAATGACCCCTACCACCAAATGTCATGCAAGGAACAAACCATCATTTTCAGACTACGAACTGGTCACAACAGACTGAGAAGTCACATGTTCCGAAAGCTGAAGATTGGTGAGACAGACCTGTGCAACTGTGGACTGAGCCCAGAGACTGCAGAACACATTCTTCATGCCTGTCAACTCTACCAAGAAGAGAGGGAGAAAATATGGCCTACTGAGATGGCACTGCTTCCAGACTTGAGGGGTTCCGTGGATGACCTGAAGCGAATCACACAATTCATTGAAGCTATTGGTGCTGTAACCTGATATCTGACTGAAGCTATTGGTGCTGTAACCTGATATCTGAATGAAGAAGAAGATACGATTTTTTTTAAAATTAGAAGATTTTTAACAGATTTTCCAGTCACTGCCGGTGCTTTTCTTTTTACTTGTGTCGTTGCGATCGATAATACATTTTTAGTTTGAACTGGGTCTATTAGAAACTGTGACCATTGCGTAGATCGGTGGTTTAGCTTCCTGTTTTATGTTTTAATTGAAGCATTCGGACATAAGACTGATTTATTATGATTTTTTTTAATTAGCAGAGTTGTAACCAATTTTCCAGTCGTTGCCGCTCGTTTATTACGATTTTTTTTAAATTAGCGAAGTATTAGACCTAGTTTTGGAAATGGAAGATATTATTCATATTTACACTGATGATGACAGCTGTAGTTACGATGGAAATATGAACGATGTAGGTCATTTGCGCCTCAAAAATATAACGTGGAAAGTGACAGTGATGTTCCTTGTTAGATAGGCCTAATGTTTCCGACAAAGAGATGGGCATACGTGGTAATAATTGTGACATCGCGAATTTTGCTGTAATGATGTAGTTTTTCAAGTAGAAGTTGAGAATTTTGTGCAAAACGTTTGGTCTGTGCATAATTTTGATGAGATTGACACACGTCATGAATACTTTAGCATCATTGTCAACGATGAGTTTATAAATCTGGAGCCGATTGGACAAATTTGTATGTAATATAACGCAAAGAACAAACAAGGGGAGAAGACACGTTTTGAACATCTGCAACTGCCATTGAAATAAAATGTCATTTTAAACATGTATATTATGATGGACCTGTATATTCTGTTTGAGTATGGCATGTACTGGAGTACAGATGACAGGTTCAACGTTTTGGGCATATCACCTTGTTTGGGGAAAAAGGAGATTTGATAATATATCTCAATATTTTCGTCTCAATATGACTCCTCTACTCAACACCCCAAAGGTAAAACAAAATAATTTTCCCCACATTATGTCGAGTTTGACAGTTTATTATTTAAAACATATATGTATTCAATTATCTTTGATATAGGTTTACTCAAGACAATTCATTTTCCTGTTGATCTGCCAAGTCTGAGTGTGATATGATGAATAGTTTGAAAGAAAATGCAATTTTATCATCATCATATCCATAATTTGGAGGAGTTGTGCCCCTTGCCTTAGGGATTGACAATTGGGAAATTAAATAGGGGTGAAAAGGTTAATTATCCTACCATAATGCAAAGAGCAGATTTATACATCTATACCAAACTCATTCGTACTTGTGCATCAGTCCAGGCAAGAATTATCCACTATATAATGATATTGAAAAGATCAAAGATAATATTAAAAAGGGAGTAGTTATGTCTTGACAGGGCAGATGAGGTTATTAAATTGGTATGTACATTGGGGGACATAGAACCTGGAGAAGAGTGGCAAAGTAAGCATACCAAGTTTACAACTTACATTGAAGTGGTTATCACACTTTCCAGGAAATGTGACAATGCCATTCCAGTGCAGTTTCAAAAGTCTTTGTTCTGTTCAGTGAGAATTCTCCAGATAGAGATTTTATTGTTGACACTGATAGGTCTGTGGTTTGACACCTGTGCAGTAATTGGGCTTTCACAGTTTATTGCAGTGTACTTTGGGGTAAGAAAGCTTTGCTTTCTATACAACCACTAGTAATATCATGGCAGAGGTGATGGCAGTGACCAAGGCAATACTATGGCTAGAGACTCTGAGTGCTACAGGTGTCTGTTGTGTGACTGATTCTATGAGTATGCTTTGAAAGATTCAGTCAGGCTATTTACGCCTGACTGAAGTGAGTGGTTGGAGTCAATGACAAAGTCTGTGCTGAAGTTAGTTACTTTCATTTTTGTACCTGGATATGTAGGTGTTGAGAGAAATTAAAAGAGCAGACATGCCGGTGTGACCACAGTGACTAGCGGTAGTTCAGTAGAGAGTACTGATATTTTGAATGTAGTCATGGAGTTGGACCAGTTTGAAGATATGGGATGTATTTCTTCTTTCATATCTATGGTTAAAATGCAGGACCTGGAAGTGAAGGGTGGTATTGCATGAAGTGAATGGTTAAGATGACAGACGATTATAATGTGAGCATGAAAACAGGATTGGTACTAGAGGAGTGGCTACATAGCTATCTCATACCCGTGCCAAAATCAGGCAAAGATGCTGCTGACATAAAAGGTTATCGCATCATCATACTGCAGAATGTGTATGGTAAGATTCTGGAGAGAGTTGTTGCTAGACGCATAACCAGGGAATGAGAGATCAAAGGTGATCTCCAAAATAACCTAGGTGCATACTGATATCACCTTTAGTAATATAGTTGCCAATATGATAATGATAAAAAAATATAGAGTTATGTCGTTAATAAACCTGTAATTTGTGTCTCCTCAGATATCACAGCGTCTGCAGGAGCAAGAAAAAGACCGAATCCAACAGAAAACTTATATTGGTGTAGGTGTATCTCCTGGAGGACAAAGACTGATGAATACAATATCGAAAACGTGAGCATGTCAGACAGTTAAATCATGTTATGTCTATCATATGAAAGATGTCAGGTCAGAAGTTGGGTATGTCTAGACAGAGTTTGGTTGTTGGGTATGTCTAGACAGAGTCTGATTTGTGAGTGTGTCTAGACAGAATCTGGTTGTTGGGTATGTCTAGACAGAGTCTGATTTGTGAGTGTGTCTAGACAGAATCTGGTTGTTGGGTATGTCTAGACAGAGTCTGATTTGTGAGTGTGTCTAGACAGAATCTGGTTGTTGGGTATGTCTAGACAGAGTCTGGTTGTTGAGTATGTCTAGACAGAGTCTGATTTGTGAGTGTGTCTAGACAGTCTGGTTGCTGAGTGTGTCGGGACAATGTAATTGTTGTGTGTCTAGACAGAATCTGGTTTTTTAGTGTGTCTAGACAGAGTCTGGTTGTTGATTGTGTCTAGACAGAATCTGGTTGTTGAGTGTGTCTAGACAGAGTCTGGTTGTTGAGTGTGTCTAGACAGTCTGGTTGTTGAGTGTGTCTAGATAAAGTCTAGTTGTTGAGTGTGTCAACTCAAACCCGAGCTGACTGGTATTTCATTATTCTCATGAGAGTTGCTATTTAACTACATCCTCAGTATCAGTGACTGCAGGTGGCATAATCAGGATATTGTAGTCCTGGGAGAAGTGACCATCAAACCACCATATGGACCAAAAGATCTTCAATGTATGGAGGGAAGTAAAGCATTGGGTTACATTTCCAAAATTGTGAGTTATAAGCTAAGATCACATGAAAAATGTCCATTGCTGCTCATATTTTCTGTCATTCATTCTTGATCTTGTTGGATGCTCTTTCATCAAAGAACAAATGAACATCAGCTAAAACAAGAATTATATGCAGATTTAAATGGAAACAAATGCACAAAATCAATGTGTCAACAAGGTCTTTATTAAGTATAGAACGTAAGATTTGTGCTGTTTGCTTGATAATGACATTATGGTCAAAAATTTTGATTTTGTATTAGGGATTTGTAAAACATTAATATTGTGTTTTCACTTTGTGTATATTGGCTCATAGTTTTACTGCAGCCCCACTTGTCAAATAAGGAAACCAGAGAGTAGGCAAGTAGAAATATGCTATGTTACAAGTTAAGATAATGTAGTAATAAAAAAAGTAAAGCAACCCATAGCATTTATTAATGCAGTAGAGGTGGCAGATGTTAGCGATCTCACATTTCAGAGGCTCTGCAAATGAGAGCGGTAGCCATCTCCTCTCCCTCACAGTCTTTACTTCCTGGATTAATCCGGTACCCATTTAACATGGGAAGTAAGAGAAAGTTGCTTGAAATTCCTGGGGATATAATATCCTTTCAGTGCAAGGGGACCGGCTCCTCTTCTTCCTGGTTTTAGCAGATAGAAGCGAAGCCATGTGACAGGGTTAGCTGTCACATGACAGCAATTCTGTAATATGTTTTCCCTAATCTGTCGCAGCATCTGCGCCATTGCTGGCTAACACACTCTGTCTTCAGGATGTTGGGTTGTGTTCTTCTGTCTGGGATGTCTCCCATAGACTTGCTACCTGCAAGACAGTAATTGTTTGTATTTAGGGTGTTCTCTACTAGGAAAGCTGTCTTATTAAACTAACAATCTTCTCATGTCCAAGTGTTGCCTCCCTTTAACGTACGCCTATCCTTTCCCAACCTCCTGCAGACTCAGCCTCCTCAACAATATTTTTGTTAAGGCATTTCAAAAGTTATGAAATAATTATAAGGCAGTTTTATAAGCATATTTATGCAACGTACAAGGTATAATTATAAGGTGGTTTTATAAGCATATTTATGCAACGTACAAGGTATAATTATAAGGTGGTTTTATAAGCATATTTATGCAACGTACAAGGTATAATTATAAGGTGGTTTTATAAGCATATTTATGTGACATGTACAGGGTATAATTATGAGGTGGTTTTATAAGCATATTTATGCAACATGTACAAAGTAGCTTCAAAAAGTTCCCAGAGTTAGTGAATTATATAGAAATAAGTCACAATAGAATTTTCTACACTACATTTCCTTCAAAGTAGTTCCCTTCTGCAACAACACACTTTTACCAACGTGCATACAGCTGCTGGAAACATTTGTAGAACACATTCCTTGACACCTCTCTCAGTTATCTTGTCGCATTGGTGATAGCATCATCTGCATCCTTGAATTGCCATCCTTGCAGTGTAAATTTCAGTTGGAACAAGAAAAATCAACTGATGAAGGTTGAGAGAATATGGAGACCATTCCAAGGTAATCACATTGTGCTTTGCGAGGTATTGATGTACCAGTAGGGATTGATGTGACTGCACACTATCATGCAGCATAATCCAAATGTTTTTTCTCCATTTTTCTGGTAATTTCCTTCTGATTCCATCTCTTAGACGACAGAGGATATCAACATCTGTCTCCTGCGTCTCCACATACACAGACAATTTCGTTTGGACAAGAGCAAAGGAATAGTTATGTTGGAATTTTTGTGTGATTCTAACGATATTGTCTACCAAGATCTCATGTAGAGGACTGACCTTTTGTCTGAGGATTGTATAAAAAAAACACCATGTCTCATCTGTGATTATTGTTGAGAAAATTGCAATCTTGATCGAGGTTGACAGTTGTCCACTACGTGCATCATCATCGACACTAACATCACCTTCACGGCATCACTTTTGCCACACAAATACTTGCAATGTCTTCATTGTGGTATAACCATCTGCTATATTAAGTAATGTTATTGTCTCTGAGGGTTGCTAGAAGATTGTAGAAAGAAATGGCAACCTACTGAATGTAAATATATCATAAAAACACAACAGGCTAAAAATACTAGATTGATCACTATGTCCTGCTTTGTATATGCTACCAACCTTTAACAAGAAAGCAGGTGCACAGTCTCATTTTAGAATCAGACACCGTTGTTCCTTCAACCTGGTTGGTCTTGTTGTTACTTTGACCCGATAACAACTTTTTACAGGCATTTCTTGTTTGTTAGTTTGTTCCTGATCCATCAGTCTGTGGGCTCATACCCCTTTGTTTAGTCGGTTCCTGATCTAGCTGTCTGAGTGCTCGGATCCCTTAGTTTGGTTGGTTCTTGATCCAGCAGTCCATGGGCGTATTCCCCCTTAGCCTCATTGTTTAATTGGTTCTTGATTCAGCAGTCCATTTTGGCTTATATCCCTTAACCCCTTTGGTTGGGTCTTGATCCAGTGGTCCGTGGGCGTATACCCCTTAGCCCTCTTGGTTGGTTGGTTTTTTATCCAGCGATCCATGAGGTCATACCCCGTAGCCCTTAATTAAATTGATTCTTGATCCAATGATGTGTGGGCTCATACCCCGTATCCCTTTTATTTGGTTAAAACAATGGTTCTCACCCTTTCTTTCATCTATGGCTCCCTTCTGGAACACAACCTATCTTCTGTACCCCCTTCCATCACTTACTGCTGTACTTGTCTCATGAAATTTCCCTTAAATAACCGCCTTTCTATAACCTCCCCTTATTGGGTTGTGCTACTGACATCAAATTTCAAATTTTTCTTAATGGCTCCTCCCTCTTAAAAAAAAAAAAGGAAGAGGGCATATGGCTAACATTTAGAACCATTGGTTAAGATTATGTTATTTCTTAATAAAAATTCTGTTACTTAAAATTGATGTTAATTGATTTGTTTCAGATTGAGAAGCATTATGAGGAAGAAGCGAAACAAGGACGGGTTCTACCAGCACAATGCTGATTCAACACCAACAGGTTTCTCCAAGTCTTGGGGAATGTTAACAATTTTACGTACAACTATATTCTTGTACTTGTGAATGAGGGTCATTGCCAGTTAATGATAGGATTTTGTTGTTGATTTTAAAATGTGACTAAAATGTTTGAATATTTTAAATGCACAACTTGAATTGTGTCATCATGGCTTGAACTGTTGGGAAAACTTGAACTGTATGGTCGCAGCTTAAGACTGTTGGAACACCTTGAAGAGTGTTGTCACAGTAGAAACTGTTGTGTCATAACTGGGACTGTTGTGGGATAACTTATTCTGTGGCATCATAACTGGGACTGTTGTGGGATAACTTATTCTGTGGCATCATAACTGGGACTGTTGTGGGATAACTTATTCTGTGGCATCATAACTGGGACTGTTGTGGGATAACTTATTCTGTGGCATCATAACTGGGACTGATGTGGGATAACTTATTCTGTGGCATCATAACTGGGACTGTTGTGGGATAACTTATTCTGTGGCATCATAACTGGGACTGTTGTGGGATAACTTATACTGTGGCATCATAACTGGGACTGCTGTGTGATAACTTATTCTGTGGCATCATAACTGGGACTGTTGTGGGATAACTTATACTGTGGCATCATAACTGGGACTGCTGTGTGATAACTTATACTGTGGCATCATAACTGGGACTGATGTGGGATAACTTATACTGTGGCATCATAACTGGGACTGATGTGGGATAACTTATACTGTGGCATCATAACTGGGACTGTTGTGTGATAACCTATACTGTGGCATCATAACTGGGACTGCTGTGTGATAACTTATACTGTGGCATCATAACTGGGACTGATGTGGGATAACTTATTCTGTGGCATCATAACTGGGACTGTTGTGGGATAACTTATACTGTGGCATCATAACTGGGACTTAATCATCACATCTTCAGTCTGATACTCTCTAACAAAAACATCTTCCCTGTTGGTGAGACATGGACAATTCTGTGTCAGGTTGGTCATTTTGTGAGCAATGTCAAAATAGAGATGATGTGGTCAGCATTGTGCCATTCACATATATTGTCCCTGATGTATTTGGTTAATATTTTCTGAAATGTATCCACTTTAGAATTGTCTCTGGTTGACATAAATTGTTTCTCATATAATCATACCATGGACATCTGTGACTATTTTGATAACAACACAGATTGCGGAAAAAAGATCCAGCAAGTTATATTGAGGTTGCTTTTCAGTATATAGTACTAGTACCAGTTCTCTCATACGGTTAGTCTACTAGCGAGAATGTACTACAGACAGTCACAATTCAGCAGAAGTGATAAAATAACTGAAAATCTTAGTTACTACCACTGAAGTCGGATGTGTAATAAATGCAAATAAAATGGTGATACAACAAATTCTTGCTGGCCTGGACTACATCCAGCTGGAAATCAAGTAGCACCATTGTCCTGCAAGAGAGAGATTCAGTGGGAGTATGAGAACAAAAACAGGACCCCCATGGCTAGTAAGTCAGTGCTTCAAACATTGTTACCAAGGATTCCAGTTTGAACATACTTGTTTTGGTTCATGAAAATTTGTTTTGCTTTGAGGTCAACTTAGTGGACAAAGATGAACAGCTTTATACTGTCAACAATTTAATTGTATTATCCATAAATGTCAACACCTGTGATGAAATCTTGTCAACACCTTTAATGACATCTTGTCACAATCTTTGGCTTAAAATATCTAATTTCTTTTAACTTCAGGGGAGTCACTCTTGTTCACTGTGCCAGGCTGGTGTTTCTCTAGGCACCATTCTGACAAGTTTTCTAGAACTTTATTTGCAATCCCATAGAGCTACTTTACTTAATGTGGCTGTTTACTGCAATACTAGAAGCAAGTCAAACTTCTACTACAGAGATGGATTTTAGCATAACCTACAGTGGGGCTGATGATGGAAGGGTAGATTCCCTCCCATTAATCCAGGTGTATGTCTCAGCATGTTTCATTGTAATAGAGATAGATCATGGCTGTGCTTTCTTAGTTGAGCAAGTTCTGTTGAGAGGGAAACACTTGGGGAGGTGAAGCAATATTTTTACCAGTTTAACTCTAAAGATACCAGATAATTCAATGATTTCTGTAATGGGTAAATATAGACCAAAAACATAATTTCTGGTTCTGAGACAGTTGTAGTTACTTAACTCTTCCTGTCAGCGTATATTTTGTTGAAACTGGACTCTGTTGCTGCAATACATCAGAGTTGCCAGTGTTTGTACAATTTTGTGCTGGCCCGTGTTCAATGAAAAAAATGTAAAAACAAGTTGGGTTTTGCCAAGAGTTGAGCATTGGTGTGTTTGAAAGACAAATGTGTTGTTTCATTCTGTTTATTTAAACTGATTGTTGAGATTGAAGACATAAAATCTGTTGTATTCTAAACTACAAAAGTCTGTGTATTCATTTTTTTCTTTGTTATTATTAGCATTTTCTTGATCATGAGAGAAATACTTAGTTCTACATCTGAGTTTTTTTTATTATGAGTGTTTTCATAAAACTATTTTTGTCTGTAGAGTTTAGTCATTGTGTCCACATCTGTGCTTTTAAAGTTACCAGTGTTTTCTTAAAACTATTTGTGTCCATAAAGTTAGGTCTTGTTCAGTGGCTCTGCTATATGAAAGCGGTAACCATCTCCTCTCCTTTGCAGTCTTTACTTCCCGGATTAATCCGGTACCCAATTAATGCTGGGTCGATCCGAGAGCTGCTGCAATCTGAAAAAATTTCCACCTCATCTGGGGAATGAACCCAGGATCACTCATATGCAAAGCCAGTGTGCGAACCACTGCGCCATGCAGCCCCCTCCTCCTATGTATATATGACCTTCTTAACATGACACTAGTAGAAGCTAGGCAGCTTGCACAGAACTAAGAGTCTTACAGAGTGACAGTAAGAACATTGTACTGCAACAGACACGTCACATAGATAGAAATATGACCGTTTTTTATTTTTTAGACGGCCATTAAGCAAAAAAGTAACTAGTTGAGCAGTATCTCTCATGAATGATACCTTCTATGTGGTCAAATCACAGCAACAGAACATTTGTACTGGCATCTTTCTCTTTTTTCTTCCATTTCTCCAACTTTTATGGTCATATTTGTCCTAAATGACATGAACCCTGTGTGTAGAGTTTATCAAAATAATAAAACTACTATTGCAAACGATGCAGTGACTGAAAATTTAGCACACAGAAAATATACAACATAATAAAATTGTGAATCATCTTTTCCCATGTGAATGATGGTTGATTATATCCGCACTTGCCGTTAAGCGTAGGGGCAGGAGCCTCAGTTGTTGTTCCAAGGCTAGATGTATTCCCTTGTTATGTTGAGTCAGTGTTTTTTTCAAGATTACCTTGATGTTTTCTATCCACCGCGAGATATGCTTGTGTTGTATACTCTTATTGATATTTGTTTAGGGTTCATCCTCACAAGGTGACTGAACCATTTTACTTGCTGTCTTTCAATATATTCAATTTATGATATACATACTCTTTTCCTAATTTCTTATTTTATCTAGTAACCATTACAGCATTTCCCAGACGCTTCATTTCACATGTAACGATGTTACTTTTCTGCGAGACTGTTAAATACCATGTTTGACGTATAAAGTATTGGAATACAAAAATAAGTAATTGATTAGACCATACAGTTGTTTTAGAGACAGACAATCAGTCAATCAAGTGGCATAGGCAATCATGTTTCTCCACGACTATCTGTCTCTTGTGTTGTCAATAAACTCAGTTGATGAACTTAACCGTGTCATAATACTAGTCCATCTAGCAACTTCTCTCTTTGTCGACCCCTATCTCTTCTCTCCTTGATCTTTCCAGTGGTTATTAAGTGTTCAAGCTGTGTTCTCAGCACATGCCCTAGAAACATTGACTGTCTGCCCCTAATGTTTGATATTTTTACGCCAGCACATATGAGAACATCTGCATTAGTTTTCTTACCTGTCCATGGTATTTTCATCATTCTTCTTAGAAACCACATCTCTGTAGCCTCTAAAACACTTTGAATTTTTTTGTTTACAGTCCATGCTTCATATCCATAAAAAAGAATTGGTTCGATATAACACCTCAGCACTCGAATTAGGATATGCATTGATAGTCTTCCATTGCACAAAATGGTTCTCATTTTTTGGAATGCTGATTTGGCTTGTGCTGTTCAGCTCTTTATCTCACTGGAGCATCTACCTTCTGATGTTACAGGGTGCCAAGATATTTCACTTTTTCAACTTGTGTTAATTTTATGTCATTAATTATTATGTTGCATCTTGGTGGTGTATGTCTCTTCAAGACAACCATTATTTCAGTTTTCTTCTTGTTTAAACTGAGGCGTTTGTTTTCACTTTCTTTCACCACTTCATCTAACAGGACATGTAGTTCCTGTGTGCTTCCTGCGATCAGTACTGTGCCATCAGCATATCTCAAGTTATTTATATTGCATCCTCCCATCCTAAGGCAGTTGGCAGTGTATTAAGCCATATAGTGGCATCTCCTGCAGTTCTGCATGTTTCTAAGCTTATTGACATTGTTTTTCCCTTAGAACTGCAGGTAGTTAAAGGAGTCGAGAAGTGGAGGCACTGTCTGCCCACCGTTTGGTATTTACAGGCGTCTTCTGAGAACTCATTAGACAAAGAACCGGCTCCGTCCCAATCTTGGAATATATTAAGAGCCAACAGATCAAATGATTTTCACACATAGCAGACTACCATCAGACAGCATACCACAGCAAGCTATGCTACACAGATACAGTCAAGGCAGACCTAAAAGTCGACCACCGAAATAAAAGAGGCGACAAATTCCACAATATACTCAGCACACACGAGGGCCATCTCCAGAGAACTCTTCTACCCCTGACACTGAAAGGCAACAACGGGTTTAGTGAATAGATAGAATAGCCCATCTAAGAGGTGTGCCGCAAGCCTATGGGAAAGGAGGGGGGATGTGAGGGTTGGAGTTTTTAATTCTTCCCCCAAGAAAAATCAGAACATGACTTTTAGTACTTGGAATGTAGACAAAAGGAGAGTTTAAACTTTTAGTACTTGGAATGTAGACAAAAGGAGAGTTTAAACTTTTAGTACTTGGAATGTAGACAAAAGGAGAGTTTAAACTTTTAGTACTTGGAATGTAGACAAAAGGAGAGTTTAAACTTTTAGTACTTGGAATGTAGACAAAAGGAGAGTTTAAACTTTTAGTACTTGGAATGTAGACAAAAGGAGAGTTTAAATCCGCCCCCCCCTTTATTGTAGGAGTTATGTACATAGAAAAATTGGCGAATGACTTTTTAGAAGCTTAGGTCAAACCCTCTCCTTACTGAAAACAACTGCGGTTCTAGTGCTTCACCATAATGACGTTTTTATCCCTAATTTTAAATCGTATTGAAATTTTAAAATATTAACACAGTAAAATTCTAGTGAGATCTCTAATGACTGGCTAAGATAGGAATTCCAATAGAATATAAGTGTTTTGATCAAATTAGTAATTGAAAATTATTTATAGAAAATATAAAAGTGAGTTTCTCGAATTTTTGTCACATCAAAAATTGATAAAATATTTTGAAAGATATAAAAGTACATGAAAGATTGAAAAGTAATTCAGAATTATTAAAAGTTGATCAATTCTTCTTTTTAACTCTCACCAGAATAGAAATGAGGAAATACCGTTCTCCTTTATGCTAGTTCAATTGACACGAGAAAAACAAGTTATTGTATCAGTCATGTCTCTTATTTGTGTAATATAACTTCAGAGACAAGTCAGCATATTCATAGTTAATTAAACCGTAATAAAACATTGCTAAAACACATTCAATCTTCAGATAAGAATGAAGTCACCCAAGAATAGACATAAGAGCTACATCTTTTGTTTTGTAGATGTGAAATAGTAGTGGGTGTGTTTTTAATTTGATGAAAGTAAGAATATTAAAGCATAATTTTTGTTATTGATTTTTTTAAAAATTATTTGAAAAATATGTATTTTTATCTGAAAAAAAATGGTGAGATTGATATTTATTCCTAGCCTTCTTAGAATGTGAAATATAAACATTATTTTTATATATAAAAGTGCGTTCTCTTTTAATACTCTTTCTCTTCTGTCCCTCATTTTACAAGATGGTGATATTGTAATCCTAATGAGGCATCTCTCTAGGATATTACATACCATTGTATTTATTATTTCTACTCTTATTGACATGTTCATGGTATACATCTATTGTATTTTCGTGGCAAGAAGCTCATACATCATATATTTCCACGGCAGTATTTTGTTACTTTGAAATTGACCAAGACACATGGGAAGAACTTGCATACAATAGATACATTGCTCTACAGTCCACAAAAAAACTAGTGAAAAGAGGAGAAAATGGTCATCCTGTGCTCAAACTATCCAAGGAATTCAACTGAATTTCGTAAGTAGAAATCGAACGTAAAAATTAATCTCAGACGGACCCTTGAAATAAAACACATTTTGTAAACACAACTAGCACAGGGTATCTAGTATGTGGGAGGTGTGGGTTAAAGCTACAATTATACTTATCACTGTATACTTATCATTTTCTGTAGACAATAAACACTGTAGGTTTATATATCAAATATGCCAAATGCCTTTATATATAGCAGCACATCAACGAGTACAGGACGGCATTTCCAACATTAACATGGCAACTCTGGACAAGAACACATGAATGTTACGTTAATAATTCAGAATTGTGACGTGATCGCTGACAGTGTCTTCCTTTACTCAGTTAGTCGAGAGGTTATCATTACCGTACACATGACACATCCATAGGTGCTCCGAGCTCCCTCTGAGTATATCTACAATATACTGTAAGAGAAAACACATCGATGTTATATAATGATAACGGAAGAGTATACGGGCACCAGCAGCTAAACAAATGAAATATCGCAGTGGATAATCAGTAAGCAGAGGAGGGAACATAAAAGCATAGACATACAACATCAAGGACTGTACAAGGCAAGAGTTTTCCTCACTCGTCCTCATTGTTCAAAATATAAATTGTTGGTGGACTCTGTGTGTTGATGCATCCATTATGGTACCCCTATGATCCAGGCGGGTATTGTTTATAGAAAAAAATAATATCCGCAATTATACGATAACTGAAAGTTCTAGTTCTCTGTTGATTAACAAACATTCTTTTTATTAATACTGTTCATTTCTACCACACCACATTTAAAGCCCAGCTCCTTTATTCTGGACAATGAAAAAAAAATCATCTTCATTAATTTCGTTTGATCATGCAGTTTCTGTCAAAGAGTTAAATATATCGACGCGATCCAAACCCTGTCATTCGATACATTGAAAGAACCTGCCAATTTATCTGATCTCATTACATTGAACACCCGAATGACCAGGCACAAAATACATGCGAGACCTTCCAACTTTTACCTCTCCCACAGCATCACGCCAACTGTTCACGAATATAGCCATTTAAAAAAAATTAGGTATGTTGATTATCATCTTCGCACACATGACATGTCGACATGTGCTCAGATCTTCGCTTCAGTAAATATCCCAGGGTAAAACGGCTGATGGTTCCGTTTCTATGTTTGTTCAGTGTTATTTTTTGTTAACATAAACTATGACAATCAATACAAGGTAACTGCGTGAAACGTAACAACAATTAGACTTACGTAAAATACAGGTTTATATTTCGTTTTAATGGGACACTACAGACTATATCTAAAACTAGTGGGTAATGATGAGCACACAAGAAATCATAAAAATTGCAATACACAAATCACATTCAATGTGGGGTGCAAAGGGAACGCAATGCTCTAGGCGGACCCAGGGTTAGCAGATAATCAAGATCCCAAATGTACCTCCACGCGGTGCACCCTGGAAACATAAATACAGCAGCTCGAGCTGATTCTGGCCAAATCATTTGGGGATCGTGTCCGAGAATGTGGAGGTAGCAGATGGAAAGAGATCTGACTGCACAAGAGACAGACAATATCTCCGACACCACCAGCATCACCACATATAGCGACACTGTTGACATACAGTGAAGATAGTCAGTCTAGTCCGAACATTGGAGGGGCGGCCAATGTAAAATGCACGTAAAGGTAGATGCATGGCGAGAGACAAATAGATTTCATACCGAGTACAATGAAACAATGAAAGGGCAGAACAGCGCTAGAGGGCAGCGCGAACTGCAAATAGAAAGTGAAAAGTCTCTAGGAAAGGGGAACTACAAGCTCCGTCAGCTCGAGACGAGCATCTAGTTACCTGAGTTCCTTACAGGCAGAGACCCAGACCCATTCATTGGCGTTTGGTAAAGCAAGAAGACCTAATCCAACTCTAATGTCGAGCCTTCCTAAACCGGAAATATGCTCGCGAAGAGAAAGGGTTCTGTACCCGATGGGCTTAGGCAAGAAAGGGACAACGATGGTAGTCCTGGTCCAACTCTACTGTCAAGGTTTCCTATACCGGAAGTACACTTGCAGAGAGTAAGGGTTCCGTACCCGATGGGCTCAAGCACAAAAGGGACAACGATTTAGCCCTGGCCCAACTCTACTGTCAGGTTTTCCTACACCGGAAATACACTTGAAGAGAGAAATTGTTCAGTACCTGATGGGCTCAGGCGCTATTGGGACAAGGACGATCAGCTCGAGAACGCCTTGCTCTCAAACGCGTGGTGTGAGACTCGAACTTGGACAAGGGGTACACGATGTCGGTGAATGACACCTCGGCTAAGAGGGCGAAAGAGCCAGAGCCCAACTCCTCTGTTGAGTTCTTCCTCTTAAGGAACCAGGTTCACGGATGAGAAACAGTTCAGTACCCAATGGGCACAGCACGTCCAATTACACGAAGCAAGTTCATAGACAGTGGAACACCTCGTACGAGTCAGACGAGAGCAAAAATCGTCTGGGCGAAGAGTCGCCACTACGCGTGCCTGGAGACAGATATAGAGGCTGTCACAGGCTAAGGGTAGCCCACCCGAATTGTCAAGGCATGCCGAAATTGGATGTGCTAGGCCTACAAGGCGCATAACGGTGGCACAACGTAATCACGCTCCCGGCGGAAATCGCACGGACACCCGTGATGGTTACAATGGAGCGAACACAAAACAAACAAACAAACATTCAACGTTTCAACCAAAAGGTCTTTATCAAGACACAAACAATTATCGTTGTGATAATTTTTTCCATTCGTCGTCTTTTGATGTTTTGTTTGTGTCTTGATAAAGACCTTTTGGTTGAAACGTTGAATGTGATTTGTGTATTGCAATTTTTATGATTTCTTGTGTGCTCATCATTGCCCATCATTACACACTAGTTTAAGATATAGTCTGTGATGTCCCATTGAAACGAAACATAAACCTGTGTTTTACGTAAGTCTAATTAACATAAACTGCAAGCTGGCATATTTGTTAGTGATGTGAACTCTCGAGCGTCGCACGGGAGAAAAGTGCAATCAGTGATCTGGAGTCTGCTAGTGTAGTAGTCTAGATCACTGAGCTAGTTCTTATCATGCAAGATTCTTATCTCTTTTTAAGTTAATTTAAAAAGTAACAATTTAGAGATAAATCTTGATATAACAATGACGCTATAGCTTATCTAGAAGACTGCCAACAGTCTTGTCTTGTCGTAAACTCATGCCATCTATACACGTTTCTTGCATTACTATACGACGGCTGCTTCGATATGGCCAGCAGAGTTGTTACGTTGATTACTCTATTTATTGTGCCCGTGGCTGTTGTTACATACATACTGATCACCGGTACATCGTATAACTCAGAGCTACTCATGAAGTATACATGTCAGGCGCCGTACGTGAACCAATGGCTATCTAAATGTCATGAAAGTTCGTCTTCAGGTAGTACAAAAGCGCAGGATATAATAGACATTACCACTGACAACACAGATACAGTACCAAAATATTCCGAGCTTGACGTATACAATCAGTGCATGCTGGAGAATAAGGAAGAAGAACAAGAAAGAAGAAATGGTAAGGTTAGGCCTATATAAGAAGTGTTTTTTAAAGGTCTTTTTCTCTATCTAGTCTTTCGCACTTTTCGGGGCAACAACAAAACATCACCCATCTGTTATTTGGCATCTTCTGTACTTGGTCTAACTTTGCTCGCCAGCCTAGCTATATGATTCCAAATTAATCTGGTGTACCACAATTTAGTTTATTCTGAGGTGTCTATCTGAGGGCAGTTTTTGCCAGTCTGTTTCCACCATAGCATGCTCTATCCATTTCTGGCATTTTCCCCATCATGATGTATTCACATTCTCCTGGTGTCATCATGCCTTTTGTTTAATATAGTTACTGGAAACAAAATAAACATATTCTTGTTCAGTGTTCATTCTCAAACTACTGCTGGATCTCTCTTGTAGCAGGAACATGGTTCTATTAGATTTCCAGCAGGATGTAGTCCAGAGAACAGGCATGCTTTGTGTCACCGTTTTATTTTGGCCAAAGCCCGAAACATATGTCTTCGGCGGAAATATACATATGATGTTTTTCTGTCATGCATAGTAGATAGTCTGGACATAAATTATGTCATTCTTCAACATTCTGATATATATATATATATATATACATTTTGAGATTATTTCATGTCCAAGCTAAGAATCCAATAAATCACTTACATACTAAATTATTTTTTTGCAGTAAGCTTGTCAATTCTGATTTAGTTAATCATGCTATTATTGTAGTGATATTTTTAAAAAATATACAGATGTACATTTTATTAAGCTTACAGAAATATATATTTGTCAGTTGAAATTGCCTTGGAACAATTCAACCACCCTTTCCTACTTGTGAAACTTAATTCAACCACCCTGTCCTACTTGTGAAACTTAATTTGGTAAAACTACAGATTAACTTTTCACTGTTCTATAAATAGCACACTGTTTATATTTTTAACTAAGTAATGTCATGGATTTCTCCTGAATGCGCCTGTTCAGTTACTATCCTTGTCCCAATATATATTCATTTTTATAAGTTATTTATTTTTTAATTTTTAACTAATTCTAACCCTAATCTAAATACTAATTACAAATGAATATGCCTGTTCAATTAATATATCTTAATTTTAAATGCAAATTCTACTAATCACAGGGCAAAGGTTAGGCAATACCTCGAAACTAGAACAAAGGTCACATAAAGAGCTAAACCGTAGTTGCGCCCTTAATTAAACCAGCCTGTCCTACTTGTGAAACTTAATTCAACCAGCCTGTCATACTTTTGAAATTTAATTCTACCATCCTGTCCTATTTGTGAAACTTATTTAGTAAACATTTCAGAAATAAATGTATCTTTTGGAAATATCAATTGAAAAGGAAAACTGTTGCAGAAAATTTGTGGGCAAAGGAAAACAGGAAGAGAGGATACGAGAGAACATAAAATGAAATTGAAGTGCTCATCCGACAGAAGTCATGGTAAGTTACTTAGGACAATTGTAGTGGAATGTCTCATCTGGAAAAGGCTACGGTACTTCTTTATATATTTGGTAGCTACCAATGAAGGATGCAAACCACAATCAGGTTAGTACACAAGGGCAATCTGGCAGAACCATTTGAAGTTAAAATAGGAGTTCAACAAAGATGTTTACCATTTCCAACAATCTTTCTTATGGTTATAGGTTGGGTGATGAGATAAACAACTTAATGAAGGAAACATGAATACAGTGGATATTTCATATGCAAATGGAGGATCATGATTTTGCAGATGACTTAGGTCTACTATCACACAAATAGCACATGCAGGAAAACACAAACTGATATAAGTAGCAAAAACTGAATTTCAAATCAAAGTAAGTACCGGTAAAACAAAAGAAATAATAATTAATAATATGCTAAAAGATTTCACACACAAGTTCCTGGTTGAGGTAGAAACAAAAAGTAGAAAATGGAGATGGATGGTACACACCCTCAGAAAGAAGCTTGACAACATAACTAGACAGAATCTGAATTGGAACCCACAGGGAAAGAAAAGAGTTGAAATACCCGGAGAACAGTTGAGGAAGAGACCAAATAAATTGGTACCTCGTGGGCACAGATAAAGAGGACAGCTCATCACATAATTTTTTAAGAGAGTGGCAGTTGCAGTCCTATGTTTCACAGGGAACTGAAGGGAAATGAATGGGTTGCTTCTCATCCAGGTAACTGTTTATGTTTACTTGGCACTAGTTTGCAAAAAAGCAACACCTGTGGTCAACCCAGCCATCAAGAAATGGGTATTTGTAGATGATCTGTAGATGTAACATATTTTGCTAATGTTTCTATATCACAGGATTAAAACAACATGGGTTTAATGATTTTGTCAGCGAAAAGATAGGCCTCATAAGAGATGTACCAGATGTCAGACTACCCGCGTGAGTATTTAGTTTTATCTGTCAGACCAACTGTAAGATTACCAGAATAAACTAGCTAATAGAAATATCATTCTGGAAAATTCTCTTATGACCCTGACTTAGGACTTGTGACCACACTATATAATAATACCCATACTCCATCAGGGTCATAGAGGGGCTCCACAGGGAGGGGCCACACAGTTGATTTTTGACCAACTCAGTGGGGTTACTATAGGCACCAAGATGGGATCCAACTTTATCTGCTTGTTCATGGACCACCTTGAACACCTATGGCGGGCCCTTCCGATTGATGTTCAATAGGTATATTGATGATGGGATCAGCATTACTTACATGTCTGAAGCTGATCTAGCATGCTTCATACACTTTATTGATAGTTTTCACCTGGCCATCAAGTTCACATCAGAGATCTCCACCTTGCATGTGAACTTCCTGGACATATCCATCACTATCTAACCCTGCTGTCTCAGCACATTGGTACACTACAATCCGACTGATGCCCATAGCTCTCTTCTATACACCTCTTCTCATCCCTCCGCCTGTCAGGATTCCCTTCTATTCTCTCAACTTCAGCTCTGACTTTTATGTAGTGGTGAGGAGGACTTTGTTGAGAAAGCTCAACAGATGATGGATTTCTTCTGCTGTCAACTATGCTCAGACAGAGTCCTCAGGTCTGCCCTTATTCCAGTATACAGCCTCTCCCATTGGGACATCCTCTCTTGAACACTCGGAAGGTCTTCCTCTTTGAACAGGGTCAAACTTGTTCTTACTTTCCACCCCATAGTGCTCCTTTTTGTCATGTCCTTCTCCAACCCTTCCTCTTCTCCAGATGGACGCACAAAGTGTTCTGTGACACCCCTCTGGTTGCTGGTGTAACAAGAACCTCAAGGATCTACTGGTCCGGAGTCACCTCCAGCCTGACATTCCTAATCATTTTAGCATAATCAGCTGCAAATACAACAAATTCTTCACCTGTGCCTATATCAGAAGCGGTCTATCACATTCCCCAAAGCCACCTTCACTATTGAAGAGAGCTACATGTTTTCCAAATGCCATCTATACTATCATATGAAAGCATTGTGCCATGACATATATAGGTGAAACTGGCAGAAGACTTGCTGACAGATTCTGCGAACACCAATACAGCATCAAAAACCATTTGGGTTATCATGTGGACATCCACTTCAATGGCTTGGGCCATTGGGACGCCCAGAACATTCAGGTTAGGGGCATTAAGTCATACTTCTCTGACTTCTTCTTCTTCTTTCGTTCACTTGAAACATGTCTATATCTGTAATTCTGTCTCCTTAATAAAACTCAGTCTTTTGTAGTTCATACAGTGTCCCATAGAGTTTTGATTCCAGTGTTGTTTCCTCTGGCCAATATGTCTGCCTCAGCGTTTCATGCTCAGAACACTCTTGAAGTATATGTTTGGCACTCTGTGCTGCATGTACACATGGCCATACTTCTCTGACGACCGGACCCGTCTTTAGCATTGCTTGAGAACTGCTACATTTACCAATTTGGCACTCTTAAACCCTTCAGGATCAATGAGTGCTTGTCTCATGGATAATTTCAAGTTGTTCCATTATTTCTCTGTTTGTTCTGTGTCACATGTATGTAGCTGTTTGTGTATATTCCTTGTCTGTGTTATTCCACTTCTGACCTAGTTACAACTCTTCCGGTCTACAGTTTACTCAGCCATGTAAACATATGTAAGTGTTATTCTTATTTGTCGTGATGTGATGTGTATATTCAAATTTTGTCTTGATAACCACGTTATCATAAGGGCAGGCAAAGGCTTAGCAGCAATGAAGGTTATGGCTGCTGTGCAGTGTGAGCAGAGGTTGTTATTTGTACCAGGGTTTGGTTGTGGCTGTGGTGGAATATGCACTGGCAATTCTGACTCTTAGCCAAACTCAGATCAAAAGACTGGATAGAATCCAGAATGCAGAAATGCGTATCATACTGGGATGCACAAGAGACACATCAACAAGAGCTATGCGATACCTACTTGACTGCCCAACAGCTGAGCACAGATTATAGTATTTCCGTGCACGGGCGTACCTTCAAATATATGCAGATAAAAAAGGAACACCCGTTGCATTCTGAAATACAGAAAGTTAAAGGCAGCAGACTCAAAAAGGGAGGTCATGGATGGGATGTGCTGAGGATGTCATAAAAAGCGTGTGCAGATTGCAGGATGTGGCAGCAGGTGCGGAATGGATAAGTCTACCCACAGATTTCGAAACGTGTTTGAGAGTAGTAATATCACTTAGCAGGGAATGCAGAGAATGGTGTCCCACAGCTGTGGAGAAAGAAGTGCAGGCTGTGGTCAGTGAGAATATCAAAGAGGGGAATGTGATTATATACACCGATAGATCTGTGATTACGCATGCTCGCAGTGCTTGGGCCTTCACAGCTCAGTGCGCAGGTAAAACAATCAAGGAGGAGAGTGGTGCCTTTGCGGTCACTACGAGTAGTATGATCATGGAGACTATGGCTGTGACCAGGGCATTTGAGTGGCTACGCACATAGAAGGTAACTCAGGTCTTCATCTTGAGTGACTCTTATTAGTATGATTAAGAAGGTACAAGGTCTCGTTCTCGAACAGTGGATTGAGGCCTTGAGAAAGGCGAGCCTGAAAGTTGTTACATTTATTTTCATGCCGGGACATGTGAGCGTTCGAGGCAATGAAAGAGCGGATCGTGTGCGATTGTGGCACAGGGCAATGGGGCAATGGATCGCGCTGACGTTTTGAATTCCTTAAGAGATATAACACACGAGAGTGAGACTAATGTGGATGATTATTCCTTTTCAATAGCTAGGATTAAAGATCAGGGATTGAAATGCTGTGTTGCTAGAAGTGAAAATTTTGGAGGGCACAGAAGAATGATGGTCAACCAGCATAGGACCCGTACTGTCAGCAGAAGTGTAATGGCGGATACACTCAAGGAGAGATTGGAGCAACTATGGACATGTCCAGTTTGCAGTGATGATGATCCGACGACTAACTAACTTTGTCTTGATAAAGACCTTTTGATTGAAATGTCAATTTGTGTGTGTTATTGTGATTGTCTCCAGTGATTAGCCAAACTTGATCACCCTGTTCCTGGATTTACCTGTTGGTTTTCAGTTTTGTAAGTACATATTTATGATGTATTATAAATATGTTGATGTATTTTGCATAATTTATTTGTCAGATGTCAAGGAAAAGTGTATAATGGCAGTCTTCCAAAAGCTAGCATAGTTATGTGTTTCTACAACGAAGCATGGTCAACACTGCTGAGAAGTGTACATAGCATTCTTAGACAGAGCCCTGCTGAATTACTACAGGAGATTATACTTCTCGATGATAGCAGTTCCTTGGGTACTTCGGTTTTTTTGTTCCAAATTTTGTTTTTATCAAAAAAAAACTGATAGATAAAACTTAATTATGAGTTTATGGGATGTCTCTTCATGCTGAATAGAAGTGTTTATTTCCAAGTTGAGATAAAATCTAGCCATAATGTTTAGGAAATATATTTTCTAACTACACAGTACTCCAACTTTCTTTGAAGTGAAGTCACCATTACATTCCTCTAGCCTTATAATATTCTCTTACTATTCTAGTCTGGCATCTCCTTGCTTTGTACAGACTGAGTGACTGAGTGGTGAATAGTTAAACCCAAAAGTATTGGATTGCAAGTCAGTGCCCTAGTGTTAATGCCACACACATTAAAATTGTACAATAAAAGTATAGTACAATAGTATATAAAAATTGTTCAATGATAGTATAGTCAATTAGAGGATAGGCGTACGGTACATGAGAAACAGTTTGAATGTTTGCCGTTCAAGTTTAAAACTTTTGTTCATGTGGTCAGCACTTCACATATGCCTGGAAAAGTGACAACAATATTCCAGCACTGTTAGAATCACAGGTTCAGGGTCTGATCAGTAACAATTTTTCTGCTCATGATACTATTGTCTACACTGATGTGTCAGTGATTCGCTGTGTGTGCAGCTCATGAACTTCTTAAGTTGAGTGCGCTTGAGTTCAGCTTTATTTCATCTCTCCTTTTATACAATTGTAAGATATATTATTGTCTACACTGATGTGTCAGTGATTTTTCATGCGTTCTGCTCATGAACTCAAGCTCAGTGCTTTTTATTTCATCTTCTTTTATACTAGTTGATATATTATCCGATTCACTTCCAGGTGAAGATCATGCGACACAAATTTTTTTTCTCACACTGTCACAAAGTTGAATGATCAATATTTTGAATTTTGAGTACTCTAAACCAGAGATAAGCAAAATCTGGCTCCCATGGGTGATAAAATCTGGCCTGCTTAACCATTTTTACTGGCTATGAGTTCAGAAAACACTACTTGGAACCAAGGTATTAACTTTTATTACACTGCATTAAAATTATAAAACAAACATTTAGCCTATACAAAGCATACAAAAAGGCATTGTCTCTAGAGAACTCTTTTACCCCTGACCCCCTGCAAGGCATAAAGCACAAAAAAAGTAATTAAAAATATGTAATTTATCCCTGTAGCAGCATTACTTTTTGACTACATTATAGATTAATATAGATTCCTATATTAATCTGTGTATTTTAGTTCATCCTGGAGACAGGCTAGATTCCTATATTAATCTATTGTACTTATGTAAAACACAGGTTTTTTAAATTGTTCCACTAAGACATGACAATCACGAAAATCTAGAGGGTTATAATGAGCAAACAAGAAAACATACAAATTACAATACACAAAACATTTCTGTGTTGTGATAATTTCCATTAATCGGCTTTTGATGTTTTGTGTATATCTTGATAAAGATCTTTTAGTTGAAACGTTGAAAATATTTTGTGTATTGTAATTTGTATGTTTTCTTGTTTGCTAATTATAACCCCCTAGTTTTTGTGATAGTCCGTCGTGTCTTAGTGGAACAATTTTATAAGAATGTGTTTTACGTAAGTAAAATTGTTGTTACATTTCACACAGTTACCTTATATTGATTGTCATATATTAATCTATGTATTTCAGTTCATCTTGGAGACATGCTAGATTCCTATATTAGTGACAACTTCAAGAATGTAAAACTTGTACGGAGCAAGTCTCGTCTGGGTTTGATTAGAGCCAGAATGGAAGCAGCAAAGCATGCCACTGGCAAGGTTTGTTCTTGAAAATGACAAGATTTTTACATTGGAATTGTTTCTCATTTTAATCAATCTTGTACTTGTTGATATAAAAAGTTGATTGGATTTAGTTGAGTGAGTACCTGTTTTAGTTGAGTGAGTACCTGTTTTAGTTGAGTGAATACCTGTTTTAGTTGAGTGAATACCTGTTTTAGCTGAGTGAATACCTGTTTTAGTTGAGTGAATACCTGTTTTAGTTGAGTGAGTACCTGTTTTAGTTGAGTGAGTACCTGTTTTAGCTGAGTGAGTACCTGTTTTAGTTGAGTGAGTACCTGTTTTAGTTGAGTGAGTACCTGTTTTAGTTGAGTGAATACCTGTTTTAGTTGAGTGAGTACCTGTTTTAGTTGAGTGAGTACCTGTTTTAGTTGAGTGAGTACCTGTTTTAGTTGAGTGAGTACCTGTTTTAGTTGAGTGAATACCTGTTTTAGCTGAGTGAGTACCTGTTTTAGTTGAGTGAATACCTGTTTTAGTTGAGTGAGTACCTGTTTTAGTTGAGTGAGAACCTGTTTTAGTTGAGTGAGTACCTGTTTTAGTTGAGTGAGTACCTGTTTTAGTTGAGTGAGTACCTGTTTTAGTTGAGTGAGTACCTGTTTTAGTTGAGTGAGTACCTGTTTTAGTTGAGTGAGTACCTGTTTTAGTTGAGTGAGTACCTGTTTTAGGTGAGTGAGTACCTGTTTTAGTTGAGTGAGTACCTCTTTTAGCTGAGTGAGTACCTGTTTTAGCTGAGTGAGTACCTGTTTCAGCTGAGTGAGTACCTGTTTCAGTTGAGTGAGTACCTGTTTCAGTTGAGTGAGTACCTGTTTCAGTTGAGTGAGTACCTGTTTTAGTTGAGTGAGTACCTGTTTTAGTTGAGTGAGTACCTGTTTTAGTTGAGTGAGTACCTGTTTTAGTTGAGTGAGTACCTGTTTTAGTTGAGTGAATACCTGTTTTAGTTGAGTGAATACCTGTTTTAGTTGAGTGAATACCTGTTTTAGGACTTGATCAGAAGCTGCATCTGCTTTGTTTACTTATCTGGTGTCAGCCATCTGTAGCAGTCATTTCTCTTAGACTTTCTTGTATACCCTTCTTCCAGCTGAATATGTCTTTAACAAATTTCTCACAGTAGCTGCAGTATTCAGTTTGAAAATATTTTTATAAAAGAAATTGTCATAATTTTGTTCTGTTACCAGTGGCCAATTCTCCATACAGGAGTACATTTTTTGTGCCTATCATACTCCATTATGCATACATATCTATGTCGTATTGAATGATGTTGCTGGAGTGAAATCATGTTTGGGAATTCTTGCATGACCTAGTATCCGATGTTTAGTACACGTCTCAAGCAACGTATCGGAAATGTATGTACACAATTATTGATGTTTGTTAGCATTCATTATCAAACTCCTACTGGATATCTCTTGAAGCATTCATTATCAAACTCCTACTGGATATCTCTTGAAGCAGGACATTAATTTAACTATATTTTCAGCAAAATATAGTCCAGAGAATGGAGATGAGTTGTGTCATTATTTTTGTGTGTGCATCAGTGGCCTACACATCTGACTGGAAGCTGATATATTTCTAAGATGTTGTATTGCCTTTCTAAGATGTTGTATTGCCTTTCTAAAACCTTTAGGTTCTAGTATTCTTGGATTCTCACATCGAAGCTGGAAAGGCTTGGCTGGAGCCACTTCTCCACAGAATATCCCAAGACAGGAAGACTGTTGTTGTACCAATTGTCGACACTATTGAATCAGAGACCATGATATATCGTGGTGCTGATTTAGTGCGTGGAGGCTTTACTTGGTCGCTACTGCATAACTGGGAACCTCTTCCAGATGCTGTTCGAAAAAAGGTCATGGTGACAGCGGACCCATTCATGTAAGATTTTAGTGAATATTTTCTCCTGTTTTTTTGTGTAGATTTTTGTGTTGATGTTTCCAGAGTTCGTCAAGGTTGCGTGCTCTCACCTTTGCTATTCAATATATACATAGACAGAATAATAAAAGAGGTAAAAAGTTCAGATGGCAACATCACAGATTCAGAACAAGACAACCCAGAGCAAAAAAATAATGAAATAAATGAACTACTTTCCGCAGACGATAGAGCCTTATACGAAAATGAAGAACAACTACAAAGTCATGTTAATTCACTATCTGCAACATGTAGAAAATATAACATGAAGATCAATATACAAAAGACGGAAACTATGAAAATATGCAGAACACCAAGTCCACTAAACATACAGATAGACAATATAGGAGTAAAACAAGTAACAGAGTTCAAATATCTTTGTAGTATTTGTACAGAAAATGGAAGCCTCGATAAAGAAATAGAGATAAGATGTCAAAAAGCAAATGCAGTAACATACCATCACCACTACTTCATCCCAAGGTCGAGATGGAAGTCAAGAGACAAAGTTTCACATTACAGAAAGATAGTGACATGTGAGATGAAATGCTTGAGGAAAGCTGCCGGGGTCACCAGGCTTGATAGATTACAAAATGAATATATCAGGGAAAGAATAGGTATAATATCTTGTACAGATTACATAGAGAGAGAACAGATCAAGTGGTTTGGCCATATTATGAGAGTATATCACGAAAAGTTGCCCATATAAGCATATAACCAAATGAGATCAGGGTACAAAGCTAGAGGAAGACCACGAAAAAGATGGATAGAAAACGTTAGGGGCATCCTAAACAGACACAGTCATAGCACAGCTGAGGCCACACATCTGGCTTTAGAACACAAGCTCGAGCTCCAATCACCCCTACGCTTAACGGCAAGAGTGAATCACAAACTACCTGGGGAAAGACAATAGACAATAGCTTCCAGAGTTGCACACCTGTGAGACTGAAGAGTTATAGGTTTGATGATGGTAATGATGTGTTATCATTAAAGGTCACACATTTCCAGAAATGTCAGCAGTTGAGATCGCCCATAAGAATGAGTACATTCTGGAAGAAAAGGCCACCTCAATAATAAAAGTAACTTCATTGCAAGGAGGAAATAAACACATGGCAAGTACAACTTCTATGACAGATGGTAAAGGTAGGTCCCACAGCAGCAACACAGCGACGAGGATGAAACTTGTCATATATTCAACTGCAGCAACTATTAGGTGGGATGGCTAGTTTCCTTAATTGCTGTATTTACCTTCCCCAACTCATGTGTCGGAAACCAATTTAAGCTGGTTTGACTGGAAGAGCGTTCATGTCGGGTGAGAAATCTCGACTGGGATTTTTTGTGTCAAGACCCGGTTTCAAACCAGGCATGTTGTAATCTGGTAGTAGTAAGTAAGCTCACAACCAACTAAACTACTATGCTTCTCAGATACTACACATACTGACCAAAAGGGAGCAGATTATGATACATTACCCAGAACAGGCCAAATTAAAATAAGACATCACTTGTACACCAGGTTCAAGACAGGTAACAGACTAGTGCCACTGTCAGAAGACAGATGGGATATCAGACCATGTCCTGCACAACTCTTCTCTAGCTGGTGAACGTGAGGAGTCATATAGAACCTAGACCCAAACACTTTTGATAGGGAAATTGCAATTCTGAAATAAACTTTCAACATCACGTGCCTAAGGTTGGCTGCAACAGACCTCCAACATCTGTCTTTTTCTTTGGAGGTGCACTCTGCTAGACTACATCTCTTGATGTTTCCCTCCCACTTGTATCTCTGTATACCTCTTGTTCGCCGCCCCTCGACTCTACCCTCAAGTACGGTCTTAATCAATGTATCCTAGATCTTTGTACATATGAAGTATTGTTATAAACCTCTGTGATGTTCTCTTTTATGAAGTTCTCCTTATTATTCTATATCTTCACATCTCAAAGGCATATCCATTCTGTCTTTTAGCTGCTTGTTCATTATTGTCTATGTTTCTGAGCTGTACATCAATACAGAATGGTTGGTTGGTGTTTGCTGATGCAGTGGTCCATGAGCTCATGCCCTTTGACCCACTGCCATTATGTGATATATGCATGTGTTTGTGAGCTGTTGTTTTGTTCTATATAATGTTTTCCATGTATCTGGCCGTGGAGGGAGAAGCATTTTCCTGATGTCATCCAACGCTGGACATTCAAAAAGGTGGTGGTCAACAGTTTCATAGGGATGTGTGCACAGCTGTTTCCCTGGAATGTGTTGTGGCTGTATTCTGTTCAGGTGATTGTTAAGCTGTACATGTTGTGTGCACAGTCGGAAAATGATACTCTGATCTTTCCTTCCCAGGAGGTTGATGTTGTCTTTAAGATTTGGACTGGTCATATATTTATAGATTTCCCTCCCATTGTTTCCCATGACTCATCTGTTCATCCAATTTTCTTTGTTCACCGATTTCAACAACATTTTAACTGTGTGCATGGTAGTTTGTGTATATAGCTTGGTTGTTCTTGTTGTGCTCCCTTCTTTTCTAGTCTGTCTGTGTCATTACCAGGTGTGTTTGAGTCACAAGGAATCCACTGCATAACAATGCTGACCTCATAAGATGTAAGCAGCTGGTTGGCATGGTGATATATTTCAATTAACTCAGGCTTACAATGTCCATGACATTCTAGTGCTTGAAGAGTGGATATAGTCTGTAAAAATCACAATGTTCTTCCCCATAGACATCAAACAACTCATCAGATGTTTCGCCTGGATATTCTATATATATATACACCTTAACCTGCTTTGATGATGGTTTTGAAAGCAAACCCATCAGTATAGGCATGAATCCATTGTTCTGGGTAGGTGTCTATTGTTTTCTGTGTTGGTTGCTTTCATAAGACTTACTGGGTCAGAACTTTTTGTTGCATTATCTCTTGTGTCTTAATTTCCAGTAATTTTAAACCTTCATCCAGCCGAAGATGGACGTGTCGGGCCATTGGCGCCAATTAAAACAGCGACACAACGTATTTCTATTCTCTGGACTACATCCTGCTAGAAATCTAGTAGAACAGTGGTCTTGCTACAAGGGAGATCCAGCAGGAGTTTGAGAATGAAAGATGAAGAAGAAGAAGAAAACCTTCATGTGGTGGTAAACATTGTTCTACTCTTTGCAGTTTTTGTCTCTTGTCTGGAAGGTGGTAACTGTCTTTTATTTCATTGACATGGCTCAGGACTGACTTTTGTTTTATTCTGTGGTTTGGTTGCCAGTTTTCTACAAGTTGTTTATTTGGGTGGTCTTTGTTCATTCTTTTGCTTCTTTCTTAAGTCTCCATTGCAGCCATATCTCTCCGCATCTCAAGGGGTTCTACATTCGAATGTATTTCACATGCAGCCGTCGGTGTAGATCTCATTGCTCCACTAATAAGACGTAGGGCATTGTTCTGCACTCTGTCTAGGGATTCTACATTTGTTGTGGAACATGTTGTGAGGAGTGCACTTGTATTCTAAAGCAGAACGTATGTAACCAAGGTATAGTCCTCTAAGGGTATCCTTGTCTGATCCCCAAGATGTGCCAGTGAGTCTTTTCAGTAGTTGTAACCGTTTAAGTGCATTATTTTTGACATTTTCTACATGCTTCTTGAGAGTGAGCTGCCGATCAAGCGTGATTCCAAGATATGTGGGATGTTCTTCTCTTGGCAATTTCTGTGTATCCAACCATAGAGTGATATTTTCTATAGCTACTTTATGACTCTTGATAAAGATGGTATAGACAGTTTTCTCACAGTTTATTTTCAGCTTCCATGTTTGACAGCATGTGTGTAGTCTTCTTAAATCTCCATTTAGTCTTTTGGTTGCACTTTCAACATTCTCATGGCTCTGCCATATTGTTAGGTCATCAGCATAGAGGGCTTTTTCAGCTTTGATATGTTTGTCAAGGTCATTAATGTAAAGGAGAAAGAGGGTGCAGCTTAAAGCAGAACCCTGTGGTAAGCCTTCCTCTAGAACTTCATTAGATGAGATTTCATCATTTGTCTTTGTCTGGATTGTTCTATCAATGGGTAAGTATTTTATCCAGTTATATAGCTTTCCGCTAATTCCCACCTCAATCATCTTCATCAGGAGGCCCTTTCTTCATACTTGATCTGTGTCAACCTAAACAGTTGGTCTTCTATGCAACTGCCTTTTCTTAAGCCAACCTGTTCATGGCAGAGGATGTTTGAGCTCTCGAGGAACCAGTAAAGTCATATGTTAACCATTCTTTCTGCCAATTTCCCAAGACATGATGTTAGGAATATAGGGCTGTAGCTGTTGCATTCATCTGAGGTTTGGTGCTTTTCAGGTTGGAAAAGATGTGAGCATTTCTCTCTCCAGTATTTAAAGCAGTTTTCCCATTTCTCCAGGTCATATTTATTAGTTTAAGGAGTACATATTTCCCTAATGTGCCCATGTGTGTTACATTTCATTGTCAATTTTATATGGTCCAGGAGACTTTCTAGGCTTTAGTCTCTTCAGCCCTTGTTGGATTTCCTGCATAGTGAAGTCTATCTTCATGTATGGATGAGCTAGAAGTTTGAATTTTTTCTTGCTGCTATCAATACAGAATAGATATAGTATATTATCATTATTTTTTTTTAGCTTAAGTGTTAAATACTGCATTTGGTTATTTATATTAATTTTTAGCTTGTTTATAATTTGTTTAGATGTTAATATTTTCCTCATGTCATTGAAAGTACTTCTAGCCATTCCTATTCTCGATTTTAACTTCAGTTTCACGTCTGTCATCATTTATGCTGATGTGTTCAAGATATTGGTAATAGCCAAATGACTGAGGATAGAGATACATGGAGGGTGTTTTTTGTGCTGTCTCCAGTGTGGCACCCCTATGAACCTGATGTTGTGCTGATGTCTTAATTGTAGCACCCCTATGATCCTGGGTTGTAGGTCTTATTATATTATTATAATTTTTGCGGTTATGTCCAAAATGACATAACAAAACATGTTCCAGATAACAAAGTCAAATGAAGACTGAAAAATAGATGTATAGTTATCACAATAAACCTGAACAAAGAAGGACTCAGGTGAAACATCTGGCCCTGAAGTGACAGTTAAAAGCTCCCACCTCTAAATTTAAAACAAATTTGGAATCACAGAATTAACATACACCTGTGGAATACATAATAGACAATTACTTTATTAAAAGAGAGTTATAATGTATTATTGTCAATGATCGTTAATATTACTAATATATAGCAAAAGTAGCAAACGTAATCTCAATGAGACATAACAAAAAACAAAGTAGCAAGGAATTTTTGGACTTTATGGTCCAATAAGGAGCTTTATCAAGAAACAACAATGTACTAGAAATTTTCAAAAATGCAATGTGCAATATGATCAATACAATGAGATGTTCTTACAACCGCATCTCATTGTATTTCCAATACATAATATAATACATTACATAATACATTATCATAGGTGTTATCTATGATTATTTTTGTTACTGGTGCATTGTCTACCTTGTCGGAAATCCTGTGTCAGTTTGGTTATTGTGTATACTTGATTTGAGATGTAGCATTGCTTGGTTGAATGAATGTTGCAAGTGTTGGATGAATGTTACAAGTGTTGGATGAATGTTACAAGTGTTGGATGAATGTTGCAAGTGTTGAATCAATGTTACAAGTGTTGGATGAATGTTACAAGTGTTGAATCAATGTTGCAAGTGTTGGATGAATGTTACAAGTGTTGGATGAATGTTGCAAGTGTTGAATCAATGTTACAAGTGTTGGATGAATGTTGCAAGTGTTGGATGAATGTTATGTTGCAAGTGGTGGATGAATGCTGCAAGTATTGGATCAATGTTGCAAGTGTTGGGTATTATAACTTATTGTTCACGATTTACAGAACTCCTACGATGCCAGGTGGCCTGTTTGCCATGGACAGGGACTACTTCTATGAGCTGGGAGAGTATGATGCTGGTATGGACATTTGGGGAGGTGAAAACATGGAGATGTCATTCAGGGTGAGCTTACTTGTATCACTCAGTCAGATCTATGCTACTGTGTGTAAAACATAGAGATATACTTGTATCACTCAGTCAGATCTATGCTACTGTGTGTAAAACATAGAGATATACTTGTATCACTCAGTCAGATCTATGCTACTGTGTGTAAAACATAGAGATATACTTGTATCACTCAGTCAGATCTATGCTACTGTGTGTAAAACATAGAGATATACTTGTATCACTCAGTCAGATCTATGCTACTGTGTGTAAAACATAGAGATATACTTGTATCACTCAGTCAGATCTATGCTACTGTGTGTAAAACATAGAGATATACTTGTATCACTCAGTCAGATCTATGCTACTGTGTGTAAAACATAGAGATATACTTGTATCACTCAGTCAGATCTATGCTACTGTGTGTAAAACATAGAGATATACTTGTATCACTCAGTCAGATCTATGCTACTGTGTGTAAAACATAGAGATATACTTGTATCACTCAGTCAGATCTATGCTACTGTGTGTAAAACATAGAGATATACTTGTATCACTCAGTCAGATCTATGCTACTGTGTGTAAAACATAGAGATATACTTGTATCACTCAGTCAGATCTATGCTACTGTGTGTAAAACATAGAGATATACTTGTATCACTCAGTCAGATCTATGCTACTGTGTGTAAAACATAGATATACTTGTATCACTCAGTCAGATCTATGCTACTGTGTGTAAAACATAGAGATATACTTGTATCACTCAGTCAGATCTATGCTACTGTGTGTAAAACATAGAGATATACTTGTATCACTCAGTCAGATCTATGCTACTGTGTGTAAAACATAGAGATATACTTGTATCACTCAGTCAGATCTATGCTACTGTGTGTAAAACATAGAGATATACTTGTATCACTCAGTCAGATCTATGCTACTGTGTGTAAAACATAGAGATATACTTGTATCACTCAGTCAGATCTATGCTACTGTGTGTAAAACATAGAGATATACTTGTATCACTCAGTCAGATCTATGCTACTGTGTGTAAAACATAGAGATATACTTGTATCACTCAGTCAGATCTATGCTACTGTGTGTAAAACATAGAGATATACTTGTATCACTCAGTCAGATCTATGCTACTGTGTGTAAAACATAGAGATATACTTGTATCACTCAGTCAGATCTATGCTACTGTGTGTAAAACATAGAGATATACTTGTATCACTCAGTCAGATCTATGCTACTGTGTGTAAAACATAGAGATATACTTGTATCACTCAGTCAGATCTATGCTACTGTGTGTAAAACATAGAGATATACTTGTATCACTCAGTCAGATCTATGCTACTGTGTGTAAAACATAGAGATATACTTGTATCACTCAGTCAGATCTATGCTACTGTGTGTAAAACATAGAGATATACTTGTATCACTCAGTCAGATCTATGCTACTGTGTGTAAAACATAGAGATATACTTGTATCACTCAGTCAGATCTATGCTACTGTGTGTAAAACATAGAGATATACTTGTATCACTCAGTCAGATCTATGCTACTGTGTGTAAAACATAGAGATATACTTGTATCACTCAGTCAGATCTATGCTACTGTGTGTAAAACATAGAGATATACTTGTATCACTCAGTCAGATCTATGCTACTGTGTGTAAAACATAGAGATATACTTGTATCACTCAGTCAGATCTATGCTACTGTGTGTAAAACATAGAGATATACTTGTATCACTCAGTCAGATCTATGCTACTGTGTGTAAAACATAGAGATATACTTGTATCACTCAGTCAGATCTATGCTACTGTGTGTAAAACATAGAGATATACTTGTATCACTCAGTCAGATCTATGCTACTGTGTGTAAAACATAGAGATATACTTGTATCACTCAGTCAGATCTATGCTACTGTGTGTAAAACATAGAGATATACTTGTATCACTCAGTCAGATCTATGCTACTGTGTGTAAAACATAGAGATATACTTGTATCACTCAGTCAGATCTATGCTACTGTGTGTAAAACATAGAGATATACTTGTATCACTCAGTCAGATCTATGCTACTGTGTGTAAAACATAGAGATATACTTGTATCACTCAGTCAGATCTATGCTACTGTGTGTAAAACATAGAGATATACTTGTATCACTCAGTCAGATCTATGCTACTGTGTGTAAAACATAGAGATATACTTGTATCACTCAGTCAGATCTATGCTACTGTGTGTAAAACATAGAGATATACTTGTATCACTCAGTCAGATCTATGCTACTGTGTGTAAAACATAGAGATATACTTGTATCACTCAGTCAGATCTATGCTACTGTGTGTAAAACATAGAGATATACTTGTATCACTCAGTCAGATCTATGCTACTGTGTGTAAAACATAGAGATATACTTGTATCACTCAGTCAGATCTATGCTACTGTGTGTAAAACATAGAGATATACTTGTATCACTCAGTCAGATCTATGCTACTGTGTGTAAAACATAGAGATATACTTGTATCACTCAGTCAGATCTATGCTACTGTGTGTAAAACATAGAGATATACTTGTATCACTCAGTCAGATCTATGCTACTGTGTGTAAAACATAGAGATATACTTGTATCACTCAGTCAGATCTATGCTACTGTGTGTAAAACATAGAGATATACTTGTATCACTCAGTCAGATCTATGCTACTGTGTGTAAAACATAGAGATATACTTGTATCACTCAGTCAGATCTATGCTACTGTGTGTAAAACATAGAGATATACTTGTATCACTCAGTCAGATCTATGCTACTGTGTGTAAAACATAGAGATATACTTGTATCACTCAGTCAGATCTATGCTACTGTGTGTAAAACATAGAGATATACTTGTATCACTCAGTCAGATCTATGCTACTGTGTGTAAAACATAGAGATATACTTGTATCACTCAGTCAGATCTATGCTACTGTGTGTAAAACATAGAGATATACTTGTATCACTCAGTCAGATCTATGCTACTGTGTGTAAAACATAGAGATATACTTGTATCACTCAGTCAGATCTATGCTACTGTGTGTAAAACATAGAGATATACTTGTATCACTCAGTCAGATCTATGCTACTGTGTGTAAAACATAGAGATATACTTGTATCACTCAGTCAGATCTATGCTACTGTGTGTAAAACATAGAGATATACTTGTATCACTCAGTCAGATCTATGCTACTGTGTGTAAAACATAGAGATATACTTGTATCACTCAGTCAGATCTATGCTACTGTGTGTAAAACATAGAGATATACTTGTATCACTCAGTCAGATCTATGCTACTGTGTGTAAAACATAGAGATATACTTGTATCACTCAGTCAGATCTATGCTACTGTGTGTAAAACATAGAGATATACTTGTATCACTCAGTCAGATCTATGCTACTGTGTGTAAAACATAGAGATATACTTGTATCACTCAGTCAGATCTATGCTACTGTGTGTAAAACATAGAGATATACTTGTATCACTCAGTCAGATCTATGCTACTGTGTGTAAAACATAGAGATATACTTGTATCACTCAGTCAGATCTATGCTACTGTGTGTAAAACATAGAGATATACTTGTATCACTCAGTCAGATCTATGCTACTGTGTGTAAAACATAGAGATATACTTGTATCACTCAGTCAGATCTATGCTACTGTGTGTAAAACATAGAGATATACTTGTATCACTCAGTCAGATCTATGCTACTGTGTGTAAAACATAGAGATATACTTGTATCACTCAGTCAGATCTATGCTACTGTGTGTAAAACATAGAGATATACTTGTATCACTCAGTCAGATCTATGCTACTGTGTGTAAAACATAGAGATATACTTGTATCACTCAGTCAGATCTATGCTACTGTGTGTAAAACATAGAGATATACTTGTATCACTCAGTCAGATCTATGCTACTGTGTGTAAAACATAGAGATATACTTGTATCACTCAGTCAGATCTATGCTACTGTGTGTAAAACATAGAGATATACTTGTATCACTCAGTCAGATCTATGCTACTGTGTGTAAAACATAGAGATATACTTGTATCACTCAGTCAGATCTATGCTACTGTGTGTAAAACATAGAGATATACTTGTATCACTCAGTCAGATCTATGCTACTGTGTGTAAAACATAGAGATATACTTGTATCACTCAGTCAGATCTATGCTACTGTGTGTAAAACATAGAGATATACTTGTATCACTCAGTCAGATCTATGCTACTGTGTGTAAAACATAGAGATATACTTGTATCACTCAGTCAGATCTATGCTACTGTGTGTAAAACATAGAGATATACTTGTATCACTCAGTCAGATCTATGCTACTGTGTGTAAAACATAGAGATATACTTGTATCACTCAGTCAGATCTATGCTACTGTGTGTAAAACATAGAGATATACTTGTATCACTCAGTCAGATCTATGCTACTGTGTGTAAAACATAGAGATATACTTGTATCACTCAGTCAGATCTATGCTACTGTGTGTAAAACATAGAGATATACTTGTATCACTCAGTCAGATCTATGCTACTGTGTGTAAAACATAGAGATATACTTGTATCACTCAGTCAGATCTATGCTACTGTGTGTAAAACATAGAGATATACTTGTATCACTCAGTCAGATCTATGCTACTGTGTGTAAAACATAGAGATATACTTGTATCACTCAGTCAGATCTATGCTACTGTGTGTAAAACATAGAGATATACTTGTATCACTCAGTCAGATCTATGCTACTGTGTGTAAAACATAGAGATATACTTGTATCACTCAGTCAGATCTATGCTACTGTGTGTAAAACATAGAGATATACTTGTATCACTCAGTCAGATCTATGCTACTGTGTGTAAAACATAGAGATATACTTGTATCACTCAGTCAGATCTATGCTACTGTGTGTAAAACATAGAGATATACTTGTATCACTCAGTCAGATCTATGCTACTGTGTGTAAAACATAGAGATATACTTGTATCACTCAGTCAGATCTATGCTACTGTGTGTAAAACATAGAGATATACTTGTATCACTCAGTCAGATCTATGCTACTGTGTGTAAAACATAGAGATATACTTGTATCACTCAGTCAGATCTATGCTACTGTGTGTAAAACATAGAGATATACTTGTATCACTCAGTCAGATCTATGCTACTGTGTGTAAAACATAGAGATATACTTGTATCACTCAGTCAGATCTATGCTACTGTGTGTAAAACATAGAGATATACTTGTATCACTCAGTCAGATCTATGCTACTGTGTGTAAAACATAGAGATATACTTGTATCACTCAGTCAGATCTATGCTACTGTGTGTAAAACATAGAGATATACTTGTATCACTCAGTCAGATCTATGCTACTGTGTGTAAAACATAGAGATATACTTGTATCACTCAGTCAGATCTATGCTACTGTGTGTAAAACATAGAGATATACTTGTATCACTCAGTCAGATCTATGCTACTGTGTGTAAAACATAGAGATATACTTGTATCACTCAGTCAGATCTATGCTACTGTGTGTAAAACATAGAGATATACTTGTATCACTCAGTCAGATCTATGCTACTGTGTGTAAAACATAGAGATATACTTGTATCACTCAGTCAGATCTATGCTACTGTGTGTAAAACATAGAGATATACTTGTATCACTCAGTCAGATCTATGCTACTGTGTGTAAAACATAGAGATATACTTGTATCACTCAGTCAGATCTATGCTACTGTGTGTAAAACATAGAGATATACTTGTATCACTCAGTCAGATCTATGCTACTGTGTGTAAAACATAGAGATATACTTGTATCACTCAGTCAGATCTATGCTACTGTGTGTAAAACATAGAGATATACTTGTATCACTCAGTCAGATCTATGCTACTGTGTGTAAAACATAGAGATATACTTGTATCACTCAGTCAGATCTATGCTACTGTGTGTAAAACATAGAGATATACTTGTATCACTCAGTCAGATCTATGCTACTGTGTGTAAAACATAGAGATATACTTGTATCACTCAGTCAGATCTATGCTACTGTGTGTAAAACATAGAGATATACTTGTATCACTCAGTCAGATCTATGCTACTGTGTGTAAAACATAGAGATATACTTGTATCACTCAGTCAGATCTATGCTACTGTGTGTAAAACATAGAGATATACTTCTGGATAGAATATCTGTATCTTATCAGGCTAAGACCAGGAGCTTCACAGAAGCTGATATTGACAGTGACCAGCATATCGCACTAATGACTCTTCAGATTATACTATAAAAGAATTACCATTTTAACAAAGGCTCTTGTCTGAGATTAGATTTCGAAAAGCTAATAAACCCAGAAATTGTTGATATATTTAAACAGCTTGCAACTGGGGAGGGAGGGGAGGAGTTTAGTAGCTCTCCATCTTCTTTGAGGATGATTGAAATATAGTAACTGACAATATGAATAATGCAAGTCTAGACACAGCAATAACAATTCTAGGTAACAAAAGATAACGTGCAATGTTTGGACAACCGATGACATAATGAAGCTATGCGATGTCCGGAGAGAACTCAAGAAAGTAAAGATAAAAAATCCTGTCACAGTGTGGAGGTATAGCAAATTAAATAAAAATATCAAAGAAGATTTTTTTTTAAAAGCCAAAGAGAACGGGATTTCTGAAAAATGTGAGCCTATCAATGAGGATATGAGGTAAGGTAACAATAAAACAGCATTTGCCACTTTAAAAATGTTAACACAATCACACAGATTACCAACAACTATCATTTAAAAATGTTAACACAATCACACAGATTACCAACAACTATCATTTAAAAATGTTAACACAATCACACAGATTACCAACAACTATCATTTAAAAATGTTAACACAATCACACAGATTACCAACAACTATCATTTAAAATAACAACGGAATGTTGCTCAATGAAAAAAAAGACATAATGAAAAGGTTGATGGAATATTGCAGAGGTTTATATAAATGTGAAATTGCGCCAGACTATCAGGTATTTAAAGATAGTTTGTCTAATAACAGAATTGGAAAGTCCTGATAACTGGCAAAAAATGGAGCAAGTATGCCTCAACCAGAAATTTCTACCAACCTTAGAACATTTAAACACATTATCCACAACAACTGTAAGCAACAATGGATGGACTACTGGGTCACTGAGTCAAAAAGAAGAGAGCTATATGCAGACATGCCCCAACCAAATCTACATGGCGGCATAAATAGACTACTCCGCAGAGATCAAACCACAATATTTAGGCTGCGAACAACATATGTACAACTTAACAAATACCAACAAAGAATTGCCACAAACCATACACCATACTGCAACCACTGCAATAGACAAAAGAAGAAACAGTAAAACACCACCCTATTGAATGCCCTGCACTACAAGACCTGCGAAAACAGCCATTACCACTAAACCTCTCCATCACAAACACCCTTTATACAGACACAACACAATGGAAGAATACATGCACCTACTATCACCTGGCACAAGGAAGAAAGAGTGAAAACATTTTCACAACCCCAGTGATCGAATAAAGTAAAAAGCAAAAACCGAATTGGGAAATGCAGAATATTGAGGGAGATATTGTCAATAGCCCTGGAATCTTTAAAAGAAAATAAATCACCAGATGTAGATAATATTCCAGTGGAACTCCTAAAACATGCGGGATGCGGGAGAATAGCTGATACTGTTAAACAGCCATCTGCCAGAAAATATGGACTAGAAAAGCATGGCCTAGAATTTGGACACAATCGTGAATAATACCGCTTCCTAAGAAAAAGGTCCTCAAACTGTGCAAGAATTACATAACTATTAATCTAATCACACATTCTAGCAAGGTCATGCTCAAGATCATTCTGAACAAAATACAAGTTAAATCAAAGGAATTGTTAGCAAAAGAATACACTGGTTTCCGTTTAAAGAAAAGTACCACAGAACAGATTTTTATCCTCAAAATATTGATAGAAAAGAATCACATTGAATAGTCTGTGTAGCCACTTTATATCTGTCATTGTTAGCATTTTTATTAGTTCTATAGGTGTGCTGTCTTTATTATTTGGTGCATGTTCATCTGCGTCTTCAATTTCGGATTTCAGGTTGTGTGGTTCTAGGTCTTCTTCTGTTGTAGTTATTGTTGTAATCACTTCTCCTTACCTTTAAGTTTAACATGATATCTTTTTCCTAGCGTAAAACATGTTGTCATTCAGGGTGGGATCTATGTTTCTTAGCCTAAAACATGTCATTTAGGGTAAGATATATGCTTCTTAGCATGAAATATGATATAATTTATGGAATTCATTCTTGATCAGTATTCCTAGCTCATGTTCCTGGTAATCTCCTATTGAGTGTATTAAAAATAACGTTCAATCTTAATCTAGATTGATTCAGTTCGAAAATTGTCGGAGATTGTATTGTAACTATATCATATTCACATTCAGATCTGGCAGTGCGGTGGCAAATTAGAAATTGTACCTTGTTCGCATGTCGGCCATGTTTTCCGTCAGTTCAGACCATACAGCTCACCCACAGGCGAGGATACTGCCACAAAGAATGCTGCTCGTGTGGCTGATGTTTGGCTTGATGAATATAAGGTTAGATATGTTTCACATTGACACCATTATATCATGTCACATCATAGTTCATGATACTATTGGAGACATTGCCATCATAGTTCATGATACTATTGGAGATATTGCCATCATAGTTCATGATACTATTGGAGATATTGCCATCATAGTTCATGATACTATTGGAGATATTGCCATCATAGTTCATGACACTATTGGAGATATTGCCATCATAGTTCATGATACTATTGGAGATACTGCCATCATAGTTCATGACTCAGTTATTGCCATCATAGTTCATGATACTATTGGAGACCTTGCCATCATAGTTCATGATACTATTGGAGACCTTGCCATCATAGTTCATGATACTATTGGAGATATTGCCATCATAGTTCATGATACTATTGGAGATATTGCCATCATAGTTCATGATACTATTGGAGATATTGCCATCATAGTTCATGATACTATTGGAGATACTGCCATCATAGTTCATGACTCAGTTATTGCCATCATAGTTCATAATACTATTGGAGATACCGCCATCATAGTTCATGACACTGTTGGAGATATCGCCATCATAGTAGACATCACTATTGGAGATATCACCATCATAGTTGACATCACTATTGGAGATATCACCATCATAGTTGACATCACTATTGGAGATATCACCATCATAGTTGACATCACTATTGGAGATATCACCATCATAGTTGACATCACTATTGGAGATATCATCATCATAGTTGACATCACTATTCCCTCCAATTGTTTTAACCACAATGTGAGGATTCAGTATTAGACAGAGTAAAGCAATTAAGACTCAGATACAACTTGCAACAGGCTGATGATAGCTTGTGCTTCTTCTGCAGCTGATCACATTGATATCATGGACCTGCAGATCTATCCTTAAAAGATTCATACCCGCTAAGCTATATCTAATACAGACCTACTCCAGAGAGAGAGGGAGAGAGAGAGAGAGTGTGTGTGTGTGTGTGTGTTTTTTTTTTTTTTTTTTTTGCATTTCTTTTTTTCAACAGTGTATGTGCGCAAGCGGGCGCGCACGCGTGCGCACATACACTGTTAAAAAAAAAGCCACTTTTTTGGGGGGTGGAGTGCTTTTATAAAAGATATTCACTGATTGGACATCACTCGTCTGATTGACTGTGTCCACCTTTTCATTAACTTTTCATAGCTACCTGAATTGTACTCATCTCATGGGGTCATGAAAGAGGTCAAGGTCAAAACATTTTTGACTATAACTCATAACATGTACATGAGAATCCCAGGAAACTTACTGAATATAAAAATCTCTGACCATATTATTGAATGTCTATAAAAGATTGGCGGTTCTCAAATAAATTATGTTCAAAATTCAATGCGCAAGTAGGCTCATCTCACTACAGAACAACAATACATCAGCATTGGATGCTTACAAACAGGACAATCACAAAGCGTAGTGGCCAGAGAATTTAATGTGGTTAGAAGCACCATTAGTTGCTTTTGGGGGCAATTTCAACAAACTGGTTTAGTAGCAGACCCAGTCACAACTTCTGCTGAAGACCGCTTCATACGGCTGTGTCACCTCAGGAATTGATTTCCATCTGTGTCCTTCATAGTTTACTCAATGCCAGCAGCTCATTTCAGATAAAATTATCAGGGACCAACTGCATAACACTGGACTTGGCTAGAATACCCTACAGAGGTCCTGTTCTTATGTACCAGCATCACCAGAACCAACTGAAGTGGACGAACCAGCATCACCAGAACCAACTGAAGTGGACGAACCAGCATCACCAGAACCAACTGAAGTGGACGAACCAGCATCACCAGAACCAACTGAAGTGGACGAACCAGCATCACCAGAACCAACTGAAGTGGACGAACCAGCATCACCAGAACCAACTGAAGTGGACGAACCAGCATCACCAGAACCAACTGAAGTGGACGAACCAGCATCACCAGAACCAACTGAAGTGGACGAACCAGCATCACCAGAACCAACTGAAGTGGACGAACCAGCATCACCAGAACCAACTGAAGTGGACGAACCAGCATCACCAGAACCAACTGAAGTGGACGAACCAGCATCACCAGAACCAACTGAAGTGGACGAACCAGCATCACCAGAACCAACTGAAGTGGACGAACCAGCATCACCAAAACCAACTGAAGTGGACGAACCAGCATCACCAGAACCAACTGAAGTGGACGAACCAGCATCACCAGAACCAACTGAAGTGGACGAACCAGCATCACCAGAACCAACTGAAGTGGACGAACCAGCATCACCAGAACCAACTGAAGTGGACGAACCAGCATCACCAGAACCAACTGAAGTGGACGAACCAGCATCACCAGAACCAACTGAAGTGGACGAACCAGCATCACCAGAACCAACTGAAGTGGACGAACCAGCATCACCAGAACCAACTGAAGTGGACGAACCAGCATCACCAGAACCAACTGAAGTGGACGAACCAGCATCACCAGAACCAACTGAAGTGGACGAACCAGCATCACCAGAACCAACTGAAGTGGACGAACCAGCATCACCAGAACCAACTGAAGTGGACGAACCAGCATCACCAGAACCAACTGAAGTGGACGAACCAGCATCACCAGAACCAACTGAAGTGGACGAACCAGCATCACCAGAACCAACTGAAGTGGACGAACCAGCATCACCAGAACCAACTGAAGTGGACGAACCAGCATCACCAGAACCAACTGAAGTGGACGAACCAGCATCATCAATGCAGCGTTGAAAATGAGACTAGAGACTGGTTTGGTTTAGTAATAAAATCATTTTTGTGTGCTCCAGTGACGAGATAGATGGAGAAGAGTTTAACACAGTCCATGAGCGCTACACCCAGAACATCATTGATGAGACTTCTTCACATGGTGGAGGTGTACTGATGTGGAGGGTGGTGATCAACTTCATGGGATGAAGTGACTTGGTACAAATTTAAGGATGCCTGAATGCTGAATGATACATCACTGAAATTGTCTGTCCTTGCATCCTTCTAACTTTGATTGTATGAGGGTTAATTTTTCAACAGAATAATGCTCGACCTCATGTGGCACAACTCACCACCCAGTTCCTTGCTGACAACAATGTCCAGACCATTCCTTGGCTACCCATGTCATCAGAAATGAACCACATAGAACACTTATATTATGAACTCAACAGACAACTCTGTCAGCGAGATGTGGCTCCAGCCAATCTCCGACAGTTTGTCTCTTGCACTGCGGGAAGAGAGGGCAGCCATCACACAACTACAGGTCAAACAGTTAATTGGATCCATATCACATGTTCTCTGATAGAGGCCGGAGGAGGCCATACATCTTACTGAAACAGAGGCATCAGTCGCAAATAATGAAAGTCCAAACAAAATTTAATGAACACCACTTCATTGTTAAAGACTGATGATGATGTTCCTCCTTCGCAAGCGAAGATGAGCATGGCATGAAAAAAACATTAAATGCGATGAAAAAAAATAAAAAATTAATATATATATATATATATATATATAAAAAATTGGTAATTAACTAATTTAGTTTGTGAGTGCGTAGATGCCCGATGAGTCCGATTCGTGCACGGAAAGTTCTATTGCAGTGCATGCAGGAGTGCTGAAGGTTCGGGGTAGGAGAATTTACGGATTTGTCCTTCCACTTCTTGCGCTTGTGGATTGCCCGCAGTGTTCTTTCTTTTTCAAATTTCGTGATGCCAGCAGTGATCTGAGTGTGCCAGGCTAAGCAATCAAGTGCTGTAGTCTCCCAGGAGCTAGGATCGATGCTGCAGTTCTTGAGATAGCTTTTTAGGTGATCCTTGAAGCGCTTTTTCTGCCCTCCACTTGAACGTTTACCTTTGCACAATTCCCCATAGAATAATCTCTTTGGAAGGCGCTTGTCTGGCATACAGACGATGTGGCCAGTCCAGCGGAGATTGGACCTAGTCAGCATTGCATAGATGCTTTGCATACGGGACTTCTGAAGAATTTCCGTATCTGGTACACGATCCTTCCAACGTACTCCCATGAGGTTTCGTAGGCACCAAAAAATCAAAAGTCTGAAAGGTTCTTCATGCCAAGGTTATAACAGCAATTCCATAAAATAAAATTTTGCTACACATTTGAAATTTGGTGTCCATTAGCACTGCAGTAATGTAACTTTGTTGCATTTCTTTTTTTGAAAAATATATACATACATCACACACACACACACAACATGCACACATACATCCAGTGTTTCTTTTCTAGTGGAATATGGGTATATGCTATATCCCCCATATTTTCTAGTGGAATATGGGTATATGCTGTATCCCCCATCTTTTCTAGTGGTATATGGGTATATGCTGTATCCCCCATCTTGTCTAGTGGTATATGGGAATATGCTGTATCCCCATCTTTTCTAGTGGTATATGCTGTATCCCCATATTTTCTAGTGGTATATGGGTATATGCTGTATCCCCCATCTTTTCTAGTGGAATATGGGTATATGCTGTATCCCCCATCTTTTCTAGTGGTATATGGGTATATGCTGTATCCCCATATTTTCTAGTGGTATATGCTGTATCCCCATATTTTCTAGTGGTATATGCTGTATCCCCATCTTTTCTAGTTGTATATGCTGTATCCCCATCTATTCTAGTGGTATATGCTGTATCCCCCATCTTTTCTAGTGGTATATGCTGTATCCCCATATTTTCTAGTGGTATATGCTGTATCCCCCATCTTTCTTAACCTGAAATATTTGTTGTTGGTACTTTATTTTAATTCTTGGTCAGCCTAAAGATGCTGCAGGTTCTCAAATTTTCAAAAACTCACGAGTCCATCTCACCTGTTTGGTCAGTTTTTGTTGTAAATATGAAATGCTAAACTCCAAGTTATTGAACAATGTTCCTCATGGGTATTAAATATTATTATATGATATCAAATTTTAATGCTGATTGCTAGCACTTTCCTCGTAATTATAAAACGTAAACAGTAGATGATCACCCATTAAAAAATACCTGATTTCCATTTAGACCAGAACCGAATGATTGAGCACAGCGACCTGGACTTTGTTTCTACAACCAAAGTAGAAATTTTAGTTAGCTTTGTCAGGACTCTTGATTTGTGGACATATAGAACATGTTGAAACAGTATTCAGTTGCTGTGTAGCTTTATTCAGGCGGGGTACATTCAGGAACAGTGGCTGGATGCAGTGAGAATTCCTGTATCCGTAAAATTACTTTCATTTTTGTGCCAGGACATGTGGGAGTCCGGGGTAATGAGAGAGCAGATAGGTTGGCTGCACACACTGCTGCTACGACTATTAGTGGAGCAATGGATCGAGCAGAAATTTTGAATGCCCTACAGGAATACGCACGAACAAATGACTGTATAAGTGACGATGACTCTTGTTCCATGACTAGAATAAAGGAATTTGGTTTGAAATGTGGTGTCACTAGAAAGGAGCGGTTTCATGGGCAAGAAAGAATGATGGTCAATCAGCTGCGTACTGGGACCATCAGTCAACATGTAATGGCGGCTACACTCAAGGAGAGATCTGAGCACCTATGGACTTGTCTGGAGTGCAGTAATGATGATGCAACGACTAACTATGTAGTTTTATTATGAAACTAATTGTGCTGTCTAGTTTTGAATTTGTTTTTATTAAACAAAGTCTAAGTGATAAATAAAGTAAAGAGTTTTTATGATGAAAATCACCAAAGTTATTTCACACTGTGGAGGGGAGTATTTGTGCTAAAATATAAGCTTTCCATTTCAAAATATGCATTGTACTTCCCCCCAACCTGTTTTTTCTCGGAAAAAAAACCCCTCTGCATATGTACATCTATATATGGGTAACTCTTGTGTGTCCTTGTCTAGTTGATAATACCTGGACTCATGTTAATCTGATTGTCTCCTTAGATATAAGAGTGCAGTGCTAGATGTGTTCAGAGACATCTGAATGGGTGTGCGTCTCAAGTGGAGGTTATGTTTGATATATTTGTGTTTGATTTGTTCAGAAACACTTTTATGACCTCAGGCCAGGTGCTAAAACAATGGACTATGGTGATCTTAGTGACAGGCACAAGTTAAGACAGGAATTGAAGTGTCAATCATTCAAATGGTTTTTGGAAAACATCCATCCTGAACAGGTAGTGACGTTATTGTATTTTATCTTGCTGTGTCCAATATCTATTCTTCTGTTGCTGTGTCCAATATCTATTCTTCTATTGCTGTGTCCAATATATATTCTTATATTGCTGTGTCCAATATCTATTCTTCTATTGCTGTGTCCAATATCTATTCTTCTATTGCTGTGTCCAATATCTATTCTTCTATTGCTGTGTCCAATATCTATTCTTCTATTGCTGTGTCCAATATCTATTCTTCTCTTGTTATATCTAATATCTATTCTTCTCTTGCTGTGTCTAATATCTATTCTTCTATTGCTGTGTCCAATATCTATTCTTCTCTTGTTATATCTAATATCTATTCTTCTATTGCTGTGTCTGATATCTATTCTTCTCTTGTTATATCTAATATCTATTCTTCTATTGCTGTGTCTGATATCTATTCTTCTCTTGTTATGCCTGAAATCTATTCTTCTATTGCTGTGTCTGATATCTATTCTTCTATTGCTGTGTCTCTAATCAATTTTCAGCAAAAAATATACTACACAATGCAACGATGACACAGATTTTGAAAGGCTATCAAAAAATTATCTATCCAGATCAAGATGGGAGACATACAATAATTATTGGAATTTGAATTAAAGGACTTATAAGTAAATCAAAAGTGCTAGCCAAGATAAGTTAGCACTCATGGGAAGTACCATGGCAACAGGCACCTGTGCACACAGCAGGGGAAACATTCAACAGACTCAGGTCACAAATCATCATCATGTCTGTGACATATTTCATGTAAGTCATTAGCTAGACTTCACCATCATGTATGTGAACATTATCTAGACTTCACCATCATGTATGTGAACATTAGCTAGACTTCACCATCATGTATGTGAATATTAGCTAGACTTCACCATCATGTATGTGAATATTAGCTAGACTCCACCATCATGTATGTGAACATTAGCTAGACTCCACCATCATGTATGTGAACATTAGCTAGACTTCACCATCATGTATGTGAATATTAGCTAGACTTCACCATCATGTATATGAACATTAGCTAGACTTCACCATCATGTATGTGAACATTAGCTAGACTTCACCATCATGTATGTGAATATTAGCTAGACTCCACCATCATGTATGTGAACATTAGCTAGACTTCACCATCATGTATGTGAATATTAGCTAGACTTCACCATCATGTATGTGAACATTAGCTAGACTCCACCATCATGTATGTGAACATTAGCTAGACTTCACCATCATGTATGTGAACATTAGCTAGACTTCACCATCATGTATATGAACATTAGCTAGACTTCACCATCATGTATGTGAACATTAGCTAGACTCCACCATCATGTATGTGAACATTAGCTAGACTCCACCATCATGTATGTGAACATTAGCTAGACTCCACCATCATGTATGTGAACATTAGCTAGACTCCACCATCATGTATGTGAACATTAGTTAGACTTCACCATCATGTATGCGAACATTAGCTAGACCAAATGACTGAAAGTACATACACACATTGATACACATGAGAAGCTACATCTCAATTCCTACATTTCTGTTTTCTAGATTGTACCAGGAGAAAAGCCCAAAGTTCCAGGTAGTCAGCAGAGGCCTAAGGAGAAGAAAAAGGAAGTAGTTGTCGCTGAGGGTATGGTAAGTCTCTCATTATTTGACATAATCTAGCACTTGCTTGTAAAGATTTGTGTCAGTGTATCTTAATCTAGAATTGTATCCTTCCACAATTTACGGTATGTCTTATGAAATGGCAATGTAACAATGTTGTGGGACTCATTTAATGCCATTGCTGATAGTAATTTTAACCCTAAGGAAAGACACGGAACAGCTCTGTACCACATAGGCAAGCACTGTAACATGACAGAGGTAGATAAAACTGGCTTAAAACTTAGGGACCATTTCTGCCAACATCTTCATGATTTTAACCACAACTCTTTTACCCCTGCTGCTATACATTTCAATAGCACGGACCATTTTGATGTCAACAACATACAAATCACTGCAATAAAATCCTACTCCTACTAACATTAGGGCTAGGTATGCCCTTGAGAGTCACTATATATATTGCAGTATGGTATTTTTAAGCCATTCGATTCAAATCAAATTCCTATATCTAGGTATGCTGTTTTGTCATTCTAATTGTTTCAAGTCCTAGTTTGGTTTCATTCTCGTTCCTCAGTTTTTAATGTCTCAACCACAATACATCATCACTTTTGTTTTTCTGTATCTGCAATCTGCAGTCCAGCTCTGTGGCGTAGTGGTACAAATCGCATCTGTGACGGGCAAGGTACCGAGTTTGATCCCCGCCACAAGCAATAGTGCTTCCGGACTGTACAGAAAATAATAGGCAAACTACTGAACATATTTATAGTGCCTAGAAAATCACCACAGCCAACAAATGCTGGGTTGATAGCTAAAGGATGTGCTACCAATTTGTTTTTTTAATCAGCAGTCTAATCTATTTGCAATATCATTTTTATTTGTTCAGTCTTGTATTTTTTCTTGATGAACATCCGTTTGATAAAAATATCAGCTCAATCTGTGTTATGTAAATGGTAAAGCTGATTACTTTGTGATGTTTCTTGCATATTTTAGTTGCATCACAAGACATCCAATCTTTGTGTCAGACCAAAAACAGATGCAGCTATGAAAGGTTCTTCACTTGTCTTATCAGAATGTGACAAAACCAGACACAAGGTAAGATAACTTGTCCGTACCAGTTAATCAAGGCCTTGTCATTAGTTCTTACCCCCCAATTCTTACTCTCACAAAACATTGATATATACAGTTGATTGAGTTACAGATTTCTCATACAGTTACAATGTTCTCTACCAACGTCTGGATCAAGGACTATCACATCACAGGAGCACAGGAAGCAAGATGTTTAAATTTGTTTAGTTTTCAAATTAGTGTTAGCGCTGTAAAAGAATATTGTTTGCCCTGAAAAGAAATGGATTAACCTCAAAATTTACTGTTGACAATCCTGAAAATGAATGGATTAGCCCCCAAAACTACTGTTGACTGCCCTGGGGACATTTAATTTATTAGAAAATATCTGCCATAATTATCTGCTTCTACTATAGGAAACCCCATTTTATTATATTATGTGACCTACATTATAGGGCTTTCCCAAAAATGACATCACATTGTTGTCACACATGCTCAAAGCAGTAGAAAGGATTGTTGTATGTACATGCATGTATTATGTTTAAATTTTGTTGAAATATATTGTGTGATTGTATTTTGTTGAAATATATTGTGTGATTGTATTTTGTTGAAATATATTGTGTGATTGTATTTTGTTGAAATATATTGTGTGATTGTATTTTGTTGAAATATATTGTGTGATTGTATTTTGTTGAAATATATTGTGTGATTGTATTTTGTTGAAATATATTGTGTGATTGTATTTTGTTGAAATATATTGTGTGATTGTATTTTGTTGAAATATATTGTGTGATTGTATTTTGTTGAAATATATTGTGTGATTGTATTTTGTTGAAATATATTGTGTGATTGTATTTTGTTGAAATATATTGTGTGATTGTATTTTGTTGAAATATATTGTGTGATTGTATTTTGTTGAAATATATTGTGTGATTGTATTTTGTTGTTAGTTTGTGTTGACAGATATCTACCAAGTGAGACTTGCTGGTACTGGACTTTGTTTGGAAACTTCTGAAGATGCTAAAGGATCAACCACTGTGTACCTTATGAAATGTCATTCTAGTGGAGGGTCACAAACTTGGCTTGTCAAGCATACTCAGGTATGATCAGGATGATAGATGTTTAATTATATCTATCTATGTTCCTTCAGCGCCCAACACTGTACATAGGGCAGAAACCAGAGCTCTCCAGTTCGATTGATGTGATACTACTGTGTGCAATTCTTGTATGTTGTAGGGACCCAGTCATATCCTCTTTGATTGCTGTTCTGCATAGAGTCTCTCTTGGTCTTTCTCTTTTCCCCTTTGCCATCTGGTACCCATTTTAACCTTTAGCACACTGTAAACAAAAAACCAAATTTTTCCCCTGCAGCTGGATTCTTTTTTGAGAATTAGCGTTATTGTTGGTACCCTTTTCTGAAAATATAACTTTTTTGTTGTTAGAGATATTTAAATAATATTTGCACATATAAATAAAGAACTGAATACTGCATATATTGGTGTAATTTTTGTACGTGTGTGTGTGTGTGTGTGTGTGTGTGTGTGTGTGTGTGTGTGTGTGTGTGTGTGTGTGTGTGTGTGATACCAGACGTATAAGAAATGGTAAAAGACGTTTTATTCACAAAAAACTTGTGAATTGTAACAAACAAGAAAAAAATATTTAAAAATTACTTTTCTTTGGTTTTTAAATTTTCTGAAGTGGGAAACCGTAAAGAAAGCTAAATTCTACAGAATTTATGTGGGTTCATTGTGAAATCATCCTAATATCACTGGTAACAATGAATGAACTGGATAGAGTTGCTGTAAATTGTTCTCAAACCCTAAACCTTGTAACATTTGGAATCGCTCCAACAAAATCAAATTTCTTACTTTTACCCCATGAAAGTCATGTGATCAACACTATATAATAATAAAAAAATCAACTTACCTTTCAAGAATTCACTATTCATGCCATAATCCATAATTATTTTACTGAAAATCGATAAAACAAGTTGAAAAAATCAGATTCACTTTCATGGCTCCATCAATGTGGACAGATGTAATATATTTTGCTATCACAACGCTATTCGATGCCTCCCTCTTCCTAAACTATGGGGAAAAGAAAGTCAAATGAATAGCTAACTAGGATTGGTCAAAATCTGGTTACTTAAACAAGTAATCTTTAAGTACTAGAGAGTGCTAGAGCGTCATAATAGTAGGTGGATTTTTTGGACGCCAGTATTCGAGATATGCTAATTTTTTGTCCGAAGTTTCGGACTAAAGTGTGTTGCAGGTTAAAGCTTGTAGTGGCAGTCTGTTTTCAGTCATTCTAAGTACATGTCCAATATAAGTCAGTTTTCTTTTTATTGTTGTAGAAATATATTGCTGCTTGGTGTCTTCTCTTACTTGCTTGTTTGACTTGAATTCTTCCCAACCAATATTTGAGTCAATTTATGTAGATGTCCTTACACAATAATAAACATAGATCTATGAAGCATATGTGTAGATGTCCTTACATGAATAAATGTGCATGATTACACAAGATACAAGTGAAATATCAAGTGATGTAAGTTTGTTGAAGTGTTGCATCAAGGCAAGAGGCAGAGTGATGGAGAATAATTGCAGTCAAATTATAAGGAACTGCTACCTGATCTAATGAGTACATGTCAGATGTGCATTTTATTGATGGTGGTACACAGTGTATTTTCTTAGTGAACAAGGTGATAATGAAACATCATGCTTGAGTTTTATCCTAACACCCATTTAATCCCATGACTGGTTTGTAGTAGCCAGTGCTGGAGTTTTATCCTAACACCCATTTAATCCCATTATTTGTTTGTGGTAGCCAGTGCTGGAGTTTTATCCTAACACCCATTTAATCCCATGATTGATTTGTGGTAGCCAGTGCTGGAGTTTTATCCTAACACCCATTTAATCCCATGATTGGTTTGTGGTAGCCAGTGCTGGAGTTTTATCCTAACACCCATTTAATCCCATGATTGGTTTGTGGTAGCCAGTGCTGGAGTTTTATCCTAACACCCATTTAATCCCATGATTGGTTTGTAGTAGCCAGAACTGGAGTTTTATCCTGGCACAGATCTAATCCATTTATTGGTTTGTAGTAGCCAGAACTGGAGTTTTATCCTGGCACAGATCTAATCCATTTATTGGTTTGTAGTAGCCAGAACTGGAGTTTTATCCTAACACTCATCTAATCCCATGATTCGTTTGTGGTAACCAGTACTGGAGTCAGAAATACTTGGCCTGGCAGCAGATGTTTGCCTGTTTATATCACATGAATGTATATTTGATAATCTTCAGTGATTATGTCATGTAAATCGAATATGTTCCTACATTCAACAGAATCACAACATGACATTGTTTAACCCAGCCAGTGGGAAGTGTCTGTCTGTTTCAGCTTCAGCTCAGGACAACAGTGAGCTGACCATGGACTATTGTTCCAGTAAATATGTGCAAGATTTTCAAGTCATATCTTAGTCTAAACACACCAGTACAGTTTGTTATATAATCATACATTATTACATCATATTGATGTATACATCACTACATCATGTTGTTATACACATCACTACATCAAAAACCATTGCATCATACACCACTGAATCATATTGTTGTATAAAACACTTCACTATACATTACTACATCGTATTGTTGTATACATCATATACATAACTACATCATATTGTTATACACATCACTTCATGATACACCACTGCATCATAATGTTGTATAAAGCACTACAATATACATCACTACATCATATTGTTGTATACATCACATACATCACTCCATCTATACATTACTACATGATTTTGTTGTATACACCACATCATACTGTTGTACACATTTTCTAGTCAAAGGGGAACAACTGACGATTTACTATTCTTTGAATTACTTTAGTTTGTAAAAAATGGACGTAGTATTTCAACAGATAGATGTAGGTCAAAATGGTTGATAGATGACATGAAAGTTACACGAAATAAGCGAGGTGGCCGTGAGTCAGATAACCAGATTGAATTTCATAATTTTTCAGTCTAGAAAATCTTAAAAGCATGAATAATTAGATTATATTGAGTGAAGCCACGACATGTAGGATAAGAATAGATAGGACCCATGTGACAGTAGTATTGTAAAGACAGAAAAGGTTGAATTGGGGTAGGAGGTTGGAAAATTACTCCACTTCCTCTTTCTGTTATTAGTTTCTGAACTAGGTTTTTTGACGTGGCCTTATAGTTAATGTAAGTATCAGCGTTGTCTTATATGGTGAATTGTCTGATGTTGTGCCCAGCAATGGTTGTGATTTGTCTACGGATGAAAGTAAAAGTAAAATGAAACACAAGTCAATTGCTTTGTTATTGTGTTTGAATTTATTATAGAATTAGACTATAGATCTATCCCTAGCTTCCTGAGGGTACAACGACGAAGACTATACGGAAGAGAAGAAAGAAATCATGAGCCAATTTTACACATGCCACATATTGGGGTACCTAGAACATATAAACCTTTTTTTTTTAATTTTACAATTGTTGTATACGTCACTACACCATATTGTTGTACTCGAATTGAGCAATGACTTTAACTCTTAATTTGGTTTATAATTTCTGGAAAACTACTGGTATTTGTATTGGTATTTATGCTGCAGAAACATCAAGGGGAGATATCTTATACAATTATCTAGCACTTAAAATCTAAGTATTACGGTACTCAAAAGTAAAAATATTTTTTTTGAAATTCAAAAAGCTTCTTTTTAAAAATCATACTTACAGTTTAGGAAAAAAATCTTAGATCATATTCATGTATGACATATTTTCTAGGGTTGGAGTACATAGTTACGTTTGCTGAGAGAGGTCGAGGATGAAATCATGAGAAAATATTCAGTAATATAACATTTGATCATCGGTCAACAGGGATCCTGGTACAAATGGCTAGATATAGGATGACCGAAGTCAGTCAGCCTGGCACTTGATGGTGGTTGATTATTAAATAGAATAGTTAGCAGTGGGGAGAAAAAGTTGAAAAGTATAGTGGATTTACCCGACCCTCCACTTACACAGGTTTTGCCATGTTCAGGTTTCTCCATCACTCCCAACGAAGCGACACGACATCTGCTGAGAGTACCACTCTTAGCACGTAACTCTGTAGTTTCAAGGGATAATCAACAGGGATCTAAAAGATGCATTTGTAAACAAGATGTCATGGGCCACATTTGAACCCGTGACCTCTTGAGCAGAAGGGAAAATGACTTAAATCAGTTCCCCAGGGAAATCCCCCACTGGTAATCCCTGTAGCAATCGTGCTAGTTTGTGTGGGTTTTCAAGGTAAGGAGAGAAAAGCTAACTGTTGGCTTGCACTGCACCACCAGAGAATTGGAACTGTCAGTCATTGTGTAGTGGTGCATGCACTCAAGTGGAGATTGAAGCACCTATGGACATGTTCAGAATACAAAGCAGAGCACATATGGACATGTCCACAATGCAATGATGATAATTCGTTGACTCAACTTAACTATTAATTACGAAGTTCCACGAACTGCAGTTTTCTTCTAAGAAAATCAACTGCTAATTTTTGTCCTGCGTGTTTGCCTTAACTTATTTACATTTTGTCATGCCTTCGATTCTGGTTGAATTCGTTAGTCCGTAAGGTTTCCATATAGTTTCCATATAGTTCTATACCATACTTACGTAGATCCCCAGTGCAAGTCACCTTTTACATCCACGAAAATTCACCTGAAGGGAAAGGATTTTTCCCGCGGACTCTAGAAGCATGGAATGTATGCACACTCCTCGACAAGGACTCTAACATAAAAAAGAGCGCATCATCTTGTGAAATGAGGAGAAATGCAACAGCGGAGAGTAGTCAGAAAGTCACGGATCGATCAAGATCCGACTACAGTGGTCATTCCATGATCGAACTGTCCAAGGACATTTACAGCTCGAATAAGGCTCATTAACCAGCTACGAACTCATAATCAAGGACATAACTCTAATTGGATTTTCAAAAGTGAATAACAAATGGTCATCATCACTTGTGATGGACGCACTTAATTAGAACACAGGTTTTTAGAAAGTTCATCGTCACCTTTAACTTCCGTATAATTTACATGTCAATAGTGTATCTAGTGTCTCTGTGGTGGTAACATTGTAACAAATATGAGGGGTTACTACAAGATACTATGAATAAGGACTGGTCAAACAACACAACATTACATCACTTTTTTTAATGGGACAGAGAAGACCAGAGGTTGGCAAAGATATGCCAAAGATAGTAACAGAGGTATAGGATAATAAATGGTAAGAAATACAGAAAGTGTAGCAAAGCAGGCAGAATCGGAGGAAATCTACTAGAAAGATGCAGAGGGATCCATAGAGGGGAGACAAGGCATGCAAAGGAAGCTTATGTTGCAGAGAAAGCCATGGGAGCAGGGATTGTGGTCATGGGCAAGATGAGGTACACTACTAAGATACCTAACCGGAAGATAGCAACCCCGAGGTGGACAGGTACACAACGAGCAAGAGACAACATTGATCATCTGAGAAACGCAGCAATCAATACACCCCCCCCCCCAAAAGGCAAAAAACAAAAGCAAAATGTCAACGATCCATATATCCAAATTTCGATCCTGAGAAGTAAATTCAAGTATGAAGCATGATGATGATGAATGAAAATAATTCTTACAGCTGACGAGAATTGAACCAGATCCTGGGAAGAGCATAAGCCATGAGAACATAATATCAAAAAAGTATCAGGAGGGACGAGGTGGTAACTAAAATAGTTTAATTGCAATAAATAACCATGAGAAGGACTGGCACTACCATGAAGAGACTGCTGTAATTTCTTGACCCTGGCGCCGACCACTTGACCAAGCCCTAAGAGGGCTAACGATACCCAATATGGGAATAGGTGCTAGTCCTAGCACTGGCATTTGTAACATGTCTTGCTGGGCGCACCTCTAAAGAAAGAACTAATAATTCAATTCACGACTGGTAGAGGTCGTAATACTCTTTAGTTTGTATGCGTGGATCCCTAAAAAGGGCAGACAATGCCAATGAAAGTCCTCATGTGGTGCCGATTGGCTGAAGTACTGAAAATGAATTGCGATGTTGTTTAGAGTGATCTGCATACTGTCTGCAGAATCAGCATACAGTGCTCAGTCATCTGCATAAGAGTTCCCTGACCATTGTGTCACACACATTAGTTTTGCCTTGCAAACGCAGAAGGTTGAAAATTTTACCGTTTGTTCAGTGTTTTATTTGTACTCTTGTTACGTCACTTGATCTAGATGCTTGTGTCAGCATGACGGAAAATATCAGGCTAAACAGTTTTGGGAGCTAGAACGCATCTTTGTTTGACCCCATTTGTTACAGGAAATGCTGACTATGACACTCCATCACTGATAACAACGGTCATCATGCCGTCATAGAACATTCCCCAGCCTATTTCTGTTCACGGTGTCAAATGCCTTTGTGAAGTCTACAAATGTTGTGAAAAGTTTCCGTTGGTGTTCCTGAATGTTTTCTTGGAGTTGACGGGCAGCAAAGATCATGTCCACTGTCCCGCGAACAGCAGGAGATCCGCACTGACTTTCAGGCAGATCATCTTTGAATGTCTGTGTAAGTCGGTTCAGCATTACACGAGCTAATATTTTACCAGCTATGATAGTAACGATATCCCTCGGTGGTTGTCACATGACTGTTTATTGTCCTTGTCTTTATATAAGTGGACAATTGAGGCATCTTTCAGGTTTTGCGGCAGGGTTCCTGAGCTCCAGCACGTAACACAGATCTTGGTAAGCTTCTGGACAAGCACCTCTCCTCCTATCGTGTAGATGTCTGCTGGGATGTCATTAATACCGGGAGCTTTTCCATGAATTTAACCAGTCGGTTCAACGGCACCAAATCGCATAGCAACCATTACACACGCGTTCTCCGTACTTGACTAACCGCATCTCCAAAAAAAGATGCGATTTCGTCAAGACATTCAAAGCTTGCACTCAGTCACCCGAACGGACTAATCGAGACAAGGACTATTACAACAACAAACATCCCGTACAGGTATTGAGATATCCTCAGTAACAACAAACATATAACATTTAATATCCGTATTAGTTATTAGTACGCGTGTGCAATGGTTGCTAGGCGATTTGGTGCCGTTGAACGGACTGGTTCAATTCCCGTTAGTCTCAAGAATTTTTAAAAATTGTCCTCTAGCTTCCTACTTAAATTTACTTGTATGAGCTTTTCCATGTGACATTTGCCCAATAGCAGTGTATACTTCTTGATTAGTTGGTGTATGTCAAGCTCTTCTCTTATGCTGTTTTGTGGATTGCGATCTATTGCTTCTTCGTTGTAGGCTGATGGTTTATTTAACACATTACGGCGAAGAAAAGAGGAGAAAAGATCCTTCTCGTCCCGGGCTATGTTCCTTCTGAGTCAAGCACGGATCTATGTTCCTTCTGCGGCGAACACGGTGCATAGGGCAGAAACAGAACTCTCCAGTTCGAACGATGTGATGCTACTGTGTATAATTTCTGTATGTTGTTGAGACCCATAGTCATACCCTCTTTGATGGTTGTTCTGCGAATAATCTCTCTGGGTCTTCCTCTTTTTCTTTTGTCAACTGGTACCCATTGTAATGCTTGTAGTGGCAGTATGTTTTCATTCATTCTAATTACATGTTTGATATAAGTCTATTGTTTTCTTCTTATTGTTGTAGAAACATATTGTTGTTTGATGTCTTCTCTTACTTGCATGTATGTCATTTGAATTCTTCCCAATCAATATTTAAGAGTCTTCTAAGAGATTTATTATACAAAACATAATGAAAGAAATAACGAAAGACAAGCACAGATGGATGAAAGAAGTAAAGTTGAAGATGGAGGCAACGATGAAACAGATAGACGTCCCGTTGGAGGAAGTACCGATCACAGGAAGGGCGAATGGGAATAAATAAAAGACCCTTATTGAGAATTGAAAGCTCACCATTGGAAAGAGGACGGTCGGGGGGGGGGGATACAGCAGACAAGCGGCGAGTTGTAAGACACAGGGATAAAAAGGACCGCCGGGAGACAGGGAAGACGAATGAGGAAAAAGTTAAATGAGTGGAGAGGTTGGGAGATAGAGGAAGACATCTGCGGCTAAATGAGGGGGGGGGGAGGAGGCCTGATTGAGAGGAAAGGGGTACAGAGATTAAAACTTATAGATGTAGGAGGCCTGATTGAGAGGAAATGGGTACAGAGATTAAAACTTATAGATGTAGGAGGAGTAGGGAAAGATATCAGAGATAACGGTTATGAGAGGGAATAATTGTTTTGTTATCATGATAACCCCTCATCTCGCCCGGACCACCTACTTGCACCTATGACTTTCTCTGCTACTTAAGCGTTCTTTGTATGCAGTGCAGGATTTACCTATAAGTTGAACAAGCTATAGCGTAGTGCCCCCACATAATTGGGGGCACCCAATTTTTTTAAATTTCACTATCTATATACTTCTTAATTGTTAAAGGTCCCCACATCTCAAATAGCTTAGGGTCCCATATCTCAAATAGCTTAGGGCCCCATATCTCAAATAGCTTAGGCCCCACATCTCAAATATCTTATGGCCTTATCGTCTAAATCCGGCGCTGTTTGTATGCATTGTCTTCCCCTTTATGGACCCCTCCGCATCTTGTTATAATAGCTTTTCATTATGCCTGCTGTGCTATCATCATCATCAAGTGCCGTCCCCGCAACGAAGGTAGGCTGCAACAGACCACCAACATCCCCTGCCTCTTGTTTTGGTGGTGTACTCTGCTAAACTGTAATCTGTCCATCTTGTGATTTTACTCTCCCACTTGTATCTCTGCTTTGCTGTAATTTCTTCTATATTTCGTACAATTTAGTATCCTATACTTCTGTTACTTTCTTTAGCACGATATTATCTTTGCCATAATCTGATCTTCTCTGTCCCATGTTTCTATTTTAATTATTATATAGTCCGGTCTTGAAATAGATTTGTATAGTGAGAGATTCACTGCATGCATACAACGAAGAATGAGTATGGTGAATGCATTGAGAGTGAATTTTAGGTTTTGTTATTGGTCGTGTGAGGGATATGGCATATGTTATGTGAGGGATAGAACTATGTTGTGTGAGGGATAATGCCTATGTTGGTGAGGATACGTTGTAGAGTTATGCCACTGTACCAGTTTTATTTTATATTTTATTTTTCTGCTTCCTTTTCATGCCATAGCCTATGTTATTGTGAACGTTGTTCGCGATCATTCTACTTTTACTTTTAACGATATTTGCTTCAACTATTCTGTTTGAATACACCAAATTTCAGATAAGTAGTTTTTATGTGTGATATGATTTAGATTTTTCTTCTTGTATTATACTTGTTCAGTTGCTTTTCCCTTCCCCCCTCTCTCTCTCCCCTTCCCCTGTTCTTGCCGTATTTGTTTTCCTTTCTTTCTGTTTCTATTATCTTCTCTCTTTTATCATCCTTTTGTTCCACTCTCTTACATTAGGATTATCTGTTTGCAATATTCATTTCTTGTTGATTGTTTTGACCTGATAAAGACTTTATAGTCTAAACGTGGCTTGTTTCTGTTGATCTCGTTAGTGTGTTTTGTATTTTGCAGCAACACTCCTAACGATGGAGTATCTCTGTCTCGCAAAAGGACATATAAATTGCGAATCAGAAAATGTCCGAATCTTAAACGGAGGCGTAACCGTATCACATATGGTAAAAAAAATACGCATGTCACATGACCAACAGAATGGCTGAAGTCAAAGAACCTCCCCCATTCGATCATGACAGCGAAGTTATAGATGAAGACGATTTCTTTTCTGGCGCGAGCGAGGTAGAGTTTAAAACATTTGCTTTGAATGTGTGAAATATTTTTAATAGACATTTGTGCTGGTCATAAGAATGTAAATAGTTCAAGTAAAGCATTGTTATTGTAATGTATTCCAATATATGATTTGTTTACAAGCCGGTAAACATTGCATTTTTCAAATTCAATGTTTGAATTGATTAATGAATAATGATTATTGAATGAACTCGGAATAACATTGATTATTGAATGAACTCAGAATATCATCAGTATTGATGACTGGTGAGGATGCAGCTTAAAACATAATAAAAGCTAAGTCATTTTATAAACGGGGGAAGAAATCAATCTACATCCTATTAAGTTAACTATTACTTAACCTTTAGCAAGCCAGATTAAAAGATAGAAACATCTCCCTGCCACCGGATTCTTTTGTGAAAATTTGCGTTATTGATGGTGACTGTTTTGAAAATGTGATAATTTTTTGGTTGTTAAAGATATTTAAATAATATTTGCACATATAAATAAAGAATTGAATTCTGCATAGAATGGTGTAATTTATGTACGTGTGTGTGTGTGATACCAGACGTATGAGAAAGTGGTAAAAATGTTTTTCACAAAAAAACATATATTTTATAACAAATAAAGAGGAAAAAATTATTAAAAAAATAACTTACCTTACTTATCGAATTCCTTGGCAACAATGTACACTAAAATCACACACAAATCTGTTGTATTTATGTTCTTTCATTGCGAAATTATCAAAATATTGCTGGGGGAACTGTATAAAACATGTAGATTTGCAGTAAAATCGTTCTTTGAGCTTCAACCTAGAGTCATTTTTGGTGCCACTTCAACATATTCGATATCAAACATGTACAAGTCCCCAAGCCAACACGGCATTCTGTATATTCACTGCTGTGAAACTAAATAACTAAATAATTCATGATTAAAGCCACGATTCAATGTTATTTTATTCTAAATACGATGAAAGAAAGGTCTATAAACCCGATCCACCATCATGACATCGTACCAGTGTGCAGATGTTGGTCAGATTAATTGCTATAACACGTGTACCTTTCACCTAGACATCTTTACAACACTCATGTCGGACGTGAAGTGGTGCCGGCTTTGATTGCGCATGTCCTGAACTATATACAGGCTGTGATCAGGCTGTAGTAAGCCTATTTAGCACGATATATCATTGAGCCAAGCGCATCCGACAACAATAAACAGCCGCCATTTTGTTGTTGTCGATCACGCTTAACCAAAACGCGGTGAAGGTTAAACATTTCAAACATACTACATTAATATAGTGCCACAGTGCCTGATGGCGGAGATATGCTGACGTTGGTAGGCTGCAGGATTATGAGATTGAAAAACTAAACTAGCATGTTTATTTAACCTTTCAATTCCAGCTGTTCAGAAAATATCTGAGCTTAATTCTCAGCTGTGTCGACTATTCTCAATCATTACTAGGTCTATGGTGTGTGGGACAGGGGCGTACATCATCAATTAGGCCTACATTACAGATCGACAATCATTGCTACTTCAAATTCTAAATACTAAACTAATTTCCCATCAACTTCTGATTTATTCACTTGCTCTAAAATTCCATAAAAATGTTTTTTGTATCAACATTTGAATCATAAGTAGGTTCTTGATTAGAAACTGGCATCACAGCACGTGGGACATTCCCATAAGTGCTCTGCCCTCTGTTCCAGCAGCCAGCCAACTTTATGGTGTTTCGAGTCTAATGCAGCTGAAACAGACATCAACATCAGGGCACAACTCTGGCTCTTGCAACAGGTTTCTTTGTTGTTCCGCCCACCCATGTTGTGCCTGTAACTAGTTCAAGCACAACGTCAATAGTGTAAAAATAAAAGTAGGTTCATCTTTACTAAGTTTTGATGAAAATTGAAGGTTTGTTTGTTTGTTTGTTTTGCGTTCGCTCCATTGTAACCAGCACGGATATCCGTGCAATTTCCGCCGGTATCGTGATTACGTTGTGCCACCGTTATGCGCCTTGTAGGCCTAGCACATTTCGGTGCCGATTTCGGCATGCCTTGACAATTCGGGTGGGCTACCCTAGCCTGTGACAGCCTTCCTATCTGTCCCCAGACAGTGAATGTGTACTGACTCTATGCTGAGACGGTTTGTCTTTCACGTCTGTCCTGCACGAGGCGTTCCGCAGTCAGTGAACATGCCTCGTGTAATTAGACGTATTGTGCCCATGCTCATCGGGTACTAAACCTTTTCTCGTCCTCAAGCCTGGTTCCAGTTTAGGAAGAACTTGACAGAGAAGAGTTGGGCTCGGGCTCGTTCGTCTTCTTAGCCGAAGCGTTATTCACCAACTTCGTGAGCCCCTCGTCCAGGTCTGAATCTGTACACATATTTAGGAACGTTAGGAACTTGTGCTTTGTTCTAGATCTGAACAGTGCTTGTCACCTCGGACTGCTATGCCTGTGCCCATCGGGTACTGAACCTTTTCTCTCCGCGAGCACGCTTCCGGTATAGAAAAGACTCGACAGTAGAGTTGGGCCCAGGCTGGGATCACTGGTAACTAGAAGCTTGTCTCGAGCAAACAATGCTTTAGTTCCAATTTCATTGAACCGTCTTCCATGCTTTTTTACACATGACGCTGCCCTCTAGCGCTGTGCATCTTTCTCAGTGTACTCATTGTGCTTTTATTTTTATTGGAACATCTGCCTGCTTCGTACCGACTACATTGGCCGCCCTCCAATGCTTCTACCAGACTTTCTAGCATCACTGTGTGTTGACAGTGTTGCTGCATGTGTTGGCACAGTGGTTTCGGAGTTATTAACTGTCTTTTTGCAGTCAAATCTCATTCCATCTGTTACCTCCACATTCACGGACACGATCCCCAAAAGGTTTAGCCAGAATCAGCATTAGCCGCCGTATTTCTGTTACCAGGGTGCGCCACGAGGAGGCACTTTTGGGATCTTGGTTATCTGCTAACCCTGGGTCCGCCAAGAGCAATGAGTTCCCTTTGCACCCCAAAATTGAAGGTCATAATAAACCTTTCGCAGTTTGGAAATGACAGCTGTTAGAAATTATCTGAAAAAATTATGGAAACCGCCATTTAACAATCACGCCAGGGCTAAATTTAGCATGTCTATTCTCATAAAACCAATAACGAACATCATTCTAAATGGCCGTGTGTCAATCGGGCGCCAACGGCTTATTTGAGAATTAATTTATAGCGAGCACTTGTGGGCTGTCAGGGATTGAATAGGTTAACAACAGCTTATTTGTTTAGATATTGTTTTATATTATATTATTATATAAAATTTATATAAATATATACTAAATATATATACAAATTGATAACATATTCATATTCAACTATCCCATCAAATCCAGCATTTCTTTGGCTGTGGTGATTTTCGTGGTAATATAAATACGTTTAGTACATTGCATTCTGCCTGGATGTACAATTGTCTGCAGCAGGATTTGAAGCAGGTGCCTTAGCAGTCACAAATGCGTATCCGCCACTGAGCAGGACGTTTTATATATATATATATATATATATATATATATATATATATATATATATATATATATATATATTATATATATATATATATAAAAATTTTATGGAATTTTAGAGCAAGTGAATAATCAAAAGTTGATGGGAAATTAGTTTAGTATTTAGAATTTGAAGTATATATATATATTATATATATATATATATATATATATATATATATATATATATATATAAATATATATATATATATATTTGTATATATATATATATAATATATATATATTTGTATTGAATATCTGGAGTATGGCTCCTACTTTGTATCCAGCCTGTTGTGATGAAACAGTTGCTATTGGATACATAATTTTGATTGTTGTGTGTTTTCAACCGAAAACAACACTTTAGCCGGTTTCATGGTCACAGATATGATTGCCCTAAGTGGGAGGGCTTTACATTTTAACAAAAATCATTAGTTTCATGCTCTATTTGGTGATCAAATTGAAGATCTTTTTGTGAAAAATTGCTAGGGAGGGATTTTTAACCTACCCTTTGAATAAGTTCCTAGTACTAAGAGTCATGTTCTGATTTGATAAGGGGGGGGGGGGGGGAGTTGAAAACCCTGAACACACCCCCCCCCCCTTTTTTTTTTACCTATGGACCTGGCCAGTTTCATGCTGAACAATTAAGATTTCGGTGCCACTGTAGCTTATCCCTTACACAACACTGCCTTTTAGCATGTGTTGTCTCCTCCAGAGGCTCTTAAAATGTACTCTAGATGTTACTATTATACTTAAACATCATCAACTCATGTCAGGACAGTCAATATTAGCCACCTTACTTGTGACTTTACATTCCAGCTATCTGGAATGTACTGAGCCTCTGCATGTCGATTGAAAGGTATTGGAGATATTGGTAGTCTAGTTGCAATCAAATCTCTCCATCTACAAGCCTGATCAGTGGCATAACCATCCAACAAGGCTGAGAAAATCTATCTATCTTTAAACCCAAAACTCATCATTGTCATAGGGACACACAGATCCAACAACGTTTTTCTATCGTGAACGATGTGGACAAGCTAGGACAAATTTTGACCTGTCCAGTCCTTGATGTCAACAGACCAAAAATTAAACAGCTTCGAAAACAAATGTCTCTGGAAACTTATGAGCATCAAATGGAGCGATTTCGTCACAAATAGTGATTTAAGAAACAAAACACACCAAGAATATGTTTCAAACATCATTTTAAAAAAATGCAGATGGATATACCTGGGTCACGTTTTAAAACTAGATGAAAACAGAATATACCAATAAGCCCTTATGTGGACACCTGAGGGTAAAAGAAAACGAGGAAGTCCTAAAGCAACCAAAAATACAAAATACTTAAAGAAGGGAAAATAACGGACTGAAAGACCATAAAAGAACTAAAACTGCGGGCAGCAAACCGCAACACATGAAGAATAAAAAACTCTTCCCTATGTGCCACTTGTGGCACAAAAGGAACAAACTAACTAACTAACTAGCACCTTGATGTTATCTGTCTATGCTTTTTTTTTTACCCCATCTGCTTGTTCCACCTTCAACTATTCTCTGTAGTATCTCCTTTGACAGGGAATCGGGTCTGCATACATTTCCAAACCATGCATGTTTTCATCATTTCACTATTGAAAGTAATGGTTCTAGTGGACTCATATGTATTTCTATTTTATTTCTTACATACACATTTGTCTTATGCTCTCTATATGAGATTTGTAGAATCCATCTGTAATTTTTGCATTTAAAGGCCTGTAACCGTCTTTCCATATCCACAGTGAGTGCCCAACTCTCACAACCATACAGCACAACAGAAAGAACCTGTGACTCATACATTTTGACTTTCACTCCAACATGATGTTGGTTTTCCAAATCACCATTAGCCTCGACACAGACGCTAAAGTTATCTCCAGCCTTATTTTTAGTTCTACTTTGCATTTTCCATCACTTCATATGCTAGATCTGAGGTATGTGAAAGTGTTCACCTCCTCAAGTTTACACCTATTCATCATGATGTTGGTCTGTGCTTTTGTGTCTGCTGTTAACCAAGATCTTGCTCTTTTTAGTGTTGATTTCCAATCCGTACTTGCTGGTAATTTTGTCCAAATTTACTGGTCACTCTTGTAGTTCATGTTATGACCCAGCTATATGATCAACACCATCATCGGAGTTCAAATTACAGATAAGGAGACCTTCAATCGATATAAACGTGTTGTAGAAGGATTGAGCAATAAATAGGCAGCTCTAAAATGGAATCTAAGCATGTGTAATCAGCAATTCTGTCTTCTTGTCATGAGACTAGTACAAGGTCTCTGAATAGGATTTAAAAAATTACTTTGCAATAGTTCTAACTTGTTTTAGTGTGCTATGATTGAATGTTACCACTCAGTAATTATTAACACCAGGGGATTATCACTTGAAGCTACATAGTTACGTGCTATGAGTGGTACTATTGGCAGGCGGGCATGCTTACTTGTTTAAATGGACAAAGTACATACTGGAAAATCTGAGTACAACGAAGTCATTTTCTAGACCTTTTGAGCCCTTTGAACTATTAACATTGCAGAAGACTGATTTGTCAGGTCATTGGTGCAAATAACCGGCGACAATGCATTTCAATTATCTGGAGTACATCTCGTTGGAAATCTAGTATGACCATTGTTCTACTACAAGAGAGATCCAGTGGGAGTTTGAAAATATTTTATTGGCTCATTTTGACCACGCCCATCTACAATAAAAGTCCTAACAGAAATCTAACAGGTCGTATGTAAATATCTGCTGTGCTGAGGCCTTTTTTTTACATAGTAATAGAAATATGCCATCACACTACCCTATTGCGTGTCACTACGAGAGCCTACTCACGTAACCACCTATGTAAATAACAAAGTAGCCTCTCATAGTGATACACAATAGCATTGGCCGATAGCTTATTTCTGTGTGTATAAAAGAAAGTATCCACAGAGCTAATGTTTACATACGACCTGTTAGGACATTTATTGTAGACAAGCATATATTGACTGTCGTTTATAACATTTAAAAGAAAAAATTCTCATGTTTTACTTAAAGAAAACATCATCTCAAGAATCAGACGAACTTGGCAAACATGACACCAATAGGTCAAATTCTAGCAGTATACCTGAGAATGAGAAGGATGATGACGATGATGATGATAATGAACGGCATGGATTATTTGAAGGTATTATTGTAGTAATCACCTTATTTCCACTGTTGAAGTTACAACATTTGAAAATATTATTGTAGTAATAACCATATTTCCACTGTTGAAGTTACAACATTTGAAAATATTATTGTAGTAATAACCTTAGATCCACTGTTGAAGTTACAACATTTGAAAATATTATTGTAGTAATAACCATATTTCCACTGTTGAAGTTACAACATTTGAAAATATTATTGTAGTAATAACCTTAGATCCACTGTTGAAGTTACAACATTTGAAAATATTATTGTAGTAATAACCTTATATCCACTGTTGAAGTTACAACATTTGAAAATATTATTGTAGTAATAACCATATTTCCACTGTTGAAGTTACAACATTTGAAAATATTATTGTAGTAATAACCTTAGATCCACTGTTGAAGTTACAACATTTGAAAATATTATTGTAGTAATAACCTTATATCCACTGTTGAAGTTACAACATTTGAAAATATTATTGTAGTAATAACCTTAGATCCACTGTTGAAGTTACAACATTTGAAAATATTATTGTAGTAATAACCTTATATCCACTGTTGAAGTTACAACATTTGAAAATATTATTGTAGTAATAACCTTATATCCACTGTTGAAGTTACAACATTTATGACATCAGAATATGACAGCAGACCTTTAGATAATAGGTATACTGGTTTTACATGGCAGTGACTTTGTGTTAATAGTAGTTGACCAGTGACTTTGTGTTAACAACAGCTGACCAGCTTGTGTTAAGCAACGGAAAACCTACAAAAATATATTATGAATCACAGAGAAAATGTGGGAGAAGAAAGAGGAAGGGAAAACAAAGTGATATCAGAAGATCTCATTATAAATTTGACTAGGCAATAAATATGTTCATATCCTCTCTACTGGAACTGCTTTAGTGTCAGGCAATTTGGTCCCATTCTCTGTTCATATCCTCTCTACTGAAACAGCTCAAGTGCCAGGAAACTTGGTCCCATTCTCTGTTCATACCCTCTCTACTGAAACAGCTCTAGTGTCAGACAACTTGGTCCCATTCTCTGTTCATACCCTCTCTACTGAAACATCTCTAGTGTCAGGCAACTTGGTCTGTGTTTCAAGGCAGATATCATTGTTATTCAGGAAACAGGTCTAGGAGGTTGATTTTTTTAGTATGTACATGCTGCTGGTTTAAGAAGCATTTTCAGCAGGCAACACGTGGGAATGGTCATCCATATGCATGATACTTTTATGGTATCATAACTAGACTTATCCAGATGGGTCAGTGATAAATTACAGCTGCACATAATTAAATACATTTTGACCACTCAGGAAGACAAAGTCCCAACTACCTCTGGCATGAAGGATGCAAATTTATGTGACCAAAAATTAAATTGTCAATTTGGACAAAATCTACCGGTATTTGAAACCTGAATTGTTACAACTGGTGAAATTAACAAAGAGGAATAAGATGTATTATGTTGACAGATTAATAGAATCATACAGTCACACTTCTCTTCAATGTCCAGCTTATCATTCACACTTTTAACCCGGTAGAGTTCATTAAAATTAAAAGACAAGTTGTGGCACAGACACTACATTTTAAAATGTGTGATTTTAAAGTTCTTACACACGATGCCCTACTGATGATAGATATTGGTTTTTTGGGAAAAAATGTTATCATGTGCTCCTAGAGGTTGAAGAATACTGTAAATGGGATGGATTGCAGATGAACCGCTAGCAATAGTTGTTAATCTAATCAAATTATCAGATACACACTGAGGTAAATGTAACTTTTATTGTGAGATATAAAAACAAAGTCAACAATTTTTGGTTCAAACATTAAAAATACTACTGATATGTTTACTAGTGACTTACAGTGTTGCCTACAAGGTGTGCAGATATTAGATATGCCTTCAGAGCCAGTCATGCTTTGAATCAGAGTTTTAAGCTATTATACTGTAAAATTTCATCTTAATTGACATTTCTTGTAATTTGCTGGAAAGATTGAAGAAATAAACTATTGTGAAGAATACACAGGTGATATTAAATATAGAACAACATATTTCTTAGGTCATAGATAATATAAGATAACATGCAGACAATCAATGAATTACATCAAGTAGCTTTTTAGAAAACAAATGTTAAAAGTGTTCATGAAAATGTGAACAGCCTATAGCTTGCATTTTAAAAATATTTTTTAGGAGCCAGGTTCTTTCTAGGTTCATGATTGTACAGATGTCTGTGTTAGATCTTCTTTCTGTCCTCTTTCTATGTTCATGATTGTACAGATGTCTGTGTTAGATATTCTTTCTGTCCCCTTTCTATGTTCATGATTGTACAGATGTCTGTGTTAGATATTCTTTCTGTCCCCTTTCTATGTTCATGATTGTACAGATGTCTGTGTTAGATATTCTTTCTGTCCTCTTTCTATGTTCATGATTGTACAGATGTCTGTGTTAGATCTTTTTTCTGTCCATGATATCCTTAGAATGTTTCTATAACATTTCATTTAAAATGTTGATATTTTATTTTCCATTGCAGATGTTACTGTCCATGTCTCACAACCATATGTTGCCACTGGAAAGATACAGCATCTTAATAGTTGTAACTTTGTTTTTCTGTTTGCCCCTTGCTTTAGATTTTTCATATGTGATATTTTTTTGTAGGACCATTGCTAATCTCTTTCTGATCTCTCCTGAGCAATCTTCTGTGGTGTTTATAGTTGACTTAAGATATTCAAAGTTGATATTTTCTTGTTCTTTGTCAATGACTATTGTAGGTGTCAGTTTATTTCTGTTGATGTGCATTATTTTTGTCTTTGCATTGAGGAAAAGATTTTAAGCCTCTATATGATGTTTAACTGACATGATCATGTGTTCTAGAGCTGTGGGGCTTCTTGATATTAGTGCGGTTTTTGCCAGATGTTTTCTGCATAAACAGATGTGGTGAGAATATGCAGCCTTGTCAGAAATGTGCTGTTTGGTGGAAAAGACAAAACACCCAGATGTCGAATCTGACTATACATGTTCCAACTAAGGAAGGGGAAACTATCCCAGTAAATGTCCAATCTAACTATTCATGTTCCAGATGTCTAATCTGACTATACATGTTCCAGATGTCTAATCTGACTATACATGTTCCAGATGTCTAATCTGACTATACATGTTCCAGATGTCTAATCTGACTATACATGTTCCAGATGTCTAATCTGACTATACATGTTCCAGATGTCTAATCTGACTATACATGCTCCAGATGTCTAATCTGACTATACATGTTCCAGATGTCTAATCTGACTATACATGTTCCAGATGTCTAATCTGACTATACATGTTCCAGATGTCTAATCTGACTATACATGTTCCAGATGTCTAATCTGACTATACATGTTCCAGATGTCTAATCTGACTATACATGTTCCAGATGTCTAATCTGACTATACATGCTCCAGATGTCTAATCTGACTATACATGCTCCAGATGTCTAATCTGACTATACATGCTCCAGATGTCTAATCTGACTATACATGTTCCAGATATCTAATCTGACTATACATGTTCCAGATGTCTAATCTGACTATACATGTTCCAGATGTCTAATCTGACTATACATGTTCCAGATGTCTAATCTGACTATACATGTTCCAGATGTCTAATCTGACTATACATGCTCCAGATGTCTAATCTGACTATACATGTTCCAGATGTCTAATCTGACTATACATGTTCCAGATGTCTAATCTGACTATACATGTTCCAGATGTCTAATCTGACTATACATGTTCCAGATGTCTAATCTGACTATACATGTTCCAGATGTCTAATCTGACTATACATGCTCCAGATGTCTAATCTGACTATACATGCTCCAGATGTCTAATCTGACTATACATGTTCCAGATGTCTAATCTGACTATACATGTTCCAGATGTCTAATCTGACTATACATGTTCCAGATGTCTAATCTGACTATACATGTTCCAGATGTCTAATCTGACTATACATGTTCCAGATGTCTAATCTGACTATACATGCTCCAGATGTCTAATCTGACTATACATGTTCCAGATGTCTAATCTGACTATACATGTTCCAGATGTCTAATCTGACTATACATGTTCCAGATGTCTAATCTGACTATTCATGTTCCAGATGTCTAATCTGACTATACATGTTCCAGATGTCTAATCTGACTATACATGTTCCAGATGTCTAATCTGACTATACATGTTCCAGATGTCTAATCTGACTATACATGTTCCAGATGTCTAATCTGACTATACATGTTCCAGATGTCTAATCTGACTATACATGCTCCAGATGTCTAATCTGACTATACATGTTCCAGATGTCTAATCTGACTATACATGTTCCAGATGTCTAATCTGACTATACATGCTCCAGATGTCTAATCTGACTATACATGTTCCAGATGTCTAATCTGACTATACATGTTCCAGATGTCTAATCTGACTATACATGTTCCAGATGTCTAATCTGACTATTCATGTTCCAGATGTCTAATCTAACTATTCATGTTCCAGATGTCTAATCTAACTATACATGTTCCAGATGTCTAATCTGACTATACATGTTCCAGATGTCTAATCTGACTATACATGTTCCAGATGTCTAATCTAACTATTCATGTTCCAGATGTCTAATCTAACTATTCATGTTCCAGATGTCTAATCTAACTATACATGTTCCAGATGTCTAATCTGACTATACATGTTCCAGATGTCTAATCTAACTATTCATGTTCCAGATGTCTAATCTAACTATTCATGTTCCAGATGTCTAATCTAACTATTCATGTTCCAGATGTCTAATCTGACTATACATGTTCCAGATGTCTAATCTAACTATTCATGTTCCAGATGTCTAATCTAACTATTCATGTTCCAGATGTCTAATCTAACTATACATGTTCCAGATGTCTAATCTGACTATACATGTTCCAGATGTCTAATCTGACTATACATGTTCCAGATGTCTAATCTGACTATTCATGTTCCAGATGTCTAATCTGACTATACATGTTCCAGATGTCTAATCTGACTATACATGTTCCAGATGTCTAATCTGACTATACATGTTCCAACTAAGGAAGGGGAAACTGTTCCAGAATTGAACTTTACAATAATCTCTGCACACACCAGTAAGGTGCAGCAGCACGTCTGAAGTTATTGCCATCATCATCTGCAGTAGGAGGCTATTGTTCGTATTATCTGATATCTGAGATAGTAAAATATCACCAACTATGTAGTCTTATCACTTTGTGGTCTTGTCCCTCAATACTTATCACTTTGTGGTCTTGTCCCTCAATGACTTATCACTTTGTGGTCTTGTCCCTCAATTTCTCACATTGTGACCTTATCTCCTTGTCTTATCACTTTGTGGTCTTATCTCAATGACTTATCACTTTGTGGTCTTGTCCCTCAATTTCTCACATTGTGGCCTTATCACCTTACCTTGCCACTTTTTGGCCCATCCATATTACCCGATCAAAGAAATATCCTAAATCTCAGAAAAATTATACTATTCATCATATTGACTGTGTGTTGATATATATGAAATGTACAAAAACTACTTGTTTTGTGTGAATGAAAGATCATGTTATCTAGCGGTGAATTGTTACAGTTGAATCTTGTCTGTTGTTTCTGAAGGTGTTGGTTTCAAGATCAAGCTGGATTCAGATGAGGATGACCAGTTGGAGGAATACAATGACAATAAGGCCTCACATTCTGACTTGAAAGAAGTATCAGACACAACAAGCAAAGTTACAGAACATCATGTACCAACGGCTGACATAAACACTGTACCTAAGACTAAATTAAGTTTACTTCCTTTGAAATCTTTTGATGATGTAAGTAGCTGTGAAATGTGCCCATCATTGATTACTGATATAGCATACAAGTATTTGTGATGGGATAGGGAAGGGAGATAATGAGATGTTTCTTAGTGACATGGTCTTGTTCAACTATTTATAGTTTTGTGTTTTTCAAAAATATTATAAAGTGGCAAACATTGGTTGAACTCTGGTCAGTCAAGTTGGTCTTCAAACAAGGTCAGACCAACTATTTACTAACTTGTCCAGGACATGACCCTTGGCAAAGACACTAGCAAAAAAGATCACAGTATATGAAATGGGATGTTTGAAGAAAGTTATAAATGTCACCAGAAGAGACAGACGGAGAAATGAAGATATCAGGAAATAAATAAAGACTATCTCAAGTCAAGACCACATTGAGAGACAGCAAACCAGGTTGTTTGGCCACATCATGAGAATGGAACCAAACCAACCAGCCCTTTGTGTATACATCAGCAGAAGATCGGGCTACAAGACATGAGGAAGACCAAGAACCAGATGGATGGAGACAATCAAAGAAACCTTAAAGAGACATGGGGTGACCATGGCCAATGCAGCACAGATGGCCAATGACAGACAATCCCAACTTCCCACCATGATGCTTAATGGCATAAGTGGAAATTACAATAGATAGCTAGATAGACAGAAACCAGAACATTTTGTATAAAGATAACTTATAGTGTCTAGTTAGTGAATGTTCATTATGGCATTGCTTGTGGAAATGTTAACTAAAATTATACTGGTATTTCAGTTTTGTAACTGTTTACCTAGGTAATTATCTGTGTAAGAGGCATTTCTGAAGTGAAAGTCTGTATCTCTAGTATGGAAATCTGTATTTCTGGCATGAATGTCTGTATTCTCTAGTTGAATTCTGTATATCTGGTATAGATGTCTGTTTTTCTGATATGTACCGGTAGTCTGTTTCCGTGATTGTTGTTGGTAAGCATAATCATCATGTGACATATTCTTTCCAGAATGTGGTATTCCTTATGGAATCTCTGAACAATCCGCAATTCTGAGCGAGTTGACCTGCCACAGCTAGAAAAATGTTTAAATAATCTGATATATCATTGCACCGTCATCGTCTTGGGCACCATCTTCCCTTGTTGCCATTATCTGCCTTCAGCTGTTAGGTCTCTTTATATTATGTCTCTGTTATGTTGTCAATAACCCCATGAATTGTGACAGATTTACTCTTATTTCCTATGTGCAATTGGGTGGTTTCTCATGACATTCTTTCATACTCAGGATACTTCAGCTTTTGGCTTAGTGCTATGCCTATTGAAAATGCCTTCTACTCAGAGGATGTGTATGTTTCCGTGATATGAAGTCTTTATCTATGGTATCAATGTCAATTATCTCATGTTATTTTGCCTTACAGAATTCTGAGTTTGGGTATGAAAAACAAGTTTTTGATATTGAAATCAAGATAACAGATACTCTCAAGATGGGAGAAGGCATGTCTGCATATATGGTTTATAAGATTTGTAGCAAGGTCAGTCTAGTTAGTTTACTCAATATAATTAGTAAACTTAGCCAGCTGCTGCTTAATGAAGTCTCTGTCTTTGCTCTTTCTTTTTGACTACATTTTTAGTTCACTGTGGAGCTGTGATCTTTGAACCTCTTCCATTTGCTTCTATCTTTAGGCAGTGCTTCTAATTCTGGTTATGTCTAATATCTATCCCTCCTATTTCTGTTTCTATTGCTCGTTTAGAAATAAAAAAATTATTAAGAGCATCTTTATACCAACACTATGTTACCAATGCCAGACTTGGCAACTGACATCTTCACATCAGAGAAAGATCTAAAATTGCAAAATGAAATGTCTAAGGAAGGCTATTGGAGTCAACAGACTCAACAAAATGAACAATGAGAACATCAGAAAGATAATAGGTATCACATCATGCATCGCATATATAGAGAAATAACAGATAAAATGGTTTGGACATCTTAATAACTTCCCATAAGAGGTTATAACAAGATGGAATCAGGATACAGAGCCAAGGGCAGACCTAGGGAAAGGTGGATAGACAACATCAAGACCATCCTGAATAAACATGACTACACGTCAACCAGAGCAATACACTGGACTCTGGAATGCAGACTACATTTCCTTCACAAACCTCTACCCTCAACAGCAAGTGTGGAAGCTATGACAACACCACCTCCTAGGGATAGACAATAGAAGTTTCTCATTTGACAGTTGAGGCCTGTGTTTCTAGTTTATGGAGCAAAGAATAGGACCACTATCTTCTTTCTAGGCAAGTTGCAGGAGGTGACTAAGAAAAGTTGGGGGGTAGACTGACAACCTCTCAACTGTGAAAACATCATTGTCATTACATGTCTTATCTCAATTTCTGATTTTTGTCTTCTGTCACATCACTCCATGGATGACGAGGAGATGTGGGACTGCTTACATTGCACCTTTGTTCTTTTGTGTCAGACTCGTCAGTGATTGGGAATGCTAGATGTGTCATCACTGCAGATGGGTCCACAAGTCTGACAGAAGAATGATAACACAGTTGATCCTAAAGTGTGTGCTGTGCTCCTGGAAAAACATGGTAATCCAGGGATCCTGGTGAACTAGAGTGTCTTCCTTCTGGGACTAAATATGCATCCATAGCTTCCACCCCCCCCCCCCCCCATTTCATATCCATGCCTTTGAGACCTTATGTGAGTATGGTTGTTGCATCAGTTACTCAACTGAGAAAAATCTGTACTTTTGTCAGACAGTTCTTGGAGTCTCAAGAGCTGTCACAGAATGGAGGATTATTTCATCACCATCATCGTTATGTTTCTAACTCTCATAGTCAAATGTTTCTCTTGGTCTTCCTCTTTGCTATAGCTTCCAGAACAATGTTTGTCTGCACATGTTTTCTGCTGGTCTTCTTAACATATCTTATTAATCTCCACCTGTTTACCAAGTTCTCTCTCTCTCTCTCTCTCTCTCTCTCTCTACTGGACTCTACAGTGGTTACTCATACCATTTCATGGTTTCTCATACCATTTCTCATACCATTTTCATTTCTCATACCATTTCTTATATCATTTCTCATACCATTTCTCATACCATTTCATACTTTCTCATACCATTTCTTAGTTTCTCATACCATTTCTTAGTTTCTCATACCATTTCATAGTTTCTCATACCATTTCTTATATCATTTCTTATATCATTTCTCATACCATTTCTCATACCATTTCATACTTTCTCATACCATTTCATAGTTTCTCATACCATTTCTCATAACATTGTGGATTACAATCATGTCATCATAAAGCCAACAGGTCATCATATAGCCAAGTTGTGGAATACAATCATGTAATGACATGAACAAGTTGTATCAGCTGGAGTTTCTTTGTGGTCTTACATTGTGCAATCAGTGATATGTAACCAATGTTAAATAGTTGCTCCATTGTGTTGTATTTATTTCCTTGTCTCATTTGTTTGGTAACATTGCTTGTGAGAATATATGTTGATAGTTTGTGTTCACATTGTTGTTGCTGATTGTGAGAATGTATGTTGATAGTTTGTGTTCACTTTGTTGCTGCTGCTGGTTGTGATGATAAATACAGTCATGCTTTTTTCAGACAAATAATCCAGCATTTAGAAATGCTGAGAATGCAGTTCTACGACGTTTCAGCGATTTCTTGGGTTTGCATGCCAAGTTGACCGAGAAACATGTGCCTTTTGGAGTCATAGTGCCCCCAGCTCCAGAGAAGAGTGTTATAGGTCTGTCATAGCTTGGTTATATTATTTTTTTTAAATCAAATGATTTCATGTTTGCTAAAGCTTTCATTGTTCCATTGTTGATTTCTTGTTGTGACAGTTGTCCCTTGTCCCTTTTCTGTTAATTTCTGGTTGTGACAGCTGTCCCCTTTCTGTTGATTTCTGGTTGTGACAGCTATTATTGTTGAATTCTGTACTAAATATTTGTAGAGAACATGCTGTGTTCTGATAATCCAGTAACCTAGTTCTGCCGGATGACTTATTCCTAACAAGGATTACATATAACTTCCAAATCCTCCAAGTTTGGATTGAGATTCACATCACAGTCCTAGAAAATAAGAATTTCAAGTAGCTAGGGTTAGACCCTTTCGAGGCATAGGACCCAACACCATATCTACCTGAATGTCCATCATAGGCCAGGCACCATCAGATATTTACATAAAGTTTACCCATCATCATCATTGTGTGATATATTCTTTCCAGGATGTAGTCTTCTTTATGGACTTTCTGAACACCTCGCAATCTTAGCTGAGATACCTGCTTCATCCAGGGACATATTTAAACAGTCAGATATATCATTAGTCCATCGTTGTCTAGGGTGACCTCTTCCTCTAATGCAGTTTACTCTGCCTTCTGCTATTAGTCTTTCCATGCTATTATGTCTCTTTAAATGACAAAAAAAGTTCAGCTTTCTTGTTGTAATGTTATTTAGGAGCCAGCATTCTTCGATGTTTAATGATTGTAATACTTCTTTGTTTGTCCATATTATTTATTAATGCCATAAGGATATAAACATATTCCCAATGCATGGGTTAGTGTGTCACATCCTGAAGGCTGTAGTGCGCCTCTTGGCTGGTTGGTGTGTGGCATCCTGAAGGCTGTAGTGTGCCTCTTGGCTGGTTGGTGTGTGGCATCCTGAAGATTGTAGTGTGCCTCTTGGCTGGGTGCCACCGTTTTCAGTACCTGTATTTGCTAGGGCAAACTATGGTCTTGCTCAACTTTAGGAAGGCCTGGCCAGTCTTAGTTTTCAGTTTCTGCTGGCTGAGGTAAGCCCCATCTCCACAGCAAAGATCTGGCCTCCATCAAATTGACATGTATGACTAGAAGTGTGCTGAACGTGAGAGGGACTGCTAAAGTATAGACATGTATGACTAGAAATATACTGAACATAAAACACTACCAGAGCATTCACACACATATGATTAGAAGTGTGCTGGGCATGAGTAGGACTATCAGACCATTGGCGTGTATGATTTATGTGTGCTGAATGCAGGAAGGGAGGCGTGAGGATAGTTTTAAATACCAAATAATAACAATAATTACATTTTGTAATGTGAAAACTATATGAAGCTAGACATTTTTGCGATAACAACAGAAATGAGATCCATACTGAAGTCAGATTTTTCAGGACAAAAAGTGCAGATATCACAGCACAGCTGTAAACCATGACACAATGCTTTTTGTTCTCCAGACTACGTCTTCTTAATCTGCAGGAGTTTGAGAATGAATGCAGAAGAAGAAGAAATGAGAAGATACAATCTTCAGATGTTGACCTGCTTCATCCAGGGACTTATTTAAACAGTCAGATATATCTTCAGAAAGCAACTACTGGAAACAATTCAACAGAAACAGAAGAAACAATTCTTTATTATGATAAATCAATGCATCAGGATAAATCAATACATCAGGATAAATCAATACATCAGGATAAATTCTAACACCATGATAAGTCATTACATAATAAATAATTACAGGATAAATCATTACATCAAGATAAATCATTACTTCACTGTAAACTATTACGTCGGGATAAATCATTACTTCACTGTAAACTATTACGTCAGGATAAATCATTACTTCACTGTAAACTATTACGTCAGGATAAATCATTACTTCACTGTAAACTATTACGTCAGAATAAATCATTACTTCACTGTAAACTATTACGTCAGGATAAATCATTACTCGACAGTAAATCATTACATCAAGATAAATCATTACTCGACAGTAAATCATTACATCAAGATAAATCATTGCTCCACTGTAAATCATTCATTCAATCATTTTCCTTTTGCGCTGAAGTTAGCGTATAAGGCAGAGGTCAGATCTCTCCAATTCTGTCTGTTCAAAGCTATTCTGAATTTGAATGATAAAGAATTGGAATGAACTGACTTCTGTTACACAAAACGGTCTGGACTTTACAATGTCAGTTGATTAATCCAACGATCGACGGAATGACCCAGACTTGATTTGAGAAACACCCTCCATCAACGGACATCACTACCAGAAGGCCCTGTAAATTATTACATCAAGATAAATTATTACTGCACAGTAAATCATTACATCAAGATAAATCATTACTTCACTGTAAATCATTACATCAAGATAAATCATTACTTCACTGTAAATCATTACATCAAGATAAATCATTACTTCACTGTAAATCATTACATCAAGATAATTCATTGTTATGGAAGAGATTATTTTACTGCAAAAGTCAGACAAGATGATACATGCAATTCTAAACATTGTGCAGTTTTCTCTTCTTCTGCATTCGTTCTCAAACTCCTGCAGATTAGCAGGATGTAGTCCTGAGAACAGAATGCAATATGTCTCATGGTTTACTAGCTGTGATATCTCCACCTTTCAACCTGATACATTTGAAGTTTGTTCAGTCATAGTTAAGCTGATTTTATTTAATTATATCAAAGTTTGTAGAATGCTTCATTTCAATATGTTGTCATATGAGATGTCATGTATGATTTCATTTCAATATGTTGTCATATGAGATGTCATGTATGATTTCATTTCAATATGTTGTCATATGAGATGTCATGTATGATTTCATTTCAATATGTTGTCATATGAGGTGTCATGTATAATTTCATTTCAATATGTTGTCATATGAGATGTCATGTATAATTTCATTTCAATATGTTGTCATATGAGATGTCATGTATAATTTCATTTCAATATGTTGTCATATGAGGTGTCATGTATGATTTCATTTCACTGTAGGAACAACTAAAGTGAAAATGTCCAAAGAAGATGTGGGTTCATCAGATTTTATTGAAAGAAGACGTGCTGCTTTAGAAAGGTAGGATTTCAAGACTTGATGACTAATGAGAATCTTGTCACAAATTGACTAGGCTCGATTCAAACAACAAAATAAAACTGTGTATCTGACAGTGACAGCTATTGTGACACTAGAAAACTCCATAGAGTTCAAGTTAAGTTAGTTCTAGTTAACTCAAACTCCATCAGTTCTAGTTATGTCAATTCTACAGTCAGCTCAAACTCCATCATTTCTAGATAAATCAGTTCAAACTCCATCAGTTCTAGATAAATCAGTTCAAACTCCATTAGTCCTAGGTGAGTCAGTTCTAGTTAACTCAAACTCCATCAGTTCTAGATAAATCAGTTCAAACTCCATTAGTCCTAGGTGAGTCAGTTCTAGTTAACTCAAACTCCATCAGTTCTAGTTATGTCAATTCTACAGTCAGCTCAAACTCCATCAGTTCTAGATAAATCAGTTCAAACTCCATTAGTCCTAGGTGAGTCAGTTCTAGTTAACTCAAACTCCATCAGTTCTAGATAAATCAGTTCAAACTCCATTAGTCCTAGGTGAGTCAGTTCTAGTTAACTCAAACTCCATCAGTTCTAGTTATGTCAATTCTACAGTCAGCTCAAACTCCATCAGTTCTAGATAAATCAGTTCAAACTCCATTAGTCCTAGGTGAGTCAGTTCTAGTTAACTCAAACTCCATCAGTTCTAGATAAATCAGTTCAAACTCCATTAGTCCTAGGTGAGTCAGTTCTAGTTAACTCAAACTCCATCAGTTCTAGTTATGTCAATTCTACAGTCAGCTCAAACTCCATCAGTTCTAGATAAATCAGTTCAAACTCCATTAGTCCTAGGTGAGTCAGTTCTAGTTAACTCAAACTCCATCAGTTCTAGTTATGTCAATTCTACAGTCAGCTCAAACTCCATCAGTTCTAGATAAATCAGCTCAAACTCCATCAGTTCTAGATAAATCAGTTCAAACTCCATCAGTTCTAGATAAATCAGTTCAAACTCCATCAGTTCTAGATAAATCAGTTCAAACTCCATCAGTTCTAGATTAATCAGCTCAAACTCCATCAGTTCTAGATAAATCAGTTCAAACTCCATTAGTCCTAGGTGAGTCAGTTCTAGTTAACTCAAACTCCATCAGTTCTAGTTATGTCAATTCTACAGTCAGCTCAAACTCCATCAGTTCTAGATAAATCAGTTCAAACTTCATTAGTCCTAGGAACTATAAATTTCTGAATACAAACCCATTTGATAATAAGCATAGAAGGTGATGTTGATATCAGGAAAGTGTCCAAAGTTTAAAATCTGATTATAGACTGACGTACAGGAACATAATAATGCTTGTAATAATCTTGTGAAATCCCGTTATTATAAGAATGAAGGAACAAGCAAAATTACGCTTAATGAAAATTACCACAAACGTTAGTGGTTAAGTATGGTATAAGTGAATAAGGTAGGATAGCTGAGAACAATACATCAAAGATAACACTACAGCACATTCCCAGGCAGTGTGACTATCTACAACAGAAATACTGTTGAAGGTCATGCCTCAGCAGTCATTAATCCTGTAACACTGCCAGGTACCAGCATTGTTCCAAGCTATACCATTTATTCATTCAGGAAGGTTGGCTGCTAGTTATATTACTGCAAATTTATGTCTAGGAACCCACAGGAAGCTGGTGCACAGAAGCCGAAGGTGTAAACAAATGTTTTTAGACAGACATTAAATCAGTATAAAATCAAACTAGAACCTGATGTGGAACTACACAATTCACCTACTGGGTTGGGTCAAAGGGCATGAGCCCATGGACAGCTGGATCAGCAACCAACCAACCTACTGGGTAGGGAATCATCATCATTTTCCTCTTGTATCAAGCTTGGCACATAAGGCAGATGTCAAAGCTCTCCATGCTGGTCGATCAACAGTCAGTTGTTCTAGATTGTTCATTTTCATACCAATTGTTGTGATTTCTTTCTCAATAGTTCTTTTCAGTGTTGTTTTTGGTCTTCCCCTTTTTTCTCTTTCCACTCGATGACCATGTAAAGACTTGCCGTAGTATTCTTTCTTCAATCATTATGAGTGCGTGACAGATGCATGCCCAACGCCTTTTTCTAATAACGTCTGTGATGTATTCTTGTTTTGTCTCTTCTCTTAGTGTCTCGTTTGACTTAAAGTCTTTCCAGTTTGTGTTTGTATTTTTCCCGAGACATTTGTTCTTGGAGGCATTTAGTTTGTTTTCTAGAGATGTAGTTGATTTCCAGCTCTCACACCTGTATGCCAAAACCGAAATACATGTCTTGAACAGCCAAAACTTTGTATTAATGCTCAGTTTTTTAAATCTCCAAATGTTTGAAAGTGAGTTGAATGTATTTGATGCCAGAGCAATTCTGATCATAATTTCTGTACTTGAGTCTCCAGTTGCTGTTATTCTGCTTCCCAAAATAAGTGAAATGTTCTAATTTTTTCTAGTAAATTGTTATTTATTTGTATCACATTGCTTATATTAGTAAAGTCCATAATTTTTGTTTTGGATACGTTAATTTGCAGACCTATTTGTTCTGAAAAATATTGTAGTCTTGCTGTATTTTCCTGCAAGTCTGTATGTGTTGAACACAGTAGTGCAATGTTGTCTGCGAAGTACAAGTCTTCTAAAGTTCTGTCGTTATTCCATTTGATGCCTAGTTGTTTTTGGCTTATGCACTTTCACATTACCCAGTCTTCTTCTTCTTTTCGTTCATAGTTTGACATGTCTACACAGCAAGTCCTGTTTCCTTAATAAATGCTGCTATATTTGAAAGCTCCTCAGTGGATACATCTTTCTGTGGATATCCCTGTGGACCAGTGTTCTTCCCTTAACTGGTTTAGTATATTGCAGGATATGTTCAGCGGTCTGTGCTGCCTGCCCACAAGGGCACAGAGGTGATGATACCAGTCTTAGTCTATTTAAGTGGCTGTTTAATCTGTTGTTTCCTGTTCTGAGACAGAAGATAACCTGCTCTGCTCTGCCGAGATAGTGGTAATTTTCTTTTGGGTGGTCAACTTTCCTGATGGTTTTGATGCGGGTCCTCTTTTCTTGGTAGGGGATTTCTTGGTCTTTTTTGTTCCTGTGTTGCTCCATCCTTTGCCAGTCTGTCTGCCTCCTCATTTCCTGGTATGCCACAGTGGGATGGTATCCACTGTAGTACTACCCTTCTTTGGATGCTCACCTCTCATGGCTTTCTTCAGGTCTGGCAGTTTATCGCTGTCAAGGGCTTGTAGGACAGACATAGCATCAGTAAGAAATACCACCTGTTGCCATTGGCTTGTTGTGTTTTTAATTATTTCTGCAGCAATGTTTTAAGCCTGTACTTCTGCAGAATAGTTGGAGCAGAATATTCCAGTTGGTAAACATGTGGATTTTTTTCTGGATATTTTATGTACACGCCAGCACCTCCATTCTTCACTGCTCTGGTTGCTGATCCGTTGGTATATACTTGTATGCATGCTTCTCTGGGGTACATATCTTCAATCATGTTGCAATTGTTTTCTTTTGGAGATTATTCAGTTCTATCATAGTGTGGTAGTTGTTTATGGTGGTTCTAATAGTAAGATTTGGGTATTGCTCCCATGGAACTGAACATTACCCAGTCCATGATGTTGAACAGTATTGGTGACATAACACATGCCTGCTTTACTTTGTTACATAAACACAGGATGTTTTACAAGGACAATTTAACATGATTGTTAAATCGTTGATCAACATATCCTACAATATAGGATATAGGATAGAATAGTAATTGCTAATTATCTTTTCACATGATTCAGATGAAATTTACAGCAGACAGTAAAGTCTAAGTGGGAAACGATAGGATGAAATTTATTTTTATAAGATACAGAAGCTGTTCAACTTTTAGGGAGTTATTGGTAATAAATGTGAGTATTTTGAAATTAATTTAAGGGTAAGCATTAAAAACATGCTACACAAAACGAGCAGGAAGAAGAAAGAGTATATATCAGAAGAAACTTTGAGCATTATCCAAGAAAGAAGACACATCAAAAATAGTTGTAAAAACAGAACAAATTATAGAATCCTGCCATAGATATACAAAGAAGAATTAGACAAGACAAGCAAAACTACATAAAATGCCTGGAAATAGAAGGGGAGAAAAGCCAAGGTAACAGTAAAACGATGTTCGAAAATGTACGACACCTAAGAGACAGCAAACCTCAAACATCATTAAAAGTGCTGAAAAAACAAGGAAACATACTAACAGAAGGGAAGCATATCTTACATAGATGGAAGGAATACTGTAGTGAGATGTATAATGACACAAGAAAAACCAAAAACAGAACAATAAATGAATATGAAAAGGAGGCAGAACCTACAAAGGAAGAAGTACGATACGCAATAGAAAGTTTAAAGAAAGGTAAAGCCCCAGGCAATGATGGCTTAACAACAGAAATGATACACGCTGGCGGCGAGGCCGGAATCAAATTTACCACAAACTCTGCTGCAAAATATGGGAAAGCGGTACATGGCCGGATGAATGGAAAAAATCATTATATATACCCCTCCCAAAAAAAGGCGACCTTCAGATTTGCTCTAACTACCGAACTATAGCCCTTATAAGTCAAGCAAGTAAAATAATGCTAAACATCATAATGCAAAGAATCAAACAGAAATTAGAGATGGAGATAAACGAAACACAGGCTGGTTTCAGATCGGGCAGAGGAACAAGAGATCACATTCTTAACATGAGATTGATCATAGAAATGTGTAGGGAATTTTCAACTGATCTGCACGTGTTTCATAGATTACTCAAAAGCGTTCGACTGCGTCCAACACCAGCAACAATGGGAGATAATGAACATCATGGGTTTCCCAAGACATCTGATTCATCTAATAGAGGAACTTTACCAAGATCAAAAGGCTGCAGTGAAGTTAGAGAACGATCTCTCAGAGTGGTTTGAGGTACAGAGTGGAGTAAGGCAAGGATGCACACTCTCCCCATACCTGTTCAACATCTACGCTGAAAGTATAATGAGGAACGTGAGAGAAGACATACACAACACTACCACGCTTTAAACATAGGTGGATTCCTAATCCCTGAACTACGCTACGCAGACGACACAGTGCTTCTTTCAAAGGATATAAAGGGATTGGAACAACTAATCAAGAACACAAAGAAATATAGCGAAGCACAAAATTTGTATTTAAACACGCAGAAAACAAAAATCATGTCAACAGATAAAAAAACACAACAATCAAAAATCAGAATAGACATTACCGAGATAGAATGTGTGGATAAATTTGAATACTTAGGAGCAAACATCAACGGTGCAGGAGACTGCATGGCAGAAATAAGGAAGAGATTGGCAATGGCATATTGCAAAATAACATGGCTGAAAAACATATGGAAAAGCAACAAAATAGAAACGAAAGTGCTAATGTTACGAACTTTTATTTTTCCGGTTGTAACATACGGCTGTGAAACATGGACTCTAAGTAAAACAGCGGCAAAGAGGATCAACGCCTTCGAGCTGAAATGCTACAGGAAGATACTTAGAATATCATGGAAGGATAAAATCAGAAACTCAGATATTATAAGCACATTGAATATTCCAGAGTGTTGGTTACTAAACACAATAATAAAAAGAAAACTTTGCCTGTTTGGTCATATAGAGAGACATAACTGTTTAGAAAGACAAATAATGGAGGGAAGAGTACCTGGGAAGAGGAGAAAGGGCAGACCAAGAAGACGATGGACTGATGACATTAAAGATAACATGAATACATTGCTAGAAAATGCAAGCCACATCGCCTAAGACAGAGAGAGGTTCAGAGAGTTCATTGGGAAGACAACGTTCTGGAAGGAATACGTCACATGACACATTAAGGGTATCAATTATGGTTACTTGAGGGTAAAGTCAAAGGGAAGCGAGTAAGAGGTAGACAGAGATACAAGTGGGAGAGTAACATCACAAGATGGTCAGGTTACAGTCTAGCAGAGTGCACTACCAAAATAAGAGACAGGGGATGTTGGAGATCTGTTGCAGCCAACCTTTGTTGCGGAGATGGCACTTGATGATGATGATCAATTATGGTGGAATGATATGTCGGAATTTGGAAACATTTTTCAAAAGTGAAGAGACGGAGAAGTTTCACTGTTGATTTCAGTTGCTCCCCCCTGCCTCCAATATGGATTTTAAAAACAAGCAAGACTGCATGGCTTTTAAGCCATGACATTTAATTAAGCCTAAATGTGCGAAATTCCAGTAGTGTCGTGTTTATGTGAGACCGTTGGATGTACTAGACCTCAATAGAGAATTAATTAGAACTTCATTCATTAGGTTTTTTATTATTATTGTTGGTCACTATTTATATACTTGGAGTTGCATGCCAAAAATAGCCATGGCCGACCAATGAAATTCATGGAAATAATCAAAACCGGTCTTTGATGTCATGTTTACATTTTCTATACATGTCTTATTGTACAGTACACAGTCATGGTTTGTGCATGACCAGGCTTACTGTTGAAGGTTAGGGTTTGTGCAGACCCACATCTAATTCCTTGGATCTTAATCTTATTCATGCAGCCACTAGAATCATTTAAGGTATGATACTGTCATTCGATGTAGCCGTGACAATATCCAAAACAGCTGACATCATTACAATCACTAAGTGGGTCAAAAGTTTGTGATAGAATGTTCAGTCTAAAGTGATCTTACAATGTTTCAAAATGTACTATATCAATAATGCAATGGTTAGAAGTGAGGGATGACTCTATCTTTAAGGACGATGTTGACAATGTTCCACTAGACAGTGAGGCAGAGACTGATGTTATATGCAACAAATGATGAAATTCGTGAACTGTTTCAGAATTCAGTGTTTCCAACTTTGAAGAATTTCAATGACTTTTCAACCATAATGTCTTATGAAAATTATGCAACATTATTTTTTTTCTTACATGGCAACTCTTAAAACATCTGTTTTACACACTGCAACACACCAAAATCTATTGTATTTGTGTAGTTTCCTGAAAAATAAACATAATATTTCTGAGGAACTAAATAAAACATATAAAATTAACTAACTGTGTTGAAAAACTTGTACTTGAAACATAGACCTATTCTCGTTCTGTAAATTCTGTCAATACGTCAGTTCCATACTTATTCAATGTCATATAACGAAACCAATGTGATACTGGGCCTATATCTACTGATATCTAGGCATATGTCACAATCCATAATGATTGTACGTCAATTATGCATATTCACAGCTATTAAAACCCGCAGATGGATTCCTGTACTTGATGTTTCCAGATTTCGATAATTTCTTCTACGATTATAGTCTCTTATGTCTTGTATCATGCCATATTGGAATATGAACACAACTGCTACTATGATTCGCTAATTTCGGTCACATGATATTAATGTTCATATGATTTTAATTTCACCGAATATGATCATAGTAAAATTTGTACGGAATCGACAGCAGCGGTAAATATCAGGGACAAATTTGTTGTATCTAAATGAACGTGGCGTGCTGAAGGTTAACAGCACAAGAGACACAGGGTTGTGGAGAAACATGATCAACAACAATACTTGGTATTGCACTTGATTAATTGATTCCTTAATTTACAAACTGCATGTGTATGAAGTTCTTTGTAATCTCCAGAAACATGTTTAAGGACCAACACTTTCAGCAATCATGTATTTAGCAGGACCGGGCATCTTCTGACATTATTTAGTTAACACAAATGCTGTGGTATTCTATTGAAATTCTTGCTCAAGTGATGATTTCAACATCAGGTATTTCATAAAGTTTGTCTTATTGTTCAACAAGGTATCTGAACAGAACTGCGATGCACCCCAGTCTTGCCAGTGATCCAGACTTGATAGAGTTCTTAGTGAAAGATGGAGGTCTTCCCAAGTCCACCAGTACATCAGCACTGAGTGGTGCAGGTGTGATGAGGCTGTTTCACAAGGTTGGAGAGTCCTTTGAGAAAATTGTTCTCAAGGTTGATGAAACTGATGAGGTTTGTACTTCTAGGATTAAAATAAATATGATAAATTTTTAGTCATGAGTTTTATATGGTACATTATCAAATGAGTGCAGAGTGGTCGAATGAAGCTTATTGATGCGTGAAGTTTGTGTATGCTGCATAACACAGCTGCCACGAAGGCGCATCTGAGGAGAAGGAATGATTGTGAAAGTTAGGGTTACCCTAATCCTCCCTCCAAAAATCTATACATCTCTCTCTTTCTCCACTTGGTGAAAAATATGTCTACTGGGCACTCACAAAAATATGTCTACTGGGCACTCACAAAAATATGTCTACTGGGCACTCACAAAGGGAACTAATGAATGTATTATTTATGCTAACACTGCTTATCCGCCCTCATTTCATTCCGCTAAATTATGTGGGCTCATCTTCACATATTGTACCCATTAATGTTATATTTATTTTAATGTCTATCATTAACATCTTGTCTCTTCCTCCTCTTGTACTTTTAGATATTTCTGGCCAATAATGTTTAATTTTGCTTTGACATGTATATCATAGTTGATTGTGATAGAGTTATTTGAACTCTAAGATGGAATAAATCTTTTATTCTCCAAATCTTTTAGCTATCATATGCCATTAGATAAAGAAAGTGGACTCGCATCTATGTCTGAAAGATAGACTTTGAACTGAGGATGTAATACTTTACTCGCCAAGTAACCAATATTTAGGTTTGGACACAATATATGAAGACAGACATATATCCAGCATTTGTATGATCTGTGTATAGTAGTTGTGTGCTATAATCACTGCTAGACAATCTGTTACAGTGATGTGTGCTATAATCACTGCTAGACAATCTGGTACAGTATCTGTGTGCTATAATCACTGCTAGACAATCTGTTACAGTGATGTGTGCTATAATCGCTGCTAGACAATCTAGTACAGTGATGTGTGCTATAATCACTGCTAGACAATCTGTTACAGTGATGTGTGCTATAATCGCTGCTAGACAATCAGGTACAGTGATGTGTGCTATAATCGCTGCTAGACAATCTGGTACAGTGATGTGTGCTATAATCGCTACTAGACAATCTGGCCTTCTGTAACAAGTTATTAGTAGAACACTTTTTGCTATTTTTCTTTGTCTTTTAGAATTAAGAACTAGGAGAAAGTAGAACATGATTTGCTTGGGATGACAGTCCCCAATAAAGCTGAAATTTAGTAATAATGTATTAATAGAACAGTTTCAGCTGTTACCTAGGTCTGTTCAATGTTTTCACACTAAAATAATTTGATTTTTCAGTGGTTTGAAGAGAAACAACAGTTTGTTGAGGCATTGGACCAACAGTTAAAGAAGTTATATTTCAGCATTGAGATTCTTTCACTGCATCGCAGAGGTGAGTCTAGTACATGTTTGATGGGAGTAGATGTGAGCCCAGTACATGTTTGATGGAAGTAGATGTGAGTCTAGTACATGTTTGATGGAAGTAGATGTTAGTCTAATACATGTTTGATTGATGGGAGTAGATGTGAGTCTAGTACATGTTTGATGAGAGTAGATGTTAGTCTAGTACATGTTTGATGGAAGTAGATGTTAGTCTAGTACATGTTTGATGGAAGTAGATGTGAGTCTAGCACATGTTTGATGAGAGTAGATGTGAGTCTAGTACATGTTTGATGGAAGTAGATGTGAGTCTAGTACATGTTTGATGAGAGTAGATGTGAGTCTAGTACATGTTTGATGAGAGTAGATGTGAGTCTAGTACATGTTTGATGAGAGTAGATGTGAGTCCAGTACATGTTTGATGGAAGTAGATGTTAGTCTAATACATGTTTGATTTATGAGAGTAGATGTGAGTCTAGTACATGTTTGATGGGAGTAGATGTGAGTCTAGTACATGTTTGATGAGAGTAGATGTTAGTCTAGTACATGTTTGATGGGAGTAGATGTGAGTCTAGTACATGTTTGATGGAAGTAGATGTTAGTCTAGTACATGTTTGATGGAAGTAGATGTGAGTCTAGTACATGTTTGATGAGAGTAAATGTTAGTCTAGTACATGTTTGATGGAAGTAGATGTGAGTCTAGTACATGTTTGATGAGAGTAAATGTTAGTCTAGTACATGTTTGATGGAAGTAGATGTGAGTCTAGTACATGTTTGATGGGAGTAGATGTGAGTCTAGTACATGTTTGATGAGAGTAGATGTTAGTCTAGTACATGTTTGATGGGAGTAGATGTGAGTCTAGTACATGTTTGATGGAAGTAGATGTTAGTCTAGTACATGTTTGATGGAAGTAGATGTGAGTCTAGTACATGTTTGATGAGAGTAAATGTTAGTCTAGTACATGTTTGATGGAAGTAGATGTTAGTCTAGTACATGTTTGATGGAAGTAGATGTGAGTCTAGTACATGTTTGATGAGAGTAGATGTTAGTCTAGTACATGTTTGATGGAAGTAGATGTGAGTCTAGTACATGTTTGATGAGAGTAGATGTGAGTCTAGTACATGTTTGATGGAAGTAGATGTGAGTCTAGTACATGTTTGATGAGAGTAGATGTGAGTCTAGTACATGTTTGATGGAAGTAGATGTTAGTCTAGTACATGATTGATGGAAGTAGATGTGAGTCTAGTACATGTTTGATGATAGTAGATGTGAGTCTAGTATATGTTTGATGGAAGTAGATGTTAGTCTAGTACATGTTTGATAGATGAGAGTAGATGTTAGTCTAGTACATGTTTGATTGATGAGAGTAGATGTGAGTCTAGTACATGTTTGATTGAAGTAGATGTGAGTCTAGTACATGTTTGATTGATGAGAGTAGATGTGAGTCTAGTACATGTTTGATGGAAGTAGATGTGAGTCTAGTACATGTTTGATGGAAGTAGATGTGAGTCTAGTACATGTTTGATTGATGAGAGTAGATGTGAGTCTAGTACATGTTTGATTGAAGTAGATGTGAGTCTAGTACATGTTTGATTGATGAGAGTAGATGTGAGTCTAGTATATGTTTGATGGAAGTAGATGTGAGTCTAGTACATGTTTGATGGAAGTAGATGTGAGTCTAGTACATGTTTATGCATTTATTGATTATAATGTGTAGGGGTTTAAAAGTATTTGCTATCATGCTATCAATCCATAGCAGATAAAATGGTGGAGGAGAGTAAAACTCTACTTTACCTCTATTTTAAGATTTAGAGAACATGATATTGAGTATTTTGATACTCAAAACAGCTCAACAGGTGGAGAGGATTGACTTAATTGTGCTCATGTTACACTATATGTACTTCATTCCTCTCAGCGAAGCAGCTAGCCGCCAGCTAAGGGTACCATTCACCTAACTCCAGCTTCAAGTGATAATTCCCAGGTATCTCAGGAAAAAATCCTATTTATAAACAAGATGTCGCCAGCGGCATTTGAACTCGTGATCCCTTGAGTACAAAGTGATCAGCTTAACCACAAAGCCAAGAATATCCACAGATCCCATTAGCTAAAGCAAAGCCTTGATCTGGGGTATTTTTTTATTAAAAAAAATTTTAGATTGACTAAAAATCGATCCTTGCCGACCTGGAAGGTTTTTTTCTGCTGAAGTAAGGTTTTTCAGCTCATTTTTGGGTTTTCTGTATATCTACTTCTTCGGCATTCGCTCTCTGATAACCAACACAAAAGTTTTTGTGATTTCTGCTGGGGAGCATGAAGTAAATTGTGCTGCTCATTTCACAGTGGAGCTGAATTATTTTGCGCCTTCCGGCCCAGCACATCTGTTTTCTGGATGGTACATGTTTATGTTTCAGCAAACAAGTTGACACCTATGATGTAGTGTTGGTAGATAAATTCTCTGTATAATTTGTTGAATAGTTTCTATGTTGATCCTGGGATGTTTGAGTAGAGATTATAGTTGATACATCAATGCATTTGCTTTTTAACCCCTTAACGACGGAGGTATCCTTAAGGATACAATGAGGGGTTGCCACATTTTTGCTGAGATCTTCTTCTTCTTAGTTTCTCAGAAAAACAATTCGTCTGGATGCTTTATTATAAGCTTTATTTAAGCATCCAGTTGGTTTTTATTCCTGGGAAGGTAAGAAGAGGAGGATCTCAGCAAAATGGTGGTGATTTTTCATCAAATTCATAAGAATACCTCAGCAGTTAAGGGGTCAACATCTTGTTCCTATATATCTATCAGTGTTTCTATTTTTTGCATAAATGCTTCCTATATATTTGAATTCTTCACTTGTTTGATTTTCTTGATATCTAAATGTATAATCAGCGATCTTGGTGGCTCACTATCTTCATAGTTTCAGTCTTAAATGCATTTTTTTATTATCTTATTGTAACTTTCACAGGATGTTAATGATTATCTTATTGTAACTTTCACAGGCTGTTAATGATTATCTTATTGTAACTTTCACAGGATGTTAATGATTATCTTATTGTAACTTTCACAGGCTGTTAATGATTATCTTATTGTAACTTTCACAGGCTGTTAATGATTATCTTATTGTAACTTTCACAGGATGTTAATGATTATCTTATTGTAACTTTCACAGGATGTTAATGATTATCTTATTGTAACTTTCACAGGATGTTAATGATTATCTTATTGTAACTTTCACAGGATGTTAATGATTATCTTATTGTAACTTTCACAGGCTGTTAATGATTATCTTATTGTAACTTTCACAGGCTGTTAATGATTATCTTATTGTAACTTTCACAGGATGTTAATGATTATCTTATTGTAACTTTCACAGTCTGTTAATGATTATCTTATTGTAACTTTGACAGGATGTTAATGATATATTTATATGTAGATGACCATAGACTGACAAGCTGTTGGTCATGGCTCTCAACATTGTGTAACCTTTTTCTGTAAGGTTTTTTTTTTCAAGTTCTCATACAGTTTTTAGTTCTCATACAGTTTTTAGTTCTCAAACAGTTTTTAATTCTCATACAGTTTTTAGTTCTCATACAGTTTTTAGTCTCAACTGGTTGAGTTGACAGATATGCAAAATATTTGTTATATTTCATCTGCTTGTTAGGATCCATCCAATTTTCTGATCACATTTCTGATGGTAAAGGTAGTTTGTCTGGATTTGCTTCATTCATTGTTTGTTTGTACATTTTTGTGAGGTACACAGTGTTCTGTTGGGTCACAGTTTAATTTTGAGTCAGATCAGTATAGGGTAACTATACGAAGGATACACTCTCACTGTGGAATACCAGGAAATGAAAAAAGCAGACCAATTGGCTAAGGTAGCTGCTGCCAAAGACCAACCAGATGTACCAATCACCTACCATTAGAAAAAACAGATGATCAAGTCAATAAGAAAGCCACAAACACCAACACAAGATGATTATTACATTATGAACAGATCAGAACAAGTTGTAATTCTACACCTCGGAATGGGACACAACTGACTGCCAGTCACGTGTACACAAAATTCAAGATTGGTAACACGGATATGCATATATCAGGAGTGTTCTGCGTATAAAATGCTGTTGCAGACATATTGGCCAGATTTGATTTGAGATTTGATTCCTAACACTGGAATCAAAGCTCTATGGGCCACTGTATGAACTACAAAAGACAGTGAGTTTTATTCAGGAGACAGAATTACAGATATAAACATGTTTCAAGTGAACGAAAGAAGAAGAGTCAGATCAGAGTTTAAAGTTGGGTCAGACTTTAATTGTGCTTCACAATTTTTCTGCAGCTCTAACATATTGTGAATATTCTTGTCAACATTTCATCAATTACCCACCATTATTCTATCTGCAGATCTAAGTGTTAATGCGGCATTGTTTGCCAAGAGTGCAGCCATGTTGGGAAACGTTGAAGAACATACTGCCTTGTCACGTGCCCTGTCCCAGCTGGCAGAGACTGAGGAGAAAATTGAGATCCTACATAAGGAGCAAGCTGATGCAGATTTCTTTGTCATGGCAGTACTCATGAAAGACTATGTAGGCTTGATGGGGGCTGTCAAGGTTGGTATATTTTTAAAGTGGAATAACCATCCAAATATAGAAATCTTGTGATATATCTCCTCACAGAAATGCAATTATTTATCATCATCATGTGACATATTCTTTTTAGAATGTGGTCTTCCTTATGGATTCTCTGAAACTCTGCGATTCTGAGCAAGTTGACCTGCCACAGACATAGTTAGCTCTCTTCGATGTTTATTGATTTTAACATTTCTTGATTTGTCTTTTTATCTGTCCATGGTAAAAATTTTCTGTAGAATCTCATTTCAAAAGCAGTGATTCTCTTTGCTATTGTTTTATTTAATGTCCATGCCTCACAACCATATATTACCACTGGAAATATACATGTTCTGATCATACATAGTTTAGCTTTGATGCTGGTACCTTGGCAAAGATTTTTTATTTGGACAAGTTTCAATGTCGCCATTGCAATTATTTATTTTGAAATAATTCATATTGTTTTTATTGTAAAATAAGTTAGGGGATTCATCTCTTTCTGTGAGACATGCCTCTTCAAACTACGGACTTAAGCTGACATAGATACCAAGTCATGCGTTCTATAGAACCCATGTTACTTAAGATAGTTAATGTAGAGTTTGTATTAGGTGATTGTCTCCCTTTGACTGGGCATTGTCTCTATTCTCCTCATGTTGAATGTCCTCTCCTCATGTTGAATGTCCTCTCCTCATGTTGAATGTCCTCTCATGTTGACCTCTCCTCATGTTGAATGTCCTCTCATGTTGAATGTCCTCTCATGTTGAATGTCCTCTCCTCATGTTGAATGTCCTCTCATGTTGAATGTCCTCTCCTCATGTTGAATGTCCTCTCCTCATGTTGAATGTCCTCTCATGTTGAATGTCCTCTCCTCATGTTGAATGTCCTCTCATGTTGAATGTCCTCTCCTCATGTTGAATGTCCTCTCCTCATGTTGAATGTCCTCTCATGTTGAATGTCCTCTCCTCATGTTGAATGTCCTCTCATGTTGAATGTCCTCTCCTCATGTTGAATGTCCTCTCCTCATGTTGAATGTCCTCTCCTCATGTTGAATGTCCTCTCATGTTGAATGTCCTCTCCTCATGTTGAATGTCCTCTCCTCATGTTGAATGTCCTCTCCTCATGTTGAATGTCCTCTCCTCATGTTGAATGTCCTCTCCTCATGTTGAATGTCCTCTCCTCATGTTGAATGTCCTTTCCTCATGTTGAATGTCCTCATCTACTCAGGATGTCTTCTATGAGAGAATCAAGACTTACAAATTGTGGAAAGATGCAGAGGCAACTCTTGGCAAGAAACGAGATAACAAAGCCAAGCTAGAGATGCAGAACAAAATGGACAAGATCTCTCAAGCGCAGGCGGAAATCACTGAGGTACCTACTTTCTCATCATTTCTATACAACACTCTCTCTCTCTCTCTCTCTCTCTCTCTCTCTCCCTCTCTCTGTCAGTAAACCAGTTATATATCTATATCTTTATAATGTTCATCATTCCAGAATAGATGTAGAAACCAATATAGAAATGGAGGGTTTATCACCTTGTCGGCACAGTGGATGAGTCTAAGTCAATGATTTACTGGTTTATCACCTTGTCTGCACAGTGGATGAGTCTAAGTAAATGTTTTAGTGATTTATCACCTTGTTGACACAGTGGATGGGTCTACGTCAATGTTTAGTGATTTATCACCTTGTTGACATATTGGATGTGTCCAAGTCAATGTTTAGTGGTTTATCACCTTGTTGACACAGTGGATGGGTCTACGTCAATGTTTAGTGGTTTATCACCTTGTTGACACAGTGGATGGGTCTACGTCAATGTTTAGTGGTTTATCACCTTGTTGACACAGTGGATGGGTCTACGTCAATTTTTAGTGGTTTATCACCTTGTTGACACAGTGGATGGGTCTACGTCAATGTTTAGTGGTTTATCACCTTGTTGACACAGTGGATGGGTCTACATCAATGTTTAGTGGTTTATCACCTTGTTGACACAGTGGATGGGTCTAAGTAAATATTTTAGTTTAGTTGTTTCAGAGATCAAAAGTTTATATCTGCTACTGTGTTGTGTCAGATTTAGTTATCTCTATCTATAAATCAGTTGTTTTTCTGCCTGTAAATGATTTATCTCTGTCTATAAATTAGTTAATTTTGTGTCTATAAGTCAGTTATCTCTGTCTATATATCAGTTATCTATGTATATTTATCAGTTATCTTTATCTATCTAACTCTAGTCTATCTTTCCATAAATCAGTTATCTCTGTCTGTAAATCATGATTTATTCTATCTATTCTTAGCACACCTTTACACATTGCAGGTGTGCTAGACCTGTTGCAGTAATCTATCTATCTTTCCTCTTTTACCCTATACGGATGTTGAGGGAGATACAATGCTCTTGTTCTCGCTTTTCTGGCAGCTTCAAATAATGTCCTTTGGTGTTCGTGTAATGTCTCTTTGATATTGTCAAAGTGATCACCCTAAATTTTATGATGTTTTGTATCACCTTTTTGCCTGCACCATCTTGCCCTAAAAAAAGGCAAGATGGTTTTTTTTTAAAATATGTTTAAAAAAATATTGTCCACACGTAGCTGTATGTTTTCACTACTCTCACTAATGTAAGATGGATGGATAAGCTATACACTGATAACAGTTTTGTCTCTCATAGTTAAGTCTAGTTGTCAGAATACGCTAAAAAGTGAGAAGTGAGCCATCTTGCCCCAGGATACCATAAATATATATATATATATATATATATATATTAAAAACGATATATTCATCTATATATATAAATAACTATATACTCATCTGACAACAATTTGTTTAGTGGGAGCAGAAAGTCGAGAAAGGCCAAGAGGACTTTGAGACAATTTCTAAAAACATCAAGAAAGAAATGTCTAGGTTTGATCAACTTCGAGTCACTGACTTCAGAGACAGTGTGATCAAGTACCTAGAGATTCTCAAAGATGATCAAGAAAAGGTGAGTTGATATCTTGTGTTTATATTTTGAGTAATCTGTTAATACCTACTATATTTTTGCTAGACTTTATTTTGTTCATAAATTATGGTGAAACTTGTTATTACATATCCTCTTGCACTTGAGAAAGGCCTGTTCTCCCTTACCAGTGTAAGGTTGTTAAGAGTTACCAGCTCTCAGCTAAAGGGATTATTTCATCATCATAACCATCTATAATGTTTCAAGTACCAAACGAAATAGGGCATTTGTTTATATCTCCAATCATCATCTAATCATACGACAATTTGTACATATCAACAATTAATGTCTATTAATACCATAATCTATTTCATCATCAGTTAATGTCTATTGATACCACAATATGTACACATCAGCAATTAATTCCTATTGTTTCCCCAATCTGTTTTATCATCAGTTAATGTCTATTGATACCACAATCTGTATACATCATCAAATTATGTCTATTGATACCACAATCTGTATACATCATCAAATTATGTCTATTGATACCACAATCTGTATACATCATCAAATTATGTCTATTGATACCACAATCTGTATTAATCCTCAGCTCATCAAATATTGGGAAGCTTTCTTACCAGAGGCAAAAGCAATAATTTAGCTCATGATTGTAGCGATCATCACCATGGCCTTGACACAGGGAAATTGTACTCAAGTTATATTAATAGCATCAACTACTGACACCATGATATGTCAACGATATAATTACATGTATATCTGCATCTGATAATGATATAATTACATGTATATCTACATCTGGCAATGATATAGTTACATGTATATCTACATCTGATAATAATATAGTTACATGTATATCTACATCTGACAATGATATAGTTACATGTATATCTACATCTGATAATGATATAGTTACATGTATATCTACATCTGGCAATGATATAGTTACATGTATATCTACATCTGGCAATGATATAGTTACATGTATATCTACATCTGGCAATGATATAGTTACATGTATATCTACATCTGATAATGATATAGTTACATGTATATCTACATCTGATAATAATATAGTTACATGTATATCTACATCTGATAATGATATAGTTACATGTATATCTACATCTGATAATTACATGTAGGGGTCTATATCTACATCTGATAATTACATGTAGGGGTCTATATCTACACCTGATAATGATATAATTAAATTTATATCTACATATGATAATGATACATGTATATCTACACCTGATAATGATGTAATTATATTTAAATTTACATATGGTAATGATATAGTTACATGTATATCCACATATGATAATGATATAGTTACATGTATATCTACTGATGACAATAAGTATATATACATTATCATGTCAGTGGTTATTTGATTCCTGGCTGTTGCTTGCAGTTCTGTTTTAAATCACATGTTTATGTTTACAATATTCTTCTACTTAAATCACATGTTTGTGTTTGCAATTGTCTTCTACTTAAATCACATGTTTGTGTTTGCAGTTGTCTTCTACTTAAATCACATGTTTGTGTTTGCAATTTTCTTCTACTTAAATCACATGTTTGTGTTTGCAATTGTCTTCTACTTAAATCACATGTTTGTGTTTGCAATTGTCTTCTACTTAACCTTTAACGCTCTGCATTAATACTGAGTATTTTCTCCTGCCACTACATTCTGTTTTGCATTTATGCATTATTTATACAGGGTATTTGGAAAATGCAATAATGTTTTTGTTTTTGAAGCTTTTTGTATAATTTGTGTGTGTGTAAAAAAAAGCTATGGTTACTGAATGTACTGATGTAAGTTTCATTGGTGTCTGTGTGATAGCTTAGAAAATGGTGAAGATAATAAAAATACACAAAAAAAACAACAAACATAGACACTGAAAAAACTTTGATAAAAATGTGTGACTTCTCCATTCTTGCCCAATATATTCAAGCCAAGATAAAATGATGCTATAATGCTGCCTAGGCCTATAATATCTCAGATGTTATTTCATAACCAAACTAACGTGCTCATATAATCATTTGTGAAAACAAGCAAAATGTCGATCTAACTCATGTTACTGGTTAGGTCTAATGTTTCTGTAAACTTCGGTGTATTCATGGAAATGGTGCTAAATGAAAATGTCTATGCTATTTATGATGTGATTTCATTAGCAAACTTACTTTATGATGTGATTTCATTAGCAAACTTACTTGTTCATAATATCATCTGTGAAAACAAACGAGACATGTCAATCTCACGTTATCCTATAGGTCTAATGTTCCTACAACTTCAGAAAAGTTGAAATTCCAGTGATGATTTTATAACCTGAACATAATATTAAACTATATTCATGTTAATTTTTTTAACGCACAAACTTGACAAAGAACTGCTGACCCACATAATTAGTTATCTGGGAACATAAAACAATATCTGCATCCATGAAACCAAGAAGTTTAGCATCAGAATAATAAAAATATTCCTACAAAATGGCTGCCATTCTAAATGACGTTTGAAGGATTGTAGAAAATATTTCGCATAAATTGTATCGGACGTCCGCATGCATAAAATACCCACGGAAATAGATGCAAAATGTATCTACTTTCAATTCCTGTGTTGCCTGAGTGTATAATGTTTGTTTACACTCATTTATTTCCTTGTTGGAAGAGGTGCATAACAATGGGGAAAATGTTTCTCTTTCAGCTGTTCTTTGACCTTTGTTGAATTTTCTACCTGCAGCGTGATAAAGGTTAAAATATATTCTTCTTATTTTGTCCAATATTTTATTAATGTAAAAAATATAATCATAGTAAATTATAAATACAAATTTAGACAACAATCAAAATGTGTGAAATTATAGTGAATTTGTTGAGACAGCAATCAGAATGTGTGAAATTATAGTGAATTTGTTGAGGCAGCAATCAGAATGTGTGAAATTATAGTGACTTTGTTGAGACAGCAATCAAAATGTGTGAAATTATAGTGACTTTGTTGTGACAGCAATCAGAATGTGTGAAATTATAGTGACTTTGTTGTGACAGCAATCAAAATGTGTGAAATTATAGTGACTTTGTTGTGACAGCAATCAAAATGTGTGAAATTATAGTAACTTTGTTGAGACAACAATCAAAATGTGTGAAATTATAGTGACTTTGTTGTGACAGCAATCAGAATGTGTGAAATTATAGTGACTTTGTTGAGAGTATATTAATTTCCATTACATTCAGAATGTGTCAACTGTTTGTGATTTTATAATGTGCCAAACTAGTGTGAATTCAGATTATGTGAAATTTCATGTTGAATGTGTGAAATGACAGTGAGATAACATACATCCATCCATCAACACTCATTTAGTTAGTTAGTCATTGGATCATCATCACCGCAAACTGGACACATCCATAGTTGCTCCGATCTCTCACTGAGTGTATCCGCCATCACACTTATGCTGACAGTATTGGTTCTATGTTGGTTGATCATCATTCTTCTGCGTCCTCCAAAATATTCACCTCTAGCAACACCGCATTTCAATCCCTGATCTTTAATCCTGGTCATTGAAAAGGAATCATCATCCACATTAGTCTCACTCTCGCGTGTTATATCTCTTAAGGAATTCAAAATGTCAGCAATTATTGCCAATCAGCAAAAAATGTGATCCATTGCCCCATTGCTCTGTGCCACAATCATGCATGATGCCAGTTGATCCGCTCTTTCATTGCCTCAAACATCTACATGTCCCGGCACGAAAATAAATGTAACCACTTTCAGCCTCGCCTTTCTCAAGGCCTCAATCCACTGTTCGCGAACGATACCCAATTGTACCTTCTTAATCATACTCATAGAGTCACTCAAGATGCAGACCTGCGTTACCTTCTGTGTGCATACCCACTAAAATGCCCTGGTCACCGCCATAGTCTCCATGGTCATACTACTTGTAGTGACCACAAAGGCCCCACTCTCCTCCCTGATCGTTTTACCTGCGCACTGAACTGTGAAGGTCCAAGCACTGCGAACATGCCTAATTACAGATCCATCAATTTATATAATCATATCCCCCACTGTTGGTATTCTCACTGATTAAAGCCTGCACTTCTTTCTCCACAGCTGTGGGACACAATTCTCTGCATTCCCTGCTAAGTGATATTACTACTCTCAAACAAGTTTCAAAATCTGTGGGTAGACTTATCCTTTCTGCACCCACTGCCACATCCTGCAATCTGCACACGCTTTGTATGACATCCTCAGCACGTCCCATCCACGACTGCCCTCTTTTGAGTCTGCTGCCTTTAACTCTGTATTCCGCAATGCAGCGGGTGTTCCTTATCTGCATGTATTTGAAGTTGCATTTGGCAATGATTAATGTTGTGCATGGGCGTACCTTCAAATACATGCAGTTGTGTCTTATATGGCTGGAGATCATGAGATTAGCCTTTGTTTTTATGATCATGTGATTTGTGTGTGTGTTTATGATGGTCATGTAATTTGGTTTTTTGTGTGGTGATTATGTGACTTATTGTGTTTATGATGATTTGTTTTGTTTATGATATTAATGTGATTTGTTCTGTTTATGATGATTTATATTGTTAAACTAATAAAAAAAACTCATACTGTATTTTTCCTATTAGGGAGTTACAGGGAGTATTCGAGTGTTGCTTGTGTGATAAAGTTAGGGAGCATTTGAGTGTTACTTGTGTGATAATGTTAGGGAGTTACAGGGAGTATTTGAGTAGCTTGTGTGATAAAGTTATGGAGTTACAGGGAGTATTTGAGTATTGCTTGTGTGATAAAGTTAGGGAGTTACAGGGAGTATTTGAGTATTGCTTGTGTGATAAAGTTAGGGAGTTACAGGGAGTATTTGAGTATTGCTTGTGTGATAAAGTTAGGGAGTTACAGGGAGTATTTGAGTATTGCTTGTGTGATAAAGTTAGGGAGTTACAGGGAGTATTTGAGTAGCTTGTGTGATAAAGTTAGGGAGTTACAGGGAGTATTTGAGTATTGCTTGTGTAATAAAGTTAGGGAGTTACAGGGATTATTTGAGTATTGCTTGTGTGATAAAGTTAGGGAGTTACAGGGAGTATTTGAGTAGCTTGTGTGATAAAGTTAGGGAGTATTTGAGTAGCTTGTGTGATAAAGTTAGGGAGTTACAGGAAGTATTTGAGTATTGCTTGTGTGATAAAGCTAGGAAGTTACAGGGAGTATTTGAGTGGCTTGTGTGATAAAGGCTACATATCCTTGCTTGCCATATCATGTTCAGGGTTAGTTTTTAATTTACACTCAAACAGAAAAAAAAACCCAGTCCTTACCGGGGATAGAATTCTGAACCTCACGAATATGAAACCAATGCTCTAACCTCTCGGTCATGCACAACACTATTTGTATTGTTTATGATAATTCTATGATTTGTTTTGTTTATGGTGGTTATGTGATTTGTTTTGTTTGTGGTGATTATGTGAATTGTTTTGTTTGTGGTGATTATGTGAATTGTAATGTTTATGGTGATTATGTGATTTGTTTTGTTTATGATGATGTACAGTTCTTATGTCTGTAACTAAAGTGCTTGTACAGTTGTGCTTGGATAGTTTCTTGTGTCCAACTGATTCTTGGTTTGACAAGCTCAATCTGTAGCAAGAGTTTCACTTACATTCTTCAACTAGCCAGACTGTGAGATCAAATCTGGCAACCTACAGTAACACTGTTAAAATTTGGCTATGTAAACAAAGATCTGTCATAATTGTATCAGTTGTTGCTAATGAAATATGGATGTGATAACTTACAGAATGTGCAATAAATAAACCAATGCTTTGACTACATTGTCTATCAAGAAATACAAATTCACAAGTAAAAGTGTAACACCGGGTAAATAAATATAATACACAAATTTATAAATGTGTTATCTCTGGCAAGCCACTATAGCTGCCAGTTAGGCAGAATGATTCTGCTGGTAAGCCTGTAAAACTACAATTTATATAGTTACTTCTCAATACATTACAGCAGGGCAAGAAAACTGTTATTGGAGATAAAGATTGAAATAACAGTATTACATAGAACTAAGACAAGATACAATAAATACAAAATAGAACAAATACAATTCATCATTTTTCCATCAGATTTATTGGCACATCTGCAGTGATGACACGTCTAGAATTCCCCATCACCTAGGAGTCTGCCACAAAGGTTTAAAGGTGCGATGTCCACTAGCCTGTATATCGTCATCATCCACAGGTTTTTTCCCCATAATTTTTTGCCGCATATGTTTAGTATTTTTTTTATGCCATGCTCATGTTTGCTTGTGAAGGAGGAAAATCATCATTCACTGGGATTATTTGATAGTCAAAAGTAAGAAATTGAGACAAGATGTGAAAAAATTTTTTTTTTAGGTGACAGGTTGTCCGCTGATCCCCCCACTATCTTACTCACCTCCTATGGCATGCCTGACAAGAAAACAATGGCCTTATTATGTGCATCCTGAACTAGATAGAAGTCCAGGGACCTGTTGCCATACGGGCGACTGACTAGGGATCAAATACCACCCACGATGATTATACCATGTCCAACATTTCCAGGGATCTCTGTGGACAGATCAAATACCACCCACAGTGAACATACCATGTCTAGCTTGTCCAAGGACCTTTGTGGCCAGAATAGAGCTTATTAGCCATCTACAAATTCATAACCAAGGACATAACTCTAACTGAATTTCATAAAGTGGATGTAACAAATGGTCATCATGATTTGTGATGGATAAACAATATAGCAACACACAAATATCTCACACATGAAACATCAAATTGTGATGGGTGAACACTAAAACACAACACAGAAAGATCTCACACTTTAAACATCAGTGAACTGACTATTCTTGTTCACAGATTCTTGCAAATATTCTTCTAGTATGTGATTACTGTACATTGTTATTTCCTGTCTAAATCAAACAATAATGGTCATTCCTTTATGACTGCAATGACATGTGCAATTATTTATATGTGCCATCATCATATTATTTATGAACTGTGATTTGATTGTTGGAGAAGTCATTGGTTACTGTCATTGATCTGACAACTTTGAAACATGATTGTTTGTTTATTTGACTACCTGAGAATTGATTGATGATACTACTACCTTGAGAATTGATTGCTTATATCACTACCCTGAGAATTGATTGTTGTTACTACTAGCCTGCGAATTGATTGTTGATACTGCTAGTCTGAGAATTGATTGTTGATATTACTACCCTGAGAATTGATTTGTCTACTCTGAGAATTGATTTGTTGATTTGACTACTCTGAGAATTGATTTATTGATTTGATTACCCTGAGAATTGATTGTTGATTTGATTGATTGAAAATTAATTGAATAATATTATATACTGTTCAAAAAGGAAACGCAACATTATTTCAAACGTGTATCAACATTTTATTGTATGGAATTAATGTTTTAACATTGGCATGAAGAAACTTAGACTAAACAAAACCTGTCATTCCCAACGGTCCATTGACGATGCTGGTTCGTCCACTGAAGTCGGTTCTGGTGATGCTGATAAATGAGAACAGGATCTCTGTAGGGTCTTGATCAGTGTCATGCAGTTCGTTACTGACCGTTTGATCTGAAATTTTATGAGGATCTGACATTGACTTTGAACTGTGGAGAACGCAGATGCAAATCGATTACCGAGGTGACACAGCCATATGAAGCGGTCTTTGGCAGGAGTTGTGACTCTGTCCTGCAGTGACGCAGCCATATGAAGCGGTCTTTGGCAGGAGTTGTGACTCTGTCCTGCAGTGACGCAGCCATATGAAGCGGTCTTTGGCAGGAGTTGTGACTCTGTCCTGCAGTGACGCAGCCGTATGAAGCGGTCTTTGGCAGGAGTTGTGACTCTGGGTCTTTCACTGTATGGCTGGTCTGCCACTGAGCCAGTTTGTTGAAATCACCCCCAAAGGAGACTAATGGTGCTTTTTAATCACATTAAATTGTCTGGCCAGTGCACTTTGTGGTTGTCCCATCTATAAGCATCCAATGATGATGTATTATTGTTCTGTAGTGAGATGAGCCATGCTTGCTCATTGAATTTGCAACTGAATTTATTTGAGGACTGTCAATATTTTATAGGCATTCAATAATATAGTCAGAGAATTTTGTGTTCAGTAAGTTTCACTGGATACTCATGAGTCTGTCATAGGTTATTGCCAAAAATGTTGTTTTGGCCTTGACATCTTTCATTACCTCATGAATCACGAGGTGAATACAATTCTGGTAACTATCAAAAGTTAATGACCAGGTGGACACAGTCAATAGGTTGAATGATGTCCAATCAGAGAATATCTTTTATAACAGTAACTCCAAAACAGCTGTGTTTCTTTTTTTTTGAACAGTATAGATGACCTGACAACTGAAACGTGATTGTTGATTTTATTACCCTGAGAATTTAATGGTGATTTGATCACTATTGATCTGTAAATATTATTTTATTAATGGAAAAAAAATAATTTGTTTACTTTGAAATATGATTGATAATTTGACAGCTATGATTGGTGGTTCGTTTACAGTACATACTTATTTAATTAGTGTGAAAGGAAATTTCATTACAATGAAAGCTGTTAGGTGTTTCATTTCTGTGAAATGTGATTATAATTTATTACTGAAATTTGTTTACTGTGAGTTTGATTTCACTAGTGTGACAGCAAGTGTTGAATACTGTTTAATAGTGATTTCTGATTTCTGCTTTTTTTTTTTAACTTCTTCTATGTTTACTATCAAACTCGCACATAGATTTCTCTTGTAGAATATAGTCCAGAGATTTCTCTTGTAGAATATAGTCCAGAGATTTCTCTTGTAGAATATAGTCCAGAGATTTCTCTTGTAGAATATAGTCCAGAGATTTCTCTTGTAGAATATAGTCCAGAGATTTCTCTTGTAGAATATAGTCCAGAGATTTCTCTTGTAGAATATAGTCCAGAGATTTCTCTTGTAGAATATAGTCCAGAGATTTCTCTTGAAGAATATAGTCCAGAGATTTCTCTTGCAAAATATAGTCCAGAGATTTATCTTGCAAAATATATCATGTTTCTTCTGGCCAATATGTCTGCCTCAGCGTTTCATGCTCAGAACAATCTTGAAGTATATGTTTGACACTCTGTACTACCTGTCCACATGTACACATGGCCGTGTTGCCAATCTTGAACTTTTTATACACGTGACTGTGGAGTCAGTTGTGTCCTGTTCTGAGACGCAGAATTATAACTTGTTCTGATACTGAGCCCTTTATGAATTTTTAAGGAGAATTTCAAGAAATTCTTCATACCAAGTCAGCAAATTTCAATCAACGAAGTGATAATTTGATTTAAGGGCCAATGGAAATATATGTAATTTAATCCCATCAAAAATCACATCAAAAGCTTGTGATTTTGTTGATTGTGAAACAGGATAGGCCCTACAACTCGGAACATTCTTTCTTTGATAAAGACACGTCATACTCTCAATTTGTGAAAAATGGTGGCAGTTCAATGAAGATATTTCCAACTATTGAAGATATAGACGGTGGATACCTTGATTTCCGCAGAAAATTCTAAAACGCTAAAATTCCATCAGCATGGGATATGACAATCAAACGCTAATGATAGGGCCCTTTCTATGATTCTCATAATAAATGCATTGAAAAATTAAAGAGACTTGGTGAGCACTGTGGATGATACCAATTTTCAGAAACAAAAATGTAGATTTAAACACCAAAATAACACTATTGAAAATGACTATTATGCCAAAACTGTGTTACCAAAGCCAAACGTAGACAACAACAGCATAAGACAAACGTAAACTTATGACAGCTGAAGTGACATGCTTTAGCAGAATCATAGGAATATCGCTAAGAGAGGGTGAGGAATGAGGGCATAAATAAAGAACCGGCACCCTCCAATCTTGGAATATATTAAGAGACAACAGATCAAACGGTTTGCATACATCAGCAGACAACCATCAGACAGCATACCACAGCAAGCTATGCTACACAGAGACAGTGAAGGCAGACCACGAAAATGATGGACCACCGAAATAAAAGAGGCGACAAATTCCACAATATACTCGGCACACACGAGGGCCATCTTCAGAAAACTTTTCTACCCCTGACACTGAAAGGCAACAAAGGGTTTAGCGAATAGATAGATTATGTATGGCCCTATGTTTCCAGTGATTATCAAAACTTCACTTCCCTATTCGTAGCTTGGGTGTTGGATTTCAGTTTTGCTACAGTGAGTACATAGCAACGTTTTTCCTGACATTCTCAGCATTCTTCTATAGAACCACATCTCTTACCTGTAATTTTCTATTATTCTGTTTATTTATTGTCTAAGACTCGCATCCATATGCTAAAACCAGTGATATGTAACTGTGAAGAACTCTCTTCGTCACTTGTAGTGACGAGTACAAAACTAACTTTCCTTAAAAGATCAAGAATAGTGACATTCTATGAGAAATACAAGTGAAAAAGAATTGGCTAAACAACAAAAGGTTCTCCAAAATTACTATATTTTGGCTGCATCAAATGTCATGACAGCCTAGAAAAGACTATAGGCCTACTAGAGGAGACCGCGAAGAAGATGTACGCAAGATATCAAAGACTTCAAGATGACGCAGAAGCAAGAAGGTGGATATGAGTTTCGAAAGGATCTGATGACTGTTGCACCTTGTCTAGGATATGGTGTAAGAAAGTCCTTGACAAGAGTGGACATTTGCGCAGTGTAATTTGTGCTACTGTTTTCAAAGTTTGTGTTATCATAGTCGCTGGATAACATCAAGTGTGCTTTTCAGAATAGACTGGATGTGGTTGTCAAATGGCTATATCCTATTATAAAAGAGTGATTCTATAATATGTTTGAAGTTTATGTGATGAGCTAATTTACTTCAGTATCAACAACACATTGAATCGCTCGTTATGTAGTTACAGTAGGCCTAACGTGTTGTGTAAACATACAGGGAGAGAAACTACAACAAGTAAAACATTATCAATATCTTGGACACATAGTCACAAATGACGGCAGATGTGAAACAGAAGTTAACAGGAGAATAGGAATGGCTAAAAGTACCTTCAATGACATGAGGAAATTATTAATATCTAAACAAATTACAAACAAGTTAAAAATGAGAATTATAAAATGCTACATCTATTCCATATTAATGTATGGCTCAGAAACATGGACACTAAATAAACAATTAGAAGACAAAATTGATGCCTTTGAGATGTGGGTATATAGAAGAATAGGGAGAACATCATGGAAAGAGAAGAAAACAAATAAAGAGGTGCTAAAGACACTTAATATGAAGAAAGAACTACTAAGAGAAATAAAGATCAGGCAAATAAAATACTTTGGACACATTAAAAGACATGACACCTTATTGAAGACCTTACTTGAGGGTAAAGTCAAAGGGAAGCGAGCAAGAGGTAGGCAGAGATACAAGTGGGAGAGTAACATTACACGATGGACAGGTTACAGTCTAGCAGAGTGCACCACCAAGACAAGAGACAGGAGATGTTGGAGATACGTTGCAGCCAACCTTCGTTGCGGAGACGGCACTTGATGATGATGAACGTGTCGTGTGAACACAGCACCAGTGGACTGCCCGATGATACGTGTTCTGGCTCCAAGCCTGTTCTGCAGTCATAAAGTATGTGATGTCATGCTGAGACACTCAAAAAGCATTGTGCAAGTTATTGTTGTAGTTTCAATAGTATTTACGTGGAAAACCAACTTCGTCGGAGTTTTACGATGACTGTCGGATATTGGTACAAAAACATACAAATAACTGTATACAAAACATTTTCAACATTAAGGTTTCTCAAGAACATACGAAAGAAACAGAAAGCAAACAATAAAAAAAACAATGAAAATAGTAAAGATAATGGTACTAACACAGAAGCACAATACGGCAAACAATGATCAGCACAAGCGTCCAAGGCAACAGACAAAAAGACCTTAACGTTGAAACGTTGAAAATGTCGGATAGTCTGTTAGTTATCGTAAAACTCCGACACAATTTGTGTTCTACGTAAATACTATTGTTACAGGCTACAGTTGTACACCCGTCTTATCTTTAATTGATTGCTGTAGTTTATGAAACAAACGTAGATAGATATTTGTTTGGACTTCTATGTATTTATCCACTAATGAAATGACAGGACATCGTATTTGCGATTAAATATAAATTAGAACTAAACATAAGAAAATGTCGTGATCCACGCTCTCTCTCTCTCTCTCTCATTCTACCTCTAATTCTCTCTCATTCGGTTTATCCTGCCCAAACTCGACTGTTCTTATAGAAATACAGCAAACACACACTGTTTACACTGTAAGACTAGCCTGGTAGTAAGATTTCTCCTTGGATACAACGGTTACCAATCTCTGAAAGATTTATTTTAATTTAAAAAAATAATTCTTTGCACTCTGGCACCTTATTGAAACCTACAATGATTTAAATGGAAACTTTGAAATTAATTATTTCCAACTGAGCGCACATCGTACATGAATGGTATGTGAGATATGAACGCTACTCTGTCTGAAGATCACGTACAGAAACTTCACAACTGTGGCCAGTTGTTAGTAAACTTAAGTCAATTCAGTTAGTAAGCACGATAAAAGCAGGAAAACGGTGATTGTCAATCTTCTATAATCTCGTAAGTTAGTAAGCACTAAGGGAGCAGGAAAACGGTGATTGTCAATCTTCTACAATCTCGTAAGTTAGTAAGCACTAAGGTTGCAGGAAAACGGGGATATTTTGTTGATCTTCTACAATCTCGTAAGTTACATTCTCTGTGTAACTCATTATATTAATTATTTTTAATGTACAACACAATCATTGTCTAAACCGTGACAGCGTACAACACAATCATTACCTAAACTGTGACTGTACAATACAATCATTGTTTCAACCGTGCCATTTATAACACAATCATTGTCTCAACCGTGACATTTATAACACAATCATTGTCTCAACCGTGACATTTATAACACAATCATTGTCTCAACCATGACATTTATAACACAATCATTGTCTCAACCGTGACATTTATAACACATTCATTGTCTCAACCGTAACCGTGTACAACACAATACTTTTTCTACCCAAGTATTGCATACAATATTGTAACGCGAACCCAGGCTACTTTATACAAATCTAATTGGAGTCAGCGTTTCTTGGTAAAGTTAAGTGTGTGAACAGGCCATTTCACTTCCCATTCTCCTCTGGACAAACGCTGAGAAAAGTTACCAGTTTTTAAAATCCTATTTGACTCGTCTATATCATCACTATCTCGTTCACCACTTCTCGTCATGTTGTGTCTGTCTTATACTTTGAGCTATCCAGTTTTTTATCTCACATATGACACATTTCTTACCACTTCTTCTCGCCATGTTGTGTCTGTCTTATACTTTGATGGAGCCTTCCAGTTTTGATCTCACATATGACACATTTCGTACCACGCTTTAATCTCTTCATCCTGCCATCCTCATATGTGCGTTCTTCGCCGTTAGTACATTCTTTATTTCGTTTGTTGTCTTTTGTCCTGATGAAGGCTTTTAGTCGAAACGTTGTTTGTCGCTGTGTCTCGTTACTAGTTTATTTTGACTAATATTGTTGACTTGGTAACACATACCTATGTCTGTTCATTTTCATATTTGCCTTGTGTTATACCAGCCCCCCCCCCCCAATTTACAGTTTCGAGTTATATTCCGACACCGGAGCTTTATCTCTACTTTATAAGAAGTCGATATTTAGAAATAACGTTAGCTTATTCTATCTCCAGACACGTAAGACTATAGACAACAAGACCTTCGATCTGACTACTCATGTCGTTTATCTATGACCGACTGTAAATTAAATAAGACCTATGGACTAATTCATGACCATGTCACATCTTTTGGCTGATTCGCTTAATTCTGTGTGTTTTTTTTATTAACACTTTTAATAGTCAGCTAATTGAGGAACACTGATTTATCGGATCAGCAAAGAGTATTCTTTTCCCTATCAATTATTCAACATCTAGTCCGATACTGGTCATTTATTGGTCGGTTTGATTTAGATCGTGGGTTCTCCGCAATTTATTTTGCATAAACGCTCATGTAGGTCTATATGGAACCTAGTTCTGTGAACAGCGTATCAGGCAAGAGTAGAGACCCAACAAAGTGTTAGCGCACAGTTATTTTTAAATATAATGTTACTATTATTAATCTGTACCACTGCTGCTACTACTAATAACGATGTTATTAATACTGCTGCTACTACTACTACTACTACTTCTGCTGCTGCTGCTACTACTACTACTGTTAATAATAATAATAATAATAATAATATTAATAATAATACCAGTTTCAGATAGAGGAGAACGTTTGCATAACATTCTTTGAGATGAAGATGTCTGCAGCAAACAACCAGAGCTACATAAAAACTCTTACAGACACCCTTAATAGTCGTTAACTCACTATATGGATCACTAAGTCAACTTCAGAAGACCTGTACTTTAAAAAAAAATATTCCATTGTGCTGAGAAAAATAGCACTACGCATCCGCATTTGGATATCGACAACATCAACTGCTGCTGGTACCACTAACAGATTTTCCTTTATTTTTATTTTTGCTATCTAATTCAACATCCATTTATACAATCGACAATTTCCAATCTATGTCCGATTGCTAACAACTCTATAATTCTGTACGCTGTGTCAACTGCTTGTTTGAATAATCTCTGTTTTATCCATGATAATGAACTCCAGACAAGTGTTACGGCCCTCGTCGTTCAAATCAAGTCAGAAATCAAAATGCCAAAGTCAAAGGGGAAGGTAAGCTTCGTTATTATTGAATATATTGATTTCCCTTCTGTTTAATGGACATATTATTTCTTTCAGCTGATCGTCTTCTGTAAGGGGATGTTTTAAAACACATTGTCATGGGGGGGGGCATCCAAGACCCAAAGGAAACCTCCCCACAGGTTCTGGATAGTGGAACGGCCTCAGGATATGGAGGATAGATAAGGTATACATTGGATCTTATTTGAAAATATATAAGCAGTCCCAAACAAAATTGTCATGACGGTGTGGAATAACAGGTGGCGCTCATATCCCCACTGAAATATCTCATATGTCTCGTGATGGGCGGAATCTAGCGAGTATGCGCTGCTGTAAGCTCAAGCGACAAGCTGGGTCCACTGACCCCTGCCAGTGCGCGTCCCCACTTTTAGATGAATGACACAACTAACTGGGACACTGAGCTTATGTGTCATGCAACATATACTCTCCAGAACGTTGTCTTCCCAATTAACTCCCTGAACCCTTATCTGTCTTGAGCGATGCGGCTTGCATTTTCCAACGATGTATTCATGTTATATTTAATGTTGTCAGTCCTTCGTCTTCTTGTCTGCCTTTCCTCTTCCGCCCAGGTGCTCTGTCCTCCATTGCTTGTCTTTCTAAACAGTTGTGTCTCTATATATGACCAAACAGGTGTAGTTTTCTGTTTGCTATTGTGTTTAGTAGCCAGCACTCTGGAATCTTCAATGTGTTTATAATATCTGAGTTCTCGTTTTTTACCCTCCATGATATTCTAAGTATCCTTCTGTAACATTTCATCTCAACGGCGTTGATCCTTGCCGCTGTTTTACTTAGGGTTCATACTTCACAGTCGTATGTTGCAACCGGAAAAATAAAAGTTCGTAGCATTAGCAGTTTCGTTTCTATTTTTTTTTCCCACATGTTTTCAACCGTGTTTTTTTTTTTACAATATATCATTGCCAATCTCTTCCTTATCTCTGCCATGCAGTCTCCTGCACCGTTGATCTTTGCTTCCAGCTTATACACTTTTATATGTCGGATACAACCAACAACTGTGACACTGAGCTTATATACTTTTAGATGTCTGACACAACCAACAACTGACTTGGACACTAAGTTTATATCATCATCATCATCATCAAGTGCCGTCTCCGCAACGAAGGTTGGCTGCAACAGATCTCCAACATCCCCTGTCTCTTGTTTAAGCAGTGCACTCTGCTAGACTGTAACCAGTCTATCTTGTGATGTTATTCTTCAACTTGTATATCTGTCTATCTCTTGCTCGCTTCCCTTCGACTTTACCCTCAAGTAAAGTATTCATTAAGGTGTCATGTCTTGTAATGTGTCTAAAATATTTTATTTGCCTGATCTTTATTTCTCTTAGTAGTTCTTTCTTCATATTAAGTGTTTTTAGTATCTCTTTATTTGTTTTCTTCTCTTTCCATGATGTTTTCCCTATTCTTCTATATACCCACATCTCAAAGGCATCAATTCTGTCCTCTGTTTATTTAGTGTCCATGTTTCTGAACCATACATTAATATAGAATAGATGTAGAATTTTATAATTCTCATTTTCAACTAGTTTGTAATTTGTTTAGATGTTACTATTTTCCTCATGTCATTGAAGGTACTTTTAACCATAGCGTATAAACTTTTAGACGAATGATTGACACAATTAACAACTGCCTGCCTAATAATGAATTTCCCTAGACATATTAACTTCTAATGTGTTTTTGATAGCTGACACAGTGCTGTTCACTTTGATCGAGTTTTTTTAAGAGCGGGCAGTTATGAAACAAAAAGAACATGTAGAATTTGTACTTTTATTGAAAAGAGTAGGCATACTTCTCGTGCACCACTCAACTTTTACTCGTGCTAATGTGGACCCCTTCAAGTCGAAATCGACTCTTAGAGGTCCATATAGACCACTTTTGGAACCTATGCTGTAAGACGTCGCAGGATTGAGTGACGATCGGTTTTCTGGCTATGGCATGTTTGATCGCTTGATATGCAGTACTATTGTCTCAGAACAATATTAGAAAAGAAAAAAATGGGAAGACTTTTGTCATGAGATTGCAAAAGAAAAGTCATTACAACTGTTCTGGCTCCGGCATAAATCAATGAACGATCCAAGGAAGCGTATAACAATCCCCAATTTTCAAAGCACAGACTTGGTATGGCAGAAGACAGATGAGAATAAGGTTGCAGCACTGCTGGCTCATTACAAGGCACAAATCGGTCAGAGGAATTTAGGGAATTAAAATAAAATCATGAACACAGTCACAGACGTGTGCAATGAGCAAGCATTGGAAAGCAATAATGTAATTACTCTTTAAGATATTACAGCCGTATGAAAAGATCAAGAAACTCTGCGCCAGGACCTGACGGCATTAGGTACTATGATCTCAAAGGCAGGTCAGACGAAGACCTTAAGGAGCTGGCAATGCTGTTCAACAAGAGCCTAGCGAACGGCACAGTAGAGGAGGACTGGTTGCATAGTTACTTGATCCCACTACCCAAGCCTGGCAAGAGTCATGCTAAGATACAGGGTTTCAGACTCATAACCGCCCATGTGTTGCCGGGGCCCGAAAGGGGAGCAAAGAATAGCAACACTGTTTACCTTCCATGCATGTCGTAAAAGGCGACTAAGGAGGTTATGGGATGGAGTTGACTGTCCCATCCCATATAGGGTCAGTGACCCAAAGCCATGCTGAAGTCGGATGTATCAGGTCGAAAAGCGCAGATATCGCAGCAATGCTGTAAACCATGACACAACGCATTCCGTTCTCCGGACTACATCCTGCTAATCTGCAGGAGTTTGAGAACGAACGCAGAAGAAGAGACTCATAACCATGCAGAATACGATCGGCAAGTTGTTAGAAAAGATTGTGGCGTGGAAATTGTCCCTTCATCTAGAAAAGAATAATAGACTACCATCAACATTGGGAAGCTATCGTCCAGCTAAGCAGCCTTGGCACAATGGCGCCGTGTTCGCGCAGGACGTTTTCGAAGGTTTTGACGAACGAATGGAGACGTGCACTGCTGCAATAGACCTGGAGGATGCTTATAACAGAGTGCCCTTGGATTTCTTGATGACCATAATGCTGCAACTCCAAGTAAGTCCATTTGTTGTCAGGTGGATTGTATCTGCACTTTATCAGAGACAGGTTGTTCTTAGGTGTGGGAGTTGGTCTTCGTCACCAACAGTCATAAACCCATGACTACCACAAGGGTCACCTCTGTCCCCAGTACTATTCAATGTGTATACAGTTCAAATTACAAGCTGTCAGATTGCAGGACCAGGGAGAACCATGTCTTATGCTGATGACATCTTGGTATATAGGCGGGGCAGAGATAGAGAAAGAATTGCCAGAAATTTGCAGAGGGAGCTTGATCGCATAGGAGAATGGTGCAGCAATTCTGGAGCTTTTGTTAATCCATCAAAGGCATCGATAACATTGTTTTCCCTAAATAATCACATAGTGAACACGTCCACGCCATCGGTTACTTTGAGAAGGGATGTCCTCGAGAGAACCAGCACAATGAAGTACTTGGGGGTCATGTTGGACCGAAGTCTGAGTTTCAAAGATCATCTTGACTACATAATTGTAAAGACTTATAAAGGTCTTGCGGCAATGAAAGTTATGGCTGCTGCTCAATGTGAACAGAAGCTGTTATTTCTGCTGTATCAGGGATTGGTAGTGGCGGTGGTTGAGTACGCACTGGCAATTCTGACACTGAGTCAGACTCAAACAGAAAGATTGGATAGAATCCAGAATGAGGCAATGCGAATCATTTTGGGGTGCACGAGAAATACGTCGGCTCGGGCTATGCGATACCTACTTGATTGCCCAACTGCAGAGCAAAGAATAAAATGTGTAGAGCGCGGGACTACCTAAAAATCACCGCTGATAAAGAGCACCCTCTACACCCAGAAATTATCAAAGTGAAAGGAAGTCGACTAAAGATAGGAAAGTCGTGGATGGGGCGCGCAGATGACGTTATACAGAGCGTGTGCAGATTGGAGGACATACTACCTGGTGCCGAATGGAGTCTGACGCCCTCGGATTATTCAACAGCCTTCGAAGGCTTGATAACACTCAAAAGAGAGTCCAGGGAATGGTGTCTGACAGTGGTCGAGTCGGAGGTGCTCGCTCTGATAAGTGAGAATTCCAGGCAAGGTGATATAATTATATAAAAAGATGGGTCGGTTGAGAGACACATCAGGAGTTCCTGAGCTTTCACGGCTCAAAGGTGGGGGTAGACTATCAGAGAGGAAAGTGGTGCCTTCGCTCAGACGACAAGCAGCATGACAATGGAGATTCTAGCAGTAACCAAAGCTTTGCAATGGGTCTGCTCACAGACTGTCTGCGAGCATGCCTGTATACTCAGTGACTCGATGAGCATGATTGTGAAAGTTCAGGCGGGATACATTCGGGAACAGTGGCTGGATGCAGTGAATAATTTATGTGTGCGTACAGTGACTTTTATTTTTGTGCCGGGACACGCGGGAGTCCGGGGTAATGAGAGAGCAGATAGGTTGACCGCCCACGTTGCTACTACGGCTGTTGGTGGAGCGATGGATTGGGCAGACATTTTGAATGTCCTACGGGAAAACGCACGAACAAATGACTGTACAAGTGACGATGACTCTTGTTCCATGATTAGAATAAAGGAGCTTGATTTGAAATGTGGTGTCGCTAGAAAGGAGAGTTTTCGTGGGCGAGAAAGAATGATGGTCAATCAACGACGTACTGGGACCGTCAGTCAACGTGTAATGGCGGATACACTCAAGGAAAGATCTGAGCACCTATGGACTTGTCCAGAGTGCAATGACGATGATCCAACGACTAACTAACTGTCTCAGAATGTTCTATCCACCTTCTTTTTGGTCTTGCTTCTGGCCAATAAAGGTTCATTCTCATTAAGTGGCCAAACCATTTCAGTCTCTGTTTTTCAATATAATTGACCACAGGTGTTGTCCCAACTTGTGCAACTTCATTCCTTACATGATCTCTTCTTGTTCTGTTTTATGCTTTAAAAAAAAAGCTATCTCATTTCACACGGAGTAAGCTTTCTCTCGTGTTCCTTTGTTAGTGTCATGTGCGACATTCATAACATAATGTTGATATCAATATTGAATTTATGATTTACCTTTCGATAGATCTGTGTTTCAAAATTGATGTAAGTTCATAATTTACGCAGTTTTCTTTTGAATTCTTGTCTCGATCTCTCTGTCCATTTTCCGTCGTCTGTAACAATTCTCCCAAAATATTTAAATGTATGTACTTGTTTCAGTAATTGTTCATGTATCTTTATATTGATTATATTGGGTACTCTGCCCCCTATAAACATTACTTCCATTATATATCGAGCATGAGGGTGGAGATCAACACACTCGGAAATACACACATACTCTCAAAGCATGCCGCGCAAGATAGAAAGAAGCATGATGAGAAAGGAATGGGTTGCGTAATTGAACAACTCATTTGCCCAGAGTATTACATGGATGTACTGCCCGGGTCATCTTCAAGTCAGAGGAAACAAGAACAACTCATTTGCCCAGAGTATTACATGGATGTACTGCCCGGGTCATCTTCAAGTCAGAGGAAACAAAAGAGTTGACTCTTGATTACAAACTGACTTCACAGCACGTCGGGCAATCCCATAAGTGCTCCGGCCTCCATTCCAGCAGCCATCTCAGTGTATGTAGACTCAGAGTCCCAGTCAGATATTGATTTCGTGAGCTTTGTGGCCTTCCAAAAGTATTACGTTTCCTTCCCTCGCGTCTAGATACTCCCATTTCTAACATTCTCTGTATGTGTACGTTCTCGGCATCATTGACATAATCTTCATCTTGAAATGAATTTATTACTGCCTTCATTAAGTCTGCTTTATCTCTTCACAGCATTGTGCCGTCAATCGCCGCATTGCCTGCCAATAAGTCGGCTCTCTCGTTTCCTCTGACCCCAGTATGACCAGGGCAGTATATCTATGTAATGCTCTGGACAATTGAGTTGTTCAATAAGTCCCACCATTCTTTTTTCGACTTGCACTTTTCTATCTTGCGCAGTATGCTTTGATAGTCCGTGAGTATTACCGAGTGTGTTGATATATCAGTTATCAACCAATTAAGTGCTGCTTTAACTCCCACTATTTCCATCCTCACACTCGATGTGACAGTGGGATATGCTTAAGATTTCTCAACTAACTTCACGCCGTTTCTGTAGGCAACAAAACCCCAACGGTTTTTTATTTGTGTTTCTGTTAACTGAGCCATCTGTGTATATAATTATGTCTTATGATTTCGAGCGTAGTTGGGCGAGTTCATGCATTATATCCTGGGTCTAAACACCCGTCCATTTTCGACAGGTTTGTATAGTTGTAACTTATGTCAGTGATTTCTTCTCAGTGTCTACCTCCACCCATTCACTATCTCTATCTATCTTTCCTTCCTCTTTTACCCTTTACGAGTTTTGAGAGAGATACAATGTTCTTGTTCTCGCTTTTCTGGCAGTTTCAGATAATATCATTCGATGTTCGTGTAATGTCTCTTTGATGATACTCTATGTCTACCCCTGGCTCTTCTTTCTGCTTCTTCTCTCGTCATATATGATTATTAACAAATTAATCACAAGACATTCTTTCCAGATGACCAAACCATTGCATTTGTTGATTTTGTATGTATTGTAGAATTGATATGACACCCACTCTTTTTCTTATGGCCTCGTTTCTAATTCAATGTCTTCTGGTCATTCATGTGGCTTTTCTCAGACATCTCATCTCTGTTGTAACCAGCTGTACCCATTCAGCTGGACCTATTCACAACCCTTTCCTAATTCTTCAAACTTACATACTCTTCGCAGTGTATCTTCAGCCTCTGCCATCCATGATCTGCCACGCTTGATTCGTTGTTCCTTTGACTCATGTAGACGTGGTGTAGTGGGTGATGGTTGTATTATGTCACTTTATGTTTGATCTAGCTTGTGATACCTGATGTCGCACTCTAATGCTGGGGAGATCAAGCTGAAATCTCATAACAGAGAAGGGTGTATCCCTAGTACACCCCAGCAGGCAATGCCGCGATAGACGACGCAGCACTGAGCAGAGATAAAGCTGTCATGATTAAAGCAGTCATAAATTCATTGCAAAATGAAGCTGATGACAATGTGACAAAATGTACACATACAAAGAATGACAGTTATGGGAGTGATTAGAAGCGAGGGAAGAAAATTTATTCCATTTTTGGAAAGAACCGAAGATTACGTAATCAACACTTGACTGAGACTGAGTCTACATATGTCTTCACTTGAATGGCTTCCGGAACGGAGAGCGGGACACTTATGGTAGTACCCTTTGTGCTATGATGCTAATTTCTAATCAATAATCAAGAACATTAACTCTATTTTTTTCTGTATTAATATTCATCTAAACAAATCACAAATTAACAATAAGTTGTATAAAATGCTGCATATATTTTACATTAATGTATGGCTCAGAAACATGGATAATGAACAGACAACTAGAATACATAATTGATGCTTTTGAAATGTGGATATAAAGAAGAATAGGGAGAATTACATGGAAATAAATTTAGAATTTTGAGATGAATAAGCATAACTCAATATCAAGAATGCAAGAATTGGGAGTGAGGTTGGGAGTGGCCAGAAGAGAACCCCTGACAAAGATTTCAAAAAATGGTAGTGAACCAACATAGAACCGGAACCATCAGCCGTTATACCCTGAAAGATTTACTGAAGCGCAGATCGGAACACCTATGGACGTGTCCGGTGTGCGACGATGATAATCAACATACCGGTACCTAATACATGGAAAGAAAAGAAAACGAACAAAGCTCTAACTACACATTCTATGAAGAAAAAAAGAGTTATTAAAGGAAATAAAGCTCAAACAAGTGAAGTATTTTAGACATATGAAAAGAGATGACAACTTGTTGAACACCTTACTTAAAGATAAAGTCGAGGGGGTGTGAGCAAGATACAAGTGGGAGGGACATCTCGAGATGACAGATTACAGTCTAGCAGAATGCACCGTCAAAACAAGCGACAAGATGTTGGAGGTCCGTTGCAACCAACCTTTCTTACGGCTACGGCACTTGATGTTGATAGTTATACCAAAACTGTCTATTTGCTAGGCCCTTTATTGCCTTTCAGTGTCATGGGTAGAAGAGTTCTCTGGAGATGGCCCACGAGTATGCTGAGTATATTGTGGAATTTATCACCTCTTTTATTTCGGTGGTCTATCGTTTTCGTGGTCGGCCTCTAAGTCTGCCTTCACTGTAACTGTGTAGCATAGCTTGCTGGGGTATGCTGTCTGATGGTAGTCTGCTGATGTGTGTAAACCATTTCATCTGTTGTCTCTTAATATACTCCAACATTGGAACCAAGGCCGGATTTAGACTTGATAGGGACCTAAGCTATTTGAGATATGGGGCCCTAAGCTATTTGAGATATGGGGCCCTAAGCTATTTGAGATATGGGGCCCTAAGCTATTTGAGATATGGGGCCCTTTAACGATTAAGAATATATAGATAGTGAAATAAAAATATAACACTAAGCTATAGATTGTTTAGCTTATAGGTAAATCCGGCACTGATTGAGGCTGTGCTGGTTCTTTGTATAATGTCCTCATTTCTCATTCTGTCTCTTAGCGATATTCCTAGGATTCCACGTAAGCTTGGGAATGTCGCTAAGAGACAGCATGATAAATGAGGACATTAGACGAAGAACCGGCAACACCCCAATTTTGGAATATATTAAGAGACGACTCATATAAAATGATTTGCACACATTAGCAGACTACCACGAGAAAGTATACCACATCAAGCTATGCTACACAGATACAGTGAAGTATTCCAAAGCGTATTACTATTAAAACGATAGGTTATATGTATAGGAAACAACAATGATTTATTTTAATATCATCCTTCTTTCTTTGAGAAGTAAGTACAATTTTTCGATCTTCTTTCTTTGAACAGTCGGCAACAAAACAGCGAAACACAAAATCGAAGGAGACTAACGTAAGTGATGTCCCTTCTGGTTGAGCTCTTCTTGTGAAAAAACATTAAAAATATACTCATTGTCATAGCAACTGATAAAATCACAATGTCTAACCCAAAGAAATATAGCACAGATGCTAAAAAACGCAATGTTGTAGACAAAGTGGAAACGCCTGAAACTAGTGCATCACAAGACCAGCTGACAAGCCAGTGTGGCACGCCTAAATTACAATCTACTGCAACTGGAACACCTAGATCAAAAGGTTTAGAAAACAAGGTCACTTAACGTTAACAGATAATTAACTGTTAATATTATAAGTATAAGTATAAGACAAGTTATGTTATATGTTCCTCCAGGGCCATATGCGGCGCATAGTGCAGAGAAACCATAGCTTTCCATTTGTTTTTTGTATTGTCAGGTCTTTCAGTTCATGGGTGTTGTTTAGATTCAATGACATCTACTACTTCTAATAATAATTATGTAAAATAAGTTATACTTCTCAAATGAGACAAATGACTGTCGTAGTTGTACGGCATTGTCCAAATTGTTCCAAATTTGGCAGGCATGACATGTCTTGCCTGCCGGCAGACTGTTGCTGTAGTCGTAGATGACAGGAAATGGAGAGTGAGGAAGCATGCCTCAGATCCACTACCCATAGATGACAACCAATACAATGTAACTGCGTGAAACGTAACAACATTTGTACTTACGTAAAACACAGGTTTATATAATCGCTTCACTCAGACACGACATAGTCCGACATACTGTAGCTAAAACTAGTGGGTAACGATGGTACTGTATATATTATTCCAGCTGTATGTTTGTGAAATAAAATGAAATACTGTTATTATCTTTCAATTGTATTTATAAAACATCCCTATGTCTCTGCCATATACTGCCCCTTATCAATGCCTTTTATCTCATTTCGTAGCTGTTCATGTGCTGTGAAAATTCCATTATATTTAACATTGCTGTCCTATATGCTCCTTCCTATTGCTTATTGGAAGAAAGAATTTAAAGTAACTGATAACTAGACCTACAGTAACTGATAACTAGGCCTAAAGTAACTGATTACTAGGCCTAAAGTAACTGATTACTAGACCTAAAGTAACTGATAACTAGGCCTATTATAATAATATTTATCCATGAATGTACACATGTCAATCCATATTGCACAAACTGGAATCTAGATTCATAATTTTATCACAAGTTAATTAGCAACATTTGGTGTTATTACACTTAATTATCACTGTTATTTCATTTAATTATATTACATTTAATTCTCGGTGGGATGCACATTAAGTAATATAAATAAGGTATGTCGGTAAGATGCAGATTAAGCAATCTTACTAAAGTCTGTTTTGTTCATATTTTACTAGCATTGGTCTCCCTTTGCAACATCAGCTACGAAGCACATCTCTAGAACAGGCCTTTTTATGCATCTCATATCCAATTATTATCAGAGCCTACATTTTCTCTGCTATCCACATTTCCCTTGATTGTCACTGACCCGTATTTACTAGCTTATATGTAACAGTGTCATATTTTTGTGGATGTTATCTGGAAAGAGTTTAGTATCATGGTCAAATTATTTGATCTGTTGTCTTCTGATAGTATGAAACATTGGTGTGAAGCCCCTTTCCTTGGATTGTTTTATTTTGCTCACTTTCTGTAAATAATCAAAATTAACTTTGGATTGCGATAGATCAGAATAATATTTGCTTCATTAATGTGAGAATTAGCCATTTGTTGTGATTGTTAAATGAATTGACTTGTCAAGGTGAATGATAATACATTTACTCATTCTTCTACCATGTTGTTATTCTGATCTTTGATAGATTTCTTATTTTCTTTAGTTCTTGAACAACATCTAGAGCAGATTTTTGTAAACACTTAAATCTCTGACTGGTTTGCTGGACCTGTGGTAGTTTCATTCTTTTCTACCAGTTAAAATATCACAAAATCACAATTAATACTACCTCTGCATTTATCACTCATGATTTAAGGTCAAAAGATGATCAAGAAAAGGTCTTCAACTGAGTAGACAGACAACAACTTTGGAAAACACTATCAATATACGGAGTACCAGAACATTTAATCAACATATGCAAGAGCATTTATACTAACAGCTAATGTGAAGTAAGAACAAATAAAGGAGTGTCCAATAAGTTCCAAATCCAATCAGGAGTTCACCAGAGGTGTGTCCTATTCCCTCTACTTTTTATAACATATATCGACCACATCTGTAAACTAATAAGTACTAACAAAGAAGATAACATGAACTTCAAATTATTGAAGGAACTACTCTTTGCAAACGACCAAGTAATAATAGCAACATCAGAAGAAAAACTGCACAACCATATGAACAGACTCCACACAACATGTCAAAATTCGACATGAAGATTAATATTTAAAAGACCGAAATAATGGCAATAGCAAAGAAAAACAGAAATATCACTATCTCCATCGCTGATAAACACCTTCAATAGGTAAAACGTTCACTCACTTAAGAGTATTATATTGAGTGAAGGGAAAAACAGTAAAGAGATACAAAATAGATGTAACAAAATATACCAGATCCTAGAACAGATGATATGTATTTTTAAGAACAAAAATATAAACATAGACACTAAAGTTGCATTATACAAGACTATTATTATTCCATCACTATGCTACCAGTGCCAAACCTGGACAATGACAGCACAAGACAAAAGAAAAATAGTAACAGCAGAAATTACATGTCTAGGAAGAATACTCAGAGTGTCATTAAGAGATAAAATTAGAAATTATAACATCAGACAGCTAACCAAAACAATACCAGTATTGGAACACATGAAAATATAATAGATCAAGTGGTTTTCACACACTTCCAGACTACCAATAGACAGCATGCCACAGATTGCCATGACACATATATTGTTGTGTATGTTCTCACACTCCCACTAGATTCTGTCTTCTAGCAGGACTATTATCCTAGAAGGGTTTCAGCAGGTTGTAGTCCAGAGAATGGAAATGAGTTCTGTCAACATTTACTTTGCACCGATGGCCATACACATCAGGCTTGAGAGTTGGTTAATTTTTAATTATGACTAGCATTTTTGTCTAGATTTGTTATCTTTTTTATTAAATGATCGACAGGCTATGTGACGATGTTCATACAATATTTATTACTTAAACTAATGTAGATAAAGAAGGGAAGGAAATGCATGCAGGAACAGAGTTGTAGAAGAGAAAATAGAATCCAAGAGCTGGACTGGGATAAGAAGATTTAGAAAAAAAAGCTTGCCCTAGAAGTGCAAAACAGCTACAGGGGCCTATATATAACCATTCTTCATAAAATGTTGATTTTTTGACATATTAGCAATTCAAGAACCTAACCTACAGCAGACAGTAGTGTTATCATATCTAGGATTGAAGATTGTATGTGCACTTTCACAGTTTGATGTTTCTCGGTGGATATAGACACATTTGTTATGATTGAAGTCTTGGAATGATTTTCTCACACAACATAGTGCTTATTGATAAATTAATAATAAAATGATCTATATACAAATAAAGTGTGCACTTCACTCTTGATCTATATATCAATGAAATGTGCACTTCATTCGATATATATATACAGTAATTATATATACAATAAAAATATTAGTCCTTTAGAGTAGTTCTCACACTCTTGGTCCCCACCTGGCACTCAGCTCTGACCTGTGGCTCCCAGTAGTTGCCACCCTGATAACGGCTGTGACAGGCCTGCCAAACTAGGTGAGGGCAACCGAGGGGCAGCTGCCCATTACACTACATAACCACAGGGCATGTATTTCCAAGCATGCAAAGCCTGAATATGGCAGACAACACAGATGAAACATCTGATCTTCAATGGGCTGGAACGCACTGTGGCATGCACAGGGCTTTGTGAGATACGTAGAACACTCTGGTCATCCACTGCATCCTGGTACATCTTCAGTGGTTTTGATTTATCTTGCCACAGAAACACTGTTGGGTCAGAAAGAGAGAGTGTGATCGACGAATGGCACAACTCCTCCATACTTTAAACAAACTTCAGCACTATTCATCATTCAGCTATCATCATCAACATATACATATAAAATTAAGTCAGTATATTGGATGGTTATATTTCTAGCTTCATGTTTCACTAGCAATGGAAACTTTACCTAATATTTCCTGATACAAGATATCTTGATATTCAATGCAATATCAATATACATAGGCCATTATTTCTTATTTAATGTTATCAAATAAATGTATATTTGGTTGTGAAATCACATTTGTTACCTGGCCAGTTTGCATTCTTCTATTTAACAGCTGTTAGAAAGGATCAGTGCAGATGATCCATTATTCAGCTTTGTTTTATTGTCAATTGAGGAAAGTAAACAACTTCTGAAAATGACAGCAGAAGACATGGAAAGGTACTTTTGTATTGCATTAGACCTATAAAGATATAGATAACTCGTTGTCAGACATGCTCATATACAGGCCTAAAACATGTTTTAGAAGTTGTAATTAAATCATTCATAACAAAATTATTGACATCATTCATAGATACGAATTTCTACTGAAAAACAGGCTAGGAAAACCATGTTTTGCTACATGTAAACCACACCTCCTCCCAGCTATCTGTCAAATATCAATGTCAAGATTAGGGTTCAGGTACTTAAACTTTGAATATAATTCTTCTTCTATATCCATTTATATTTCTGTCAGATATAATATATGGCCACATACCAGATTGAGAATCTGACCACTAAAACATTTCTACTTTGTCAGACACTACAATCTGACCACTAAAACATTTCTACTTTGTCAGACACTATAATCTGACCACTAAAACATTTCTACTTTGTCAGACACTATAATCTGACCACTAAAACATTTCTACTTTGTCAGACACTATAATCTGACCACTAAAACATTTCTACTTTGTCAGACACTAGAATCTGACCACTAAAACATTTCTACTTTGTCAGACACTAGAATCTGACCACTAAAACATTTCTACTTTGTCAGACACTAGAATCTGACAGAAGTACACTTGCAGAGAGAAAGGGTTCCGTACCTGATGGGATCAGGCACAAAAGGGACAACGATTTAGCCCTGGCCCAACTCTACTGTCAGGTGTTCCTATACCGGAAAAACACTTGCAGAGAGAAAGGGTTCAGTACCTGATGGGCTCAGGTGCTATTGGGACAAGGTCGCTCAGCTCGAGAACGCCTTGCTCTCAAACGCGTGGTGTGAGACTCGAACTTGGGCGAGGTGTTCACAATGTCGGTGAACGACACCTCGGCTAAGAAGGCGAAAGAGCCAGGGTCCAACTCTTCTGGTTAGTTCTTCCCCCTAAGGAACCAAGCTCATGGATGAGAAACGGTTCAGTACCTGATGAACACAGGCACAATACATCCAATTACACGAGGCAAGTTCACAGACAGTGAACACCTTGTGCGAGACAGACGTGAGCAAAAATCATCTGGGCGAAGAGTCACCACACACACGCGTGCCTGGCGACAGATAGGGAGGCTGTCGCAGGCTAGGGTAGCCCACCCGAATTGTCAAGGCATGCTGAAATCGGATGTGCTAGGTCTACAAGGTGCATAACGGTAGCACAACGTAAACACGCTCCCGGCAGAAATCGTATGGATATCCATGCTGGTTACAATGGAGCGAACGCAAAACAAACTATAATCTGAACACAAAAACATTTCTACTTTGTCAGACACTATAATCTGACCACTAAAACATTTCTACTTTGTCAGACACTATAATCTGACCACTAAAACATTTCTACTTTGTCAGACACTATAATCTGACCACTAAAACATTTCTACTTTGTCAGACACTATAATCTGACCACTAAAACATTTCTACTTTGTCAGACACTATAATCTGACCACTAAAACATTTCTACTTTGTCAGACACTATAATCTGACCACTAAAACATTTCTACTTTGTCAGACACTATAATCTGACCACTAAAACATTTCTACTTTGTCAGACACTATAATCTGACCACTAAAACATTTCTACTTTGTCAGACACTATAATCTGACCACTAAAACATTTCTACTTTGTCAGACACTATAATCTGACCACTAAAACATTTCTACTTTGTCAAACACTGGATTGTGACCACTAAAACATTTCTACTTTGTCGAACAGTGGACTGTGACCACTAAAACATTTCTACTTTATCAAATACTGGACTGTGGCCACTAAAACATTTCTCCTTTGTCAAAAACTGGACTGTGACCACTAAAATATTTCTGCTTCGTCAGTTACTAAAATCTGATTGCTAAAACATTTTTTTCCTTCAACAGTGAACTTGAAGAGAAGTTTGAATTAAACTCACAAACAGACCTTAGAGACGCTGCAGTTCTGGATTACTATGTATCAGCAACATATTGGAGCCAACAGCAGGGATTTAATGCACATCAATTTTCTGTGTTGTTTACAATTATTTATAATTTGTTACATAAACTTAAAGGTAAGCTTTCAGTTGAGGAAGTCAAGTACTTGTAAATATTTGATTTGTAAATGATATTCATTCTTGTAGATATTTGATTTGTAGGTAATATTTGATTTTTATCTAGTCTTGTAGATATATGATTTGTAGATGATGTTTGCCTTGTGTTGTAGATATTTTATTTGTAGATGATATTTGTCATGTCTTATAGATATTTTATTTGTAGGTAATATTTGATTTTTATCTAGTCTTGTAGATATATGATTTGTAGATTATATTTGTATAATCTTGTTCATATTTGATTTGTAGAGGACATTTTAATTTTATTTAATCTTGTCGATATTTGAATTCGTGGAGGTAATTGATATATGTTTATTCTTGTAAATATTTGATTTCTGTAGATATTATTTAATTTTTGTCAAATAGATATTTAGTTTTTATGGCCTAGATGATATTTGATATGTGTCTAGTCTTGTAGACATTTCTAGTCTTTTTGATATTTGATTTCTAGATGGTATTTATCTAGTTTTATATTTATCTACTTGTGATGTTAAAATTTTTCTTTGAATTCCTGAAAATACATCACGTTTCTGTATCATAGTGAACATTCTTAAAATGGTCACTTTATCTCAATAACCTAAGTGGAATGTTATGTCCCATATCAAGCAAATGATAATTGTTTGTTATGAGGAAAAGCAATTAATCCATATTTAACATTTAGCACACTCCTGTAGAGTGCAGTGCGTTTGACAACAGTTTACACTAAGATATCTGTGGTCAAGTGTACAAGCCCCACAAAGGCCCTGTTTCTAGGTCCCCTGTAATCAATAAAAGAAGCAACATTAAAAAAATTTGGTTACCAAATTATTTAAAATGTGGCAATTTATTCAATTGACTTTCATTTTATCTGAAAATTTAGTGGCAACGTTGATCGAACCTCATTTAAATATAGAAATTTTCACAACATCTTGACAATTTCAAACCAGAGCAGCACCATTTTTTTGGGACGCCATTTTATCGGTTCAGTTATCCTAAAGCTTTACCCTCTCCCCCTCCCCTGAAAATTTATCACCTTCCCCATGGTTGCAGAACTAATAAATGACAGAGAAGGTAAGCCAATTTCAAATAAGCAAAGAACATTAAAAAGATGGAAAGAATACTTTTCTGAGTTACTAAATACAACACCAAGCAATAATACAGCAAAAGAAACCATAAAGAGTTGTAATGAACAAGAGCCAAATATTCTCGTAGAGGAAATTGCCGAGGTCATTAAAAAAGGCAAAAAAATAACTAAGCTCCAGGGATAGATAACACACCACTAGAAATTATAAGAGCAGCAGGAGAAACAGGATTATATTGGCTGCACAGAATTTTTAACACAGCTTGGAGGCAACAGAAGACACCAACAGACTGGAGAAAAGCTATCATAGTGCCAATATGGAAAAGGAAAGGCAGCAAAAGAGACTGTAACCAGTACATGGGGATTTCCTTGTTAAGCCATGCAGGAAAACTATATGCAAAAATAGTAGAGAAAAGACTAAGATATGTAATAGAACAACAGCTTAGTAATACACAAATAGGTTTTAGAAGAAACAGAGGATGTACTGATGCAATATTTATTCTTAAACAGTTGGCAGAGAAGTCAATAGAATACAACCAAAATTTATACATATCCTTCATTGATCAAGAGAAAGCATTTGATCAAGTAAACAGAAAAAAACTATGGGAAACATTAAAAATGAATGGAGTACGCAAACATTTAATTAATGTTTGCAGAAGTCTCTATAACAACAGCAGTTGCACTATAAGAACAGCTGCAGGCTACACAGAGGACTTTGTGATTAGTGCAGGAGTAAAACAGGGATGTGTATTATCCCCACTACTTTTTATTACATACATGGACCATATAAACAAAACAGCAAATTCTAATGAAGCAAATGAACTGCTTTTTGCAGATGACCAGATTTTACTTCACAACAGCATTAAAAACCTGCAAGACCACCTAAGCATAATAGACACAACAGGCAAGCAATTTGGAATGAAAATCAACATTGACATAACAGAAGTAATGAATATTGCAAGAGAAAAAGGAGAACATCAACATACAGATAAACAATACACAACTAAAACAAGTAGATTAATTCAAATATCTGGGCAGCACATTGAGATATGACAACAAACAAGAAGCAGAAATAAACGCAAGATGTAATAAGGCCTGTCAGATCATTGGCCAATTAACACCTTTACTAAGAAACAAAGATATTGCACTAGAAACAAAGAAAGCGCTTTTCAACACCATTTTCTTACCAACATTGTGTTATCAGTGTCAAACTTGGACATTTGATTCTAGAACAATTCATAAGATTAACACCACTTAAATGAAATGTGTGAGATGTATGATTGGAGTTAGCTTGAGAGACACAATCAGGAATGAAGCACTAAGGAAACAATTAGAGATCAAGTCAACAATAGAATACATCCAGAAACAACAAGTTAAATGGTATGGCCACATAACCAGACAGAAAGAGCAAAGTATTATCCAAAAAACATATAACAAACGATACGAAAACAGGCAACCTATTGGACACCCTCATAAAAGGTGGATAGATAGTGTATTAGAGACACTCAGAAATATAACAGCAGAAGAGGCAAATAGAAGGGCAAAAAAATGTACACTCTCCCCTCAATACCGAAAGGACATGAGGACAGAAAGAAGAAGAATGGTTGTGTGATTGCGTGAAAAGTGGTCATTCACTTTTACAAATTCTGGTCTAATGCATCTATAATGCATTTTCCCCTTAATAACCACATCTTAAATACATCTATCTTCTTCTTCTTCTCTTCCTTCCTCTTTTACCCTTTACGGGTGTCGAGGGAGATACAATGTTTTTGTTCTCGCTTTTCTGGCAGCTTCAGATAATGTTATTTGGTGTTCGTGTAATGTCTCTTCGATGTCAATCCAACGTACTCTAGGTCTACCCCTGGCTCTTATAAACTAATGAATCACACAGCATTCTTTCCAGATGACTAAACCATTGTATCTGTTGGTTTTATATGTATTGTAGAATTGATATGACACCCACTCTTTCTCTTATGACCTCGTTTCTAACTATGTGTCTTCTGATCACTCCTGTGACTTTTCTCAGACATCTCATCTCTGTTGTAACCAGTTTTCTCTTATGTTTTGTTGTTAAGGACCATGTTTGACATTGGTAGCACACGGTTGGAATGAAGATACTTTATATAAGATGTTTTTTGTTGTCATTGGTAGCATTTTGTGTTGCAATAAAGGGGATAATTGACCCAGTATTTTATTCGCTTTGCTACAACGAATGTCTATTTCTGTGTCCATCTACATAAATCTATAGTGTGTGTTATTTCTGTGTCCATCTACATACATCTATAGTGTGTGTTATTTAGCCTCTTAAAAGAACCAGCACAATGAAACATTTGGGTGCGCTTTTCTTTTTTTTTAACAAGATTCTGAGTTTCAAAGATCATGTAAACAATATCATTTTAAAGGAAGAAAATGGTCTTACTGCAGTAAAATTAATGGCTGCTGCTCAGTGTGTACAGAGGCTATTATTTCTTCTATACCAAGACTTCAAGATTTGGTTCTTTCTGTGATTGAGTATGCATGGGCAATTGTAGTGATCAGTGAGGTACAGAGGCATTCTGAGGAAGTCATACAGAGTATATGCTAGCTGTAGGTTGTGGCTGTTGGTGCGGAATGGATAAGTGTCCTCATAGTTTAATAGACTTCCTTCTAGCTAGTAATAACAATCTATCTGTGTGACATCTTGTGCAAAATGTTGTCCTCATTGCCATTCAATCTTTGCAAGCTGTCCAGCCGCTTCCAGTGTCATATTCAGAAGGTATTCAATATCATGCGTCCATTGTAGTCTTGGTCTGCCTCTTATTCTCTTTCCTAATATCTTTCCTTCCATCTTTACTCTTTCTGAACCATTGTGTTTTTTATAAGTCTGAAATATATTAGCTTGTTTTTTTGAATAGTTTTGAGGAGTCAGATTTCTTATACGATGCATGTTTAAAAGAAATCCTCCCGTGTTATGCCACCTATGCCAGGACATGAGAAGTATGAAGACACAATTATTTGCATAATAGACTTACACCATTAAACAAACAGTCACATGGTCATTCCCTTTACATGCTTAGTTTCTGGTGCAGGCAGTTGACAACATGGCCAGTGTGATAACAAATCCATAAAAATCACCAACGAGCAATGATTCTGTTTATAACAGCTGAAAGTTGTCAGTCAATCAACATTCACCAAAGAGTGCAGACGGTGTGGGTGGAAAATATGTGCTGAAGACAACAGTGAAAGATTGGACATGAATGTTTTGGGAACTGTGAAAGGTAACAAATCATCTTCCACTGCCAGATCAGACACATGTTGTTGTTGTAACAGCAGACATCATTGCCATGATGGATACAACAATTAGGGTTGACCTCATCTCAAGGGTGTGTGTTAGCTAGCTGATGAGTTCACTGTGCCATTATGTACAGTTCAAATTATAGTTTTGGAAAAAACTGAAGTATCTGAAGGTGTGTTGTATTCAGTATCTGAAGGTGTGTTGTGTTCAGTATCTGAAGGTGTGTTGTGTTCAGTATCTGAAGGTGTGTTGTGTTCAGTATCTGAAGGTGTGTTGTGTTCAGTATCTGAAGGTGTGTTGTATTCTCATTGGTACCACAGTTATTGCTTGTTGGTGGACTATAAAGAGCTTTAGTGTGAACATCAATGCTACACGTACACACTAGACAAGCTGCATACAGCCATCAAGTAGTGAGAACATCAATGCTATCAGCTACAAGAACACACTAGACAAGCTGCATACAGCCATCAAGTGTGAACATCAATGCTATCAGCTACAAGAACACACTAGACAAGCTGCATACAGCCATCAAGTAGTGAGAACATCAATGCTATCAGCTACAAGAACACACTAGACAAGCTGCATACAGCCATCAAGTAGTGTGAACATCAATGCTATCAGCTACAAGAACACACTAGACAAGCTGCATACAGCCGTCAAGAATAAGTGATCTGGAATGCTGTTGGTGGCATTCTGTGACACAACAATGCTCACCTGCATCTCTCAAAAGTTTTGAAGGAAGCATTAGTACAAAGTTCTGCCACATCCAGCCTACAGCCCAGATCTATCGACATGTGCATTTCATTTTGTTTGAACCTTGAAAGAAAGCTCTGAAGGGACAAAAATTCCACTCCAATGAAGATGTCATGACAGCAGTGACAAAATATTCCAATGAATAATCAAAGTCCTTCTTCTTTGATTTAGTTCACCATCTACCAAAACTGTGGGATGCATGTTTTAATGCTTATGGTGACTTATTTGATGACTCCAGGTGCATACATGTTCCCTAATAATTAATTACAACACAACTGGTGATGTACATTTCCTAATCTTGTAATAAACCCACTTGGACAGGTTTTTCTTGAACAATGCTCATATGTTCAGGACATTGCATATGCTTGCATTGGTTCATCTTTCTGTCAAACCTTTCTGAGAACCTTTTATTTCAAATGATGATAATTTCTTCGAACTTTTCTATAGCATTTCATTTCAAATGCTGTTATTTTCTTGACCAATGTGGATGTCACACAATATTGACACTGGAACAATATAGTTTCTTTTGTTTTTCTGTTTGCCATAGATTTTTAATCCGTGATGATTTATAGGGTGATTGCTAATCTCTCTCTGATCTGTGCTGAGCATTCTCTTGTAGTGTTGATGGTTGACCCGAGATAGTTCAAGATGTTGACATTTTCAAGTTGTTCTTTGTCAATGCCTTGTTGGAGTGAGTCCATTTCTGAACATTCAATAGAGTAAGTAATAAATGAGGAGCTATTGTTGTTGAATCTGAAGTGCAGTCATTGGTCAACAAGAATTTCAGGGAAGGTAATATGGTTATATACACACTGATGGTTTTGTTGTTAGAGATTTGTTTAGTGATTGAGCTTCATATTTGATTCTGTATGGAAGACCATTAGAGAGATGATTGGAGATTTACTGTAACTACAAGTATTATGAGAATATAGCAGCAACCTAGGCCTTGAACTGGATGGGAACACAGAAAGCAACTCTTATCTGTATGTACCTCCAGTGATTTGATAAGCATTTTCAGAAGAATACAAGCTGGCATCGCTCATGAAGAGTGGGTTGAGGCTGTGAGGAGGTAGAATTTGGAAAATGTAACATTAATTTCCATTACTGGTCATTCAGATGTTTGAGGAAATGAATGAGTAGATATGCTGTTAGTTCTGCCACTGTTTCAAAAATAGTGCAATAAACTAGTATGACATATTGAAATCCTTATGAGAAAATACCTGGACATATGGAATTAATGATGGTGATGGTTCCTTTTCCATGTCTAGGATACAGAAGCTGAAATGAAAATATGCATATGCCTTGATGGTAACTTGAACATGTGATGGTAACTTGACCATGTGATGGTAACTTGACCATGGTTTAGGATACAATCTTGAAATAGGCTATGCTTATGCCTCAATGTTGACTTGACCATGGTTTAGGATAAATCTTGAAATATGCCTAGACTATGCTTTGATGGTAGCTTGTCCATGGTTTAGGATAAAATTTTGAAATATGCCTATTTCTTGATGATGGCTTGAACATGGAAAAGGGTCTTATAATCTTGAATATAATCTTGAAATTGATCATCATCTAATTAATTTTACTGTACTTTGTCACAAAACTGAAAGTATTTTTTAAATTTTCTAAATCACAAGAGGAGCAAATGTCTTTAGTGAGTTTGGTAACTGAATTGAAGAACATGCTTACTGGGGTTGGTCCTGATGCTAAAACTGCACAAGATAAGGCTTTCAATGTTCAGCAAGCACAATCAATTATAGATTATGTTTCCTTAAGGTTAGTCTCTTAATCAATGTTCAGTTAGGTTCTTTCCCAGATCCTAGGCCTACCAGTTTTACGAAATGAAATACATGAAATTAAACTGTATTTTTCCTATTTTTTAAAATTATTTCTCTGTTGGCGTGGCTATATTTATCAGATGATGGATATTTTTTTTAATGTATTAATTTAAATATAAATTTTAATATTGATGAGGGGGTTATGAGGGTTTTATGTGTAGGAACAGACTGGGATTAGGCAAGTGGACCAGTATCTGCTAATTTCCTCCAGTATTGCATTAGCGGGTTAACATTCATGTAGCCTAGATTGCCACATGAACTCAGTCAGGTAGTTTTGACAGTGGTATTGTGCTGCTACAGTTACACTTTCAGCGAATTCTTCCCTCAGCGTAGTAGGCTAATGTCGAAGCATGTTCCTGTGAATATCTTTTCATCCGGGAGCACTCCTCACATACAAGCATTTTGCATTTTATTAGTTGATGGCAAGTTAGTATAGTTACAGTAACCATTTTGTAACTAGGAATGAACTGGCAGAGTGACATAGTAAACTACTAAAATATTTGGATCGGTGCAGATTTCTTAAAGAGTGTGAAAGCTAGGCCCAGGATCTGGTAAATAACTGTTCAATTTTTTATTACATATTATTTTCATATTATTGTTATATTGTACTTGATTATCACATTAGCCATGTTCTTGGTAGCCACTACAAATATATGTTTTCATATCTCCACAATTTTTTTCTACAGTATAAACATGTTTTCATATAACCATAGTTTATTTAAACATTATGAACATTACCGGTAGGCCTACCAGTATATGTTTTCATATCTCCACAGTTTACTTCAATACTAAAAATTTATGTGTTCATATCTACACCATTTATTTCAACACTAAAAACATGTTTTCATAGGCCTATAATCTGCAGCTTATTTCAACATTAGAAACATTATGCCTATATTTTTTCATATCTCCACAGTTTATTTCGACACTATAAACGACCAATAGCCACCTGTATTGGTGACAGATTTGCAACTGGGCAGCATGAACCACACATGTGTTCGGACATAAAGTATTGTCAAAGGTAGCGGATATAAATGGATATCCCCCTTATGGATATGGAAAGCAATGGGAAATTACCACATTATTCTCCCAAGGAGGACAAAAAACATGAGAGAGGGGTAAGCGTATTATTAGACACAGAAACAGGAAAATGGAGAAAGGTTTCATGGCAATATCAATCAGATTGGGTAATGTTAGTGAAACTAACAGGAAAACCATTGGATATTATCACTGTACGAGTATACGTATCCACATCAGGCAGTTCAGAGGAGCTCATTGAAAATGTCTATGGAGAACTAGAAATTGCAATGAAACTGTAAAAATCATGAAGTAACTATAGGGATAGGGGACTTTAACGCAAAAGTAGGCGGTACAGAGATAAAGGATGTGACTGAAAGATTTGGTTTAGGGGTTAAGAATAAAAGAGGTGACCTATTGGTAGAATGGGCACAAGCACATAATTTAATAATAAGGAATACTTGATTCAAGCAACATCCAAGAAAGCTGTGTACATGGATTAGCCCAGGAGATAGTACATGGAATCAAAAATTAATTGCATTTTAGTCTCTAAAAGACATAGAAACAGCATTAGATCTATGAAAGCAAGGCCATGTGATGATTGCAACAGTTATCATATACTACTGATGGGGAAATTTTGTATAAAATTAAAGAAAATCAAGAGATTACCAAGAAATATAAAATGAGATTTAGCATTATTGAAATCAGATGCTGACATTAAAGAGAGATACAATATATTTGTTCAGAAAAGATACAATGCCATTGCAAAGATTCAGAGTATTGAAGATCAATGGGACATGCCAAAACATTTGATAAACCAAACATCTAAAGAGATAATACCAAAAGTAAAACATACATCAAAACAAAAATAGATGACAGAAGATATATTAGAATTGATGAGCACCAGAAGAAAAATAAACATGATAGAGGAATATCAGAAAATACATAATGAGATCAGAGAAAAATGAAAAGTAGCAAAAGAAAGTTGGCTGAACAAGAAATGCACAGAAATTGAATCACATTACAATCAAAACACATTACTACATAAGCAAATACTACGATAGCAGGGAAAAGAACGCAGTTACAGGGTGTCTAAAATTTATGATTAATGGGAAAAGTTCAGAGATGGTCAGAATATATCAAAGAACTTTATGATAACAATTGACCTGAGATAAACATACAACATAAAGTCGAGGGTCAAATAATACGCACAACAAAAGTAAGTGAGGTCCTAAAGCACATAAATATGGCAAAGCACCAGGACCAGACAACATCAAATTAGAGGAATTAGCAACCTTATGTGACTTTTGAGTAGAAATAATCACCAAATTGCTGAATGATGTATATAACAGCGAACACATACCCAATGACTTAATGAGATCCATATTTATAGTCTTAACAAATAAACCAGGGACCACCGAATGTGAATAACACTGTACAATAAGCCTCATGAGCCAAAATAACAAAAATACTTCTCAGAATCATCATTAAAAGAGTTAGAAACAAAATAAAAACAGAAATGAGTCCAGAACAATGTGGATTCGTAGAAGGCAAAGGTACCAGTAAAGCTATATATATTTTTAGAACAAAAATAGATAGGTCTATAGTGGTAAAAACAGACCTGTACCTCTGTTTTATAGACTACACAAAATAATTTGATAAAGTTAAACATAGTGAAGATATACACAATACACATGCTAGATTATTTGAATATTGACAGTAAAGATTTATGAATCATCAACATGTACTGGCAATAAACAGCAGCAATAAGAGTAGGAAATCAAATTAGCCTTCAACAAATAAAACAAGGAGTTAGACAGTGATGTGTATTTTCACTAGACCTGTTCTTGTTAGAAAGAGTCACCAGTTTTGAATACCTTGGTTTTCTTATCAACAGTAACAGTGATTGCTATGAAGAAGTCAGAACAGTGGCGTAGCGAGAGGGGGGGCGGAGGTGCGAACCGCCCTGGGCGGCATCATCGGGAGGGCGGCAAATTTATTTTCTTCCAAGCTTTCACAATCACTGCCATATTTTTTTAATGTCACAAGGGCGGAAAATTATGATTCCGCCCCGGCGCCATTGACCCACGCTACGCCACTGAGTCAGAAGGAGGTTGGCTATCATCTCAAAGCAACTTATACAATGAAAAACATAATGGCTGAGCTTCTGCAAAACAACAACACTAACATTCCTAAGAGCTTGCATATTCCCATTGGCAATATATGGGTGTGAATACTGGACAATTACCAACATAGTGAAAAATAAAATAGTAGCATTTGAAACAAAATGTTACAGAAAAATTATCAGAAATCCATGGACCAAAAAGATCACAAATATAGTCATCCTGAGAGAAATGAATGTAAAAGAATACTGGCTAAACAGCTTGGTTCTTTCCAGAAAATTAAAATATTTTAGACATCAAATGCCATGACAGCCTAGAGAAGACCATAATGGATGGGATTGTGCCAGGGAGACAAACAAGAGGCAGATCAAGAAGAAAATGGATGCAAGATCTCAAAGATCATCTGAACATGACATTAACAGAAACAGGAAGACTGGCTCAATATAGACAGAAGTTTCGAAAGACTGTTATAACTGCTACATCCTGTTCAGGATATGCTACATGATGATGATGTTCTCGTTATACAGTGAAAATATATGTGTGCAATAGTTGATATCCCAGGAATATTGGGAGGACATAACATCAATAATTTAAGATATGCAGATGACACTATTCTGATTGCTAAAAGTGAGGAAGACCTTCAAGATTTAATTTTTGGAGTAGTGACAGAAAGTAAAGAGAAAGGTCTCTTCCTAAATATCAAGAAAACAGAAGTACCCCGGTAATGGTTATTTCAAAGAAACAAAATACCACACCTTGCAAGATCAAAGTGAATGATATAGTATTAAAACAGGTCTGCCAATCAATTATTTAGGTACAACGATTACAGCAGATGGAAGAAGTTCAACAGAAATAAGAAGTAGAATAGGGCAAGCAAAAACATAATTCAGAAAAATGAAAAATATATTGTGTAATATGAACGTGTCAATAGAGGTGAGGAAGATAGTTCTGCAGTGCTATATATCTCCTATATTAACATATGGATGCAAGTCTTGGACAATAAACAATCAATAAAAGATGATATTAGCATTCTAGTAAAACTATATGAAGTCTTACTGAATGACGACTAACACACTATCACTGTCGGATGCTCACATTAAATAATACACACAACAAAACACAGGATATAATCATACAAATAACAATACACAGGACATAATCGACGTTTTGACCTAAAGGCCTTTATCAGTAAACAATAAACAAACAGAAAAGTGGGAAGTTAGAAACAGTAGAGATATGGTTCTACAGAAAAATACTGAGAGTACCATGAACTGCCAGGAAAGCTAATGTGGAGGTATTGGGAGTCAAATGCGAGACAGACCTTAATCAATAATATAAGAAAAAGACAATCTCAAGTTTTTGGCTATTGTATGAGACAAGGAGGCTTGAAGTATTTAGTCACAACAGGCAAGATTGAAGGCAACAGAGACAGAGGGTGACAGCATGAGAAAATATTAGACAGATTAACAACTTGGCATGGCAGGGAAACAACAACAATCATGATACGTAATACTGGAAACAGAGAGCTGTGGAGAGCCATGATCACCTATGCCAACCGGCATGGCATCTGATGATGACAATGATAAATATATGTGTTCATTTCTCGACAGTTGATTTTAACACTACAAACATGCTTTCATATCTCCACAGTTGATTTCAACACTACAAACATGCTTTCATTTCTCCACAGTTGATTTCAACACTACAAACATGCTTTCATATCTCCACAGTTGATTTCAACACTACAAACATGCTTCATATCTCCACAGTTGATTTCAACACTACAAACATGCGTTCATATCTCCACAGTTGATTTCAACACTACAAACATGCTTTCATTTCTCCACAGTTTATTTCAGCACTTTAAACTGTACAAGTTCTTGTTCACCAGATATCAATCTGAGGAATTAATAACTGATCAAGTGAGATGGACTTTTGTGATTTGCTTCCTTTCTTGTTATATTTATATTTGATGTCTGATATCTGAGTGGTTATATACATACATGAGTGCTATACTGCATTGAAATATTTGCCTGATTTTATCAATTGTTTAATCTAACAACATGTAGCACATTAATTTAGGCCTATCTAGCAGGCATTAAGTGTTTGAAAGTTAGCTTTTTGTGTATAATGAAGAGATTTGGTGAGATTGTGTATCAGAATCTACTAGAACTTTCTGTATTAAACAAGTCTTGCCTTGCAATACCACATAGCTACTGAGATTATCTGGGCTAATAATTTGATGTTTATTATCTTCCATATTCTCAGTGTGTATGTGTTTTGTGTATATTATCTAACCCCTGGCAGATATTATGGCTCAATTATCTATGCTTGCCATTAAGCATAGAGAGAGGAGTTTTAAGTTGTGCTGCATTGCCAGAAGGGTCATAGTGATTGCGGTGAGTTCATGTCTGTTTAAAGTATCTTTGATGTTGTATGTCCAGCAGTTTTCTTGATCTTCCAATGAATGTATAACAAGAGCATATTATATTGTAAACTTGTGTAAGTATCTGGACATGATTCATTCATTGCATTTCTTGCCTTTCAATATATTCGATGCAAGATGTAAATATTCTGGCTCTAATGTCACTATTTTGTAATATGCCTTTTCTGGTGATGCCCACAGACTTCCTCAAACATTTCACAAGTTACAAACCTTCCTCTTCTTTGTAGATGTCAAAGACAATGTTAGATATTAGTAACATAATGTTGAAATAAGAATAGTATTTATTATTTGTTTATTAATTTCCATCTAGATTTTCTGTGTTGCATGTACATATGTATTGATGATCATTCAGCTCAACTGGGATGATGATGATGTTTGTGGTGTGCTCAACTGTGACTAATGAGTCCAATGCATTCCTGGAATTGTCTACCACACTCTGAGAATGTGTAGGAGGAGTCTGTGAGACATTGAGCAGTTCTTGCCTTTCTTCTTACATGTTTGTGTTGCACAGCTTGATGTCTGAGGTTCTCTACAGCCGCTGCACCACTCTTGATTCTGCAACATGAGTCGGATCTGTTTTGTGCAAGATTCTCCCACGAATTTGTATCTATGTTGAAGGGAGTCAGTAATGTCTTAAGAGTGTCTTTAAAATGCTTCTTCTGTCCTCCAGCCTTGCAGGAGCCAATCTGGAGTTCTCCATATAACAACGTTTCTGGTAGATGATCTTTCATTTCATGCGGAACATGTGTCCTGCTTGCGTGTCTGTGCCTTCCTCAACATTGTACCTACTCTTACAGACTTAGATCTCATCAGTACTTTACTGTCTGGTATTTTATCCTTTTATCCCACCAATGGATGTTGAGTATCTTATGAAGGCACAGCTTAGGTAAAAAATGGTTGAGTCTTCTAGAGTGTCTAGCATATATTATCCATGTTTCACAGACATAAAGGATTGATGATATTACTGCTGCCTGGTAAACTTTGAGTTGGTCATAGTTGTTAGTAGGTAGTAGTTTTCCTTCTTTCCCATACGTTTATTCACAGTCTTCCAAATGTGGCACTCGCTTTCACTATTCTGTTGTTTACCTGTGTTTGTTGATGTTTACATCTTGTGAGACAGTGCTGCCCAAGTAGGTGAAACTATTGACTGAAGCTCTTCTTCTTTGATCCTTATATGGGGGTTTAAGTGTCATTTATTTAGTGTGGTTTTAAACATGATCTCTGTTTTTTTTAATTGGCGGTGAAGACAAAGTTGTCGAGACTTAGCAAACTTGTTTATGTTGACCTGCATACTATCTGCAGAATCATCATACATTGTGCAGTCACTTGCATAGAGGAGTTCCAGATTTTTTGATGAAATAAGATGGCAGTTGGTAGGTTATTTAATTTATATTTGGAAATTTGTTTTTAATTTTTCTATCTAATTTATCTAATTTTTCACTTTCTGTGAAAATACTGCTGAAATATTATTCTCCATAACTTGTTTCTACGCTGTATTGTCTATGAGTACATTTTTGGACTTTGTGATTTGCTAACATTCCATAAATTTCTGTTTTGTTGTATGTTAGTACTTATCTTGTACTTTCTACACATTGTTAGTAACCTGTTGGTATGATCTTTGTTGATTATGAGCTTGGTAGAGTATTTTGGTGTGATCTTTTTTTAGTATGTTGGTATGATCTTTGTCTTGTGTTTTGGTATAATCTTTGTCTAGTGTCTTGGTATGATCTTTGTCTAGTTTGTTGGTATGATCTTTGTCTAGTGTGTTGGTATGATCTTTGTTTAGTATGTTGGTATGATCTTTGTCTAGTGTGTTGGTATGATCTTTGTTTAGTATGTTGGTATGATCTTTGTCTAGTGTGTTGGTATGATCTTTGTCTTGTGTGTTGGTATGATCTTTGTCTAGTGTGTTGGTATGATCTTTGTCTTGTGTTTTGGTATAATCTTTGTCTAGTGTGTTGGTATGATCTTTGTCTAGTGTGTTGGTATGATCTTTGTCTTGTGTTTTGGTATAATCTTTGTCTAGTGTGTTGGTATGATCTTTGTCTTGTGTGTTGGTATGATCTTTGTCTAGTGTGTTGGTATGATCTTTGTCTTGTGTGTTGGTATGATCTTTGTCTTGTGTGTTGGTATAATCTTTGTCTTGTGTGTTGGTATGATCTTTGTCTAGTGTGTTGGTATGATTTTTGTCTAGTGTGTTGGTATAATCTTTGTCTAGCGTGTTGGTATGATCTTTGTCTTGTGTGTTGGTATGATCTTTGTCTTGTGTGTTGGTATAATCTTTGTCTAGTGTGTTGGTATGATCTTTGTCTTGTGTGTTGGTATGATTTTTGTCTAGTGTGTTGGTATGATCTTTGTCTTGTGTGTTGGTATGATCTTTGTCTTGTGTGTTGGTATAATCTTTGTCTCGTGTGTTGGTATGATCTTTGTCTAGTGTGTTGGTATGATTTTTGTCTAGTGTGTTGGTATAATCTTTGTCTAGCGTGTTGGTATGATCTTTGTCTTGTGTGTTGGTATGATCTTTGTCTTGTGTGTTGGTATAATCTTTGTCTAGTGTGTTGGTATGATCTTTGTCTTGTGTGTTGGTATGATCTTTGTCTAGTGTGTTGGTATGATCTTTGTCTAGTGTGTTGGTATGATCTTTGTCTTGTGTGTTGGTATGATCTTTGTCTAGTGTGCTAGTATGATCTTGGTCTAGTGCATAGGTTCCCAACATTTTTTTGTACCACTGCCCATTTTGCAAGGCATACATTTTTTAATGCCCCCCCCCCCCAATTATAACAGTTTTCCATGTTCAAACCGTTTGATATTATTGATGTAAATAGCAATTAATGATTTATTACTACTGATACCTTTAAATTATTGAAAAAGTATTGGCCAATATGTGCTTCATCTTGAACACAGTTATTGATTTACAGATTTGGATGAAACACAGCCCCCATATGTCCAGATTGTCAAGTGTATGCTCAAGTAACATTATGTACAGTCTCATACAATGATTTCAATATGAAAAGTCGAAATACATATTCAGACGCTGTATCACATGAGTTAGAATCTTGTTGCAATAATTAAATACATATTCAGACGCTGTATCACATGAGTCAGAATCTTGTTGCAATAATTAAATACATATTCAGATGCTGTATCACATGAGTCAGAATCTTGTTGCAATAATTAAATACATATTCAGACGCTGTATCACATGAGTAAGAATCTTGTTGCAATAATTAAATACATATTCAGACGCTGTATCACATGAGTCAGAATCTTGTTGCAATAATTAAATACATATTCAGATGCTGTATCACATGAGTCAGAACCTTGTTGCAATAATTAAAATACCAAAATTAAAATATATTACAACATTGTTCATTTTGAACTTATCAAGTAAAAATACAAAGCAAAAATAAGAAATTAATGTGAAGGCCTGATACATTTTTAAAAGTATGATAATATTGGGTTCTACTTTTGTTGTTAAAAACAGTCATAATATAATTAAAATGTAACATTATATAATGAAACATAATGAATATATTTGCTATTGTGAACATAACCTATTATACACACATATATACATACTCTATAAAAACTCAACATGCTGCATTAGAACAGAAAATGGTGATTCCGACTGGTTCCCTGTGATTAGTGGTGTTAACCAAGGCTGCCCTATGTCACCATTGCTATTCAATATTACAATTGATTGAGTAATGAGAAAAAGCACAACCAACTTAAATTTAGGAATTGAATGGATAAACAAAACATCACTAGAAGACCTTGACTCTGCCAACGATCTTGAATTATTGAGTGAAAACCATCAAGATGCACAAACACAAACTGATAGATTAAAATTAATCACAGGACAGATAGGTCTTCAAATCAATCCATCAAAAACAAAAATTATAGACTTTACCGGTTCACCTAACACAATTAATTTAAATGGACAAAAACTTGAAAAGGTACACATATTTTCCTATTTAGGAAGCAAATGAACACTCGATGGTGGTGTCATAGCAGAAATTATAACTAGCATTGCATTAGCATCAAGTACCTTTAATAAACTGTCTAATATCTAGAGGTCAAAGTCAATCAGCACACTCGCAAAAAATGTGTTTATTTAATTCTTGCATCATTCTCGTGCTGTCATATGGATGTGAGAGCTGGAAAAGCTCTTTATCTTCAGAAAAGAAACTATTGATTTCAAAAACAAATGTCTTCGTAGGATAACTAACACCCACTGGAGCAAATTCAAATTGGATGAAAAAAATCAGAGAAGAGAAACATGAAAACTACATCACAGATTTTATTAGAAATGATGTTGGTTCTACATCAGACATGTCCTACGCTCAGACAATAACAGAATATACCACCAATCTCTTGCATGGATACCAACAGGCAGAAGAGCCAGGGGTAGACCAAAAGAAAACACTCAGAAGAACAATACTTAGAGAAAGTAAAACAATCAATATTCATACTATTCAAGAACTGCACAGGATAGCTTTGAACAGACAGAATTGGAGAGATCTGACCTCTTCCATATGCACTAACTTCATTGTTAAAGGAAAATGAATGAATAGATACTCTGTTTTCTCATTGGCACAGAAAATTGAAATATATTCTGTCAGACTTGATCAATTTTCAAATGATTACATAATTGAAATGAAAATTGATGAAAAAATTAATCATGTAAGATGGGCATAAGATGAATTGAAATGCAGAATTTACATTTTAAATGATTAACCAATCGCAAAATAAAAAAACTAATTAATTTTTAAATATATATTATTAATTTCTTCTGTAAGGAGCCACCAACCCCTAGACCCTCTGAATGCTCCCAAATTGCTTCTGAACCCACTATCGTCCCCCCCCCCAGAAGACTTTAGCGTCCACTTTGGGAACCTATGGTCTATCATGTGTATGCTTCACAGTGATTCTCATGCTTTATTTTTGTTTAGAAGTCAGTTGAAGTTCCAGTTCCAGCTGAAGAAACATTTCCAAAATCTTTGGAAGAAGGACTACCAATAGAGATCTTGACCAGATGTGTAACCCTTGAGTTTACATCTTCAGAGGTAAATTTTATAGCAATTTTATTGATTTTCTATTTACTAAGTATTTACAGTAGTTATCATGTTAACCCGATACGTTGATGTAATCACAGTGTCAATTGTATATCCCCAGGGGGTGTTGTTGTAGCTTCAACACTTGCTGTTCAGCATAGAGGTTTGTGAAGGAGATGTAGTCTGCGTTCCAGAACCAGGTGTATTGCTCTGATTGAAGTGTAGTCATGTTTATTCAGGATGGTCTTGATGTTTTCTATCCACCTTTTCCTAGGTCTGCCCTTGGCTCTGTATCCTGATTCCATCTTGTTATAAGCTCTTATGGGAAGTTGCTCGTTCATCCTCATAAGATGTCCAAACCATTTTATCTGTTGTTATCCATATATTCGATGCATGATGTGATACCTATTATCTTTCTGATATTCTCGCTGCACATTTTATCTTGTCTAGTGACTCCAATAGCCTTCCTTAGACATTTCATTTCGCAAGTTTCAATCTTTCTCTTATGTGTAGATATCTGGTGTTAATTCTGGCATTGGTAGCAGAGATGTGGTATAAAGATTCTCTTAATCATTTGTTTCTTTATTTCCATGTTGATTTTTGGGTGCAATAGCAAAGGTGACAGCTGGTATGTCACAGCATTTGCCTTTTGACATCTTGTTTTTATCTCTCTGTCCCGTCTTGTGTGAAGATACTTCCTAAGTACTTTAACTCTTTGACTTGTTTTATTTTTGTGTTCTCATTTGGATATTTAAGTGCTTTGTTGTTTTCATTATGTGCATAGTTTCTGTTTTTGTGTGTGTTAATCCGCATGTTGTATTTATTGCATATTCTTGATAGTGAGTTTGCAGTTTTTCTTCGTCATCCTATATGATGCTTTGATCGTCAGCGAAAAGCTGTTCATTAAGTTTGTTGTGAAGCTGTTCCTTCTCTATTGTTTCGTTATATATCTCATTTGTGTTTCTTTTATATTTGTGTCTATGTAGATATTGAATAGAATATGCAACAGCACACATCCCTGTCTGACTCCTGTTTTATTGTGAATGGTTCTGATACTCCATCTGCTGTTCTCATCTTGCTTTGCCTTTTTTTTGCATAGTGTTTTTATGTTGTGTAGTAGTTGTCCCTTGATTCCGTACATTTCTAGCATTTCCCATAGTCTGTCTCTGTTTATTCTGTCGAACACTTTTTCTTGCTCTACAAAGAAGATGTTTAGCTTTTTGTCATATTCAATAGTTTTTTAACTTAGTTGTCTACGGGTAAATAGTGCATCTGTGCATCCTGCTCCTCTTCTGAAACCAAACTGGGCTGGACTTAGTTGTTGTTCTATGATGTGTTTTGGTCTTTGTTTCTAGTATTTTAGCGTATATTTTCCCAGTGTAGCTGAGTAGAGAGATGCCACGATAAGTTTTACATTTTCTTGTCTTACCTTTGTTTTCCATATTGGAACTATAATTGAGTTTTACCAGTCATCTGGGTCTGTATTTTATTCCCATGCTATCGAAAATATTCTCTTCAGCCATTTCACACCTATCTCTCTGCACACTTTAATTTTTTCGTTTGGTATTCCGTTAACTCCTGGTGATTTTTTGGATGGGCTATATTAAATTGATTTCTCTGTTTCTTGGTATAGTATTGCTGAATCAGGGGTTTCTTGGTCTTTTATTGTGTATGTGTATTCTACTGTAGTATTTGGGCTGTGTAGATTTTGGAAGTATTCCTTCAATCTAATCTTTCTTTCATTTTTATTTAAGATTGGATTTCCCTCTTTAGTGTTTATTATTGTTGTGGGGTCACATTTTTCATCTCTTATTCTCATTGAGTTCATGTTCTGAAAAAATTATTGTGGATTTATCCTACATATGTGGACTAGACTTTTTCCATATTTAGTTCACCAATTATTTTTGACTTTTTTTATTACATGTTTTGCTGGTTTTCTGGCCTTCTCGTATTGTACGTAGTCATGTTTTTTAGGTAGTTCTAAATTGTGTCAATAAGTTATCATAATAAATAAGTAATCATTGCATCAATGGTTGATTGGTTGGTTGTTATCCCCAGGAATTGCGAGTAATTTGCTTTTACTTCCTACATGTAGTGGGGTCGTTTATCATAGCTTTTTTTCATACCCAGGAGACTTCAGCTTTCAGCTTAGTACAATGCCTATTGGAGAAGCCTTCTACTCAGGTATGTCATGTGATGAGCTGATAGTTTTCCGGGGGTCACACATTGTGTGTCTTTCATCTGACGAGGCACTTCACAGTCAGTGAGCTAATTCTTATGTAGGAAGACCATTCCATTGCCACTTCATGTCCCAAGGTCCTAGACCTAATTTCTTCTATATGAGTCATGTTGGTCAATGACGACAGTAAAATTAGACTCAGAGTTGATGTATTTTCCTAGATGAGGTGCTATTTTGCAAAACACTTCAAGTGTCTAAGATTTGACCTGTACATTTCTCACGCAGTTGCCTCATCCATCTGTGATGGTCTTCCAATATATCACCAGGCACGGCCTATGTTTTGACTCTCTCCCATTTCATTTATCAGCCAAAGAAGTAGGTAGATTGCACCTATCCCGAACGAGAAGCTTCACAGTCTGCAAAAAATCTCATGTAACAAATCTTGTGTAAAAAAGACATCATTCCCCTTTATGCTCTTTGGTACTGAACCCAATTCTCTCTGTATGAGCCATGTTGGGCAACGGTGACAGTTGAGTTAGACTAGGTTTGTGATGTCCTCAAGGACAAGGACTTGTTCCCCATCTACCTTGCCCTCAGCGTATAGAGTCCGAGTCTCAACACTGCTTCAGACAGAAGTTTTGAACAGTCTGCTCCATGACATTTTTTCAATGTTTTTCCTGTGTGCAATGGGGAAGTGCATTCAAAGTTTTTTTTCCAAATCCAGGTCTTGCTCAAGTCGGCATATCCAATACCTGAGTCATGACTCCTATTTTGAATGGGGTCAATTGTGGTGGACATGTGAGCTACTGTTTGTTCTAAAGCATGAACAGTACTTCCGCCGGTTGATTCCATGCTGGACAATTGTAACTTCATTAGCGCTATATCTTTTCACATACACAGCGCTGTCCTCTAGTGCATGTTGTCTTTTCCAGATTCAATGTGTACTCATAGAATCACCATATCTTAGTGAGATCTACCAAAATCGAAACATTGACCTTGTCCGCCCTTCCAATGTTTCTGCATTTTCTGCTGATGGAAATGCACAGATGTCACTTTGTATCGACAGTGCTGCTAGGTCTGTTGGCATAAAGGTCTCAGAGATATTGTTTGTCTCTTTACAAGCAATTCTCATTCCATCTTCAGCCTCCACATCCACGGATATGAATTTAAATGTTTTTGCCAGAAGCACAGTAAGAATAGGAACACAGGAGTGCAGCTGTATTTTGCCAGAAGAACAGTAAGAACAGGAACACAGGAGCGCAGCTGTATTTCTGTTTCTAGAGTGCACCATGAGGAGATAATTTTAGGATCTTGGTTCTAACCCTGTGTCCACATGAGAGCAATGCAAGACCTTTGCACCCAAATTGTGTCAATAAATTGATGTAATTATTGTGTCCAATAATAAAATGTTAAAGACTGACAGTAATGTATTGATATTTTGTACTGATTATAGTAATGCAATAATTATATTTTTTATTGATAGTACTAATGAATAATCGTATTTTGTAATAATAATATTAAAACAATCATATTTTGTATTGATAGTAGTAATACAGTAATCATATACTTTAAATAGACACTGCCAGAAGAGGAGGAAGTAGTCGAAGAAGTGGATTATGGACTTCCTGAAGTAACTGCTAATATTTTGGCAAAATTGACACCATTACGAGTTAAAGCAATTATCAATGAAACATGTACTTCAGTCCTGAGAAATTTACAGGTAAATTTAGTAGTTTAATAATAGAACACCTAGCAAGTAACATTAATTTCTTCTAAGATTTTGGGCTGCACAGCTGGTGAGAAAGTGAAAAGAAATAATCATCTGTTGGTCAATGACCACTATATTCTGAGATATGTATTCTCTGATATGCCTCAGTTGGGAATGAGGAAAACATTTTTTTAGTACTCAAACTGAATTCTCATGAAGCTTTCTTCTTTTCCTCTTTGTTCAACTGTGTTCTCACTCAAACTGAATTCTCATGAAGCTTTCTTCTTTTCCTCTTTGTTCAACTGTGTTCTCACTCAAACTGTTAACATCATGTCATCCAGAGAATACATTATATTTGTTATGTTTTACAGCTTGGCTGTAATTGTAAAATGTTGTATGTTAGAATATTGTTGACTAAATGTTATATACTAAACTATTGTTGACCAAATGCTGTATACTAGACTATTGTTGACTAAATGTTGTATATTAGACTATTGTTGACTAAATTTTGTATATTAGACTATTGTTGACTAAATGTTGTATATTAGATTATTGTTGACTAAATGTTGTATATTAGACTATTGTTGACTAAATTATGTATACTAGACTATTGTTGACTAAATGCTGTATACTAGACTATTGTTGACTAAATGATGTATATTAGACTATTGTTGACTAAATGCTGTATACTAGACTATTGTTGACTAAATGTTGTATATTAGACTATTTTTGACTAAATGTTGTATATTAGACTATTATTGACTAAATGCTGTATACTAGACTATTGTTGACTAAATGCTGTATACTAGACTATTGTTGACTAAATGTTGTATATTAGACTATTGTTGACTAAATGTTGTATATTAGACTATTGTTGACTAAATGTTGTATATTAGACTATTGTTGACTAAATGCTGTATATTAGACTATTGTTGACTAAATGTTGTATATTAGACTATTGTTGACTAAATGTTATATACTAGACTATTGTTGACTAAATGTTTTATATTAGACTATTGTTGACTAAATGTATATTACATATAAATGTGTGAGTATGCATATTATCAGGAATGATACGCTCCCGGCGGAAATCGCACGGATATCCGTGATGGTTACAATGGAGCGAACGAAAAACAAACATCAGGAATGAGAATCAGTTCTGCTGGATTCTTGTGCTGCCAAATTTTGCAGAATCATGCATTCAGGTTTTTAATGTCATAATGTAAGCTTGTAAATTGATTATCGATTTTCTTGGCATCACTCTTCCTCACCAGAATCACACCTTCAATATCCCACAAGACCCCCATCGAGGCTCCAGCTCCATGTCGTGAAGATGAGGCTTAGTCCAGCCACTAGAATCACACTTTCAATGACCCATAAGACAGTGATCATGACCCTTCTTGCAGAAAGAGTTGTTTTCAATATTATTTTCTTCGTGACGATTGCAAATGATGCCTATCAAGCAGATCCGTATCTCTTGTACCTGATTCTTAGATTCTCACAACCCAGTGACTGACTATACTCATGTCAACTGCAAAACTTCCATACACATCATGAAGATGTTTGTAACACAAACTTCCATACACATCATGTAGATGTTTGTAACACAAACTTCCATACACATCACATAAATGTTTTTAACACAAACTTACATACATATCATTAAGATGTTTGTAACACAAACTTCCATACACATCATGTAGATGTTTGTAACACAAACTTCCATACACATCATGTAGATGTTTGTAACACAAACATCCATACACATCACATAGATGTTTGTGGGTGTTCACAACAGTTTACTTCTCTGTAATTATAAATTAAATCACAATTCGCTGTTTATGGCACAAACTTTCTAACAACCTCCATTTCAAAATTCAGTGCAAGCATATTATCTTGTCAAATACAGTGCAATTTGGTGGATGCAATCAGCACATGATGCCATATTTAAAGTTTGCAAACTTTCATACTTATATTTGATTATTAGCTGAGAAGGTTGATGTGGTAAATACTTTCTGAATGACTCTCATATATTTGAAGATATTTGAAGATATTCTTGGAGTTCACACACTTTAGCTTTAGTTAACATATATTGGGTTTTCATTTTTCAGGTAAAGATCGAGGAGAACATGCAAAAACAAGAAGCCATGACAATAGAACAAATTAACAAAGTAAATAGTGGTCTGACATCAGATACCAAGTCCAATTTAAATGGTAAACAAAGGAGTAATCAAGAGATAAAACAGTAGATAATGATGGTACTATCGACCAGAACATTGTAAATAATCATGAAATTATAAACCCAGAACATGGTAGATAATCATGAAATTATAAACCCAGAACGACGTGGTAGATAATCATGAAATTATAAACCCAGAACATTGTAAATAATCATGAAATTATAAACCCAGAACATTGTAAATAATCATGAAATTATAAACCCAGAACATTGTAAATAATCATGAAATTATAAACCCAGAACGACGTGGTAGACAAAGATGAAATTATAAACCCAGAACATCGTAGATAAAGATGAAATTATAAACGCATAATGTGGTAGAAAATGATCAAATTATACATTTAAAATAAAATCATATGTTTTGTTTGGCCAACTACTGCAAGACATGATTTGTTAAGAATTACTTATTGTTATTACACATGTCATTCATGTGAACAGTTAACATATATATAAGAATTTAGTGTTCTTGTCTTTAATCAATTAATATATGTAATAATTTACGGTAAAGTACCTTAGGTGGTACTACAATCTAACTTTATCAAATCTGTGGTGATCAGAAATTGTGTTTGATTTTGTGACGTCACTGACAGGCAGTTGGTACATAATGGCTAATGTAATCATAAGTTTGTTGAGTTTACCTGTGGCTGATGCAGTTAAGTCTGTTATAGTAGCGAGGATTGCTGCCAGATGCAAATATGTGTGCACAGCATATTGGAGGAGAGAGCAATAATGTGGAAGTGGACGAGAGCCTATTCTCCAAGTGAAAAGCGAATAATGGGCCAAGTTGTACCTCAGCAGTGGACATTTGGAAATAATTAGCCCCTTTCCCAGTATTTTTCCACCTATACAATTCTCCTACATAAATACCCCCATCACCCACTTACAGGTGTTATATCCATGGGAAATAATGGATTCATAAATGAAGAACACAGATTTCCTACCGCGATTTATTAAAACAAATGTAGCACTTCTAACGGTATTGAACCTAATTTAGTGTTTTTGTTATGTAATCAGTTATCTTCTTCTTCTTCTGCGTTCGTTCTCAAACTCCTGCAGATTAGCAGGATATGGTCCGGAGAACGGAATGCGTTGTGTCATGGTTTACAGCATTGCTGCGATATCTGCGCCTTTCGACCTGACACACCCGACTTCAGCACGGCTTTGGGTCACTGACCCTATATGGGATGGGACAGCCAACTCCACCCATAACCTCCTTAGTTGCCTTTTACGACATGCATGGAAGATAAACAGTGTTGCTATTCTTTGCTCTCCTTTCAGGCCCTGCAACACACAGGCGATCAGTTATTATATGTAAGAATTGAGCATTCTAGTATATGTCTTCCTCTATGGTCCATGCCGTGTGGTGTTGGTTATCATATCTTTCCACAACCTTCTATTATGTGTGATATCAATCATTTGTGATACCAATGTTCTCCCATTTCACAAATGTGCATGTAACTAGTTAATAAATGTAACAATTTAATGTTTTTGTCTATGTAACTAGTTAATAAATGTAACAATTTAATGTAGTTGTATATGTAACTAGTCAGTAAATGTAACAAATTAAGTGTTCTTGTGTATGTAATTAGTAAATGTAACAATTTAGTGTTCTTGTGTATGTAATTAGTCAGTAAATGTAACAATTTAGTGTTCTTGTGTATGTAATTAGTCAGTAAATGTAATAATTTACTGTTCTTGTGTATGTAATTAGTCAGTAAATGTAACAATTTAGTTTTCTTATGTATGTGATCAGTTTAGCACATGCGGTTGTGTCTCTGGGTCTCATCAATGGCTCACTAGACAAACCAACCATGCAACAGAAAACCTTAGTAGATGACATGCCTTTATATTGAGATTATCTCCTTATAAAAGCTTCATGGCAGGTCATCTATATAATCCCGTAGTCGTAACCTTCGATAACAGTTACCATGTTGTTCCAACATGCTGACTGAACTAGTTACAGGCACGGCATGGGTGGGCGGAACACAAAAAAAACTGTTGCAAGGGCCAGAGTTGTGCCCTCATGTCGACGTCTTTCGGCGGCATTGGACTCGAAACACCATCGAGTCGAATGGCTGCTGGAACAGAGGGCGGAGCACTTATGGGAATGCCTCACGTGCTGTGAGACCAGTTTTCTAATCAAGAATCAAGATGTGATCAGTTAAAATTCACTCGGATAAAATGTTCAGAAGCAAAAGTCTGTTGTTAGTTCTGTTGTTTGCTATGTTGTTAGCTGTGTTGTTAATTCAGTTGTTTGTTATCTTGTTAGATCTGGTGTTAGTTATGTTGTTCATTATGTTGTTGGTTAAGTTGTTAGAACTGTTGTTAGTTATGGTGTTATGTCTGTTTAAAGTTATGTTGTTTATTATGTTGTTAGTTATGTTGTTGGTTAAGTTGTTAGTTATGTTGTTGGTTAAGTTGTTAGTTATGTTGGATGTAACAAATAAAATGTTTCTAGGTATACATATTGATTACTGAAAGAAATGTTTAAAAAATAAATTCTATTTGAGTTGTTACAGCTTTTGTTATTTTGTTTGTTACAGCTTTTGTTATTTTGTTTGTTACAGTTTTTGTTATATTGTTTGTTACAGTTTTTGTTATATTGTATGTTACAGCTTTTGTTATATCGTTTGTTTAAACTTCTGTTATATTGTATGTTACAGTTTATACATATATTGTATGATATTGAAATGAATACAGCATACATTACTGAACACGATCATAATAAGCAATATTTATAACAAAACACCTGAACCCCAGTTGAATTATGTGTTGTAACACTCCAACATGACTTACTGAACCCCAGCTGAATTATACGTTGTAACAATCCAACATGACTTATTGAACCCCAGTTAAAGTGTAGAGTGTAACACTCCAACATGACTTAATGAACCCCAGCTGAATTATACGTTGTAACAATCCAACATGACTTATTGAACCCCAGTTAAAGTGTAGAGTGTAACACTCCAACATGACTTACTGAACCCCAGTTTGGACGGTTGAAATAAAGGTTGTGAAGAACTCCTGCTAATATTTATTGCCAAATTAAAACATAGAAAGTGAAAACCTTGACTTGTTCAAGTGCAGGTAATTCTGTTATGATGCAGCATCATAGATCAATGTTTTACACATCAGTAAGAGATACAGATTCCGTGTTGGGGAAAAACCTGACACCCAGTGGCTTGGGTAACACATGGCGAATATGGGCATAACACAGGGCGAATATGGGCATAATACTGGGCGAATATGGGCATAACACAGGGCAAATATGGGCATAATACTGGGCGAATATGGGCATAATACTGGGCAAATATGGGCATAACACAGGGCGAATATGGGCATAATACTGGGCGAATATGGGCATAACACAGGGCAAATATGGGCATAATACTGGGCGAATATGGGCATAATACTGGGCGAATATGGGCATAACACAGGGCGAATATGGGCATAATACTGGGCGAATATGGGCATAACACAGGGCGAATGTGGAGATACATTGAAATAAACATAAGTGTTAACAATATTTATTTTAAAAATATACTAGCAATTAAACACAGAAGCAGATGATGTTTAGACTTGAAATCCTTCATCAGGAACAAAAGACAGAAGAAAAACAACACAATTCACATAAGAACACTGACACACACACATACAATATGATGATGGGGCGAAGAGATTAAAGATAAGAGAATGGCAGAGCAAACACAAAGAAATATAATAAACAGTGCAATGTAATACAAAGAAAACGGGAAATGGGAAAACAACAAAAGCAGGAACTGGTAGCAGCCAGAAATGGTAATAAAAAGATAATCTTAAGATTGTATATAGAACTCACCTTAAACAAGAATTTAAGATGATGTATAAAGAACATATCTGTAATGACAAGATCACATATATAACATATATTTAATGATACTTTAAGATGATCTTTGAGAAACTTGTAATGTACAAGATTTTATTGAAGAACTCAATTTCTGCAATTGTGGTCTTGCGACTGACATGGCTACATTTCTTGTGGCTCACATGGCTACATTCTCGTGACTCACATGGTTACATTTCTTGTGACTCACATGGCTACATTTCTTGTGACTCACATGGCTACATTCTCGTGACTCACATGGTTACATTTCTTGTGACTCACATGGCTACATTTCTTGTGACTCACATGGCTACCTTTCTTGTGACTCACATGGCTACATTTCTTGTGACTCACATGGCTACATTTCTTGTGACTCAGATGGCTACATTTCTTGTGGCTCACATGGCTACATTTCTTGTGACTCACATGGTTACATTTCTTGTGACTCACGTGGCTACATTTCTTGTGACTCACGTGGCTACATTTCTTGTGGCTCACGTGGCTACATTTCTTGAAAATGATGTCATATTTAGAATTCGAACTTAGAGAATCATTTTAGATACAGTCTTCTTGATCTATTTTACACACAGCTGTTGTATTAATCTGTTTTACACACAGCTGTTGTGATAATCTTTTTTGCACCAGCTGTTAGAATATGTTTTATATGTGATATACTATTCTGTTGTGATCGTGATAATGTAATTTACACACAGCTGTTATGATAGTGACAATCTATTTTCCACAGAGCTGTTGTGATAATCTATTTTACACACAGCTGTTGTAGTAATCTATTTTCCATACAGGTGTTATGATAATCTATTTTACACACAGATGTGATAATCTATTTTACACACAGCTGTTGTGATAATCTATTTTACACACAACTTTTGTGATCACTGGTAGAGATGACTGGTTTCATGTCAGTAGGGATAATACTATGAGGATGCGACCTGTAATGATATGCAGAATGGATGTACATCTGTAGTTTATGTCTATCTGTAGATATTTTAGGCTCAGTACCACTGGAATAGCTGACGTTCCTGAGGAAAGCAACCACAAGAAAAATGTGATATCTTTTTAATAATATTTCTTCTTTGTATTCTAGTTGATACTTCTTTTGATTATTTGTACCTATACATTGTTACAATCTGTTCCCATACATTGTTACAATCTGTTCCCATACATTGTTACAATCTGTTCCCATACATTGTTACAATCTGTTCCCATACATTGTTACAATCTGTTCCCATACATTATTACAATCTGTTCCCATACATTGTTACAATCTGTTCCCATACATTGTTACAATCTGTTCCCATACATTGTTACAATCTGTTCCCATACATTGTTACAATCTGTTCCCATACATTGTTACAATCTGTTCCCATACATTGTTACAATCTGTTCCCATACATTGTTACAATCTGTTCCCATACATTGTTACAATCTGTTCCCATACATTGTTACAATCTGTTCCCATACATTGTTACAATCTGTTCCCATACATTGTTACAATCTGTTTGATTTGGGCAAAGACTTTGTAACAATTTAGTGTTCATGCATATGTAATCAGTTAGTATATATGTAACAACTTAGAGTGCCGGTGTAATCAGTATATATGTAACAATTTAGAGTTGCTTGTGTATGTAATAAGTTAGTTCATCAGTGAAGTACTGATGAAATCTACCATTCTCACAATCTACAGTTCTCAGGTCTGTAAGTCTATAAGCATACACACAATGTTGATGAAGGCGCAGAAACCTTGGGCAAGATATATGGTTTCATTAAAGATCGCCGTCTGCCAAAAAAGGTATTATATGGTGAACTCCAGACTGGCTTCGACAAGGCCGGAGGGTAGAAGAAGCGTTTTAAAAACACTCTTAAGACATCACTAACTCACTTCAAAATAGACACAAAAATCTTGCATGGGACAGATCCGACTGGTATCACATAATTAAGAGCGATGCTGCAGCTGCGGAGAGCCTCAGACATCAAGCTGCACAACAAAAACGTGCTGCCAGGAAGAAAGTCAAGAGCTGCTCAATGTCCCACAGAGTCCTCCAACACATGCTCAGAGTAAGCTAGGTAATTCCAAGCATAAGACTCATTAGTCACAGTCAGGAAGCTAACACAGTCACTTACATTATGGCATTAAAAACCTGAATGCATGATTCTGCAAAATTTGGCAGCACAAGAATCCAGCAGAACTGCTTCTTATTCCTGACAATATGCATCCTCACACAAGTCTGGTAACACAAGGAGCAATCAAATCCTCACACAAGTCTGGTAACACAAGAAGCAATCAACAAATTGCATCCTCACACAAGTCTGGTAACACAAGAAGCAGTCAACAAATTGCATCCTCACACAAGTCTGGTAACACAAGAAGCAGTCAACAAATTGCATCCTCACACAAGTCTGGTAACACAAGAAGCAATCACATCCTCACACAAGTCTGGTAACACAAGAAGCAATCACATCCTCACACAAGTCTGGTAACACAAGAAGCAATCACCAAATTGCATCCTCACACAAGTCTGGTAACACAAGAAGCAATAACCAAATTGCATCCTCACACAAGTCTGGTAACACAAGAAGCAGTCAACAAATTGCATCCTCACACAAGTCTGGTAACACAAGAAGCAGTCAACAAATTGCATCCTCACACAAGTCTGGTAAGAAGCAATCACATCCTCACACAAGTCTGGTAACACAAGAAGCAATCACATCCTCACACAAGTCTGGTAACACAAGAAGCAATCACATCCTCACACAAGTCTGGTAACACAAGAAGCAATCAACAAATTGCATCCTCACACAAGTCTGGTAACAAGAAGCAATCAACAAATTGCATCCTCACACAAGTCTGGTAACACAAGAAGCAATCAACAAATTGCATCCTCACACAAGTCTGGTAACACAAGAAGCAGTCAACAAATTGCATCCTCACACAAGTCTGGTAACACAAGAAGCAGTCAACAAATTGCATCCTCACACAAGTCTGGTAACACAAGAAGCAATCACATCCTCACACAAGTCTGGTAACACAAGAAGCAATCACATCCTCACACAAGTCTGGTAACACAAGAAGCAATCACCAAATTGCATCCTCACACAAGTCTGGTAACACAAGAAGCAATAACCAAATTGCATCCTCACACAAGTCTGGTAACACAAGAAGCAGTCAACAAATTGCATCCTCACACAAGTCTGGTAAGAAGCAATCACATCCTCACACAAGTCTGGTAACACAAGAAGCAATCACATCCTCACACAAGTCTGGTAACACAAGAAGCAATCACATCCTCACACAAGTCTGGTAACACAAGAAGCAATCAACAAATTGCATCCTCACACAAGTCTGGTAACAAGAAGCAATCAACAAATTGCATCCTCACACAAGTCTGGTAACACAAGAAGCAATCAACAAATTGCATCCTCACACAAGTCTGGTAACACAAGAAGCAGTCAACAAATTGCATCCTCACACAAGTCTGGTAACATAAGAAGCAATCACATCCTCACACAAGTCTAGTAACACAAGAAGCAGTCAACAAATTGCATCCTCACACAAATCTGGTAACACAAGAAGCAATCACCAAATTTCATCCTCACACAAGTCTGGTAATATAAGAAGCAATCACATCCTCACACAAGTCTGCTAACACAAGAAGCAATCACATCCTCACACAAGTCTGGTAACACAAGAAGCACACAATATGCACACAAGTCTGCTAACACAAGAAGCAATCACATCCTCACACAAGTCTGGTAACACAAGAAGCACACAATATGCACACAAGTCTGCTAACACAAGAAGCAATCACATCCTCACACAAGTCTGGTAACACAAGAAGCAATCACATCCTCACACAAGTCTGGTAACACAAGAAGCACACAATATGCACACAAGTCTGGTAACACAAGAAGCAATCAACAAATTGCATCCTCACACAAGTCTGGTAACACAAGAAGCAATCAACAAATTGCATCCTCACACTTCAGATCAGTTGAGCCGAATCGTCGTCGACGTCGACGGATGAATAACAATCATTTAGTATAAGCTGTTCAGCTTGGGTAAATACATTGTTACAATCTGTTCTACTTGTACAAAAACAGTGTTACAATCTGTTCTACTTGTACAAATACTGTCAAACACATTGTTACAATCTGTTCAACTTGTATAAAGACATTGTTACGATCTGTTCTACTTGTACAAAGACTGTCAAAGACATCGTTACAATATGTCTACTTGTACAAAATATTGTTATAATTTGTTCTACTTGGACAAATACAGTTACAATATGTTCTACTTGGACAGCTTTGTTACAATATATCTTAGGTGGACAACCACATTATTATAATCTGTTCTCCATGGACAAATACATTGTTACAATATGCTCTACGTGGACAAATACATTGATACAATATGTTCTACTTGGACAAATAGATTGTTACAATCTGTTCTACTTGAACATATGCATATGTACAATCTGTACTACTTGGGGACACAGGCATGTGTACAATCTTTACTACTTGGGGACACAGGCATGTGTACAATCTTTACTACTTGGGGACACAGGCATGTGTACAATCTGAGATCTTCACTTGTCTAGTTGTTGTCTCACACTATAAAATGACAATGACAGATTGTCGTACCTTGCTTCCGGCTTGGAAGAGCAGGATGTAACTGTCCGTGCACCACGTATTTGTGATGTAGCTGTGGTCACACAGTTATTATGATGGCTCCTGGAGTTGACCCTTAATCTGTATCGTATGTAACGTTTCCTAATCTCTGTCTGAACCTGTCAGTCATGAAATAAACATACAAATGTTACAAAGTTACGTAACGTGCATCCATGAGTTCAACTACATCTCTGTCATCTTGACGCGACACTTTAGCTTCAAACATAAACCAATCTCTTATAGAACATCTACTCATACGCAGGCAATGTAGAGGGAGTCAAGGAAGAACAAATTGACAAGAAGAAGCGAAAAATAAACTTGATTAGGAAGAGGGAAAATTAACTTAGCAAGGAAGAGGGAAGAACGTATTTAATAAGGAAGAGGGAAGAATGAAAAGAGAATATAGGGCCTATAATAAGTCAACGTTTCGAACAAAGGTTCTTTATCAAGAAACAAATACAGGAGAAACAAATAATGTTACGGTCAAGGTAATATACGTTATGAACCAGTGTTGTAGCATACTACAAGTATGCATGCGGTTGCGTCTGAGGGTCTCACCAATGGCTCACTAGACAAACCAACCATGCAACAGAAAACCTTAATAGAGGACATGACTTTATATTGAGGTTATCTTCTTATAGAAGCTTCATGGCACGTCATCTATACAATCCCGTAGTCGTAACTTTCGATAACAGTTACCATGATGTTCCGGCGGGCCGACTTTGTGTTTCAACTAGTTGCGGGCATGCCGTGGGTGGGTGGAACAACAAAGAAACCTGTCGTAAGGGCCAGAGTTGTGCCCTGATGCTGACGTCTGTTTCGGCGGCATTAGACTCGAAACACCATCGAGTCAGACGGCTGCTGGAACAGAGGGCGGAGCACTTATGGGAATGCCCCACGTGCTGTGAGGTCAGTTTCTAATCACGAATCAAGAAGAACCACAAGTATTCAGCTTTCTAGTCAGTGATTAACTCGAAACAGAAGTATTCAGCTGTCTAGTCAGTGGTTGACCCGAAACACAAGTATTCAGCTGTCTATTCGGTGGTTATCAGAAATCTCATGTGGCTCAGTGGTGATGACATCATTCCTCAACCTTCCCAGAGCATGAGATGTGGTACGCTACTTCCTGGTGATTGGGTGAACCACGAGCCCTGGTACCCTACTTCCTAGTGGTTGGGTAACCACGAGCCCGGGTACCCTACTTCCTGGTGGTTTGGTAACCACGAGCCCTGGTACCCTACTTCCTGGTGGCTTGGTAACCACGAGCCCTGGTACCCTACTTCCTGGTGGTTGGGTAACTACGAGACCTGGTACCTTACTTCCTGGTGGCTGGGTGAACCACGAACCTTGGTACCCTACTTCATGGTGGCTGGGTGAACCACGAGCCCTGGTATCCTACTTCCTGGTGGCTGGGTGAACCACGAGCCCTGGTACCCTACTTCCTGTGGCTGGGTGAACCACGAACCCTGGTACCGTAATTCCTGGTGGTTGTGTGAACCACGAGCCTGGTACCCTACTTCCTGGTGGCTGGGTGAATCATGAGCCCTGGTACCCTACTTCCTGGTGGTTAGGTGAACCGCGAGAGTAATTTTTATCTTAAACCAGATTTTTTAACTTGTGGATATGAAACCTGGGTCTGCTGGTCAGTGAGCGAATGTTCTAACATTTTATTACCGTTTTACAATACAAATAATTATATTGTGTCATGTGACGTATTCTCTCCAGAACTTTGTCTTCCCAATGAACTCCCTCAACTCTTCTCTGTCTTGGATCATACGGCTCAGATTTTCCGACGACGTATTCATGTTATCTTTAATGTCGTCAGTCCATCGTCTTCTTGGTCTGCCTTTCCTCCTCCTCCCAGGTGCTCCCATTATTTGTCTTTCTAAACGGCTGTGTCTCTTTATATGGACAAACAAGTGTAGTTTTATTTTTGCTATTGTTTTTAGCAAACAGCACTCTGGAATCTTCAATGATATAATTATATCACAAATTGATATAGAGGGTTACCATTACTCTTCATCTGTCTTCATCGCAGTGGAGAGCATGGGCAGAGGCAGTAAATACAGATTAAATCTTGTAGTGACCCCTGGTCAATTGCAATCTCCTGCCTCCATCTATAACAATATATATAATCCATAAAACATATAACAACTCGGGTATTTGAGGTCTTGGGTCACCGCCTCAAATCTTGGGTCTCCACCTTAAATCTTGGGCCTCCGTCTCAAATCATGGATCATCGTCTTAAATAACATCTATACCTAATTATGGTGTTCGTCCATCACAAGTGATGGTGACCATTTGTTACATCCACTTTTGAAGTTCAGTTATAGTTATGTCCTTGACTATGCATTCGTAGATGGCTAATAGGCCTAAGCCCTATTCTGGTCGCAAATGTCCTTGGATAGTTTGGGAATGGGAAGACCACTGTAGATTATTTTTGGTCTATCCGTAACTTCTCTAGCTACTCTCCGATGTTGAGATGCTGAACTTCTCTTTTCACATTGTGCTGCACCTTTTTTAATGTAGAGCGCCATGAAGCACTACTTTGTTCAAGTTCTTCTCGTATATTTTGGTCTATTTGAAAGCTTTTCGGTGAAGTCTTTCACGAGTCCCTATAGCACTTCTTTTGGCCACCGTAAGAACGTATGCACTTTTGAAACTCACCATAGAGAAGTATCTTTGGAAGGTGATAATCTGGCGTACGTGTTGATCTTCCATCACAAGTGATGATGACCATTTGTTACATCTAGTTTTGAAAATTCAATTAGAGTTATGTCCTTGATTATGAGTTCGTAGATGGCTAATAAGCCCTATTCGAGTTGTAAATATCCTTGGACAGTTCGGGCATGGAATGACCACTGTAGACGAATCTTGGTCTATCCGTGACTTTCTAGCTAATCTCCGCTTTTTAGCTGCTGCATTTCTCCTGTTTTCACAAGATGATACGCTCTGTTTTATTGTAGATCTATTTTTTGCAAGTTCTTCCCAGGTATCTTGGTCTATTTCAAAGGTTTTCAGTGAGGTCTTTAACCAGTCCTTGTAGCGTTTCTTTTGGCCACCTGAAGATCGTGTACCCTTCTCCAGCTCACCATAGAGCAGTATCTTTGGCAGACGATGGTCTGGCATACGCATCAAATGACCTGCCCAACGAATCTGTGTCTGCATCAGGATAGTGTCAATGCTGGGGATATCAGCTCTATCAAGGACAGTGGTATCTGGAATCTTGTCTTGCCATCTGATGTTCATAACTTTTCTGAGACAAGTTGTGTGAAAGTGATTGAGCTTTTTCACATGACGTCTATACACAGTCCATGTTTCACTAGCGTATAACAGTACTGGAAGTACCACTGCTCTGTAAACTTTCAGCTTAGTCTGTAGGTTAATGCTATTTCTACGCCAAAACATTTACGTACAATCTGCCGAAACGTACAATCTGCCGAAACATACAATCTGCCGAACCGTACAATCTGCATACAATCTGGTATACGTACGAGATGGCATGCCGCCTGAATCTATGTCTGCATCAGAATAGTGTCACTGCTTGGGACACTAAATCTGTCTGTCTGTCTAAGACAGATTTCATTTCACCACTCAGGTCATAGATGTATTGTATAGAGAACCTCAGACATCAAGCCGCGCATTAAACTCGCTTGAAGAAAGGCAAGAGCTGCTGAATGCCCAGAATGTAGTAGACTATTCCAAGCACACATAAAACTCATTAGTCACAGTCGGGCACACTGCAGACATCATCATCCAAGTAGAGCTTAATGGTTATCATCTCTTGTTACAACTAAGAGATCGCACAAGTTGCACCGCACAATCAACAATCGATATTATGTTTATAGATTTTAGTGTACACAATATCTGGACACTGGATAGGATACAATAAAGATACATCACAGACTTGCCAGCATTGTTACTTACCTCTCCGTTCATGAAACAAAATAGGCAAGCGATGAGAAGACCCTGTGCGTAGAAACGGAACATTTGTATTACAAGTGAGTTGATAATTAATTAATATGTCTTACACTGTGAGTTGGTAATGAATTAATATGTCTTACACTGTGAGTTGGTAATTAAATTGATGGAAAGTTGGTATTACATTGTTCTGCTAATTAATGGATGTCACGAGTTGCTGTATTTGCATTCCGGTGTTACTTCCTACTTCATTTTCTCTAGCTATCATTGCCCGATATTCTAAACCTGATTCAGATCAGATAATTTTAATTTATTTTGCTGTCCATTTAATTTTATTTTCTATTTTGTATTTTCCTTATGTACTGTACTTTCTCTACGTGTAACCACTCTCATTCCATTGTTCTCTCTTGTCATCTTTACGTTGCATTCCTGACCTGTCAGCTCCCAAATGGCTGATGTAGTCTGCGCTTGATTCCATGATCTGTCAGCTCCCACATGGTTGACATGTAGTCTCCGCTTTATTCCCTGATCTGTCATCTCCCACATGGCTGACATGTAGTCTCCGCCTGAGTTGGTGGTTCCAATTCTATATTTGTATGTCCCTATCTTTATAACAGCCTTTTTTGGGTCGAGATATATATATATATATATATATATATATATATATATATATATATATATATATATATATATATATATATATATATATATATATATATATATATATATATATATATATATATATATATATATATATATATATATATATATATATATATATATATATATATATATACTCAAACAGATATGGATATGTCTAGATATCAATAATTATGTTGAAGGAGATAAACATGCTGGCGTGTATATACAGACATATATTATATGAGATATAATAAGAGCTAAAACTTAGGTCACAAATAAGAGACGATTACCTGGAAGGTGAGACAAAACATGTGACACAAATAAGAGACGATTACCTGGAAGGTGAGACAAAACATGTGACACAAATAAGAGACGATTACCTGGAAGGTGAGACAAAACATGTGACACAAATAAGAGACGATTACCTGGAAGGTGAGACAAAACATGTGACACAAATAAGAGACGATTACCTGGAAGGTGAGACAAAACATGTGACACAAATAAGAGACGATTACCTGGAAGGAGTTGAAGAACATCTCAAAATAAAGCTTAATAGTTTCTATGATCGTGTTGATGTTGTCAGGGACTCCAATCGTTACTAGGTAGTGGACTCCAAATATAGGGATCAATACCAGTGTAGACTTTGCCAAACGCCTAGTAACGATCACACATGCATTTTATTAATAGAATTCGAGTCTAACATTATACAAGTATGCAAATAAGTAATGTAAGCTCTACGTGAATCTGTCAATCTGCCTTGCTGTACATGATATAAATATCGCTAACGATAAATCACAAATATATTTCATGATATATATCAAGATTATTTTCTGGGAGTCCCAGATCTGGACGACTTCGATGGCATTCGTTTTATATGGTATATTTTAGGATAGACAGATTAATGATTATTTTAAGGTAGAATGCAGCCTCTTACATCGATTCACTAACATATCAGATTGAGATATATCAATGATTATTCTAAGTAAAATGTAGCCTCTTACAGATACTATATAGAGATACTATATAATATATATATATATATATATATATATATATATATATATATATATATATATATATATATAGAGAGAGAGAGAGAGAGAGAGAGAGAGAGAGAGAGAGAATAATGGTATGAGTGGAGACTGCAGTAATTAGATAAACACTAATGAGATAGCTAGTTAGTTAGTCGTCGGATCATCATCACTGCAAACTGGACACATCCATAGTTGCTCCGATCTCTCCTTGAGTGTATCCGCCATCACACTTCTGCTGACAGTACCGGTCCTATGCTGGTTGACCATCATTCTTCTGCGCCCTCCAAAATGTTCACCTCTAGCAACACCGCATCTCAATCCCTGATCTTTAATCCTAGCCATTGAAAAGGAATCATCATCCACATTCGTCTCACTCTCGCGTGTTATATCTCTTAAGGAGTTCAAAACGTCAGCGCGATCCATTGCCCCATCGCCCTTTGCCACAATCGCACACGATGCCAGTTGATCCGCTCTTTCATTGCCTCGAACGCCCACATGTCCCGGCACGAAAATAAATGTAACCGCCTTCAAGCTCGCATTTCTCAAGGCCTCAATCCACTGTTCGCGAACGAGACCCACTTGTACCTTCTTAATCATACTCATAGAGTCACTCAAGATGCAGACCTGCATTACTTTCTGTGTGCGTAGCCACTCAAATGCCTTGGTCACCGCCATAGTCTCCATGGTCATACTACTCGTAGTGACCGCAAAGGCACCACTTTCCTCCTTGATCGTTTTACCTGCGCACTGAGCTGTAAAGGCCCAAGCACTGCGAACATGCCTAATTACAGATCCATCAGTGTATATAATCACATCCCCCTCTTTGGTATTCTCACTGATTAAAGCCTGCACTTCTTTCTCCACAGCTGTGGGACACCATTCTCTGCATTCCCTGCTAAGTGATATTACTACTCTCAAACAAGTTTCGAAATCTGTGGGTAGACCTATCCATTCCGCACCAACTGCCACATCCTGTAATCGGCACACGCTTTGTATTACATCTTCAGCACGTCCCATCCACGACCTTCCTCTCTTGAGTCTGCTGCCTTTAACTTTCTGTATTTCGGAATGCAACGGGTGTTCCTTATCTGCATGTATTTGAAGGTACGCCCGTGCACGGCAATACTGTAATCTATGCTCAGCTGTTGGGCAGTCAAGTAGGTATCGCATAGCTCTTGTCGATGTGTCTCTTGTGCATCCCAGAATGATACGCATTGCTGCATTCTGGACTCTATCCAGTCTTTCGATCTGAGTTTGGCTAAGAGTCAGAATTGCCAGTGCATATTCCACCACAGCCACTACCAAACCCTGGTACAAAAGAAATAACAATCTTTGCTCACATTGCGCAGCAGCCATAACCTTCATTGCTGCTAAGCCTTTGCCTGCCCTTATGATAATGTGGTCAACATGTTCCCTGAAACTCAGGCTTCTGTCAAAAAACACACCCAGATATCTCATTGTGCTAGTTCTTTCTAAACTTTTCCCGGACAACGAAACTTGTGGCATGGGTGTCTTTACCATGTGATTGTTCAAGGAAAACCACGTCACGAATGCCTTAGACGGATTAACCACTGCTCCCGTATCTCGACACCAATTTGTCAGTCTGTCCAGCTCCTTCTGTAGTTCCACGACGCACTCTTCTCGATTTCTGCCCTGTCTATACACCAGGATATCATCGGCATATGACATCGTTCTGCCAACACCTGTGATTTGATTGCCAGCGATATGTAATATTGAGATATATGACAAATTGTTACCTGTATCTGAATTTCCTGGATCTTGGAGGTGCGTCCCGTACCAGCTTGGTAAACAGCACACGTACAATGTTCAGAAAAAATATAAAGTTGATCTACAGAATAGAAATATAAAGTGTATTTATAGAATAGAATTATAAAGTGTGTTTATAGAGTAGAAATATAAAATATAGTTATTGAGCAAAAATATATAGTGTTGTTAATGAGTAGAACTATAAAGTGTATTTAGAGAGTAGAACTATAAAGTGTATTTAGAGAGTAGAACTATAAAGTGTATTTAGAGAGAAGAAATATAAAGTGTATTTAGAGAGAAGAAATATAAAGTGTATTTGGAGAGTAGAAATGTGAAGTGTTTTTAGAGTAGAAATATAAAGTGTATTTAGAATAGAAATATAAAGTGTATTTAGAGAGAAGAAATATAAAGTGTATTTAGAGAGAAGAAATATAAAGTGTATTTAGTATGAAAATATAAAATGTTTTAGAGTAGAAATATAAAATGTATTCTACACACTATAAAATGTATACTACACACATCTATAGTACCACCATACAACAATTGATGGCACATCTATAGTACCACCATACAACAATTGATGGCACATCTATAGTACCACCATACAACAATTGATGAAATACATGTACTATTACTACACAAGAATTCAGGACGCATCTATACTACTACTACTACTACACAATAATTGATAACGCATCTATACTACTACTACTACTACTACACAATAATTGATGACGCATCTCTACTACTACTACTACTACTACTACTACTACTACTACTACACAATAATTGATGACGCACCTATACTACTACTACTACTAAAAATAATTGATGACGCATCTATACTACTACTACTACACAATAATTGATGACACATCTATACTACTACTACTACTACACAATAATTGATGACGCATCTATACTACTACTACTACTACTACTACACAATAATTGATGACGCATCTATACTACTACTACTACTACTACTACTACGCAATAATTGATGACGCATCTCTACTGCTACTACTACACAATAATTGATGATGCATCTCTACTGCTACTACTACACAATAATTGATGACGCATCTCTACTGCTACTACTACACAATAATTGATGATGCATCTCTACTGCTGCTACTACTACACAATAATTGATGACGCATCTCTACTGCTACTATTACTTAGCAATAATGATGGTCTTGCATTTATGATATTTGTGTACATATGAATTACGTGTAATAGCTTGCTACTTACTACGGCTATTGCGATCTGTGGACCTTTTAGTATCCAGAAAAAAGCCTTGGTCGCGTGAGTGTTCCAACATCTGAGGAAACATTATGTCAGCCGTGATAGCTTTGTCGTGATTTCACTATCATCAATTATGTTCATGATTAACAACTGTCACAGTGACGTCACCGCCAGTCATAATTTTAATCAATACTTGATCTGACTATTTCTAAGATCAGACAATTTCTAAGATGTGAAAATTTCTAATATTTGACAATTTCTAAGATTTGACAATTTCTGAAATTTCAAAATTCCTGCAACGTGACAACTTCCACTTACAATGCATCCTCCAGAGTGGCACGTACTGTGGCCCATGGTATTAGGAAAAACAAGGGTCCTCCTGTAAAATAAGATTAAGATATACCTCATCCATCATCATCTTGTGCATATCGTGTATTGCTATCTGCGTAATTAACATCACTGTTTGTCACTAACATCAACAGCATAATTATCATTACAACGATGCGTACTTAGATCATGAAATACGAGGTAGCTTCAAACGTTCCCAGAATAGTCGACTAGTGTATGAAGGAACAATCATGTTATGGGGGTTATATGTTTTGAAGTTGGTAATGACCGTGACGAAAGGGCATGGCAGATGTGACCTTCACATATACTCTCGAAGAGAAGATACAGAAGTTTGTGTGTTGTGCTAGTTGTGTCATCGGAGTTTTATCATTGAAAAAAGTAAAAAAGGTCAAATTTTTATGTTTTTCTTGAAAAGTCCCCTTCAAAGAAACTAACATTGCTTAAGAAAGCATATGGAGATATCGCAATGAAGAAATCACAAATATTCTTGTGACACAAGCATTTCCGTGAATTTCGTGTTGGTTTCGATGATGAAACACGCAATGGACGACCGGCAACCTCGATCTACATTGAAAACATTGAGCGTATTCAGAAAGTTGTTTGTGCTGACAGAAGACGTTGTGTGGAAAATCTAGCCTCAGAAGTTGGAATATCCTCCGTCGTCTACCAGATACAATCAGAAGAAAACAACAAGAAAAATGGAGAACAAACAGTTGAATTGTCTGGCATGACAATGCGCCCGCACATCTATCTCTACTGGTAAAGCAGTATCTTGCCCAAATTTAATATTATTACATCGGAACAGTTTTTATATTCTCCTGATCTGAGATTGGCTCATATTTTCTTGTTCCCTCGACTGAAATCGGCACTGAAAGGACAGCGATTAAAGGATGCAGATGACGTTATCATCAATGTGGCAAGACATCTGAGAGAGGTGTCATAGAATGGGTACCACGAATGTTTCCAACAGCTGTATGCACGTTGGTAAAAGTGTGTAGTTGTCGAACAGAACTACATTGAAGCAAATGTAATTTAGATAATAATATTGCGCTTTTTACTTATTTCTATCATCATCATCAAGTGCCGTCTCTGAACGAAGGTTGGCTGCAACATACTCCCCTTGTCTCTTGTTTTGGTGGTGCACTCTGCTAGACTGTAACATGTCCATCTTGTGATGTTGCTCTTCCGCTGGTATCTCTACCTACCTCTTGTTCGCCTCCCCTTGACTTTACTCTCAAGTAAGGTCTTCAACAAGGTGTCATGTCTTTTAATGTGTTCAAAATATTGTATTTGCTTGATCTTTATTTCCCTTAATAATTTGTTCTTCATATTAAGAGTTTTTAATATCTCTTTATTTGTTCTCTTATCTTTCCAAGATAGTATCCCTATTATTCTATATATTCACATCTCAAAGGCATCAATTATGTCTTCTAATTGTTTATTTAGTGTCCATGTTTCTGAGCCTTACATTAATATAGAATAGATGTAGCATTTTATAATTCTCATATTTAACTTGTTTGTAATTTGTTTAGATGTTAATAATTTCTTCATGCTATTGAAGGTACTTTTAGCCATTCCTATTCTACTTTTAACTTCTGTTTCACATCTGCCATCATTTGTGACTATGTGTCCAAGATATTGTTTATTGTCTTTCCCCAGGTGAATGATTGTTAAAAGCATTCACACTTGCCGTTAAGCGTAGGGGTGTCCTACAAAAAAGTACAAGTTAAACATTATCAATATCCAAGATATTGATAATGTTTAACTTGTACTTTCTCTCCATGTATGTTTATGTTTAGCACCTGTTCTTCTGTGACTTTGCTAGTTATCCGGGTTTTTTATTAGTGGATATTTATATCCAGTCCATGTTCTTTACTTGATTTGTTGACTTGATCTATTAGTCTTTGTAGTGCATGTTCACTTTCTGCTAAAAGAACAGTGTCACGTGCATATCTCAGGTTGTTTATTATTTTCCCATTGATTTTGAGTTCTGGAATGATTTCTATATGTTTAAAGATTTTCTCTGTGTAGATATTAAATAGGCCTTGTGATAAAATACATCCTTGCCGTACCCCCTCTTTTTATTTATATGTATGGTGAGTAGCTGTTTTCACACCTTATTGGTGCAGTCTGTTCCCAATATATATTTCTAATAAGTCTGATGTCTTTTTCATCTATGACTATTTCTTGAAGACATTTGTTTAATTTTCCATGTTGGACTATATTATTTCTATATTATATCTATACTATCCACTAATTCCGGGAACATTATGATGGTACCTCGTATATAGATCTGTCATTACAATAATGTGTCACACAGGCGTACTTAGACTTGGACTATGTTACATATAGATCTGTCATTACAACGAAGTGTCACACAGGCGTACTTAGACTTGGACTATGTTACATATAGATCTGTCATTACAACGAAGTGTCAAACAGGCGTACTTAGATCATGTTATATAGCGGTTTGAAACAAGGACAACATGCAACATTCACACAAAATGTGTAAACAGCTTCCGTGTGCGCTGAATAATCGAAATAAGTTGGCAGAAACATGTGCACTAATGCGGAAGTACTGCAACGAAAATAGATATCATCTATTTATTTTATCACAGAAAGTAGATATCATATATTTATTCTCCCAGAGAAAGTAGATATCATATATTTATTCTACCAGAGAAAGTAGATATCATATATTTATTCTCCCAGAGAAAGTAGATATATATTTATTCTCCCAGAGAAAGTAGATATCATATATTTATTCTCCCAGAGAAAGTAGATATCATATATTTATTCTCCCAGAGAAAGTAGATATCATATATTTATTCTCCCAGAGAAAGTAGATATCATATATTTATTCTCCCAGAGAAAGTAGATATATATTTATTCTCCCAGAGAAAGTAGATATAATCTATTTATTCTACCAAAACAAGCCACAAGTTCTGTCATGTAAATAGAGTGACTAAATAACACCTCTCAAAATGGGATGTTTTTGATGAGATCTCATCTGTGAGATAATCGGTCATGTGTATGGATAGAATGGCTTACTAACACATCTCAAATAGGATTATTTTGGTACTGTTTCTCTCTGTTGTCATCAAGCTCTCTCACCAGCAGTTTACCCTGCTGTCATCATGGACCCTATCTCTCTCTGCTGTCATCCTGGACCGTATCTCTCTCTGCTGTCATCATGGACTCATCTCTCTCCGCTATCATCTCACTCTGCTGTCATCATGGACCCTATTTCTCTCTGCTGTCATCATGGACCCTATTTCTCTCTGTTGTCATCAAGCTCTCTCACCAGCAGTTTATCCTGTTGTCATCATGGACCCTATCTCTCTCTGCTGGCATCATGGACCCTATCTCTCTCTGTTGTCATCATGGACCCTATCTCTGTTGTCATCATGGACCCTATCTCTCTCTGTTGTCATCATGGACCCTATCTCTCTCTGCTGTCATCATGGACCCTATCTCTCTCTGTTGTCATCATGGACCCTATCTCTCTCTGTTGTCATCAAACTCTCTCACCAGCAGTTTATCCTGTTGTCATCATGGACCCTCCTAGCTCTCTGTGCTATCAGCATTGACACCTAGCTCTCTGTACTATCATTATAGACCCCTTAGTTTTGTATTGACATAACCTGCCCCGAAACAATCATTATCTACAGTGTATATAGATTTAAAATTGACAATTTTATTTGTCAATTCTTGCCATGTCCCACATTTATTTTATCTTAATTGTCAATTCTTGGCAAGCATCACATTTATCTTATTTGTTATCTACCACTTTCGTTTTAATCTACATATATATATATATATACATACACAAATACCTTACCTTAAACTATCTGTATATTTCCTGAATGCTTCTGTTAACTTTCTGTAACACTACATGACTCCCTCTGTTAACTTTCTGTAACACTACATGACTCACTCTGTTAACTTTCTGTAACACTACATGACTCAATCTGTTAACTTTCTGTAACACTACATGACTCTCTATGTTAACTTTCTGTAACACTACATGTTAACACTCTGTAACACTACATGTTAACTTTCTGTAACACTACATGTTAACTTTCTGTAACACTACATGACTCTCTATGTTAACTTTCTGTACCACTACATGTTAACTTTATGTAACACTACATGTTAACTTTCTGTAACACTACATGTTAACTTTCTGTAACACTACATGACTCTCTATGTTAACACTCTGTAACACTACATGTTAACACTCTGTAACACTACATGTTAACTTTCTGTAACACTACATGACTCTCTATGTTAACACTCTGTAACACTACATGTTAACACTCTGTAACACTACATGTTAACTTTCTGTAACACTACATGTTAACTTTCTGTAACACTACATGACTCTCTATGTTAACTTTCTGTAACACTACATGACTCTCTATGTTAACTTTCTGTAACACTACATGTTAACACTCTGTAACACTACATGTCAATGTCTGTTAACCTATCCATTTTTACCGCATATTTTTCGAAAATTATCAAAGTTTACCTGTCTTATTTGAGATATCTGAGACATCTATCTGCTCGTTGATTCAAGATAACTATTGTATTTGTCTGATGTCTGTCAAAGATTCCTGAAATGTCTGTCTGTGATTATTTTCATCTTTAGCTTCTCTAGTTCAATATTATGTATCGTAATCCAACCTGGCATGCACAGAAAGCATGAATGTGTACTTACCCCAACCCAGTGCTGTACACCAGCGGATGTAGCGCCGCTCATAGAAGATAGTCACGGTGACTAGCATGTAGAGGTAGAGTCCCTCCATGAAGACCCAAGCAGAGCTGGCCAGTTGCACGTAGTGGAAGATTGTGAAGAGCAGCTTGCATTGCCAATGCTGGGGAAATATGCAAGCCCTTCTACACAGTAGTCTTGGCGCAGATCCAAAAATGCATTATTTATATTGACTGATATGACATGATCAGTCTAGATAAGTGATGCTGTTTGGTATATGCAAGCAGGACTATGTAGGAAAAGGACTTGGAATAAATCACCGGAGTTACAAAATGTAGAATAACACATTAACCATGATAGTTAGGAATAGCTCAATACACGATGATAGTTTGTAGGAAGAGCCCAATACACGATGACAATTAGTAGGAAGAGCCCAATACACGATGACAGTTTGTAGGAAGAGCCCAATACACGATGACAGTTTGTAAGAATAGCCCAATGTACGATGACAATTTGTAGGAAGAGCCCAATACACAATGACAGTTTGTAAGAATAGCCCAATGTACGATGACAATTTGTAGGAAGAGTTCAACATGCGATATAGTTTGTAATAGCCCCATCCAAGATGTTATCAACCAAGATGTTATCAACCAAGATGTTATCAACCAAGATGTTATCAACCAAGATGTTATCAGCCAAGAGTTAAGTGAGAAACCTCAGCTCCAACACAGATTATGGTAAACAAGATTAAGCAAGATTTAGGTCTACAAATGAATCTCTTGGCATCAAGTCATACATTTATGATGATAGAATCATCCTTACATCACTGTTCATGTTTCTCAATATATCAACAGAATTCTTATAAACATTCATCATTAATTGATGGTGCATTCTGAGATTTCATCTAAGATGTCTCCGCAAGATCTTAAACTTTAAATGCCACGACAAAAATCACCTACAAGAAAGTGTTGCGCCGCACTCAGCTACCATCTGCCATGGAAACATAAACAATTTGCAATGGCTGGGTCACGTCCGCAGAGTGCCAAACTGCCGTATCCCAAAACATGTACTATTCGGAGAACTGGATGAAGGCCATCGAGCCACCGGTAGACCAATGTTGAAGTACAAAGACATCTGTAAAACCTCAATTTAAGGCTTCTACATATAATCCATATTCTGGGAAAACACGGCCGAAACTCGTGATGTCTGGAGGCAGAACCTGCGTGCAAGAGCAGCATTGTACAGAAATAATATGTTTAAAGATATGGAAGAAGAAAAAAAGAGAAAGACGCAAATAAAACTCTTCCGTTGCTGTGATATGATCGCTTCAATAGTCCCCATTCCTGGGAATATTTTCAACGGATTGCTTCTTTGTATTACTAAATGACTGCCTGCAAAACGAAAAAAAGCCATACGCCCTACATTCTGAAATTATTTGATGTAATATTTAATTTTGAATATAGTTTTGTGAGATTATTTGATGTAATATTTAATCTTGAATATAGTTTTGTGAGATTATTTGATGTAATATTTATTTTTTTAAATAATGTTTTTGGAGATTATTTGATATAGTCGTTAATATTTAATAATTTTTTGTGAGATTATTTTTATCTATCTTGTATATTTAATATAATGTAAACGTTTTTGCGAGACTGATTGATGTAATCTTTATCTTCAGTAAATGTTTTTGTCAGACTGTTTGATGTAATCTTTATCTTCAGTAAATGTTTTTGTGAGACTATGTGACGTAATCTTTGTTTGTTTTTTAATAAATGTTTCACTAAGGGTTCTCGTTGCACTTCTACCAACTTAATTATTCTACAGAAGTATCTTACCGTTCCCGCGGGATCAAACACAAAATATCCAGGTGAGACCTCCAGCACATCTCCAGGTAAGCCAAGATGCGTGACCATCAAGCTGTCCTTGAGGAATGAGAGAACAGCTCTTAATACAAAGGACGTGAACAGGTTGAGATGAATGGTGTTCCTGGGACAGTGAAGTCGCCTGCGTGGAGAAATATTTGTAGATGGTAGACGTAAGCTGTGAAATCGCGTGCATGGAGACATTTGTAGATTCTAGGGTCGACATGATTAATGAAGGCGTCCAATAAAGAGACATTTGTAGATGGTAGACATTATTAGTGAAGACGCCCGCTAGAGGCATTTTTAGATGATAAAGTAGACATGATTAGTGAAGGCGTCCACTAAAGAGACATTTGTAGATTCTAGGGTCGACATGATTAATGAAGGCGTCCACTAAAGAGACATTTGTAGATGGTAGACATGATTAGTGAAGGCGTCCACTAAAGAGACATTTGTAGATTCTAGGGTCGACATGATTAGTGAAGGCGTCCACTAAAGAGACATGTGTAGATGGTAGACTAGCGAAGTCGCATGTTAGAGAGATATTTGTAGATGGTTGATGTGATTGGTCAAGTCGCCTGCTAGTGAGACATTTGTAGACGATTAGTGAAGGTCCCTTGCATAGAAAGAAAACATTTAATGCTGATAGACATAATCAGTGAGATTTCCGATATATAGAGTGACATTTGTCAGATAGTGTTCTTGTGTCAGTGAGATTTCCGACATATAGAGTGACATTTGTCAGATAGTGTTCCTGTGTCAGTGAGATCGCCTGTATATAGAGTGACATTTGTCAGATAGTGTTCCTGTGTCAGTGAGATCGCCTGTATATAGAGTGACATTTGTCAGATAGTGTTCCTGTGTCAGTGAGATTTCCGACATATAGAGTGACATTTGTCAGATAGTGTTCCTGTGTCAGTGAGATTTCCGACATAAAGAGTGACATTTGTCAGATAGTGTTCCTGTGTCAGTGAGATCGCCTGTATATAGAGTGACATTTGTCAGATAGTGTTCCTGTGTCAGTGAGATTTCCGACATATAGAGTGACATTTGTCAGATAGTGTTCCTGTGTCAGTGAGATTTCCGACATAAAGAGTGACATTTGTCAGATAGTGTTCCTGTGTCAGTGAGATCGCCTGTATATAGAGTGACATTTGTCAGATAGTGTTCCTGTGTCAGTGAGATTTCCGACATATAGAGTGACATTTGTCAGATAGTGTTCCTGTGTCAGTGAGATTTCCGACATAAAGAGTGACATTTGTCAGATAGTGTTCCTGTGTCAGTGAGATCGCCTGTATATAGAGTGACATTTGTCAGATAGTGTTCCTGTGTCAGTGAGATCGCCTGTATATAGAGTGACATTTGTCAGATAGTGTTCCTGTGTCAGTGAGATTTCCGACATAAAGAGTGACATTTGTCAGATAGTGTTCCTGTGTCAGTGAGATCGCCTGTATATAGAGTGACATTTGTCAAATAGTGTTCCTGTGTCAGTGAGATTTCCGACATATAGAGTGACATTTGTCAGATAGTGTTCCTGTGTCAGTGAGATTTCCGACATAAAGAGTGACATTTGTCAGATAGTGTTCCTGTGTCAGTGAGATTTCCGACATAAAGAGTGACATTTGTCAGATAGTGTTCCTGTGTCAGTGAGATCGCCTGTATATAGAGTGACATTTGTCAGATAGACATGATAAGAGATTTAGGACTCAGTTTTCAGAGCTTTTCTTAGTCTCTATATAGGGAATACTCGGTGACATTTCTCACAGACGTTTCGGCAATGAGAGCTTCATATAGGTTTTAATGTGGTTTCGTGGTCTACTACAACGTCTGGATAGTTGGTCTGCTTGTCTCGTCATTTCTTCGTCAGAAATGTTCAGTCACATTTCATAAAGCCACTTTCACCAATTAAGAGGATCCTACAAGTGTGTCCCGCAATGTCATCTATACCATAATATTATAATGTTGTACATAACGTGATGATAGGTGTTAGAGTGTTGTATATAACATGTGATGAGCCATGTTCGAGAATTGTAACTAACATGAAATGGACGGTGCTAAAGTATGGTGTATATCATGTAATAGGACATGCTATAACACAGTACATAACATGTCATGAGAGATGTTACATCGTAGTACATAACATTTAGTGGCAGATGTTAGAGAATTGTAACTAACATGTAATAGGAGATACTATAACACAGTACATAACATGTGATGGGACATGTTAGAGTATGGTATAGGATAGCCGGATTTCAGTGTTTCTATAACATGCGACATCTTGGACAGGCAATCTTAGTACGCGAGGGTTTTAGTGTATGCGAGGTTGATATGTCCAAGTGGGATAGCGACAATATCCAGTTACAGGCAGTGAGGGTCCAGAGTGTCCAGCATCCAATCATGGTTGTAAATGTGTATGCCTGCAACACGAGCATTGATCTTCTGGGTTGGAAAATCCTAGGGGAGATAATGGAACAGGAAAAGCAGATCCTCTTCTGTGCTGACTTCAATGCGAAAGGTACATCATTGGGCAATAGTGCTTCGAACAAACATGTGGAGGCATATCAAGAAATCAGGAAAACGATCACAGACACGTGTAAGAACTTGAGCATGGAAAACCATATGCTAATCACAGTTTAAGAAATCAGGAAGGCACTGAAAAGTACAAAAAACACAGCACCAGGGCCAGATGGCATTAGATACTATGACATTAGTCGAGTTGGGAGAGTTGGCGGACATGTTCAATAATAGCCTTCTAAAGGGCACAGTGAAAGAAGACTTGTTGCACAGCTATTTAGTTCCACTACCCAAACCTGGGAAAGACCACACCAGGATACAAGGCTACAGAATAATAACAATGCAGAATAAGATTGGCAAGCTTTTGGAAAAAATTGTGGCCCGGAAGGTATCGTGTTATCTTGAAAGAAATAAGTGTTTACCAACATTGTTATGAGGATATCGTCGAGGAAAGAAGACATGGAAGAATGCAGCCATATTTGCGCAGGATGGTTTTGAGGGGTTCATTCGCGCATGAAGACATGTGCGGTCGCAATAGACCTTGAGGTTGCGTACTATAGGGTGTCCTTGGATATCTTGATGCACCAGTTGTTAAATCTTGCAGTTACTCCTCTTGTCGTGCGTTGGGTTGGCGCCGCCCTGATGTACAGGGTTGTAGTTCTTAAGTGTGGTAACTGGATATCTGCACCAACGGTTATTATCCCTGGTCTGCCACAGGGATCGCCTCTATCTCCTGTACTTTTCAATGTATACTACATATCGCTGGCAATCAAATCACAGGTGTTGGCAGGACGATGTCATATGCCGATGATATCCTGGTGTATAGACAGGGCAGAAATCGAGAAGAGTGCGTCGTAGAACTACAGAAGGAGCTGGACAGACTGACAAATTGGTGTCGAGATACGGGAGCAGTGGTTAATTCGTCTAAGGCATTCGTGAGGTGGTTTTCCTTGAAAAATCACATGGTAAAGACAGCCATGCCACATGTTTCGTTGTCCGGGAAAAGTTTAGAAAGAACTAACACAGTGAGATATCTGGGTGTGTTTTTTGACAGAAGCATGAGTTTCAGGGAACATGTTGACCATACTATCATAAAGGCAGGCAAAGGCTTAGCAGCAATGAAGGTTATGGCTGCTGCGCAGTGTGAGCAGAGATTGTTATTTCTTTTGTACCAGGGTTTGGTTGTGGCTGTGGTGGAATATGCACTAGCAATTCTGACTCTTAGCCAAACTCAGATCGAAAGACTGGATAGAGTCCAGAATGCAGCAATGCGTATCATTCTGGTATGCACAAGAGACACATCGACAAGAGATATGCGATACCTACTTGACTGCCCAACAGCTGAGCATAGATTACAGTATTGCCGTGCACGGGCGTACCTTCAAATACATGCAGATAAGGAACACCCGTTGCATTCTGAAATACAGAAAGTTAAAGGCAGCAGACTAAAGAGAGGAAGGTCGTGGATGAGACGTGATGAGGATGTCATATAAAGCGTGTGCAGATTACAGGATGTGGCAGCAGGTGCGGAATGGATAGGTCTACCCACAGATTTCGAAACTTGTTTGAGAGTATTAATATCACTTAGCAGGTAATGCAGAGAAGGGTGTCCCACAGGTGTGGAGAAAGAAGTGCAGGCTTTAATCAGTGAGAATTCCAAAGAGGGGGATATGATTATATACACTGATGGATCTGTAATAAGCATATTCGCAGTGATTGGGCCTTTACAGCTCAGTGCGCAGGTAAAACAATCAAGGAGGAAAGTGGTGCCTTTGCGGTCACTACGAGTAGTATGACCATGGAGACTATGGCGGTGACCAAGGCATTTGAGTGGCTACGCACACAGAAGGTAACGCAGGTCTGCATCTTGAGTGACTCTATGAGTATGATTAAGAAGGTACAAGTGGGTCTCGTTCGCGAACAGTGGATTGGGGTCTTGAGAAAGGCGAGCTTGAAAGTGGTTACATTTATTTTCGTGCCGGGACATGTGGGCGTTCGAAGCAATGGAAGAGCGGATCAACTGGCATCGTGCGCGATTGTGGCACAGGGCGACGGGGCAATGGATCGCGCTGACGTTTTGAATTCCTTAAGAGATATAGCGTTCGAGAGTGAGACTAATGTGGATGATGATTCCTTTTCAATGGCTAGGATTAAAGATCAGAGATTGAAATGCGGTGTTGCTAGAGGTGAACATTTTGGAGGGCGCAGAAGAATGATGGTCAACTAGCATAGGACCGGTACAGTCAGCAGAAGTGTGATGACGGATATACTCAAGGAGAAATCGGAGCAACTGTGGATGTGTCCAGTTTGCAGAGATGATGATCCAACGACTAACTAACTAACATAACATGTGATGGGAGATGATATAAAATGAGATATAGCATGTGGGGGGTGATGGGAAATGCACTAGTTGGTGAAAATCTGATTATGGAAGGTAGGAAGAAAGAAAATAGACTAATAAAAAATACTGAAATAGGAATTAGGAAGCAAATATAACGATCAAATATAACGATCACGTAGAGATAACGGCGTCGATTGCAATTGATGATAGAAAGACAAATGAAATGTACAAATAATATAATTAAAAATTGTGTACAAATTCTTGTTGTTCGTTCTTGACCTCGGCAATTTAGCGCTAAATTTTAGAGATAAATCAAATTATTCCAGTTTTTATGAATCAAATTATTCCAGTTTTAGACATGAATCTAATTATTACAGTTTTAGAGATGTACTAACTGATTACAGTTTTAGAGATGTACTAACTGATTACAGTTTGAGAGATGAATTAACTGATTACAGTTTTAGAGATGTACTAACTGATTACAACTTTAGAGATGAAGTAAATGATTACATTTTGATTAATGAGTTACTCAAGACAATAACTAACAGAAAGTACTCACCGGAAATACGTCATGATAAAAATAGCTGTGATTAGCGCCAGTAAAGACACGCCGTATCCGGTACTGTATACTAACTTGATCTGATCTATATGTTCCTGGCATATACAAAGCGATTGGTTAGATATAATGAATTTCAATGTAAGAGCAAGAACTAAAATTGTATCTTCTTCTGTCTGAAGTGTTATTTGCAGAACGTTGTCCTCACTGCCACACTGTAAGCCCCGGCTCTGTCAAGCTCGACAGTTTCTTTCAGTTTCATATTCAAAAGTTCTTTGATATCCTTGACCTTTGTAGTCTTGGTCTGTCTGTTGTTCTCTTTCCCCTGTAGTCTTGGTCTGTCTGTTGTTCTCTTTCCCCTGTAGTCTTGGTCTGTTGTTCTCTTTCCTCTGTAGTCTTGGTCTGTCTGTTGTTCTCTTTCCCTTGTAGTCTTGGTCCATCTGTTGTTCTCTTTCCCTTGTAGTCTTGGTCCATCTGTTGTTCTCTTTCTCTTGTAGTCTTGGTCTGTTGTTCTCTTTCCCCTGTAGTCTTGGTCTGTCTGTTGTTCTCTTTCCCTTGTAGTCTTGGTTCATCTGTTGTTCTCTTTCCCCTGTAGTCTTGGTCTGTTGTTATCTTTCCCCTGTAGTCATGGTCTGTTGTTCTCTTTCCTCTGAAGTCTTGGTCTGTTGTTCTCTTTCCCCTGTAGTCATGGTCTGTTGTTCTCTTTCCCCTGTAGTCTTGGTCTGTCTGTTGTTCTCTTTCCCCTGTAGTCTTGGTCTGTCTGTTGTTCTCTTTCCCTTGTAGTCTTAGTCCATCTGTTGTTCTCTTTCCCCTGTAGTCTTTGTCCATCTGTTGTTCTCTTTCCCCCTGTAGTCTTGGTCCATCTGTTGTTCTCTTTCCCTTGTAGTCTTGGTCCATCTGTTGTTCTCTTTCCCATGTAGTCTTGGTCTGTTGTTCTCTTTCCCTTGTAGTCTTGATCCATCTGTTGTTCTCTTTCCCCTGTAGTCTTGGTCTGTCTGTTGTTCTCTTTCCCCTGTAGTCTTGGTCTGTCTGTTGTTCTCTTTCCCCTGTAGTCTTGGTCTGTTGTTCTCTTTCCCCTGTAGTCATGGTCTGTTGTTCTCTTTCCCCTGCAGTCTTGGTCTGTCTGTTGTTCTCTTTCTCCTGTAGTCTTGGTCCATCTGTTGTTCTCTTTCCCCTGTAGTCTTGGTCTGTCTGTTGTTCTCTTTCCCCTGTAGTCATGGTCTCTTGTTCTCTTTCCCCTGTAGTCTTGGTCTGTCTGTTGTTCTCTTTCTCCTGTAGTCTTGGTCCATCTGTTGTTCTCTTTCCCCTGTAGTCTTGGTCTGTCTGTTGTTCTCTTTCTCCTGTAGTCTTGGTCCATCTGTTGTTCTCTTTCCCCTGTAGTCTTGGTCTGTTGTTCTCTTTCCCCTGTAGTCTTGGTCTGTCTGTTGTTCTCTTTCTCCTGTAGTCTTGGTCCATCTGTTGTTCTCTTTCCCTTGTAGTCTTGGTCCATCTGTTGTTCTCTTTCCCCTGTAGTCTTGGTCCATCTGTTGTTCTCTTTCCCTTGTAGTCTTGGTCCATCTGTTGTTCTCTTTCCCATGTAGTCTTGGTCTGTTGTTCTCTTTCCCTTGTAGTCTTGGTCCATCTGTTGTTCTCTTTCCACTGTAGTCTTGGTCTGTTTGTTGTTCTCTTTCTCCTGTAGTCTTGGTCTGTCTGTTTTCTTTCCCCAAAATTGTTCTTTGTATTTTTAGTCTGTCTTTTGTTCTCTTTTCCCTAAATTTTCTTATATAATTAATCTTACTAATTACTTGTGTCTTTTTTATATGACTGAAATACGCCAATTTGCGTCTTTCAAAAATAGTTTTAAACAGCCAAAACATCATATATTTTCACCCTTTCTATGATATTTTTAGAACCCTTCTATGGGCTGCATAGGGCATCGCATTGCTCTCGACAGACCAGGGTTAGCAGATAATCAAGATTCTAAAAATACCAACCCGTGGTGCCCCTAGATAGTGAAAGACAGCCGCTGTTCCTGTCTTTCTGACCAATACTTTTAGGCTCGTGTCCGTTGGATGCGGAGACTGTAGTTAGAATGAGAATTGTAACTACGAGACGGTGTTTTCATGTGTTGTAACTACGATACGGTGTTTTCATGTGTTGTAACTATGAGATAGTGTTTTCATGTGTTGTAACTACGATACGGTGTTTTCATGTGTTGTAACTATGAGATAGTGTTTTCATGTGTTGTAACTATGAGATAGTGTTTTCATGTATTGTAAGTACGAGACAGTGTTTTCATGTGTTGTAACTACGAGATGGTGTTTTCATGTGTTGTAACTATGAGACAGTGTTTTCATGTGTTGTAACTACGAGATGGTGTTTTCATGTGTTGTAACTATGAGACAGTGTTTTCATGTGTTGTAACTATGAGAGATATAGTAATAGTTGAGCGAAATAAAAAAATAACAGTTAAAGTTCTGACTTGAACGGGTTCTCTGGAAAACTTGTTAAGTCACACCAAACAGATCAACATAAAAATGAACGGGTACAGACAGACAGAATATCACAAGACTTACTTTGGAAACCAAGGAAGGAGGCACTTCATGAGTAAATAGTTCCGGTTTCTGACAGTTAGTGTAGTTGGTCCAGGTTGCGTTGATCTCGGAGTGAACAAACCAGTCTCCGCTATGTGAGCAACGTTTTGTGGCCTTGGCTAAATATCCCAAGTTATTTGTAATTTGATATTAGGAGATTGGTAATGATGGAATGTTAGGTAAACTTTGGTACATATAGACATATACTCTACACCGTCTAATAAAGTGTCTGAAAACACACAATTTGCTAAACAATATGAATCAAGATATTTATCTATATGCCATTACATTGGTTTATAATTCATATATGTTATTAATGTTAATCGTGTTATTAATTCATTCTTAAAGCTGTAATATGCTAATTCATGTCTAAAACTGTAACCATTTGGGTCATATCGGCATATACATTGAAACAAGAGAGTTCCACATAGGAATGTTCAGTTTATGAGATATAAGGCTGTTACATGGAAAGTCCCGAAGATAAATAGTTTTCATAGGAGCTGCTTGAAGTACAGGTAAAAGGTCATACAACTAGAAGTCATGTAAAGAGATGTTATGTAACTAGAAGTAATGTAACGATATATTATGTAACAATAAGTCAAGTAATGAGATGTTATGTAACAAGAAGTCATGTAATGAGACGTTGTGTAACTAGAAGTCATGTAATGAGATGTTATGTAACAATAAGTCATGTAATGAGATGTTATGTAACAAGAAGTCAAGTAATGAGATGTTATATTATTAAAAGTCAAGTAATGAGATGTTATATTATTAAAAGTCATGTAATGAGATGTTATGTAACAAGAAGTCAAGTAATGAGATGTTATGTAACAAGAAGTCATGTAATGAGATGTTATATTATTAAAAGTCATGTAACTAAATATCCTATAACGAAAGATCATGTAATAAGATGTCACGTGATAGAGAAACCCTGTCATGAAAAATCATGTGATCTCAACTCTTCTAGGTCTCTGTTGTAGATGGCTGATCATGCGACGCGACCAGAGGCCGTGTAATATAAGATCTGAACATGTCCAACTTACCATGAAGATAAAATATGTTCACATACCAGGCACAGCTTACCATGAAGATAAAATATGTTCACATACCAGGCACAACTTACCATGAAGATAAAATCTGTTCACATACCAGGCACAACTTACCATGAAGATAAAATCTGTTCACATACCAGGCACAGCTTAATTCTGCAGTTTCCCCTGCACGGGTTGCAGGCCAACACATAATTCCATCCCATGCTGTACTGCAGTAATTTCCAACTGAAAAACAACAACTTTCTTTATGGAATTGTTAGATTTGTTAAAGTAGTATAACGTTCTGAAACTAAATAAGTGAGAACGTGTTTCATTAATTGTAAACTGATTTAGATAAACAAATGAAAACTTGTTAGACTAACTTTAAAGTGATTTAGCTAAATAAGTGAAAACTTGTTAGACTAACTGTAAAGTGATTTAGCTAAATAAGTGAAAACTTGTTAGACTAACTGTAAAGTGATTTAGCTAAATAAGTGAAAACTTGTTAGACTAACTGTAAAGTGATTTAGCTAAATAAGTGAAAACTTGTTAGACTAACTGTAAAGTGATTTAGCTAAATAAGTGAAAACTTGTTAGACTAACTGTAAAGGGATTTAGCTAAACAAGGGAGAACCTAGAGAACCATAGGTTCCCAAAGTGTGCGGTAACGCCCCCCCCCCCCAGTGAGTGCTGAAGCTTTCGAGGAGGGGGATTTTAGGTTCAGAAGCAATTGGAGGGGGCGATCATGCGGTCTATGGTTCTGTGGCTCCATGTAGAGGAAATTTATAATATATATTTTTAAATTAATTATTTTCGTGATTTTGCGATTCTTGTTTTTTTCTAATATATTTGATGGTGCTATCATTATTAAAATTAGATTCTTACTAATGTAATACATTCTCTTAATATGTATTACACATTGTCATATTTTATGTGCTATATTTATTCCAAATCAGTAAACAGCAATAATTGTGTTCAAGATGAAGCACATATTGGTCAATACTTTTACAATAATATAACGGCATAAGCAACAAAGTTCTTATGTTCTTATTGACGTCAAAAATATCAAACGGCTTGAACGCGTAAGATGATATAATGGGGGAGGGCGTTACAACATTTATGTATTGCAAAGTAGGCGGTGGCCCGAACAAGTTTGTGATTCTATCTGTTAGACTAATTATAACCTGCTTTAGCTACACAGGTGACTCTTGTGGGGTATATACGTGACCACAACCTGAGGAATCTCCTCGTCCATAGCCGTCGGCCTGATACCTGTGACCACAAGTATATAAACAGGGGCACTTCACATTGTGGTAGACCATGCAGATATCTCGGTTAATGCTATCCACTCTACTCCTGCGTATCAGATCACAAGGGCTGCTTGGACATGGAGAACCACCTTATTTATGCCATGGTCACTCTCCAACCCCCATGTCATTAATATGTCTCATTCATTTATCTAGCTTTTCTCTTGATCCCTACCCTGGTTTCATACCCTCTGGCTACCAGATTTAGAATCACTGGGTAAAGTGTGAAACGGTTAATAAAGTTGTGCTAATAATACGAAACAAACATATGCACACACTTCTTTGTTTCGTAGTATTAACAAAACTTTATTACCCCGTATTTCAGTTTTGCTCAGTGAGTACATATTTTAGAATCACTGGATATCCAGTCCTTCTCACCCTTTTCCCGTCTTTTTCCACACCTTTTTTCCTCCCACCATCTTTAATTCATTATTTCATTTTTTGGGGTTTTAGACGCACTATCGGTTTTATGAGATCAGGAAAGCCATTTTACATTTTAATTCTCGGTTGTGACTTTGACTTGCTAATCCTCCACTTCTCATACATGTCTCTCTACATTTACACGAACTGCTTAACTTATCTGAACATGTTGCTCTACTTTACTTCTATTTATTTCTCCTATGGCAACATAGATGTCTACATACTTTCCTCTAATATAGTTATTTCTATATTCTATTCCAGTCTGTGTGTTTGTCATTATCTTGACAAAGGCCTAGTGGTCGAACCTGTGTATTTGTCCTATTTGTAAAACTGATATTGAACCATTGTTTGTGTTATTATACTAATTTTCATTTACCACGTGATAGGTTCAGAAGAACAATACTTAGAGAAATTAAAACAAACAATATTAATACTATTCAAGAACTGCACAGAATAGCTTTGAACAAACAGAATTGGAGAGATCTGACCTCTGCCCTATGCGCTAACTTCAGCGCTAAAGGAAAATGAATGAAAAACGTGATAGATAGTTTTACTGCAGTTTGTCTTTCTTATTTATCCACTCATATAGTTTTCCACTAATTCCTACCTCAATCATCTTCATAAAGAGACTTTTCCTCCATACTCGATCATAATCCTGTTGTAAGTCAAATAAGATGTCTACAGTGTTGTTTTAACAAAACCGTTTTACCATTTTCCCTTAGATATAAATTAGCGTGTTTTTTTTGTTTTTGTTTTTTTGCCCATTTGTCATATTTAGCCTTCTTCACTATCAGTTTTACTTTAGCACTGGTTTTGTTGTGAAGGATTTTTGTTTCAATCTCGAGGGCTTCTCTTGCTTTTTTTTTCCTTTCAAGAATATCAGCTTGCATTTCTTTATTGTAAAATAGTTTATAAAATCTTCTACTGCCTCTTGGGATACTTTGTAATTAACTTGTAGAGACAGAACGAGGAGATATTAAATAGTGATATAAATAGGGAAAGAAGAAAACAGACTGACACGTATGAAAGAGACAAACAAGATAAATAAAGCTGGCTATAGACAATTGTCATACTGAGTACCTAGCACTACGTACCTATAGAATGTGTTGTGTCATGATGTCCAGCAGATATTGTCTGAAGGCACTGCTCCTTGGCCGCAGATAAAGCCGCGACTTGATCTTCTAATGAAATCACAACGAAATCCTGTCAAATTGAGATAGTATAAGTAACAAAAAACCGCCAATAAGGGGATATAACACAGTATTATATTGACACCAGGAAACATATCTGCCATAAATGGTAGGAATTAACCGAATTAAAGTACTTTGTCCAGCTACCTGATTCATTCATTCTATTGTCTATTGTCTTTCCCCGGGTGGTTTGTGATCCACTCTTGCCGTTAAGCGTAGGGGTGATTGGAGCTCGAGCTTGTGTTCTAAAGCCAGATGTGTGGCCTCGGCTGTGCTATAACCGTGTCTGTTCAGGATGTCTCTGACATTTTCTATCCATCTTTTCCGTGGTCTTCCTCTGGCCTTGTACCCTGATTCTGATTTCTACATGCCGTACTTTCTTGCAAAGTCACGTTTCACTCTCAGTTCATGCATTCTAACCGCAGATACGGAAGTAGAAATGCACCACAAATCTTCCAATGGAATCAGAACGATGAATGGATGAATGGATGAATGAAGGGATGGATGGATGGATGGATGGATGAATGAATGGATGGTTGGATGGATGGTTGGATGATTGGATGGATAGATTGATTAGTGGATAGATGGATGAATGGATGAATGAAGGGATGAATGAATGGATGGTTGGATGGATGGATGGATGATTGGATGAATGAATGGATGAATGAATGGATGGTTGGATGTATGGATGGATGGGTGGATGAATGGATGAATGGATGAATGAATGGATGGGTGGATGGATGAATGATGAATGGATGAATGGATGGATGGTTGGATGGTTGGATGGATGGATGAATGGATGGATGGATGGATGGATGGATGGATGGGGGTGGGGATGGATGGGGTTGGTGGTTGGATGGATGGATGAATAAATAAATGGATGGATGAATGAATAAATGGATGGATGGGTGGGTGGATGAATTGGTGGGGGTGGATGGATGGATGGGTGGATGGATTGATGGATGGATGAATAAATAAATGGATGGATGGATGGGTGGATGGATGGATGGATGGGTGGATGGATGGGTGGATGGATGGATGGATGGGTGGATGGATGGGGGGTATGTTGGGGGATGGATGGGGTTGGTGGTTGGATGGATGGATGAATGAATGAATAAATGGATGGATGGGTGGATGGATGGGTGGATGAATGAATAAATGAATGGATGGATGGGTGAATGAATGGATGGATGGATGGATGGGTGGATGGATGGGGTGGATGGATGGATTGATGGATGAATGGATGGATGGATGATTGGATGTATGTATGTATGTATTGATGGATGGATTGATGGATGAATGGATGGATGGATGATTGGATGTATGTATGTATGTATTTATGTATGTATGGATGGATGGATGGATGGATGATTGGATGTATGTATGGATGTATGGATGGATGGATGGATGGATGGACGGATGGATGGATGGATGGTGGCTCTAATGGTAGGGCTCAAACATTGGTGCAGCAAACGAGCTCCACCATATGATAGATGGAATGAGAGATTAGCTAGACATATAAATGATTTGTATACATTACATCTACATTAAGAGTTCCAATGGTATAAGAGGCAGACATACATGTGGGGGAGTAACATCACGAGATGGACCAGGTTACAGTCTTCGTGATGATGATGGTGTGAATGAGACGGTTCTCATCGACACAATGGCCTCTGTTGTACCCTGTACTGAAATTACATCTTTATTTATTTATTTAACTGCAACTGGGATGTCTAGCTCATCAGCCAAGACCGTTAGAATAGGTGGACATGTTGCCTTGTGCAGTATTATTCATTAATTCCAATTTCCTTTAGCGCTGAAGTTAGCGCATAAGGCAGAGGTCAGATCTCTCCAATTCGTTCAAAGCTATTCTGTGCAGTTCTTGAATAGTATGAATACTGTTTGTTTTCATTTCTCTAAGTTTTGTTCTTCTGAGTGTTTCATTTGGTCTACCCCTGGCTCTTCTGCCTGTTGGTATCAATGCAAGAGATTAGTGGTGCATTTGAAAAGAATTGGAGTGAACTAACTTCTGTTACACAAATCGGTCTGGATTTTGCGATGTTAGCTGACTAATCCAACGATCGACGAAATGACCCAGAACTGAATTGAGAAACATCCTTCATCGACGGAAGTCATTGCCGGAAGTATCCGGCAGTGTTATAGAGAATCGAAAAGAAAAGCAGAATTACATTGGACATCCTTCTTCTTCTTCTTCTTCTGCGTTCGTTCTCAAACTCCTGCAGATTAGCAGGATGTAGCCCGAAGAACGGAATGCGTTGTGTCATGGTTTACAGCATTGCTGCGATATCTGCGCCTTTCGGCCTGACACATCCGACTTCAGCATGGCTTTGGGTCACTGACCCTATATGAGATGGGACAGCCAACTCCATCCCATAACCTCCTTAGTCGCCTTTTACGACATGCGTGGAAGGTAAACAGTGCTGCTATTCTTTGCTCCCCTTTCGGGCCCAGCAACACACGGGCGCAGTGGACATCCAATAGACACGATGTTGATCACAAGTTGACCACACTGCACTAACCTTATCATCCTTGAAGGTGTTATGTACTTTGTCCATCTGGTACATATCATTGAGCACTGGCTAACTACATCACCACATAGAATATAGCTTGTGTCTCTAGAAACCTCGTTGGTTTGAATGTATGCTGGTCCAAGCAACTCTTGAAAGACGTCTGATCTGGTCAGAGCTTGAAGGTATGCTGGTCAAAGCAATTCTTGAAACACGTCTGATCTGGTAAGAGTTTGAAGATATGCTGGTGCAAGCAGCTCTTGAAACACGTCTGATCTGGTCGAAGAGTAAATTAAGCTACCAATAATTGTCCACCTATGTTGGAATAAGAAATAAATCAAAATAATGGAGTATTTATTGTCTGACGGACACTGTGTAGGTCAGCCTTGTTCTATCAGACGAGACTTGCACTGTCAATGTTACCTGTTCTGCCATGTTTTTCGTGTGCGATTCTGTTTTCTGTCGTAAGTTAATATTTGAATAGATATATATATATATATCGTTAAATAGCAGTATTATGTGGAATACTACACAGAATAAGACAACGGAAGAAAGCAATCTGATGGATAACTTCAATGAATTGGCAGGCAACCAAGCACTAGTAGCATCATCAGAAGTGCAACTGCAACGACAAATAGACTGGTTACATCATACATTCCAAACCTTTAGAATGAAGATAAACATAGAAAGACCGAAGTAATGAAGATAGGAAGAACAGAAAGAAACACCAATATATAAATTGAAAACAACAGACTTAAACAATTGACAGAATTCACATACCTAGGAAGCAGTATAGCAACAGATGGCAAGAGCAGTAAAGAAATACACAATAAATGTAGTAAGGCATACCAAGCCCTAGGGCAAATGACACCAATCTTCAGAAACAAAAATGTAGATTTAAACACCTAAATAACACTATTCAAAATCATTATTATGCCAACGCTGTGCTACCAAAGCCAAACATGGACAACGACAGCACAAGACAAACGTAAACTAGTGACAGATGAAATTGCATGTTTACGCAGAATCCTAGGAATATCGTTAAGAGATAGAGTGAGAAATGAGGACAGACAACGAACCAGCACCGGCCCAAATGGTTTGCACACATCAGCAGACTACCACCAGATAGCATACCACAGCAAGCATGCTACGTAGATACAATGAAGGCAGATATAGAAGCCGACCTCGAAAACAATGGACCACAGAAATAAAAGAGGCGAGAAATTCCATTATATACTCAGCACACACGAGGGTCATCTTCAGAGAACTCTTCTACTCCTGACGATGAAAGGCAATAAAGGGTTTAGCGAATAGATAGATAGACAACACATTAACGTTTTGACCACAGGTTTTTATCAAGATAATTCCAAATAAACACATGTTGTTCGTCCATCACAAGTGATGATGACCATTTGTTACATCCACTTTTGAAAATTCAATTTTAGTTATTTCCTTGATTATGAGTTCGTAGATGGCTAATGAGCCCTATTCGAGCTCGACAATATAGCCCTGTGGACTCGTCGGTATTTATATTTTAAGTAGTCGCTTTTTGACATTTCCTTTGATATTCATTGGCTGCCGTGTGTATACAAAGTGACCAATGAAAATCACTGTAAAAATCTAATAGTATCACTTTAAAATGATGATTTCCGTTGAGTCCACGGGACTATATTGTTGAGAGACTATTAAACTCTAAGTGGCAGTAAATCCGTAACGCTATGTCTTTCGTGTTTGATATAGGCTTCTCGGTTACATCAAGTAGACAGACGAAAATTGGCACCGTAATAGTTTGGTCAACATTATTCCAACGTTATGTTACCATTACCAGACATGACCATTAACCACTAACGAATACATTTATACGAATACTACCACTTGCACTAAGGATGGACATCTGTAACCATATCGCTAGTATGCCGGCCGTACGAGATAACTGGATTCTCGTAATTACACGTTTTTCACCATGCTCAAAGCTTACCACGGTCAAGGACTCCTGATTCATTTGCCGCTGTCCTGCGTCGTTATCGACATAGCCATTGACGCCCACTAGAATCTCGTTTAATATATATTTTCTAAAATTACAATAATATAAAAGAAATTGTGAACATTTCAATTAATACGCACACAAATACAACGTGCACAATCATAGAAATTGCTATAAATGTAATGGTTACTCTCGTTATCTAAATGTACCAGACAAGATTACTACAATTTGCGAAATGTCTTAGATATTAGTAAGTATTGCAGATTGCTAGACCTATTTACTATTTAATTGTGTCTGCGTGTGTTTGTTTCTGTGCATGGTTTGTTTGCGTAGCTATAATTCTGACAACAGCTTTATGAAACTGAAAGGACACATTACATAATCTGTTTGGTTTTTTTATTATTATTACATTTAGGGATAACTCAATATAGATCATTTCAAGAAAATCGGAGTTCAAACAGTGCATGAAGAGAGCATACTAGTTCAGCCAGAAACAATCATGAAGAGAGCATACTAGCTCAGCCAGAAACAAACAATCATGAAGAGAGCATACTAGCTCAGCCAGAAACAAACAATCATGAAGAGAGCATACTAGTTCAGCCAGAAACAATCATGAAGAGAGCATACTAGCTCAGCCAGAAACAAACAATCATGAAGAGAACATACTAGTTCAGCCAGAAACAATCATGAAGAGAGCATACTAGCTCAGCCAGAAACAATCATGAAGAGAGCATACTAGCTCAGCCAGAAACAATCATGAAGAGAGCATACTAGCTCAGCCAGAAACAATCATGAAGAGAGCATACTAGCTCAGCCAGAAACAAACAATCATGAAGAGAACATACTAGCTCAGCCAGAAACAAACAATCATGAAGAGCAGTAACAGTAGCAACATTGGTAGTAGTAGTAATAATAGTAACAGTAGTAGTAGCAACAGTAGCAATAGTAGTAGTATCTGCATCAGTAGTATTAGTATTAGTAGTATTAGTAGTAGTATCTGCAGTAGTATTAGTAGTAGTAGTAGTATCTGTAGTAGTAGTAGTAGTAGTTAGTTGTAGTTGTAGTACTAATAGTGGTTTCAGTAGTAGTTGTAGCAGTTGTAGTAGTAGTAGTAGAAGTAGTACTGGCAACAGCAGTAGTAGTAATGCAGTAGCAATACTAGTAATAATACTAGTATATAATAACTAGTAGTACTACTAGTAGCTATAGTAGTAATATCAGTAGTAGCAGCAGTGGTAGTAGTAGCAGTAACAGTTTTAGTAGTGAAGATATTAGTAGAGGTAGCAACAGTAGTAGAAGTTGTCGCAGTATCGACAGCATTCGTAGCAGTAGTAGTAGTATAAGCAGCATTAACAGCAGCAGCAGTAGTAGTAGTATAAGCAGCATTAACAGCAGCAGCAGTAGTAGTAGTAGTAGTAATAGTAGTAGTAGTAGTAGTAGTAGTAGTAGTAGTAGTAGTAGTAGTAGTAGTAATAGTAATAGCGACAGTAGTAGTAATATCAGTAGCGTCGGTAGTAGTAATAGTAGTATCAGTAGTAGTACTTGTTGTTTCTGCTGTAGTAGCAGAATCAGCAGTAGTAGTAGTGAACGTAGTATCAATAGTAGTAGCAATAGTAGTAATATCAGTAGTAGCAGCAGTAGTAGTAGCAATAGTAGTAATATCAGTAGTAGCAGCAGTAGTAGTAGTAATAGTAGTAATATCAGTAGTAGCAGCAGTAGTAGTAGTAATAGTAGTAATATCAGTAGTAGCAGCAGTAGTAGTAGTAATAGTAGTAGTAGTAGTAACAGCAGCATCAGTATTAGTAATAAAAGCACTATCAGTAGTAGTAGTAGTAATAGTAGTAGTAGTCGTAGTATTAATAGTAGTAGTAGTAGTAGTAGTAATAAAAGTAGTAGTAGTAGTAATAGTAGTAGTAGTAGTAATAGTAGTAGTAGTAGTAGTAGTAGTAACAGCAGCATCAGTATTAGTAATAAAAGTACTATGAGTAGTAGTAGTAGTAATAGTAGTACTAGTATTAATAATGAGTACTAGTATTAATAAAAGTAGTAGTAGTAGTAGTAGTAGTAATAGTAGTAGTAGTAATAGTAGTACTAGTAGTAGTATTAATAGTAGTAGTAGTATTAATAAAAGTAGTAGTAGTAGTAATAGTAGTACTAGTAGTAGTATTAATAGTAGTAGTAGTATTAATAAAAGTAGTAGTAGTAGTAGTAGTAATAGTAGTAGTAGTAATAGTAGTAGTAGTAATAGTTGTAGTGGTAGTAGTAGTAGTATTAATAGTAATAGTAGTAGTAGTATTAATATTAATAGTAGTAGTAGTAGTAGTATTAATAAAAGTAGTAGTAGTAGTATTAATAGTAGTTGTAGTATTAGTAGTAGTAGTAGTAGCAGTAGTAGCAGTAGTAGTAGTAGTAGTAGTAGTAGTAGTAGTAGTAGTGGTGGTAGTGGTAATAGTAGTAGTAGTGGTAATAGAAGTATTAACAGTAGTAATACCAGTAATAGTAGTAATAGTAGCAGTAGTATGCGCAGCTGTTATGTTAGTAGTAGTTGTGATAAATAAATACCACAGACGACTCCGGAAATAATTTCAGCAGTGAAGATTCACGGCCGAACTAGAATTTTCTCCAGAATATTGTCGACTGATTACTAGAAATTTGTCATATTTTCATCGATTCTGAAATCAAAATAAAGTCGGTGATAATGTAGATATTTTGTGAGTTAGTCTAGCCGCCCGGGATGACGGTGGTGGATATTAGAGCATACATTAACCGAATTATCTAGTTTGTGGACATGTTTATCTATATTCCATCATCAGTTTGTTGAAACTCTAATAAAAGCTGTTTTAGTATATTGAATCCAGTATTGTAGAATTGATAAGTTCACACACAATCAATTCCTACACAGATGATACTAGTTCTATCCAACATGTTTAACTCTTTCTGACACGGTTCTTTGCCGTTTGTGGCACTTATCACGTATGAAAGATAGATTTAGAATAAAAATAAATATATATAGGCCTATTATATCTGTTTATATACGAACTAAAACTACTGGTAGCGGATCGCAACATATGGACAATCAAAACCTATGCCCTATGTGCCTCGCCTGCGGCACGAAAGGAACAAATTAACTAACTAATTCTATCTGTGATTTTTTAGAGATTTAGTTACACATTGCATGTACAGTTAGATTTGTCTTTTGACTTGAGGTAAACAACTTGATTATTCGAACCCTGAGACTAACGGGAATTCAACCAGGTCTGTTCTAGAGGAACCGAATCGTCTAGCAACCCGAACAAACGGGTTTTTTCCGTACTATACTAACCGCATCTCCGAAAAAAAGATGCGATTTTGTACAAACATTCAATCTGTGTACTCAAGTCACTTAGAACGGACCAATCGAGACAAGGACTATTACAACAACAACGAACATCCCGTACACGTATTGAAATATCCTCAGGAACACAAATATAGAACATCCGTATTCGTACTACAAGGGTCGGTAGGTCTTCTTGTAAATATAAATAACATAGATACAGTACAATGTTCTTCTAGTAATAACGTATACAAGTAAATTCAAGTAGGAAGAATGAGGATAAGTTAAAAATTCTTGAGACTAACGGGAATTGAACCAGAATTAAGGTGCATCATCAGCCCCTTACAGAATAACACATGAAGAACTAAATGACCTGCTTCGTGATTCTGGACTTATCCAAGAACAAGGCAGAATTTCTCGGATAAAGACTCCAGCAATGGAACATCCTAGAAGGAGATGTCACAATTACTTCATAACTAAAGTGCCACCAACACTTGGAGCATTTCTAGAGAAAGGAAAGTAATCTGGTATTCTGTTCCGATATTGAGGGCCTCATTAATACCTTAAAAATAACTCATGATTCATGAGAATGGAGATTATTTGTTCACTCGTCGAAACTGAGTCTTAAGGCTGTGTTTTTGCACAATGAAAACCGTCTTCTATCTAATCCGTAACACATGGAAGAGACATACGATAACTTAAAACAGATACTGAATTACATTGAGTATAACATGTACAGCTGGCACACATGTGGTGATTTGAAGGTAGTTGCCCTTTTAATGGAACTGCAGCAAGGATATACAAAATACATGTGATTTTTATGTGAATGGGATAGCCGAGCACGGGAATTGCACTACTTGCGGAAGGAATGGATTTGCAGCCAAATTCTAGTAGTTGGAGAGAAGAATATCAAGCACCCAGCTCTGGTCGAGTCTCACAAAATCTTAGTACTACCCCTTCATATCAAATTTGGTTTGGTGAAGAATTTCGTGAAAACCGTGGACCGGACTTCGTCAGCTTTCCGATACCTGCATGAAAAATTCCATCCATTCAGTGAAGCAAAGATTAAAGATGAAGTTTTTGTGGGTTCACAGATTCGCGAGTTCTTAATAAATGACCGGTTCAGCAACTTGCTGCAGGGTGATGTGAAACAAACATGGAATGCTTTTCGTCTAGTATCCACCAACTTACTCGTTAATGTTAGGGCAGACAACTACAAGGAACTAGTTTTAGAAGAAGAACTAGAAGACATGCTGATGAAGTATCAGATACTTGTCTGCAATTTGTCTCTAAAGGTCCCTTTCCTTCATTTCCATCTGGATTTATTTCCTGAGAACTGTGGTATGGTTAATGATGAACACGGCGAACATTTTCAACAAGTATCGCAACATTGGAACAAAAATACCAGGAAAAATGGTCAATTATAATACTGGCTGACTATTGCTGGACACTCCCCAGAGATGCTCCCAAACAGCTTAACAAAAGACAGGCGAAGAAATCTAAGAAGCAGTCTATGGCTTGATTTATTAACAGATATTAACCGTTGCATCATCACTGTTGGCATGCATTTCCTGACGAAAACATTGATTTTTGCAAATTAAAAAAAAAAACTCGAGTCACTTTTGAAATTTGACTGTCATATTCGTACTCAGCACTTCCAAATTGATCAGAAATGACTAATATCATTTCAGTAACATAGCTTTTGTAAACATTTGTTGATCTGTGTTATTGATATAATATTTAGATTAAAACTAAGCAGGAATCTGATCTAAGATTGGACCAATGTTTGTTCAAGGGTGCTTCTGTTTGCTCAGAAACCAGATAATATATGTTGAGTGCTGCTAGAAATATTAACAAATGTCGGACATTGAAGTTATTTCAATTCATGCTGAGATTTCAATTTAAACTTGTCAAGCGTCAAGGACAGCAGGACAGTGTTTCTCAAACTCTCTCCTGCCAACGCCCCAACACCCCACCGATTTCGTAAATAAGTTATATTATAATCAACTCATTCTAGCCAGTGCCATATATCCAGTTTAGTAATAGGGTAAGGGGGGGGGGTTGCATTTCAAAAATATCATTTAATTTTTGTGGGATTTTTGGTGACGTTTATTTTGCGCCAATGGTAACTTAATCTCGATAGCTTAATATCCTCATTGAAAAACACTTTTTTGAACTTGTTTGAAATGTGTGCTTATCTGAATTGTTTTTATTTTGATTATTTCCCTATCTATGTTTGTAAGTTTATGTTTATCATTTATTCATTTAAATATTAATATTTTTAAGGTTGAGGTTACGGTCAGTTATGTAAAACACAACTATCCTAACCCTAACCCTAACCCTAAAAATGTTATGTTTAAATTATTAAATGATAAACATTAAATTTACAAACACAGACAAGGGAAATAATCAAAATAACAAATGCAGGTAGGCAAGCATTCCATACCAGTTTCCAATTATCATATATCATGCACACTGTCAGTCGTTGTTGATGTTGATTTAGTACAAGCAATAAATCTATATATTACGTATCAAGACTTGATCTGATGATAAAACTACTTCCTTTGAGGGGGGGGGGATTTCTGTTGACATAAATGAAGATATAAATTACACAAAAAACAGTATTATTTATGATAAAACTCGTTCATCCTGCCCCCCCCCCTCGACATTACGTCGTACCACTTGAACCCTTTTGATAATGCATCCCCCAACATTTCTCACATTCCCTTCCCCTGACGTACGAGAAATTGCACACGTAAACATGGGTCCAAATATTGGGAATAGCGTTATTCTTGACATTAATATCTATTGTTAATCCTAATGATTAAAATATTTAAAACACGTTATTCTGTACATCAATATTGATCGCACATTGATATCCCAATATTTAAAACACGTTATTCTGTACATCAATATTGATCGCACATCGATATCCCAATAATTAAAACACGTTATTCTGTACATCAATATTGATCGCACATCGATATCCCAATAATTAAAACACGTTATTCTGTACATTAACATTGATCGCACATCGATATCCCAATAATTAAAACACGTTATTCTGTACATCAATATTGATCGCACATCGATATCCCAATAATTAAAACACGTTATTCTGTACATCAATACTGATAGCACATCGATATCCCAATATTTAAAGTGCAAAGAAAAACGTTATTTTGTGACATCAGTATTGATTCCTGATCGGTATCGCAATAATTAAAATGTTAGAGAAATGTTTCCCCCACAAACTGTGTGGGACAGAACGCGTCTGTTCGGAAATGTGTGATGACCTTGGCACTTAAGCCTGCTTTTGACACCACTTAAAATTTGGTCAAGTCTACGAGATTCGAAGATCCTGAAACCCCTTAAAACCTGGATAAACTCATTGAGATCTCCTGAAAGTGTCCAGTCTGTTTTCTCCAGACGGTTCCAGGACGAATACAGACGTAACTGGGTATCTTTCAAACCTGACCACGTCAATAATAAGACATAGTTTGTTAACTTCTGTCTGTCCACTAAATACAAGTTAAGTTCTACCTTTACCACGCCATGGAGGCGTATTGGTTGAATAGGTGTTAGATCTAGTAGTGGAATAAGGTGTTATGTGTATTGTGGAATACGGTGTTATGTATATTGGTGGAATAAGGTGTTAGGTGTATTGGTGGAATAAGGTGATAGGTGTATTGGTGGAATTAGTTGTTAGGTCTAGTGGCTAAATAAGGTGTTATGTGTATTGGTGGAATAAGGTGTATTGGTGGACTAAAATGTTAGATGTATTGGTGGAATAAGTTGTTATGGTGGAGTAAGGTGTATTGTGAAATAAGGTGTTAGGCCTATGTGTATTGGTGTAATAAGGTGTATTGGTGGATTAAGGTATTGGGTGTATTGGTGGAATATGGTGTTAGGTGTATTGGTGGAATAAGGTATATTAGTGGAATAATGTGTATTGGTGGAATAAGTTGTATTAGTGGAATACGGTGTATTGGTGGTATAAGGTACATTGGTGGAATAAGGTGTGTTGGTAGAATAATGTGTATTGGTGGAATATGGTGTATTGGTAGAATACAGTGTATTGGTGGAATAAAGTGTATTGGTGGAATAAGGTCAACTGCATACCTGGAGATGATGTGGTCAATATTATTTCGTCACTTTTACTGTCCCAGAATATCCGGTACGCATTTTCTATAGTTTAGATAGATGTAGGAGTCGTTGGTGATTTTGAAATATTGTCAGTACAATAGCATATCAACTGTTCGATTATTGTACTATATTAATTGTTCTATGATATCATCTGTTCTATAATATCAACTGTTCCATGATATCAATGGTACTAAAATATCTATTATTGAACTATATTAATTGTTCTATGATATCATCTGTTCTATAATATCAATGGTACTAAAATATCTATTATTGTACTATATTAATTGTTCTATGATATCAACTTTTCTATGATATAACTGTTCTTTGAAATCAAATGTTATATGATATCAATTGTTCTATGATATCAATTGTTCTATGATACCAATTGTTCTATGATATCAACCATTATACGATAGCAATTGTTCTTTGGTAGCACTGCTTTGTGATATCAAGTTTTCTGTGATATCAACTGTTCTATAATATCAATTGTTCTATATCCATCATTCTTTAAAATCAACTGTTCTATAATATCAGCTGTTCTATGATATCAATTTCTGCAATATATCAACTGTTCATTTATAGCATTTGTTCTAATATATCGAGTGTTCTATGATATCAATTGTTATAAGCATCAACTATTTTATACCAACTGTTTTATGATATAAATTGGTCCAGGATATCATCATCTTGATATTAGACATTGTAGATACTGCAACCATATGAATGATATAATACAAATTGTTGATGTATTATGTGAAGGTAACGTGATATATTATGTGAAGATCGCGTGATATATTATGTGAAGATCGATCACGTGATGTATTATGTATTGCATATGTTCTCCTAATTATATCTTATTTTATACCATTTCATACATACATTTTTTTTTGGTGTGGTGAAATGTTTTTGACGTTTCCTCCATGTTCTGGAGTCTTAATTAACTAAAAAATTATATGAACAAACAATTGGATCCCGCGGCAAGCATTAGCCCTCGCTATCCTCCTCGTATAATGTCGAGTATCGTTAGGGCAACATTAACTAGATTAAATTATGTCTCTCGCTTCTTGTGCTTGTCATCTAGAAAAACTGTCAGAGATTACTCGATTCATTACGTTATTAATGTTTACTTTCTGCAGGAGACATCATGCTGCTGATGACAAATTAGGACATACACCGGCAATATCTACAGCTGGGGGAAAAATTAGGACATACACCGGCAATATCTACAGCTGGGTGTAAAAAATAGGACATACACCGGCCATATCTACAGCAGGGTGAATATTAGGACATACACCGGCCATATCTATGAATGTGCGACATATCCCTGTGAGAGTCGCCATCTTTACGTTAGATTTGTATTTCCCAGTGTACCTACATATCTCCGTGAGAGTAGACATTGAATGCTTCTTCATGTGAAAATGAAATGAGGAAACATATTAAATGGTGAGGCTCACACAAAGTTGTGGAAAACAGAGCTGAAATGTTGAAGTTTGTTCACATGCTACAGGTTAAATCATAACGTTAAACATGCCCCACGTTAAACAATTATGGAATAAATCATATAATAATAGAAAAATCCAGAACCCGTTAGGTAGTAGGGGTGCCACAGTGGAGACATCAGCATAAAAAGACCTCCACACACGTCTATATTCAGCCACTTGGAGGATTGTAGAAAAATCAAGCCTATACTATTCTTTGATATTATTAATTCAGAATTTTCTTTTCCGCCTCTTCTCTTTTCACTCTCGACTGCTTATTGCAAAATAGTTTTAGAAAGTGAGTTGTGTTTTGTTACATCTCCAACCCAAATAAATTTACGACGTTCGTTTTACAGCTGCCAAAAGTGGTTCATAACAACTTGTAAAATTGTTTATTTGTTGCAGCTCGTCGAATTTCAGATCAAACAGTCAGGAACTAGCCGCACGACGCTGATCTTTGGGCTAGAAAACCCAACAGAGGTCCTGTTCTTGCGGGCCGGCATCACCAGAACTAACTGCAATGGGCGAACCCGCATCGTCAATGGACGTTGGGAATGATTAGAAACGGGTTTGGTTTAGTGATGATTCATTTTTTGTGCTTCAATGACACGACAGACGGAGAAGAGTTTACTGCAGAGTCTGTGAGCTCTACGCCCAGAACTGCGTTCAATAGGCTCCTCCATATGGTGGTGTATGTATACTAATGTGGGGGGGGGTGCTATCCACTTCATGGGAAGAGGTGACCTGGTGCAAATGCCGAGCAATACATCGCTTAAATTGTTCATCTTCGTGGCTTTGTAATTTTAGCTGCACAATGGACAATTTTTCAGCAGTATAACGCTCGACCTCATATGGAACAACTCACCACCTCCTTTCTCGTTCATAACAACGTCCAGACCGTTCCGTTGCCAGCCATGTCATCAGATATGAACCCCATAGAACACTTATGGGATGAACTCGACAGACGACTCCGCCAGCGAGTCGTGGCTCCAGCCAATCTTCGACAGTTGTCTCTTGCATTGTGGGCAGCAAACAATAACAGATCCGACGTCTAATCGGACCCATGTCAATGAGGCGTCGTTCTCTGACAGAGGACTGAGGAGGCTGTACACCTTACTGAAACCGATGCCTAAGTCGCAAAGAATAAAATTCCAAACCAAATTTACTGAACATCGTTTCATTGTTAAGTCTGAAAGTTTCTTCATGTCAAGATTGAAACATTAATTCGGTAAAAATAAAATTTTGGTACACGTTTAAAATTGGTGTACATAACACTACAACAATGTGTGTGTTTTTTTTTTTTTTTATTTAATAGTATAACTAATTTTATACAAACGTCTGTAGCACTAGTTTTAAAAAGCCTAAATCCTTCTTTCTGTTTCTGCCTGCATTGAGTGTCCAGATTTCACATCCATGTCAAAGTATACTTAGTACTAGCAGATCTGAATAGATTGATCTTTACTGTAATACTGATCTTGCATGACCAAATCATATTCAACCTTGCCATGAACGAAACTAGAATTCAAAAGAGCCACGAGATCGGCGGGAACGCCTCTACTTCCATCCAAATGGTAGATGCGGTAGTTTTATATGCTACACTGTGTTCAACTATGACTCTTTCACAGACATTTACCGTAAAACATCCAACCGGACATCTTGCCCGAAAGCACAATGAGACCGTCATCTCCAGAGTGATCAACAATGGAAGTAAGAGATCTCGAGTTCTGCTTTATCGTTGCCACAATCTCTGCACGAATTAAAAACGTATCAAACCACGACAGTCAAGACAAATAAGCGCCTCTGAATTACAAAAGCAAAAATATCAGGGTAGATACTGTAAAATATGTTCTACAGATATTATTTAATCAGCACAGGGAAATATCACAGAAATCCATCATTCTATCCACGACATCATTATTTACACATTTGAATGTCATTAGAATGTCTTTTTTTTTAATTTCAACTGCGCATGTGCAAAAATGAATATGAACCATGAGTATTTTTGGGGATATTTGAAGACAAAGTGTGGCAAACATTTATTGAGATATTTGAAGACAATGTGGGGCAAACATTTATTGAGATATTTGAAGACAATGTGGGACATGAGAAGGATGCGCGCATATATAGAACCACAGCTCAACAACACAATTAGGCTTTCGGAAAAATAAATGTACAGACGAAATCTTCGCTCTCAAACAACTTTCAGAAAGAGCAACAGAAAATAACCATGACTTATATGGCTTTCGTAGATCAAGAGAAAGCTTTGGACAGAGTGGATAGAGCACAACTATAGATAACACTAACAGACATACGGAGTCCCCAACATCTGATAAGCTTATGTCAGAGTATATACGCAAATAGTCAATGCGCAGTAAGAACAAGCACAATTACTGGTACATCGGATAATTTCCAAATACACTCGGGAGTGAGACAGTGATGTGTCTTATCCCCCCCCCCCTATTGTTCATAACATACATAGATCACATTTGCAAGTAGCAAAGATAACGGAAGAAAACAATTTGAAGAATAGCTTAAACGAATTGCTATTTGCAGACGACCAAGTATTAGTAGAATCATCAGAAGAGCAAATACAAAGACAAATAGACAGATTACACCAAACATGCCAAACCTTTGACATGAAGATAAATATAGAGAAGACCGAAGTAATGAAGATAGGAAAAACAGAAAGAAACACCAACAGAAAGAAACACCCTGGCGTAGTGGTTAAGCTGTTCGCCTTGTGTTCAAGAGGTCACGGGTTCGAATCCGGTTCGTATCGTCTTGTTTATAAAGTGGATTTTTTTCGGAGATTTCGGAGATTATCACTTGAAGCTACGGAGTTACGTGCTGTGGGTGGTACTCTCGGCAGGCGGTGTACCGCTTCGTTGTACAGTGAAGTCAATCTTCTACGGCTTTTAAACCCTTTTTAAACACCAACAATTATATTGGAAACAAGAGACTTAAGCAAGTGACAGAATTCACATACCTAGGAAGCAATATAACAACAGATGGCAAGAGCAGCATAGAAATACACAATAGATGTAATAAAGCATACCAAGCCCTAGGACAAATGACACCAATCTTCAGAAACAATAATGCAGATTTAAACACCAAAATAACAATAATACTATTCAAAACAATTATTATACCAACGCTGTGTTACCAATGCCAAACATGGACAAAGACAGTACAAGATAAACGTAAACTTGTGACAGCTGAAATGGCATGCTTGCGCAGAATCCTAGGAATATCGCTAAGAGACAGAGTGAGAAATGAAGACATTAGACAAAGAACTGGCACCACCCCAATCTTGGAATATATTAAGAGACAACAGATCAAATGGTTTGCATACATCAGCAGACTACCATCAGATAGCATACCACGGCACGCTATGCTGCACAGATACCGTGAAGGCAGACTTAGAGGCCGACCACGAAAACGATGGACCTCCAAATTAAAAGAGGAGACAAACTCCACAATATACTCAGCACACAGGAGGGCCGTCTCCAGAAAAATCTTCTGCCCCTGGTGCTGAAAGGCAACAAAGGGTTTAGCGAATAGACAGTGTGGCGTGAATTTATTGAGATACTTGAAGACACTGTGGGGCATGAATTTATTGAGATATTTGAAGACACTGTGGGGCATGAATTTATTGAGATATTTGAAGACACTGTGTGGCATGAATTTATTGAGATATTTGAAGACACTGTGGGGCATGAATTTATTGAGATACTTGAAGACACTGTGTGGCATGAATTTACTGAGATATTTGAAGACGTTGTGTGGCATGAATTTATTGAGATATTTGAAGACACTATGGGGCATGAATTTATTGAGATATTTGAAGACACTGTGGGGCATGAATTTATTGAGATACTTGAAGACACTGTGGGGCATGAATTTATTGAGATATTTGAAGACACTGTGGGCATGAATTTATTGAGATATTTGAAGACACTATGGGGCATGAATTTATTGAGATATTTGAAGACGTTGTGTGGCATGAATTTATTGAGATATTTGAAGACACTGTGGGGCATGAATTTATTGAGATATTTGAAGACGTTGTGTGGCATGAATTTATTGAGATATTTGAAGACACTGTGGGGCATGAATTTATTGAGATACTTGAAGACACTGTGTGGCATGAATTTACTGAGATATTTGAAGACACTGTGTGGCATGAATTTATTGAGATATTTGAAGACACTATGGGGCATGAATTTATTGAGATATTTGAAGACACTGTGGGGCATGAATTTATTGAGATACTTGAAGACACTGTGGGGCATGAATTTATTGAGATATTTGAAGACACTGTGGGGCATGAATTTATTGAGATACTTGAAGACACTGTGGGGCATGAATTTATTGAGATATTTGAAGACACTGTGGGCATGAATTTATTGAGATATTTGAAGACACTATGGGGCATGAATTTATTGAGAGATACTTGAAGACACTATGTGGCATGATTTATTGAGATATTTGAAGACACTGTGTGGCATGAATTTATTGAGATATTTGAAGACACTATGGGGCATGAATTTATTGAGAGATACTTGAAGACACTGTGAGGCATGAATTTATTGAGATATTTGAAGACACTATGGGGCATGAATTTATTGAGAGATACTTGAAGACACTGTGGGGCATGAATTTATTGAGATATTTGAAGACACTATGTGACATGAATTTATTGATATACTTGAAGACACTGTGTGGCATGAATTTATTGAGATATTTGAAGACACTATGGGGCATGAATTTATTGAGATATTTGAAGACACTGTGTGGCATGAATTTATTGAGATATTTGAAGACACTATGGGGCATGAATTTATTGAGACATTTGAAGACACTATGGGGCATGAATTTATTGAGAGATACTTGAAGACACTGTGAGGCATGAATTTATTGAGATATTTGAAGACACTATGGGGCATGAATTTATTGAGAGATACTTGAAGACACTGTGGGGCATGAATTTATTGAGATATTTGAAGACACTATGTGACATGAATTTATTGATATACTTGAAGACACTGTGTGGCATGAATTTATTGAGATATTTGAAGACACTATGGGGCATGAATTTATTGAGATATTTGAAGACACTGTGTGGCATGAATTTATTGAGATATTTGAAGACACTATGGGGCATGAATTTATTGAGACATTTGAAGACACTGTGTGGCATGAATTTATTGAGATATTTGAAGACACTATGGGGCATGAATTTATTGAGAGATACTTGAAGACACTATGTGGCAGGATTTATTGAGATATTTGAAGACACTGTGTGGCATGAATTTATTGAGATATTTGAAGACACTGTGTGGCATGCATTTATTGAGATATTTGAAGACACTATGGGGCATGAATTTATTGAGAGATACTTGAAGACACTGTGGGGCATGAATTTATTGAGATATTTGAAGACACTATGGGGCATGAATTTATTGAGATACTTGAAGACACTGTGGGGCATGAATTTATTGAGATATTTGAAGACACTGTGTGGCATGAATTTATTGAGATATTTGAAGACGTGTTACATGAATTTATTGAGATATTTGTAGACACTGTGTGGCATGAATTTTTTGAGATATTTGAAGACACTGTGGGGCATGAATTTATTGAGATATTTAAAGACACTGTGTGGCATGATTTATTGAGATATTTGAAGACACTGTGTGGCATGATTTAATTGAGATATTTGAAGACACTGTGTGGCATGAATTTATTGAGATATTTGAAGACACTATGGGGCATGAATTTATTGAGATATTTGAAGACACTGTGGGGCATGAATTTATTGAGATACTTGAAGACACTGTGGGGCATGAATTTATTGAGATATTTGAAGACACTGTGGGGCATGAATTTATTGAGATACTTGAAGACACTGTGGGGCATGAATTTATTGAGATATTTGAAGACACTGTGGGCATGAATTTATTGAGATATTTGAAGACACTATGGGGCATGAATTTATTGAGAGATACTTGAAGACACTATGTGGCATGATTTATTGAGATATTTGAAGACACTGTGTGGCATGAATTTATTGAGATATTTGAAGACACTATGGGGCATGAATTTATTGAGAGATACTTGAAGACACTGTGAGGCATGAATTTATTGAGATATTTGAAGACACTATGGGGCATGAATTTATTGAGAGATACTTGAAGACACTGTGGGGCATGAATTTATTGAGATATTTGAAGACACTATGTGACATGAATTTATTGATATACTTGAAGACACTGTGTGGCATGAATTTATTGAGATATTTGAAGACACTATGGGGCATGAATTTATTGAGATATTTGAAGACACTGTGTGGCATGAATTTATTGAGATATTTGAAGACACTATGGGGCATGAATTTATTGAGACATTTGAAGACACTATGGGGCATGAATTTATTGAGAGATACTTGAAGACACTGTGAGGCATGAATTTATTGAGATATTTGAAGACACTATGGGGCATGAATTTATTGAGAGATACTTGAAGACACTGTGGGGCATGAATTTATTGAGATATTTGAAGACACTATGTGACATGAATTTATTGATATACTTGAAGACACTGTGTGGCATGAATTTATTGAGATATTTGAAGACACTATGGGGCATGAATTTATTGAGATATTTGAAGACACTGTGTGGCATGAATTTATTGAGATATTTGAAGACACTATGGGGCATGAATTTATTGAGACATTTGAAGACACTGTGTGGCATGAATTTATTGAGATATTTGAAGACACTATGGGGCATGAATTTATTGAGAGATACTTGAAGACACTATGTGGCAGGATTTATTGAGATATTTGAAGACACTGTGTGGCATGAATTTATTGAGATATTTGAAGACACTGTGTGGCATGCATTTATTGAGATATTTGAAGACACTATGGGGCATGAATTTATTGAGAGATACTTGAAGACACTGTGGGGCATGAATTTATTGAGATATTTGAAGACACTATGGGGCATGAATTTATTGAGATACTTGAAGACACTGTGGGGCATGAATTTATTGAGATATTTGAAGACACTGTGTGGCATGAATTTATTGAGATATTTGAAGACGTGTTACATGAATTTATTGAGATATTTGTAGACACTGTGTGGCATGAATTTTTTGAGATATTTGAAGACACTGTGGGGCATGAATTTATTGAGATATTTAAAGACACTGTGTGGCATGATTTATTGAGATATTTGAAGACACTGTGTGGCATGATTTAATTGAGATATTTGAAGACACTGTGTGGCATGAATTTATTGAGAGATACTTGAAGACACAATGGGGCAAAAATTATATAGATTTATAAAACTAGACCATGAATTTAACAACGGAACATAGTTTTTCCCCCTAATCGTCCGAATCCCAGGCGCGTGTTTTTCAAAGATTGTTCTCTTGTAAGATGTGCATAGGTAAGCGTTTAGTTAAGCAGAGACCGAAACACTACATATTAAGTACAACTTGAAGATATCACTCGAGCCCTGAGCATTGTCTGATTCTCTTAGGAAACCACAGTCCTTGAACTATCAGCCTGGCATGACCACATCAGTGTGAGTTCTTGATTCTTGATTCTTGAGCCTGTCTCTTCTTATCTCGGTGCCGTTCACCAAAGCGTTACCAGCCAACACATCGGCTCTTTCGTTTCCCCTGACCACAGCATGACCAGGACAGTAAATCCATGTAATGCTCTGCGCATTGTTGAGAAGAGTGACCCATTCCGTTCAGATCATACACTTTTCGATCTTGCGCAGCATACTTTAAGAGTTCAATAGAATCACGGAGTCTGTTGGTGGATGCGTCGCCAGCCAAGTGAGAGCTGCTGTCACCGCTTCTATTTCCATGCTCATACTCGATGTTGTAGTGGGATAGGCCGCTGACTTCTCAGCTAATTTCTTGCCATTTTGGTAGGCCACTGGGAGGCCAGTGTGAGTGTTTAGAGCTTTGACAAGAGTGGACACTGCAGGCAATACGAAAGAGAGAAAAACGAAAGATGAAAGATAGCTTTACTCTCACTTCAAGAACTTCTTTATTCCTGTTCACAAAGCAACAGTTTTTTTACGAATCTGGAGTGGATGTGAGGGCTTAAAAATATACCAAACCTAATTGATTTTTCCAAACCTATGATTATCAAATTGATTTTTCCAAACCTATGATTATCAAATTAATTTTCCAAACCTATTATAGTCGGATTAATTTTTCCAAACCTATGATAATCTGATTGATTTTTCCAAACCTATTATGATCTTTACTTGCGATGGAGGAGCACCATCATCAGTATTCCTTAGAACTATGTTTATAGCATTCATTTCAAATGTTCATATTTTCTTTTCCATTTGGATGCCATTGCTCAAGTTATGTAACAATAAGTCAATACTGGAAAGATAAAACTTCTTAACAGTTGCAACATTGCTTGTTTATGTACTCTTTGCCGTAGATTTCATATTACATGTGTTCTGTGAATCATCTATGTTCCTTCAGCGCCGAATACGATGCATAGTGCAGAAACCAGAGCTCTCCCGTTCTAGCGATGTGATGCTATTGTGTTTAATTCTTGTATGTTGTTGAGACCCATAGTCATACCCTCTTTGATAGTTGTTCATTATCTGGTACCCATTTTAATGCTTATAGTGGCCGCCTGTAGTGCTTATGTTTGTCATGATAATTTTTCATCTTTTTCTGATCTCTGTTGGCCAATCTCATGTGTTTTTTTTACTTGACCTGGTGCAGTCAAAGGAATTAACGTCAATCTCATGTGGTTTTTTTATTTGCCTGGTGTAGTCAAAGGAATTAACGTCAATCTCATGTGTTATTTGTAGTGGACCTGGTGTAATCTATGGAACTAATGTTTTCTAGTTGTTCGTTGCCAATAGTTACTGTAGGCGTGAGCTAGTTTATTCTAACACTTATGACAAATACGATTATTTCAATAACATATTGATATCACAAAAACACAGTGGATGTACTAATATATCAGTGTTTTGATGGTAAAATAAGAAACATGAACGAAATGCATACCCACACACTCACCCACACATGATACATATTCACACACACACACTCATACCGACACAAACCCACTCACTCCTCACATCACACATACACATCCACTCATCCACTCACCTAAACAAACACCGATACATGTCCATTCACTAGCCTACACACCGACACATACCTACCCACTCACCCACACAAACACCGATACATATCCACTCACTCGCCCACGTACCGATACATACCCACCCATTCATACCCCGGACAAACACCGATAAATATCCATCCATTCACCCAGACACCGACACATGCCCACCCACACACACTAATACATCATACTAAACCACATAGACATATATCCAAACAATCACCCACACATAAACCGACACATAAACATCCAATAATCCACACACACAACGACATATATCCACCCACTCTCCCACACAGACACTGAAACATACTCACCCACATACACCGACATATATCCACCGAATCACACACGAACACTGACACATACCAAATTACACACACACACACACCGCAACCTATCAACCAACACACCTACACGCGCAAACAGAAACATACCCAACCACTTACCCACACATACACCGACACATACCCACCCAATCACCCACACACCCACCGACACATACATACACATCGACACATACCCACCCAATCACCCTAACACACACCACCACATATCCACCCTCTCACACATAACGACACATACCCACCCATACAAACAATACTCGCACACACGCCCACATACCCATACACTCACGCACACACTCACACATACAACACACCGACACATGCTCGTCCACTCACCCACACCGACGCATACCCATCCACTCACGCACATACTCACACATACAACACACCGACACATGCTCGTCCACTCACCCACACACACACACCGACACATACCCATCCACTCACGCACACACTCACACATACAACACACCGGCACATACAACACACCGACACATGCTCATACACTCACCCACAACACACACCGACACATACCCATCCACATCCACTCACACATACAACACACCGACACATGTTCATCCACTCACACACACACCGACACATACCCACCTGTACTATAAAAATAAGCGCGTCCAAGTTTCACACAAATGGGAATATTGATTTAGAATAAATGTCCGACATCTGCAAGTTATGGAAACATTGGTAAATGTCCGACGTATGTTTCGTCTCCGAATGTAACCAAACCGAACAAAAGCGTTGACATGAAGACGCTCACGTTTATATCTTTTAGCTGTCTCCTTATTTGAGCACTCATAGTGTCCTCGCCATCCCGTCTCATACTTAACGTTGCCTGCGCACAAATACAAGTCTATCTTGACGGAATCGTGTCACGCATGAAACTGAATGCCCAACCAAATATAGCTCACTAAACTAAATGTGTTCAACTCAGGTTTTTATTCACTCAAACCCTAATCTATTGTATATACGTGACTTTCAATAGAAGGCCCACCAACAAAATTCAAACCCGCCTTTTGGGTCATATTTTTGTATTATTCCCATGCAATTTATTAGTCGTTGTTAGCAAACAACATACAATATATAAATAGTAACCAACGAAATCACAGCTATAATAAAAAAAACATCACGTAGGAAGGCTGATTCTACTTTGTTTTGTTTCTGCAATTAAGTCTTATTTTGTGTAAATATGTATATCTACATTTATTCTAAATGTGGTAATTGCCTAAATCCTGATTTGTGAATTTTTTTTATTATAATGATTTTGGCGCGCAAAATTAATTTGGTCAGTTCAAGGGAGAAAACAATCTTTCCATTGACAGAAAGTGATTATTTTTCCAAGATGCAGAACTTGACTGGCATGCCTGTTCTATGTTTATTTTCTTTGTTTATTAGAAATTACAAGCAGTCTATCTTGTGTTTCCTATGTGCAATGAAGGTCTATCTCTGGATCTTTTTTTTTCCTAATCTAAATGAATCCAACGGCTCTCAATGATAGACAATGTTTTGCAAAGTAACTGTCAACTCAGGGGGTTATATGTTAATGTTTGTATACATTGTGCCGTGATTAGAGCCTAGTTTGGTACAAGATGTGGCCTGGTCACAGACCGATAGTGTACAGATGACAAGAGCCATGTGTGGTGCAGAATGTTGGCCTGGTCACAGACCGATAGTATCCAGATTCAACAATATATCTTACGACAGAAGAGCCTCCAAGGATACAAGGTAATAGTCAGTTGTCAGACCATCCTCATGGCAGTTCGGACTAGTCTATAGAAGATTTGATCTCATATTCAGTATGTCCTTCAGCATGTGATAACTAATGTCCTTCAGCATGTGATAACTAATGTCCTTCAGCATGTGATAACTAATGTCCTTCAGCATGTGATAACTGACTGTTCCTGTTCTGTGTTAGTGAGAACTCCTCTTTTGATTCCTATATGCCACTCATTTCTTGCAACACCACGCCTACACTCCCGGGTCCTGCATATTTTAGCCATAAAGATGGAAGAAGGAATATGTCCCATATCTGCCAACTGTTTCAGCTCTATGATTGCATTTAAAATATCAGCACTATAACACTAGTTACGGTGATCATGCTGACAAATCTGTCTGCTCTTTCATTTCCCCTAACATCCACGCACCCAGATACAAAAATGAAGGTAACTCTCTTAAGAAATATTTCATTAACGACCCCAACCCCTGACGACGTAAATAGTCCAAAAATCTTTTGAACATTCTCAAAGAATCAAACTCAAAGAATCAGTTAGAAAACAGATACCTGCTGCACTTGGGTCTCCAACTATAAGATTGTCCTTGCTACCGCCATCACCTCCACATCGTCATACTACTAGTGTTTGTATAGATATTACCACTTTCTTCTCTGATACACTTTCCTCGGCACTAAGCCGTGAATGTTCAATCACTGCGCTGCGCGTGTGCTGAACGATAGACATATCAGTGTAGACAATAATATTCCCATCTGATGAACTCCAGCTGACTAGAGCCTGGACTTCTTAATCTGTATTCACTGGAATATCATTGTGAAGTTTCCAGAAACGTTTGAAAATCACTTCAATGGAAGTTGTAAACTTGATTGACTTACTTTTCCAATCTTATCCAGGTTCCTGATAACCTCATGCGCCCTGCCTAGCCATGACTGGCCCATCATTAATCTGTTTCCATTGATCTTGTCAAGGTCATCATGTATCATCTAGTGGATGGTTCTTGTTAGCACCACTGATGCGCAGATATGGACGAGCATAACAAATATCGGCTCTTTGCGTCATGGTAGAATAATGCAACAAGAAGAGCGTTGCGACTATTTCAGTATCTCTGGAACATTCAAGAATGATACGCATCGCTTCAGTCTGTATACTGTCAAGTCTATCAATCTGCGCTAGGATTGCTGATGCATTTTCTACCACAGACACCACTAATACTTGATATAGCACCAAAGCATACTCTACCACAGACAGTGCTAGAACTTTATATAGCACCAAGGCATACTCTACCACAGACAGTGCTAGAACTTTATATAGCACCAAGGCATACTCTACCACAGATAGCACTAGCACTTGATATAGCACAAGGCATACACTACCACAGGAAGACAGCACAATATAAACGTAAACTTGTGACAGCTGAAATGGCATGCCTACGCAGAATCCTAGGAATATCGCTAAGAGACAGTGAGGAATGAGGACATGAGACAACAAATCGGCACCACACCAATCTTGGGATGTATTAAGAGACATCAGATCAAATGGTTTGCAGACATCAGCAGACTACCATCAGACACTATACCACAGCAAGCTATGCTACACAGATACAGTGAAGGCAGATGTAGAGACCAACCACGAAAACGATGGACCACCGAAATAAAAGAGGTGACAAATTCCACAATATACTCCACACACAAGAGGGCCGTCTCCAGAAATCTCTTCTACCCCTAACGCTGGAAGACAACAAAGGGTTTAGCAAATAGATAGACGGACGGACGGGCGGGCAGGCGGACGGACAGACAGACAGATATACGGACAGACGGATATACAGATAGATTAGATAGGTAGGGAGGTAGGTAGGTAGGTAGGTAAGTAAGTAGGCAGGTAGGTAGGTAGGTAGAGAAATTGTACCACTTCAAATATTGCACCGAATACAGCCTTAAATACCGTCTGTCCTGTGTTCAAGAGTAAAAAAATAGTGCAATTTCATGCTTAAATCATGCAAATTGTATGATAAACTAATCATATGTAAATGACGTCATATAATTGACTAAAACATCTTTAAAATGTGTGTGAAATGTGTTTTGACAGGTACACTTTTGATCTATATCGCACATAAACGAAAATTGAAACCAATAGTTGCATTTTCATGAAAATTGTAATTCATTGGGGCTATAACATTTTACGTTCACACACAAAATTTCAATAAATTGCATTATATATTTGCTGAGGTCTATCTATAATTGCCTTCTTGTTGAGATGCACCATTTTGAAGTTGGACATAGCTAGTGAAACGTGCTATAGACATCTCTTGTCTTATTATATTATTTATAACCATTCTATCGGAATAAAACAAAACAATACAATAATGATAAACTATCGTATTGGAATATAATATGAACCAACAATATAATCCTTCTACTTTCCTACTCAAATCGATTCATCGGATCATCTTCCTAAGTTATCGAGCGGTGAACATCTTTTTCAGCTTTGCTGTCATATATTTTAAGCGGTCTTTTTTTTTTTTTTTTTTTAAAGACGGCTCAATATTAAGGATTAATTGTAATTTCGATGGAGAAATTGAAGAATATAGCGCTGTCTCATCTGTTGTGTCCATATCTGTTCAATTAGTCATTTTATGTTCATGAATTTGTTATATTTCTATATAATTGAGTGATTTTAGCTGTTAGGGGCCTACATTATGTTTAGTGAACCCAGAACGTCTTAGAAGGTATTTAGAATAAATTATAGTGTATGGAAGTGAATCATGGACAATTAGAATACATGAAATAATATAGAATCAGTAGAGATATGTGTCCGGTTCTGTGTCGGGGAAGTATGTTGATTTTCCATCACATGTTGATGATGAGCTTTTGTTATATTCACTTTATTAATTTAAGTTTGTTTTATATCTCTGACTGTGAGTTGTACATTGTTGGTATTCTATCTGCTAAGATCCTTGGACACGCCATTAATGGGCATTCCAGATTATGTTTGATTTGTCCTTGTTTTTCTAGGAAATCCCCGTTGTTGAGATGTTGCATTACTTTTTTTTATTTCCACAAGATGTGCGCCTGTCTTTATTATAAAGCTCCATAAATCCCTGTTGCGTGCATTGTCTTCCCGTGTGTCGTGATTTAGGTGACTTTCAATGAGGTCTTTAATTCGTTCTTGTAGCGCTACTTTTGTCCACCTTCAGAGTGTATGCCCTTCGGCAGCTTTTCCTTGGTAGGCGATAATCTTGCATGCGTACTACTTGAGCTGCCCAACGAATCTGTGACTATCAGAAAAGTGTCGATGCTGGATACAAGCGTTGTAAATGGCAGTGGTATCTGGAATCCTGCCTTGCCATCGGATGTTCATAACATTTCTGATTCAGGCTGTGTGGAAGTAATTGAGTTTCCTCACATGTCTGTATACGGTCTAGACTTCACCAGCGTATAGCAGGCATGGAATTCAGTTTCCAACACAGGTACTTGTGCATCTGGAGCCTTCAGAAATCAACGACAACCTACATGTTGTAAATATTGTCTAGAAAATTGCTAAAGCCGAAAAATTCGCTGAACAAATCTTGTTTTATATCTTGTTTTATATCTTGTGATAAAATCTTATTTTATATCTTGTTTTATATCTTGTTTTATATCTTGTTTTATATCTTGTTTTATATCTTGTGATAAAATCTTATTTTATATCTTATTTTATATCTTATTTTATATCTTATTTTATATCTTGTTTTATATCTTGTTTTATATCTTGTTTTATATCTTGTGATAAAATCTTGTTTTATGTCTTGTTTTATATCATGTTTTATTTCTTGTGATAAAATCTTATTTTATATCTTGTGATAAAATCTTATTTTATATCTTGTGATAAAATCTTGTTTTATATCTTGTGATAAAATCTTGTTTTATATCTTGTGATAAAATCTTGTTTTATGTCTTGTTTTATATCATGTTTTATTTCTTGTGATAAAATCTTATTTTATATCTTGTGATAAAATCTTATTTTATATCTTGTGATAAAATCTTGTTTTATATCTTGTGATAAAATCTTGTTTTATATCTTGTGATAAAATCTTGTTTTATATTTTGTTTTTTATCTTGTGATAAAATCTTATTTTATATCTTGTGATAAAATCTTGTTTTATATCTTGTGATAAAATCTTGTTTTATATCTTGTGATAAAATCGTGTTTTATATCTTGTGATAAAATCTTGTTTTATATCTTGTGATAAAATCTTGTTTTATATCTTGTATAAAATCTTGTTTTATATCTTGTTTTATATATTGTGATAAAATCTTGTTTTATATCTTGTGATAAAATCTTGTTTTATATCTTGTGATAAAAATCTTGTTTTATATCTTGTGATAAAATCTTGTTTTATATCTTGTGATAAAATCTTGTTTTATAGAAGATTGTTGAGATCACTTAACAGGCCTATAGATAAGGTAGTGTGTGTGTGGGGTGGGGGGTTTCAATCCCCCTCTTAGGAAATAAAAACATGAATTTTAGTAATACGAATTTAGGCAAAACAGGTACCGCCCCAACCCCTCGTCGTTAGAGATTTTTTTCTTTATAAAACGAAGTTCACCAAAAATCTTAAGCGTACGCAGAAATTGCACATAAAGAAATTGCACACGAAGAAATTGCACCGTGTGCAGAGAAAAAAGTGTTATGAAGATATCTTGAAAGAAGTTAATTCAAAAGAGAGCTAAGCTGCTTACCCGTATCTGAAAGAGACAGACAATACACATTCTTAGGATGTATTACGAGAAGAGGAACGATGGAGCACATCCTGACAACAGGCAAGTTGAAGAGCAAGAGAGGTAGGGGAGACAAATACAAAAAATGCTGGAGAGCCTGGCATTGTAGCACGGGAGAATATCGATAACATGAGACATAAGTCAGTTGATAGATATAACCAGTACACACGAGACATAAATCAGTTGATAGATATAACCAGTACACACGAGACATATGTCAGTTCACAGATATAACCAGTACACACGAGACATATGCCGGTCGATAGATATAACCAGTACACACGAGACATATGCCGGTCGATAGATATAACCAGTACACACGAGACATAAGTCTGTTGACAGATATAACCAGTACACATGAGACATAAGTCTGTTCACAGATATAACCAGTACACACGAGACATAAGTCTGTTCACAGATATAACTAGTACACACGAGACATAAGTCAGTTCACAGATATAACCAGTACACACGAGACATAAGTCAGTTCACAGATATAACCAGTACACACGAGACATAAGTCAGTTCACAGATATAACCAGTACACACGAGACATAAGTCAGTTCACAGATATAACCAGTACACACGAGACATAAGTCTGTTGACAGATATAACCAGTACACACGAGACATAAGTCTGTTGACATATATAACCAGTACACACGAGACATAAATCTGTTGACAGATATAACCAGTAAACACGAGACTTGTCTGTTGAAAGATATGATAACCAATGTCATACGGCATGGACTACAAGAAGAAGTGCATCTAGTCACATATGCTAGATGAACATCTGTGTAGGCGACTTATGTTGTAAATTTATGTATGAGAGTTGTGTAGGAGATTTATGTAGGAGAGTTGCGTAGAAGTGTTCCGTGGGTTAGTTCTGTAGGAAAGTTGTGTAGGAGAGTTGTGTATGAGATTTATGTAGGAGTTTATGTATAAGAGTTGTGGAGGACAGTTCTGTAGGTGAGTTGTATAGGAGACTTGTGTAAGAGAGTTGTATAGGAGAGTTGTGTAGGCGAGTTGCATATGTGAGTTATTCATGTAAGTTGTAGGTGAGTTGTGTAGGAGAGCTGTTTAGACATGTTGTGTACGAGAGATGTGTATGAGACTTGTGTAGGAATATACAAGTTTGTGTACAGTTGTTGATATGCTTATATATATGTACATGCGTGTGAATATATGTACGTGTGTGTGTGAATATATGTACATGCGTGTGAATATATGTACGTGTGTGTGAATATATGTACATGCGTGTGAATATATGTACGTGTGTGTGAATATATGTACGTGTGTGTGAATATATGTACGTGCGTGTGAATATATATATTAATGGATGATGATGAAGATGATCGATCTGAAACGTTTCCTGTCTCAAATGGAATAAAGGAAAGTGGTATTTTTAGCTCCTACCTTATTTAGCATCATGTTTTCTGCTATATTTGATGATGCTTTCAGAGATATGGACTTGGGAGTACACATCGTATATCGCATCGATGGAACATTGTACCATCTTTAGCGGCTCCGAACAAAAACCAAAGTCAAATCACACACAATCAGGGATCTCCTATTTGTTGATGACTGTGCCCTAATTGCCAAACCTGAGGGTGATCTACAAAGCATTATAGACATATTCTCCCAAATCTGTACCAACGTTGCTGGGCTTACTGTTAACACAGAAAAAACAGAAGTCATGTTACAACCAGCACCTGCAAAAGCTATCTCGAGCCCTGCATAAAGGTAAACGGTGTAGCACTGAAAGTTGTGAATAGATTCATATACCTAGGTAGTACGTTATCACAAAATGCCAACTTTGGTAATGAAGTGTATACAAGGGTTGTCAAGCAAGTAGCACTTTCGGCAGATTGTAGGTAAATGTTTGGCGTAGTAATGGGATTAGTCTACATTGTGAGCTGAAAGTTTAAAGTGTGGTGGTACTCCCAGTGCTGTTATATGCTAGTGAAACATGGATTGTGTATAGACGTCATGTAAGAAAATGTAATCACTTTCACACAACTTGTCTCAGAAAAATTATGAACATCAGATGGCACGACAAGATTTCTGATACCACAGTCCTTGACAGATCTGGTATCCCTAGCATTAACACTGTTCAGATGCAGACCTACATGTCGCTCTACAGTCAAAAAAGCGCACCATCTTGTGAAAAGAGGAGAAATGCTGCAACCCAACAGCGGAGAGTAGCTAGAAAGTCACGGATGGACCAAAATCCGTCTACAGTGGTAATTCTACGCCCGAACTGTCCAAGGACATTTGTGGCTCGAATAGGGCTCATTAGCAATCTACAAACTTATTGGCATGGGCATGTCTTTAACTGAATTTCAAAAATGGATACCACAAATGGTCATCATCATCATGTGATGAGCGAACACCATATATTATTACCAACTTTTAATGTATTGTTATAGGTATTCTGCAAATATAATGATACACTATAGCCCACAATTCTCATCAGATCAACCTGTAGACTGTATCGGTGATTAAGATGTCTGATCCAATGTCTTCTGTTCTCGTAATTTGGTCAATCTGTAGACGGATGCTGGAATTGTTTGATCATGTAACCCACATGCGCAAGTCACTCTTAGTGTGCAACTTGTAAATCGGTTTTATGTCCGTAGTTCTGGATTGTGTGCACGTAAATTCAAGTAGGAAACATGAGGATAAATGAAAATAATTCTTAATGCTGACAGGAATTTAACAAGGTCCGTTCTATCGGTACCTAATCGTCTTTAAACTCAGGTAAACTGGTTTTCCGTAATTGACCAACCATATCTATCACAAGGTAATTCCGGTCAGCTTTAAGAATTGTGGAATTTGTGCGAGGAGTGTTAAATTTAATCTTCGATAACTTCTGACAAAACAGGCACCTGCTAAGTTAAGATGGGATATTGGTCTCTGTACACAATCTGAAAAAATTATGGATCACTGGAGAGGGAAAACAAACACTAAAAGGAACCAGTTCTGGGTATGAGGCACACGTACCTAGAGGAAAGATACAATTAACAAAAGTCATTATTCAAAAAGAGAATCTATTCATCCCATGTCGCACTTGGGCCCTTAAAAACTTTACCAAGAATAGAAGACTATATATACAGAGCATAGTCAAAAACAGAAGACTCTCTATATATACAGAACATAGTCAAAAATATAAGATTAAATATATATAAAACAGTCAAAAATATAAGATTATATTATATATATATAGAGAGAGAACATAGTTTGTTTGTTTGTTTTTCGTTCGCTCCATTGTAACCATCACGGATATCCGTGCGATTTCCGCCGGGAGCGTGATTACGTTGTGCCACCGTTATGCGCCTTGTAGGCCTAGCACATCCGATTTCGGCATGCCTTGACAATTCGGGTGGGCTACCCTTAGCCTGTGACAGCCTCTATATCTGTCTTCAGGCACGCGTAGTGGAGACTCTTCGCCCAGACGATTTTTTTTTTTGCTCTCGTCTGACTGGAACGAGGTGTTCCACTGTCTATGAACTTGCCTCGTGTAATTGGACGTGCTGTGCCTGTGCCCATTGGGTACCGAACCGTTTCTCATCCGTGAGCCTGGTTCCTTAAGGGGAAGAACTCAACAGATGAGTTGGACCCTGGCTCTTTATCCTCTTAGCCGAGGTGTCATTCACCGACATCGTGTACCCCTTGTCCAAGTTCGAGTCTCACACCACGCGTTTGAGAGCAAGGCGTTCTCGAGCTGAGCGTCCTTGTCCCAATAGCGCCTGAGCCCATCAGGTACTGAACCCTTTCTCTCTTCAAGTGTATTTCCGGTGTAGGAAAACCTGACAGTAGAGTTGCGCCAGGGCTAAATCGTTGTCCCTTTTGTGCCTGAGCGCATCGAGTACGGAACCCTTTCTCTTCGCGAGCATATTTCCGGTTTAGGAAGGCTCGATATTAGAGTTGGATTAGGTCTTCTTGCTTTACCAAACGCCAATGAATGGGTCTGGGTCTCTGTCTGTAAGGAACACAGGTAACTAGAAGCCCGTCTCGAGCTGACGGAGCTTGTAGTTCCCTTTTCCTAGGAACATTTCATTTCTATTTGCAGTTCGCGCTGCCCTCTAGCGCTGTTCTGCCCTTTCATTGTTTCATTGTACTCGGTATGAAATATATTTGTCTCTCGCCATGCATCTACCTTTTTTTGCATTTTACATTGGCCGCCCCTCCAATGTTCGGACTGGACTGACTAACTTCACTGTATGTCGACAGTGTCGCTATATGTGGTGCTGCTGGTGGTGTTGGAGATATTGTCTGTCTCTTGTGTAGTCAAATCTCTTTCCATCTGCTATCTCCACATTCTCGGACACGATCCCCAAATGATTTTGCCAGAATCAGCACGAGCTGCTGTATTTATGTTTCCAGGGTGCACCGCGTGGAGGTACATTTGGGATCTTGGTTATCTGCTAACCCTGGGTCCGCCTAGAGCAATGCGTTCCCTTTGCACCCCAGAGAACATAGTCAAACATTTAGTAATTAGAAACTGCAGTCACATTGTGCACCATATGGTCAACAAATACAGAAACATATTGGGGAAAAAAACAAATATAAAAATGGTAAAATTTTAAATAAAATGTGTTAATTGTATATTTCTTCTAGGTATGTGGGCCTCATACTCAAAACTTGTTCCTTTTAGCTTTTATTTGTCAAAATAGCATAGAATGTTTATCCCTACTTTGATAAAGGCCTTTTAATCGAAACCTGGACTGTGTATCGCTCAACGTAAAACTGCTATTTAACCACAACATAAGACATACGCTGACCTAGATCTAAATGTTCTAAAACAATAAGATGACCTAGATCTAGTGTCCTAAACCAATTAGTATTGAATGATGATTACGCCCGTGTGTTGCCGGGTCCTGACAGGGGAACAAAGAATAGCAACACTGTTTACCTTCCACGCATGTCGTAAAAGGCGACTAAGGAGTTTATGGGATGGAGTTGGCTGTCCCATCCCATATAGGGTCAGTGACCCAAAGCCATGCTGAAGTCGGATGTGTCAGACTGAAAGGCGCAGATATCGCAGCAATGCTGTAAACTATAACACAACGCATTCCGTTCTCCGGACTACATCCTGCTAATCTGCAGGAGTTTGAGAACGAACGCAGAAGAAGAAGAAGAATGATGATTAGTATTTCATAATGACTATCCGAAATCGTCTTGGACTAAAGCATATACAGATGGATCAACGTGGGTGGCAGTGGGAAATGGTGATGAGGGAATTTATGTAGAATGATCCAATAAAAACTCGAGAAATCAATAGCCGCTGATGTTCATTCTACCAATGTCAAGACAGGATGTGAAACTATCACAGAAGCAATTCATTTCCTGCCAGAATCATCCCTCCTGGAGGAAACCAAGATAGTGATCCTGACCGATGCCAAATCTGCCTTGCAGGCCCTTTAGGAACCCAACCACATTCCACCAGAACGCTTTATAATCACTCCTATCTCAACTAAACAACCAAGCACAAGAATCAGTTTTCCATTGGATTACATGTCATTCCAAAATCGCGGGAAATGAAATATCTGATCGACTAGCCAAATCTGAAAGTCACTGTTCACAACATTAGAGGATTCGGGATCTTTGCAGATATGGAGTCCATCATCAAAGCTCGCAATAAATATGAACTGAAACTCAACTCACACATGCAACAAGAAAGACAATGTCATTCAGCTCGTAGGAGTCAGGTGTTTCTAAAGGCCACTTCCTAATTGAAAACAGACCACAACAGACTTAAAATGTATGGAAGGCTTGGAATTGGCGACACGGATATGTATTCCTATGGACAATATAAAGAAAACAAAGAACATATTTTTATGACTCCAACAGGAGAACGAGAGAATTCTAGAAGAAGAAATGGAAAGACATTCCCAGACAACTTCAGCACCAACCTACGGACTGATTAACCTGATAAGAACATGAAACAGCAAAGTGATATGATCAGATGACTACAAAACCAGACTAGCTAAAATATGATGACAAACACATCATTAGCTGATTCAAAAGTAAGCAAACAGGAAGCTATTATGAGAGATCTCGGTTCGTTTCTAAGATATTTGGCGTGAAAAGTCTTGTCCGGATATATAACTCGTACTCTTTCAGCTTCGTCTATTTGTCAGATGTCTACACAGCTAGGACATCTAATTTTCTTGTAGTACATGTTTTACTAGTCCTCTTATTTTCTTTTCTTTATGAAACCGTTCATTTTTCTTTTATTAATTAGAGACTAGGAAACTACAAATGTAGCATATTTATAAATGTCAACTGTACTAGAGAAAGTGGGTTCATGAAAATCTTGAATCATCATGTTTAATCCACGTTCTCTTGCATGCCAGGCTGCACTTTGTGCTTTTATTCCTCTTCATTTTCAATCTGGATTTAATGTTTCACATACGGCTGGTGAATATATTATATATAGATCAGTAGTTCTCGAACTATTTGTGCCGAGCTTTTAAAAAATGTTATTGGCTGGTAATTCTTGCATTATATGAGATATGAGAACCATATCGATTTATCACGTCTCTTCTGTCAGTGACCTCTCAAAGTTCATGATTTTCTCATTAATTGCGGCATCATCAACATGTGCCGGCCCAGCAACGAAGATTGCTTCAACGAACCCCCTCCCAAACCTCCCAACATCCTCTATCTTTTGCTGTGGTATTACCCTCTGCAAGATTGTAACCTGATTATCTCTTGACGCCCCCCCCCCCCAACAGCACGTGTATCTATGCCAACCTCGTGATCGCCTCCCCTTCAACTCTACCCTTATGTAAAGTCTTGAATAAGGTGTCATTGATTTTAGAAATGTTTAAATTTCTCAGTAAATATCGAAACATGACAGGTAAACAGTCTAAGACAGATACGCAAAACAATTACATATTTTGTCACATTGTCCGCTCTTACAAGCTGTAATGCAGTCAACCAAATGTTACATTGTCCGCTCTTACAAACTGTGATGCAGTCAACCAAATGTTACATTGTCCGCTCTTACAAGCTGTGATGCAGTCAACCAAATGTTACATTGTCCGCTCTTACAAGCTGTGATGCAGTCAACCAAATGTTACATTGTCCGCTCTTACAAGCTGTGATGCAGTCAACCAAATGCAATAGTCACTGTAGAGATTCTGCTGTTCCCTTTGGTATCGATGTCATCGACTATGGAGAGAGTACTGCCAAGATAAGGGAATATGTCGACTGGTAGGGGACAAGTGTTATTGTGTGGACTGGTAGGAGACAAGTTTTATTGTGTGGACTGGTAGGGGACAAGTGTTATTGTGTGGACTGGTAAGAAATAAGTGTTATTGTGTGGACTGGTAGGGGACAAGTGTTATTGTGTGGACTGGTAGGGGACAAGTGTTATTGTGTGGACTGGTAGGAGACAAGTGTTATTGTGTGGACTGGTAGGAGACAAGTGTTATTGTGTGGACTGGTAAGAAATAAGTGTTATTGTGTGGACTGGTAGGAGTCCATTGTTATTGTGTGGACTGGTAGGGGCAATTGTTATTGTGTGGACTGGTAGGGGACAAGTGTTATTGTGTGGACTGGTAGGGGACAAGTGTTATTGTGTGGACTGGTAGGGGACAAGTGTTATTGTGTGGACTGGTAGGAGACAAGTGTTATTGTGTGGACTGGTAGGGGACAAGTGTTATTGTGTGGACTGGTAGGGGACAAGTGTTATTGTGTGGACTGGTAGGAGACAAGTGTTATTGTGTGGACTGATAAGAAATAAGTGTTATTATGTGGACTGGTAGGAGGCCATTGTTATTGCGTGGACTGGTAGGGGCAATTGTTATTGTGTGGACTGGTAGGGGACAAGTGTTATTGTGTGGACTGGTAGGGGACAAGTGTTATTGTGTGGACTGGTAGGGGACAAGTGTTATTGTGTGGACTGGTAGGAGACAAGTGTTATTGTGTGGACTGGTAAGAAATAAGTGTTATTGTGTGGACTGGTAGGAGTCCATTGTTATTGTGTGGACTGGTAGGGGCAATTGTTATTGTGTGGACTGGTAGGGGACAAGACTTCTTCTGGTTAGAAAGATCTTGTCCAGAAGACGAAATGCATTCTGTCATTGTTTGCAGCAGGGTTGCGGTCTTTTCACCTGACATATATGACTTCAACGTGGCTTTTTTGTCACTTTGACAAACGGGATTGGATAGCTAACTTCACCCCCAATTATCCTGAACTGTCCCTTACAGTATGCATGACTGGTTATCCGTTGCAATTCTTTACTCCCCTTTTCCCTACAGGCAACACACGGGCGAATAATAAGTATTTCTCAATACGTACATATAGCTAGGTATAAGCAGCATATATATATATATATATATATATATATATATATATATATATATATATATATATATATATATATATATATATATATATATATATATATATATATATATATATATATATATGCATACTCTTATACACAGTGCAGAATTTAACTATAAGCTATAGCTTATAAAGGGCCCCATATCTCAAATAGCTTAGGGCCTTATCAAGTCTAAATCCAGCGCTGCTTATACAATTAGTAAGTAGTTTATTATTATAATCAATCAATCAAGTGACATGTCGAGGAGTGGCGTACGCGATCATGATTCTCCACAAATCTCTGTCTCTTGTGTTGTTAACAAGTTCAGTTAGTGATATTTTTGTGTGCCACATTGACTATCCATCCACAAATTTCTCTCTTTGTTTTCTTCTGTCTCTACTCCCCTTGAGCTTCCCGGTTGTTACTAAATGTTCAAGTTTTGCTCTTCTTATCACATGTCCCTAAAAATCTTGATTGTCTGCTTTTAATTTTCGCTATAATTTGTCTTTTTACTCCAGCATCTCTGAGAACTTCTACATTAGTTTTCTTGGCTGTCCAGCGAATTTTTATCACTTCTCAAAAACCACATCTCAGTTTCCTCCAGCTCATCTTGAGCTCTTTTTTTTATTTACCGTCCATACTTCTTATCCATAAAGAACAATTAGTTCAATATAGCATCCTAGAACTCGAATTGATACACTCCATTGCATACAATGTTTCTCATATTTTGAAGTGCTGATTTGGCATGTGCTATCCTGCTATTTATCTCATTGGAGCACCTGCCATCTGATGTTAAAATGTTGCCAAGATACTTGACTTTATCCGCTTGATTTAATTTTGCATCATTGAGAATATTACTTCATCTTGGTGGTGTGTATTTATTTGAAACAACTATTACTTTTGTTTTCTTCTTGTTTAAACTAAGGCCTTCGTTTTCCCTTTCTTGTATTAACATTGTTAGAATATCTAAATCATTAACTGATTCAGAGAATAAAGAAGGTATTATATTTATTTATTGCAGTCTTGCCTTGTATGGTATGAACAAATACAGCAGGAGATAGCTACACAATATGTAAATTGTTTTCTGACTGATAATACGATAAACCTCATTTATATATATTATGAGATTTCACAATAGAGTAAACTTCATTCTAATGAGGGAATCTCAGATAATATTATAATGAGGTTTACTCTATTGTGAAATCTTGCTCATTTTAGTCCGTCATATTTATGTTCGTTTCCTTTCTACGTATATTTACGTATTTCCTGTCCTTCCGGCATCTCATTTATATATTTTTGTTGGATACTTTTGTGTGTTGTGATAATTTCCATTTGTCGTCTTCTGGTGATTTTTGCATATCTTGATAAATACCATTTGGTTGAAACGTTCAATATGTTTTGTTTATTGTAATTTGTATGTTTTCTTGTGTGCACATCATTACCCACTAGTTTTAGTGATAGTCAGTCGTGTTTGAGTGAAACTATTATAAAAACATGTGTTTTACGTAAGTACAATTATAATATTAACTGAGATTTCACAATAGAATAAACGTCATTCTAGTTTAGTGAGAATCTCCTGAGTTTATTCACACTGGGCATTAAATCAGAAAAAAATATTTTATCAATTGAACAAGCATTAATGCAATATTCTTCACTATGTTAATTTACGTAAAATTGTCATTTAATTTCAATTACCAAACACACTGGCATAGGAAGAGCTTGAATTTTGTCAACCTTCCCTTAGAACCAGTCAGAGAGGAACAGTTTGAATTCGCGAAGCCCGTTAATGTCATAGACCACAGGCCTAATAATTACAGTGACATGCCGTTGTTTGTAAATATCTATTTTATTATTAAAATGCGGTATCGTTTAGTAAACATATGCTACTGTTTCATTTAGTTAACTAGATTTTGTGAAAGGTTAACGTGTTCAAAAGTCAGTTTAATTTGACAGTGTTTGAACGTGAGAAATATTGAATAATAATAATAAGACCCGTCTGGGTAGGAAGGTTGCCATAATGGAGACATCAGCACGAAAAAGATCTCCAAACATCTCTGTTCTCGGTCATTCAGATGCATGTAGAAAAATCATTCCTAGGTGTTATCAATCCAGGATTTTCTCTGCTCCTCTTCTCTTATTACCCTCGATTGTTTCCTGCAAAATAACTTCAGAAAGTGAGTTGTGCCACGTTACAAGTCCAAACCAAATAAGTTTACGCCAGAAGTATGGATACAAGTACATACTGACAGGTAGATCCAGGAAAAAGGTAACTTAGTTTTGCTAACACTAGATAACACACACAAGAAACGTTTCGACCAAAAGGCCTTTGTCAATATAGACAGTAAACTTAAAACATATAATAGAAAGCGAACAGTAATAATATCAACGGTCACATAGGTATATGTAGTTTGGATTGACCGGAAGAGGTGAAAAGACACCGGACAAGGAAAATACAAAAATGACAACAAACATGTGACACGAAACAAACAAAAACTATGGATAGACTAAATATATCAACAAACATGTGGCACGAAACAAACAGAAACTATGTAAAGACTAAATTAATCAACAAGCATGTGGAACGAAACAAACAGAAACTATGGAAAGACGAAAGGCATACAAGAGACAGGCGCTCAATAATGCCGTCGGGTTTCAGAGTGCCATATTGATAAATGTAGCGGTTCTCAATCGCCAGACGAGCCCGGTCATCGGAGAAGCACGACTTAATGGCAGTAACCTGAATGTCCTGGGCGCCCCGATGGCCCGTGCCATTAAAGTGGACATCAACAGGCAAACCCGAATGGTTTTTTATGCTGTACAGATGTTCGCAAAATCGGTCTGTGAGCCTCCTGCCAGTTTCACCTATGTATGTCATGGCGCAACGCTTGCATATGATGGCGTAGATGACGTTGCGGGACACACATGTGAAGCTCTCCTCAATTGTGAAGGTGGTTTTAGGGAATGTGACATACCGAATCTGGGTGACATAGGCACACGTGTAGCATTTGCTGCGTTTACATCTGATGGTGCCAAAATGGTTGGGAACGTCAGGCTGGAGGTGACTCCGGACCAGTAGATCCCTGAGGTTCTTGTCACGTCTGTAAGCAACAAGAGGGGGGTTACAGAACACTTCCCGCGTCTCGGGGTCAGAGTGGGAAGGGGAAGGTGACGAAGCAGGGCATGGCGAACGGTTGCGCTATGGGGTGGAAAGTGAGAACAAGCTTAGTCCGGTTAGACGAGGAAGCCTTACGAGTGGTCGAGAGGGTGTCCTTACGGGAGAGACTGCACATACGAAGAAGGGCAGACCTGAGGACAGCCTCAGGATACAGGCGACAGCGGAAGAAAGCTATCATCTCGTAGGCGTTCTCGATAAAGTCATCCTCGCGACTGCACATGCGCCGAAGACGAAGAAGTTGGGAGCATGGAAGGGAATCACAACAGGCAGAGGGATGAGAAGAGGTGTATTGAAGAAAGCTATGAGCATCAGTCGGTTTGTAGTGAACCGATGCGCTAAGACAGAAAGGTTGGACAGTGATAGATATGTCAAGAAAGTTCACATGGGAGGTGGAGATCTCAGATGTGAACTTGATGGCCGGATGAAAATTGTCGATGAATTGTATGAAGCATGCCAAGTCAGCCTCAGACATGTCAGTGATGCCGATCCCATCATCGATGTACCTATGGAATACCGATGAATACCTGGTGCTCAAAGTGGCCCATACGTGTGGGCAATATTGTTTAGTATGTTCTTGTCCATTCCATATTTTAGATTTAGCCATTTTTTAAAAAAAAACTGGTGCCACATTTCCATGATTCGCTGCTGGTCATTGATTGTCTTTCAATTGGTTGTCTGGTTATTGATTTTATTATTTTGGTTGGTTCATATTTATCTTTCCTGTTTCTCATATTCCTAATTTTCGTGCAAAATTTCTTTTGTGCTTGTTTGTATGCCTAATCTGTATTTAATGGTTCGTCATATTTCTTGCCAAGCTTTAGTTTTAGATTCTTTAATGATTTTCTTTGATATTGATTTAGCTGACGTACTCGATATAATCTTCTTGCGATTTGCTTGCAGTCCATCTCTTGAAATTTTGTTTCTTATCTCTTATGGCCTTTTACTTCCTCGTTCCACCATGGTGTTACATTAAGTTTCCTACCTTTATGTTTCATGTATCCACAAGTTCTCCCGCAATTTGCATTAATGTTTTTTTCAATATTTCCCATTCTTCTTCGATTACTTGGTAGTTATTGGTAGCTTTTCAAATTCTTCTAAGATTCTTTGTTTATATTGTTCTCGTATATTAGTATAAAGAATTTTTTTTTTAGTTTAACTTGTATGTTGGTTCTAGTCAAGATAAACAAATATAGGTAGAAGTGTTACCAAAATAAAACATAAAACAACCTAGCAACGAGATACAGGGACAGACGACGTTTCGACTAAAAAGCCTTCATCATGACAAACACACGACCACAATAAAACAAATCTTAAATGGAGCCAAATATGGTTATAATAAGGAGGAGAGGATGACAATAGATAAATTAGATAATGGATGAAGCAAAGGTTGAGCAGCATGACAGGAGAGAAGAAGGTATGGGGAGAAGATAGTGGTAAGTGAGGAGGGGAAAGTGGACAGAAGAAAGTGAGAAGTGGGGGAAAAGAAAGATATAATAGCAAGTAAATTCAAATACTTACCTCAAAAGTGGCAACAGGCAATGAGTATTACAGACATATAATCATAATGTAAGTGGAGAGCAAAATGAGATGGTACGAGATATCAGATGAGAGAGAGAGCGAAAGAGAGAGGGGAGAGAGAAAGAGGCCAATGCGACAAGAACAGACGAGAAAGAACAAACAGCAGGAGGAAAATATGAGCAGATAATGGTGATGATATATGCCGGTAAACTAGTAAAATAACAACTGAGATAGCAACAGGTCCGAGCTCCTGGAAACAAATGGTCACACACAATATGGCAACAAAGTCAAAAGTGAATAGTAGAGGCCAGATAAATGGCCCGGGCCATTGTAACAAGCGAGCCAGGTTAGGAAAACATAGACATGACGCAGTTGCTCACAATAAAAGAGGCGCCGGAGTGCAAGGAAAACAACATCGTGAAAGCAAGAACAATAGAATAAGACAATAGCCGGGAGGAAAGGCAGAGCGCAGCGAACACGAACCAAAGTAGACGCAGGGACGCAAAAGCGAAAGTCTAAAATGTGGGAGGGTTACATGACTACAACCAAATGGCCATAGGGAAAGATAACTCAGGATAAGAAAAATGCAGAGGTGAAGAAGAAGAGAAGAAAGAGGGGTGGATAGACGAAAGCACCGAGACGGAGATACGTCACGCAAGGGAGGAATGTGGGAGTGGGAGGGAACCCAAAGGACACAGGGATGGCATAGAAGGGGAGGGTATGGGGACTATCGCGGAGAGGCACGTCGCGAGATGGTATCTGGCTGATATAGCGAGACATAGGAAGAAGGTGCCGGAGAGAAGGGCACCAGAGAAGTTAGGGAATAAAGAGACGAAACGAAGACCATGGCGGGAGGAGCCAGACCCGGAGCTATAGCCAAAGATGTGGGGAAGTGGAGGGTCTTAGCATCGTAGGTGACGAAGTAAGGGTCATCTGTCCACAATGTCGTAGTAAGAGGAGGCCGGTGTAGCAGAGTTCCCGATAAAATGTAACGGAAGATGGACCAAGGCCACAACCGCAACGACAAGTACCTTATAGGCCAGGTGTTGGGAAAAAAGGTACTTGTTGTGTTGTGACCTCTCATGAAGCATTTACAGAACATCGCTCTTATCCATTATCAACTCCCCATCTATTGGTGCATCGGACAGAAGAATGCAGGCTCTCTCACTATCGAGTACACCAGAATACCAGGGCAATAGATTATGTAACATCTTAGAGTTTATAGCTATAGATGTCATCCACTCTTAACGGCATATACCGAAGCTTGGAGCGGTGAATGAATAATATGGCCTATAATATAGAAGCTTCGATACATATTTTTTTCTATATGCATGGGGTGTGCGTCTGACAAGATATGCATGGAGTGTAAGTCTGACAAGATATGCATGGAGTGTGGGTCTGACGAGATATGCATGGAGTGTGTAAGTCTGACAAGATATGCATGGAGTGTGTAAGTCTGACCAGATATGCATGGAGTGTGTAAGTCTGACAAGATATGCATGGAGTGTGTTAGTCTGACAAAATATACATGGAGTGTGTAAGTCCGACCAGATATGCATGGAGTGTGTAAGTCTGACCAGATATGCATGGAGTGTGTAAGTCTGACAAGATATGCATGGAGTGTGTAAGTCTGACCAGATATGCATGGAGTGTGTAAGTCTGACCAGATATGCATGGAGTGTGTAAGTCTGACCAGGTATGAATGGACTGTAAGTCTGACAAGATATGCATGGAGTGTTAAATCTGACCAGATATGCATGGAGTGTAAGTCTAACAAGATAAAGGCCTTAGTAAATAGAGTCCGGGGGAGCCATATGGGTGATGTATTAATGACCTCGACCTCCATCGTCATACTGGGTGTAGTTGTTCCGTAGGGCCTAGTCTATGCTTCACAGGGATCATGCGTACATCACCATAAGATGTACATTTTACTTAGTCAAATATACCCGCAATGTACAGGTCTATCGGTAAACACACTGCCATCATCGTAAAATTAAGATAATCCTTCTTGAGAAAATCACTTCTCGCCAATGCTTGTAATATTTTAATTTTTTTAAAAAAAGGTCTGTGCTTTTCAAAGTATGTAGTGCTTTTTTTTTTAGTCCTGGTTGGTGCTTTTTTTATCAAACAAGTTGGCGATTTTGGTAGATGTGGGACAGAGTGACTTCCCTTCTGCATAATGGCTGCTTCCATGTTATGCGTTTTCTCTATAACAAAACTCAATTATGTGATATATAGAATATAACGCAATCTAAAAGTTGTGGTCAAAACATTTTTAGTTGTAACATTACATTTACAACCAGGAATACTATGACATCACGAGAAATTGTTACCTTACAGATTGGTCACTACTCGAACTTTGTTGGTACCCACTGGTGGAATTTGCAGGTAATTTCAATTATTATTAAATTAAATAATAATAATTAATTAGGCATCTTAGCCATCTAAATGATTTATCATAATTTATGTGAGATCTTGAAAAGTTCTTTATCTTCAGGGAAAAAAACGGTACGCCAAAAAAATACTATTGAGTTTCGGAAAAAAACTACATCACAGATGTTATTAGAAAATACCGTTGGTCCTACATCGGACATGTCCTACGCTCAGACAATAACATAATGATACACTACCAATCTCTTGCATGGATCCAGGATGATACCAACAGGCAAAAAAGCCAGAGGTAGACCAAGTCCAAAGGAAACACTCAGAAGAACAATAGTACTAATACTTAGAGAAATTAAAACAAACAATATTCATTAATAATTCTGAATATTCATATATACTATTCAAGAACTGAAAACATGACACATTGTAATTGTTGAAGACCATGCTTTAAAGTAGAGCTGAGGTGTGGCACATACGTAGACAGAAATACAAGCAAGAGGGAAACATCAAGAGAAGGAAAAAAAACTATGGTCTATTACAGTACACCATCAAACCATAACCCTTCAGGGTCATAGGGGTGTCACTCTGGAGACATCAACACACATATTTTACCATGCCTCTCTGTTATCAGTTCTTTGTTTCAGTGTGGAGAATCTTAATTCTGTCCAGTATTTAATATTGTCAATGCATACTTTCTGAATATTAATTGTAAGATTTCTGTGGACGAAGAGGTTTACTTTAATATTGTCAATGCATACTTTCTGAATATTAATTGTAAGATTTCTGTGGTCCAAGAGGTTTACTTTAATATTGTCAATGCATACTTTCTGAATATTAATTGTAAGATTTCTGCAGACGAAGAGGTTTACTTTAATATTGTCAGTGCATACTTTCTGAATATTAATTGTAAGATTTCTGTGGATGAAGAGGTTTACTTTAATATTGTCAATGCATACTTTCTGAATATTAATTGTAAGATTTCTGTGGACGGAGAGGTTTTCTTTAATATTGTCAATGCATACTTTCTGAATATTAATTGTAAGATTTCTGTGGACGGAGAGGTTTACTTTAATATTGTCAATGCATACTTTCTGAATATTAATTGTAAGATTTCTGTGGTTCAAGAGGTTTAATTTAATATTGTCAATGCATACTTTCTGAATATTAATTGTAAGATTTCTGTGGACGAAGAGGTTTACTTTAATATTGTCAATGCATACTTTCTGAATATTAATTGTAAGATTTCTGTGGTTCAAGAGGTTTAATTTAATATTGTCAATGCATACTTTCTGAATATTAATTGTAAGATTTCTGCAGACGAAGAGGTTTACTTTAATATTGTCAGTGCATACTTTCTGAATATTAATTGTAAGATTTCTGTGGATGAAGAGGTTTACTTTAATATTGTCAATGCATACTTTCTGAATATTAATTGTAAGATTTCTGTGGACGGAGAGGTTTTCTTTAATATTGTCAATGCATACTTTCTGAATATTAATTGTAAGATTTCTGTGGACGGAGAGGTTTACTTTAATATTGTCAATGCATACTTTCTGAATATTAATTGTAAGATTTCTGTGGTTCAAGAGGTTTAATTTAATATTGTCAATGCATACTTTCTGAATATTAATTGTAAGATTTCTGCAGACGAAGAGGTTTACTTTAATATAGTCAATGCATACTTTCTGAATATTAATTGTGAGATTTCTGTGGTCCAAGAGGTTTTCTTGGTAGTGCATCACCAAGGCAAGAAACAGAAAATACTGGAGTCCCATTGCAGCCAAGCTTTGATGTGGAGATAGCACATGATAATGATAATGACTTCCTTGATAGTTGACAGTTTTACTATTCTTTTTTCCTCGTTCTGGCCCAGGCAACATACAACAATAATTGGGGCATTCAATCTGGCAACAGACCACAATAATTGAGGCATTCAATGAGGAAGATGTACAATCAACTGGCTGTAGAAACATTCAGTATAATACCTTTTGGCATTTGTGGCTCCTATGGAAATGCCTGAATTGTATTGCTGTCAGTTCATAACATCACTAATCACTTGGTTTAAGAACAAGATGTTGGCCCTGCCATCTTCATTTGCCTCTTTAAAGAATGCTGTGGGAGATACATATATTTTAAAATATACATATAGTTTAAAATATGCTATTATGATGCATCAAAGAGAAGTCAAAGTGATAGTTTATAATTATTTTAGCTGTCTTTTATCCCAATCTATCATTTATATTAGAAAATTTTGAAAGAAATATTTAGAACTTTATTATACTCAAGTGCTTGTTTTTGTTCTAGGAATCATCATTTGTTTATGACCCAAATATTCTAACTGAGTGCCCAAAGGAAGTCAACCATGATGTGCTCTTCCGGGAAGGCAGAACCCAGAAGGTGAGACAACAATAGAGTATAGTAAACACATATTCCAATGTAGAGCAGCTTGTCATATCTGACTTGTCCATCATATGACCCAGGGAACATCAGTCTTTACTATGCAATTATTCAAAGAGCATCTTGAGTTTGTATTATTTTTTCTCAGATGTACGTAGAAGCTGGACCACTTACACTAATGCGAGATGGCTTAGTCTTCATCGATGTTCCATAGAGTCCTTCATAAACATCACCCTTGCATCATTATCAAAAAGTCCTTATCCCCATGCTGGTAGCTATCCCAGGTATAAGGAAAGTTGTGTTGTGTCTCTAGAAAACACATCATGCTAGTAGCTAACCTAGATATTAGCAAAATTGTGTTGTGGCACATCTTTTTCTGTCTAGTATCTTTGCCAGTTGCTTGCTATATATGGGAATCAAACAGCATTTTGAATATTCTTTGTGTTACATGTTTGATTGTGAGACTTGGACCCAGGAATGGAACAACATTTTGAATGATCTTTGATTTTGTTATATCTATTTGGTTTTCAGATATGGAGAAATGAGCGCAGGCCAGCTCTGTTTTTCCTATAGAGAACAGAAGACAAATGTGTACGTCATAAATAAAATATTGATGCTTGCAGGTGCACATGAATTGTTACTTTAAATAGTAAAATGATGAAATCTCTAGAGCATGATTTGGTAATGTAAACTAACTTATTTCCTGCTAAAAATATCCTGAATGGAGCAGTAGAAAGTGTAAGGAACAGAGAAAAACAAAGAAAATAATGGGCAGACAATATAGAATAGATGAATTATGATTGGTCTACTCTCATTCACAATGTTGGAGAACTATTCTTCGTCTTCTGTGTTCGCTCAATATGATAACCAACGTGAAAGTTCTTGAGATTTCCGCCAGCGAGCGTGAATTACATTGTAATAGAGGTATATGTGTGCTGATGTATCCATGTACTGCCCCTATGTGTCTAACAGGTTAAAGGTTAAACGTATTTCTTATTAACTCTGTGTTGATCAAAGAATGAGTTCTGACTGCAGTTTATCACCAGAATGTGAATATTCTATGTTTGTGTTCCTGTGGATACTTTAATACTTGTACGGGATATTCGTTGTTGTAATAATCCTTGTCTCGATTTATCCATTCTCAGTGACTAGAGTACACAGGCTGAATGTCTTGACGATATCACATTTTTTTTTTTGGTGATGTAGTTTGTCAAGTACGGAAAACCTGTTTACTTGAGTTGCAAGGCGATTCAGTGCCATTAGAACGGACCTGGTTCAATTCCCGTCAGCTGTAAGAATTATTTTAATTTATGCTCATGCTTCCTACTTTAATTTATTTATTTATTTATCATCAGTGCGCTACAGAAAATTACATAGGTGCTCATATCCCCATCTCAATAAACCCATCAGAGTGTACAGCAGACAGTTACAGTTCGATGCTGATTTTTCAGTCTCTTCGTGTATCTATTATGTTTCTCTTTACAGGCTGTTCCAAACTTACTCAAATCTCACACAGTATTGACAGTATCCATGATTCACACTTTTGAAAATCATCTGAGTGAATGAGGTTCCTTAACACATTAGCTATACCTGATCAATCCATTAATATATCTATTGATGCTGTGGTCATGCTCGCCAGTATATCGGCATACTCATTACCCTCAACACCCGCATGCCTTGACACGAATATAAAGGTAGTCTTGCTAGTCATAGGTTGTGCTGATAACTCCACTTATTGATGACGGGCGACTTCAACTTTGTAGAGCATGTTCATTAAGTATTCATGCATGAGAATGGTCCTTATACATCAGACATAACAGTGTCTCCACTCATCACATCATTTATTTCCATAAAAATAGTCTTTATACATCAGGCATAACAGTGTCTCCACTTTATCTCCATGAGAATGGTCCTTATACATCAGACATAACAGTGTCTCCACTCATCACATCATTTATTTCCATAAAAATAGTCTTTATACATCAGGCATAACAGTGTCTCCACTCATCACATCCTTTATTTCCATAAAAATAGTCTTTATACATCAGGCATAACAGTGTCTCCACTCATCACATCATTTATTTCCATAAAAATAGTCTTCATACATCAGGCATAACAGTGTCTCCACTTTATCTCCATGAGAATAGTCTTTATACATCAGGCATAACAGTGTCTCCACTTTATCTCCATGAGAATAGTCCTTATACATCAGGCATAACAGTGTCTCCACTCATCACATCATTTATTTCCATAAAAATAGTCTTCATACATCAGGCATAACAGTGTCTCCACTTTATCTCCATGAGAATAGTCTTTATACATCAGGCATAACACCTGGAACTGGATGGACTTTTAGATTTTAAGGAGATATCAATAAACCAGAGGTGGGCGTGTTCACTGTTCACGCCCACTGTCAATTCAATTGCAATTAGAAAATTCAAGGGAAATAAGAGAAACCCTTCAATTGTCCCCTGGTGAAATCAGGGGAGGCAAGCCAGAAACTTGGCAGGTAGACATCATCTAGTACCATTTCTGCAACAAAGGTTGGCTGCAACAGATCTCAACATCCCCTGCCTCTTGTTTTGGTGATGCACTCTGCTAGACTGTACCCTGTCCATCTTGTGATGTTATTCTCCCACACGTATCGCGTATCTCTGTCTACCTCGTGCTCGTTTCCCTTTGACTTTACCTTCAAGTAAGGTCTTCAATAAGGTGTCATTTCTTTAATGATCCAAAATATTTTATTTGTCTAATCTTGATTTCTCTTAGTAATTCTTTCTTCATATTAAGTGTTTTTAGAACCTCTTAACTTTGTTTAGTTCCTTCTCTTGTGGCAACGAATACAGTGTATAGTGTTTGTGAACTATACCAAGAAGAATGTGTAAGTATGGTGGACAGACTCTATCAATGTCAATATCTAACAATGGGGAATGTATACTATTGTGATAAAACTTTGCGTACTCCTTTCTCTCAAGTCCATATTTTCTAAATCTACGATTATCTGTGTACAGCATAGCAAGTGTTCGTTCATGAATAACTGTTTGAGGTTTCTGTATGTCTGGTTTTTCTTGCAAGCACCACAAACAAGGAAATGTGCCTTGAGCTCCAGACAATCCATATACTTTACATAAGAAGTCATAATCCCCAAACAGAAATGTCACTATCTTTTTCCCTTTCCACTCTATTCCATCTACTTGTTTAATGTTTTCCCTAAGATCCGCTATCATAACTGTTAAGTTGTCATAAGTGTCTTTAATTTTTGCCATTCCTATCATAGTGGTATTGAATTTGGAATTAGGTCTGTCTATATTTCCTATTTGTAAAAATGTTTTTAAACTGCTCTTACCGTGATCTCCTCCAAATTTCACCCAAATTTCATTGTCTGGTATGTGTCTATCGTGCCATGTCAACTGTCCTAAATTGTCGTGCTTGTCTAATATACTAACTACATACTTCTGAATATCTACAATTGATACATAAGGAAATACAACTTGCATGTTATCTACTCTAAATTCTTTTGTTTCTACTTGAACATGTTCAGACACGAGACTCTTTGCCAGACTTCGTTTACATCTTTCAAGGGGTAGATGCAAACCAGCCTCCTTCAAGAACTTCCTCTGGATTCTCAGTTGGCTCCATGTTAGCCCCGTGGCTTCCTTCATGATCAGTGCATTTTTCTCGTCCATGTCTATTTTTACATTTATTCCTGCTCTCTCACAAATTTCATATCGTTTGTCTAGCAGGAATTTTCTTTAGTTCAGCAACGTGTTGCTTCTCTAAAGAATCTTTGGCCTTACCTGCAATATGTTTCCGTACACTGCATAGCAAATTAGTTCTTCTTCTTTTTGTTGGTGTGCCAATTAGATTTGTTTGTTTTCGTGGAACTATTATTCTTTGAAACACTAAAGGTTGTCCTCCTGTTTTGCACCGTAAAAGTTTATTAGGGTTGTTGTAAAGCTTCCTTCTAATTAGATGTGTGAGTAATAATTCCTCCTTATTTGTCAATGGTTCTGATATAGGTTTGCTGATAGATTTTTAAAAACTAAAGTCATGTTTCATCATGGGAGAAGTGCCGCTGTCTGATGTTAACTTTCTGAATTCAGAAACTGTACATGTTGTAACTGCAGGATATATGCTAGATATATGCTACATACTTTGATGATGACTACACACGGAACATTCTAAAACAGTTAGGTTAGGATTAAAATCCATCCAGATGTGGGCACTGTTAGTAGCTATCAATTTGGCTCGAGCTAGAGATTTACTATCCTTGTTGATTTTGAGTTTATGATTTCGCATTACACACTTGACACACAATGTGGTTGAATGTTTTGTTTCACTATCGTCCATGATATGTATCCCATAAATACTAGCCAGGTCACTTTGATATAAGCTACAGGACCGTGGTTTTTTCTGCATCCTTTTATCTTTCTTAGATAATGTTCTTCCTACACAAATTCTGCACAAATCATTCAAAAATCGCATGTGTAGTGAACTGCAGTGATCCATCCTGTTTTGAAATAAATTTAAAAATATTATTAACACATTTTCACAAAAGAAACGTATAACATATACTTATTACAATAGTAAATTACTTTTCTGTGTATGTGTAGCATGCAACGAACTTATTCGAACGGTTATGGGGATCCAACCGCGATTGATAACTATCACACAGAACAAGTTTGTAGCGTTAATGCTACACAAAGAATGAATCTTTTACATGATCTAATTGCGCAATTTAACTAATTTTGATCATATTTGCACAAGTAAAATGAGATCTAACTAGATATACATGCTAAACTAGTGTTTGATCGTGGCATAATAGGTTTATTTTGGACTTATATTTGCCGACCACGAATAGAAAAATTATCATGAAGACAAGTTCGTAGCGTTAATGCTACACAAAGAATGAATCTTTTACATGATCTAATTGCGCAATTTAACTAATTTTGATCATATTTGCACAAGTAAATTGAGATCTAGCTAGATATACATGCTAAACTAGTGTTTGATCGTGGCATAATAGGTTCTTTTTTGTACATTCTTATGGTAAACGATGATCTAACAAATTTGACACTGTATGTAAAGTAATGATATTAGGCCTACTAAATTAACATGAAGAATAACGAAATTTTCTTACCTGTATAAATATTGAATGTGCACTGGTCAAAAACAATGACAACCTAATAGGACTTGTACAAAAATATGAGGATGGAAAATGTTGAGTTGTGCTTGCAAATGCACAAACTCTGGCTGCTGTATAAAATTCACAAAATTGAGAAAGGTATCTTTGAACCAGAAGCGAAATCCAAGCCTCCACAAGAATTATTTCATTCAGCGCTGGGTAATAAATATGTCAGGTCTGTTACACCCCTTCAGGACTACAATAGCTGAAATGCCTCCTGTGTGGCCAAACTAAATGTTAACATTTTTAGAAAGGAAAAACAGGTGTGAATTAACAGTGTCTCCACTTTATCTCCATGAGAATAGTCCTTATACATCAGGCATAACAGTGTCTCCACTCATCACATCATTTATTTCCATAAAAATAGTCTTCATACATCAGGCATAACAGTGTCTCCACTTTATCTCCATGAAAATAGTCCTTATATGTCAGACATAACAGTGTCTCCACTTTATCTCCATGAAAATAGTCCTTATATGTCAGACATAACAGTGTCTCCACTTTATCTCCATGAAAATAGTCCTTATATGTCAGACATAACAGTGTCTCCACTTTATCTCCATGAAAATAGTCCTTATATGTCAGACATAACAGTGTCTCCACTATCACATCCTTTATGTCCATCTTAAGACTGCTCTTGGTTGTTGTGAACACACTAACGGATTCTTTGACAGTTTTCCCACCCCGGACAGTGCATAAAAAGCCTAAGCACATTGTTGATGATTAATGGCTGACCTATCAATTAGTGTAGGTTTTTACATCATTTTCTGCAGTGTTATCTTCAATGAGTGCCTTGACTTCTGCATCCACATGATTTTTTTAAATCATGGGGAGAAGTGGATACCCACTCCTGATACATTATGTGGTACCTTCTCTGTAGTCATCATACTTTACAGAATTTGCAAGTAGGCTCACATACTTGACAGAAGTTGCAAGTAGGCTCACATACTTGACAGAAGTTGCAAGTAGGCTCACATACTTGACAGAAGTTGCAAGTAGGCTCACATACTTGACAGAAGTTGCAAGTAGTCTCACATACTTGACAGAAGTTGCAAGTAGGCTCACGTATTGGTCCAATGATAACTTCTGCCTGTCCCAACCGATAAGTGTATCAGCAGTAATTTTAACCAAAGTTTTGGTCTATAAATGTTGAGTTTGTGATGATCTATGTTTTGTTCTATCAATGTTGAGTTTGTGATGATTTAAGTTTTGGTCTAAGAATATTGAATTTGTGATGCTCTAAGTTTCGTTCTATCAATGTTGTGTTGGCAGTGACTAAGTTTTGTGTGTTGCAGGGAGATGTAACCTACACGCCACGTCTTATTCTCTTTGATTTGAATAATAGTCTGGGAACACTGAAGAAGGATGGCACATTGTACGATGTTGATGGCGAGGAAAACATCAGATGGTAAGTGAAAGCAGCATCGGATGATAAGCGAAATATGGTTCAAAGATTATCGTAGAAGATGATCAATTGTTAATTTGATTGAATGGTAAATACAATATTGAAGCATCTATAAACTTGTAGTGGGTGTGTGCCAATGGTATCTTCACTCATTACTTGTACGGTGTATGCTGATGGACACACAAGACTAGACAATTGATCACATCTAGTTATGGTCACTTCATATTTGTTTTATAAATCACTTTACTCATAAATTCAACTCAAGAACTTTGGCACTATTTCTTCTTTAGCGTTCATTTTCAACTCCAGCTGGATCTCTCTTGTAGCAGGACAATGTTCCTACTAGATCTCTCTTGTAGCAGGACAATGTTCCTACTAGATTTTCAGCAGGACATAGTCCAGAGAATATATGGCATGGAAATTAGCATTGATAAAGGCAAGATATTGGTGACTAGTGAAACCAAACAAGATATTGGTGACTAGTGAAACCATGCTAGATATTGGTGACTAGTGAAACCAAGCAAGATATTGGTGACTAGTGAAACCAAACAAGATATTGGTGACTAGTGAAACCAAGCAAGATATTGGTGACTAGTGAAACCAAGCAAGATATTGGTGACTAGTGAAACCAAGCAAGATATTGGTGACTAGTGAAACCAAACAAGATATTGGTGACTAGTGAAACCAAGAAAGATATTGGTGACTAGTGAAACCAAACAAGATATTGGTGACTAGTGAAACCAAGCAAGATATTGGTGACTAGTGAAACCAAGAAAGATATTGGTGACTAGTGAAACCAAACAAGATATTAGTGACTAGTGAAACCAAGAAAGATATTGGTGACTAGTGAAACCAAGCAAGATATTGGTGACTAGTGAAACCAAGCAAGATATTGGTGACTAGTGAAACCAAGAAAGATATTGGTGACTAGTGAAACCAAGAAAGATATTGGTGACTAGTGAAACCAAACAAGATATTAGTGACTAGTGAAACCAAGCAAGATATTGGTGACTAGTGAAACCAAACAAGATATTGGTGACTAGTGAAACCAAGAAAGATATTGGTGACTAGTGAAACCAAGCAAGATATTGGTGACTAGTGAAACCAAGCAAGATATTGGTGACTAGTGAAACCAAGCAAGATATTGGTGACTAGTGAAACCAAACAAGATATTGGTGACTAGTGAAACCAAGAAAGATATTGGTGACTAGTGAAACCAAACAAGATATCGGTGACTAGTGAAACCAAGCAAGATATTGGTGACTAGTGAAACCAAGCAAGATCCTACAAATATCCAGTTAAATGATCACAAATTTGAAGAATTTGTAGAACACCTTCAAATATCTCAGGTCCCAAATATGTGATGATGACAACTCGGGAAATGAGATTAACTCATTGTGGGCCAAGTGACAACCTATTTGTCATTTTTCCCTATATACCCCTATTGTCCCTGATTCACTAAGAGTTAAGCTAAGACTCGAGATGGTGATGGCTGCTATGTCAAGGTTGAATATAATTTTTGCCACCGAAGACAGATGTGTCAGGCCATTGGCGCAAATAAAACGGTGACAACGCATTTCCATTCTCTGGACTACATTCTGCTGGAAATCTAGTAGGACATTTTTCTGCTACAAGAGAATTCAGCAGGAGTTTGAGAATGTACGCTGAAGAAGAAGAAGAATATGATTTGGAGAAGTAAGATCAGTATTGGAGTAAAGATAAATCCATTCAGATCATTAGTGCTAAGTATATTTTATATGAGGATGTGAAAGTTGGACACTCAATGTAAACACAAAAAGAAAGATTCAGGATTTAGAAAACAAGTGCTACAGACGTTTGTTAAGAATAAGTTATATAGAACACACATTGAATATATTTGTCCAACAGCAAATCAACAAACTTGGAGGATATCAAGAACCAGTTTTGGCAGTGATGAAGTGGGATAAACTTGTTTGGTTTGGACATGTAACAAGTCACGGCTCTCTCTCTCTCAAATTATTTTGCAAGGAGAAGAGGAGGACAGAGAAAATCCTGGATTGATAACATCAAGGGATGGTCTGAGAGTGTTTTTACACACTTCTCCAAATGACATTTATGCTGATGTATCCAGTCTGGCACCCCTATGACTCTGACGGGTTATGGGCTGATAGAAGTCCAGAAAATGGAAATGCATTAAGCCACTGTTTTATTTGTGGCAATGGCCCACCACATCCATATTCTGCGATGAACTCTACACAAGAGGTAAATATTGAACCACTAGAAAAACCAGGGTCTCTCGAGCATATAAAACTTCTTGTCCTTAGTTTTGCTGAGATGTTTCATTGTTGATTTTCTTCTATGCCTTGAGAGTATATTATTGAGATATCTGTAGACTGAATCCTGCCATCTGTGTTGTCAACAAATAGGGCATGGTAGCAAATCTGATATCCTATTCAGAAATTAAGGACATAGCCATCAAGCCAGAATTTTGTGGCTGTAGTGATTTTCCATTGTAATGGAAAAACGTAGTAGTTTACCATTGCTTTCTAAACAGTCCAGGTGCACAATTGCCCACAGTGGAATTTGAATTTGGTGTCTTGACCTAAATAAACGTGTTCTGTGCCTGTCCACCATAGGGACTGGGACAAATAGGAAATGACTACGGTAGATCTAAAACTTAGAATTACCGGTATGCTGCGAGTTGAACAGAGATGAAGAGTTTCTGTACACAACATCTGAGATAATATCTGACATGCTGTTACAGTGATGTTGATAAAATAACCCCTCTAGCTGTCAACAGATAGCTCTTGACAGTCCATGGACAAAAACACAGGTTTTCTCAGCTGTGTAAGGCAACACCCAGACTCATATAAAGTCTCAAAGGCATGGTTGTCTTGAGGGGGGGGGAGATTTATGGATGCATGATTAGTCCCTAAAGGGGGGCATTTCCATGCACCAGGACTACCACATCCTGCCTAGAGCACAAGCAATGGACAGCACACACTTCTGGGCCAACTATCTCATCATTCTTTTGTCAGATTTGTTGACCTTGGAGTCTGCCACAAGTGGATAAATATCTGGACTGCATCTCTTGGTCATCCATGGGGATTATTTGATAGAAGACAAAAGTCAGATATTGAGACAAGATGTGACATGGGGATTATTTGATAGAAGACAAAAGTCAGATATTGAGACAAGATGTGACATGGGGATTATTTGATAGAAGACAAAAGTCAGATATTGAGACAAGATGTGACATGGGGATTATTTGATAGAAGACAAAAGTCAGATATTGAGACAAGATGTGTCAATGATGTTTTTCACAAGTGACAAGTTGTCAGCCTACCCCCAACTTTCCTTACCCGACTCCTATGGCATGCCTAGAAAGAAGACAGTGATCCTATTCTTTGCACTATAATTAAGTAATAATGCTACTTAACCAACTATCAAATATTAAAATTTAAAAAAAAACTATAAATGAAAGAACATGGACTATTTTCACGTTATGGTCCAACTGATACCTTTTTCAAGGAACATATATCAAACAAGAAGCACACAGAATGATCACATTATTAAACTGTGATCACATGAACAACTCTCCATGTGATCACATGAACAACTCTCCATGTGATCACATTATTAAACTGTGATCACATGAACAACTCTCCATGTGATCACATGAACAACTCTCCATGTGATCACATGAACAACTCTCCATGTGATCACATTATTAAACTGTGATCACATGAACAACTCTCCATGTGATCACATGAACAACTCTCCATGTGATCACATTATTAAACTGTGATCACATGAACAACTCTCCATTTAATGAGGCATGTTTAGTAAAAGATAATTTAGTTGTGCACCAAAAGTTTCAGCATTACTGATAGACAGAAATACCAATAGATCAAGAGGAAAAAAAGAGATGCCAAAGGTGAAGAAATAGTAAGTGATAAATTATTTATACTATTCATTACACCCTGAACTAGAAGCTCTGGTCCCAGTTTGCACACGGATGTCATTGACAGATAATATGTTAACTTGATCAGGAACATAGTTTGTGTTTTTGGCATCTGACATGTTCATTTGAACTTATCCGTGATAATGTCATATTTTTATTTATTGGATATGTCCAGGATGGGAGATGTGACTCTCCACCAGACGCCAAGTGCTAGAAAAAACAAGTTTCTCCAGGATTTGGACGAGGAGGAGGTATGAGAGTGCTATTATAGTTCTTGTTTGTTATAGGATGGAGTGAGAATAGGTGTGTGGGATCACTAACATATTAGAGCCTGAAGTGCTCACTGGAATATTTGAAGCTGGGGCCGGGGGGTGGGCACTGGTATATTAGAGGCTTTGAGGGGTCTCAGATATATTAGCGATTAGGAGAGGTAACTGATATATTGGGGGGGGGGGAATCACTGGTATATTCGAGGCTTGGAGGGGTCACAGGTATATTAGAGACTTTGAGGGTCCCTGGTATTATTAGAGGCTGGGAGAGGTGACTGTTAGAGGCTTGGGGGGGTTTACTTGTATATTAGAGGCTGGGAGGGGTCACTTGTATATTAAAGGCTGGAAAGGGGTCATTGGCATATTTGTAGTGTTTAAGACTTGAAGTCATGAGTTTGAATCCGGCTCACATTTTGTTTACTATGTGGATTTTTATATATCCCTGCAAATCTACAGTGTTACGTGCTATGGGTAGTACTCCTTGGAGGAGTCATGTTGCTACTAAGAGAGGGGCACAATACGTATGAGGCAGACCCAAGAGAGGGGCACAATACGTATGAGGCTGACCCAAGTTCAATGAAGCCAGTCTCTACCTCTTTTGAACATCAATGACAACGAAATATGACAAACCCTTTGCTCACGGCCGAGATGTATTTAGACATCTTCCAATTAGCTCAAGCAAAGAAGGAGAGCAAATACATGAACAATCCTGCTGTCTTATTGAGACTATACATGAACAATCCTGCTGTCTTATTGAGACTATACATGAACAATCCTGCTGTCTTATTGAGACTATATACAAACAAATGTTATTTGTGATAACTTAAAACTCATCATTGACATAATCTTGTCTAATTTACAGCAAGAAGATGTTGAGGAACACGATGACTGTGAAGATGCTGTTAGAGGATGTCACAACGATGAGAATGATGAAGATATCGGTACGTTCCTTCTGTATATCCTGTTGAAGGTTCTATTTTTAGTATCAGCAAGTGTCATATCAAATTCTGAATAAAATTATACTTTAGTAAATTGGGCATACATGCAGTAGTTACTTACATTAATTCCTTACAATAGTACCTTGCAGTAGTTCCTTACAGTTATAAGACAGACAAAGTACATACCCTGATAAGACATTCCCACAGCTTAGCACTTTATATTTCCGTTATATGACATTGGTAGCCAACTTTGGCAGTCGTTGAAACTGCTATGATATTTCAGAAATATGGCAGCTATAGTGATATTCTTACTAAAAATAGCTCTCCCAGGACAGCATATTGTTCCAAAATGGTGATACCCCATGAAATACAGTCTATAGTCGTCATTCATGAGTATTAATCATGAAGATATTGAACTTTTCGAATTTTAGATTTAGTAATATATAGAAAGTGATGTTAATCTAGGCCTAGCATTATAATAAGTAGGATTTTACACTTGAAATAACTCTAGGGGGCTTTCAAATTCATTAAGAAACTGCAAACATTCATTACGACACATAGAAAGTTTCATTGTCTCTCGTGCTAGTTCGATTTTACACAGATTTTTAAAGACAGCAATCCTAAAAAGTGTGAGAAGATCCTTGGTAATGGGAGATAAGTACGCTCTGCATTACTGGTCAGTAAAATGTTAATAGTATGTCCTAAGTGGAAGGACTGCCAGTCATATGTCTCACCCAATATGAACATCATCATCAACATCATCATCTCTGTCATTATCAGGTAGTGATTGATTCTGCTGTTACATTAGCCTTGTCTTTACAATCACAACCCATTCTTCTCCTATCACCTGGTCCGTCATTTCATCAATTTTATGCATGCACATCATTCCACCATTGATTCTCTATTTAGGTCATTGTGTATGTTCAGTGATTGTGTTAGCTAGTATCTATTATCTCCTATGTCAAGCAATGTGCCAGTGATTGTGTTAGCTAGTATATATTATCTCTTATGTCAAGCAATGTGCCAGTGATTGTGTTAGCTAGTATATATTATCTCCTATGTCAAGCAATGTGCCAGTGATTGTGTTAGCTAGTATATATTATCTCCTATGTTAAGCAATGTGCCAGTGATTGTGTTAGCTAGTATATATTATCTCCTATGTCAAGCAATGTGCCAGTGATTGTGTTAGCTAGTATCTATCATCTGTGTCAAGCAATGTGCCAGTGATTGTGTTAGCTAGTATCTATTATCTGTGTTAAGCAATGTGCCAGTGAGTGTGTTCATCAGATGACGATAATTGTTGAGTTATCACATTGCATAAGGTGTGTGTCCTGTGTTTCAGGTCTGACCGACCCAGGTACATCCATCAAGTCTGACCAGCAGGTGTTTGGATCAAAACTCTATAATCTTGACAGTGATGTCCAGGTCTGGTCAGATTTTCTGCGTACAGCACTCCATCCTCGGTCAATATATCTGATTAAAGATTATCTTCACAATTGGTAGGACACACCACACTCTAGATCATTATGTAGCACTACATGCGCTCTACAGTACTACACTCATTTTCCATCACTTCATTCGCTATACAGTACTACACTCATTCTATAGCACTACACTTACTATATAGTACTACTAAACTATGCAGTACAACACTCTCTCTACATTACTACACTCACTCTACATTACTACACTCACTCTACATTACTACACTCACTCTACATTACTACACTCACTCTACATTACTACACACTATACCATACAACTTCTACTGTACTACACTCTCTAAATTGCTACATTCACTCTACAGTACTACACTCACCTTCCATCACTACACACTGTACATTCATCATCATCATTAAGTGCCGTCTCCGCAATGAAGGTTTGTTGCAACGTATCTCCAACATCTCCTGTCTCTTGTCTTGGTGGTGCACTCTGCTAGACTGTAACCTGTCCATCGTGTGATGTTACTCTCCCACCTGTATCTCTGCCTACCTCTTGCTCGCTTCCCTTTGACTTTACCCTCAAGTAAGGTCTTCAATAAAGTGTCATGTCTTTTAATGTGTCCAAAGTATTTTATTTGCCTGATCTTTATTTCTCTTAGTAATTTTTTCTTCATATTAAGTGTCTTTAGCACCTCTTTATTTGTTTTCTTCTCTTTTCATGATGTTCTCCCTATTCTTCTATATACCCACATCTCAAAGGCATCAATACTGTACATTACACTTTATCATATAGTTACATCATAACACTACTCCACACCACTATTGTTGACATTATACTAAGATGTTGTCTTGTTTTAGGCTATCTTTTTTCTTAGAGTATGTCATATTTGCAAGGTTATCATTTTTTTTTAAGACTGTCTTGTTTTTATTTACCTTCCTGTGTTTTAGCTATATATTTTTCTGTAATTGTCTTGTTTGTGAGGCTATATGTTTCTTAAATTATTTTTTTTTCAGTTTATAATGTTCTTTTCTGACACATCTGTTTTTCTTAGCTCTGAGCAACCATTCAACATATTTGGAGCTGGGCATCAAGTGTTTACAGATAGACATCAGTGGGATATCGTGGAGGATCAAATCCGCTACTTTGTTGAAGAGTGTGATCTGCTGCAGGTACTTGATGTCTGGCAATTTAAAGCTAAAATGTCTGTTAGAACAAATATCTGATATTTCCACTGCTTGATCATGTTCTGCAAGGATAGGTGACAATTTTAGTGCTGAGGTCTTCAGATCAAGACCTAACTGATATTTTAATATGAATCTTACTTTATTTGAATGGGGTTTAACCCCCTTGGCTGCAGGAGATAAATAGGTCCAATTGTAACTGCAGTACGGAAAAATTGTAACGGTTGTTAAATATTGTTCCCCTTACCAGTTTGCCCACTGCATTCTCGTGTTCAACAATTTGATTGTATTATTACTGTATACTCTATTTCATGAATTTACGAGCATAATGCTTCTTTATATTACGGAGGAGACATAAAAAGCTATAACTTTATTGAAAAACATCACATGGTAAGTGAAATATAGTCAAGCAGCATTGGATGATAAGCAAAATATGGTTCAAAGATTATCTTAGAAGATGGTTAAATAATAGAAGAATATATATACTTTTCTACTGATTGCAGGGCTTCCAGATACTTCTAGACAACTACAATGCATTCGGTGGCCTGGCATCATCTGTGCTATCTTACCTATCAGATGAGTTCTCCAGCAAGTCAAGACTGAGTGTGGCACTTACCCCAGCATGTCCTCCAGACCAGGTAAATAGACTGAGTGTGACACTGACCCCAGCATGTCCCACAGACGAGGTATTAATACTTGTATCCGCCCGAGTGTTGCCAGGGCCCGAAAGGGGAGCAAAGAATAGCAACACTGTTTACCTTCCACGCATGTTGTAAAAGGTGACTACGGAGGTTATGGGATGGAGTTGTCTGTCCCATCGCATATAGGGTCAGTGACCCAAAGCCATGCTGAAGTCAGATGTGTCAGGCTGAAAGGCGCAGACATCGCAGCAATGCTGTAAACCATGACACAATGAATTCCGTTCTCCGGACTACATCCTGCTAATCCTGCAGGCATTTGAGATCAAAAGAAGAAGAAGAATACTTGTATCCATCAACACAATCTGGGTTCAATACAGGATTCAGTGACCAATCGTAACTTCAGATACCGATATAGAACTTTACGCTCAATGCATTGGCCTTCCATTTCCCCCCCCCCCCCCCCCCATTCAGTTTGTAGTGCGTAAATCAAGTGATCTGGAGGCTCTCATCGTGTAACGTGTAAAACGTTGCGTTGGATGTGTCAGTATGTGCATCTTTATCGAAATTTCATTCCGTTTAATTATGTTAACTTTTTGTACCGTAGAAACCTGGTCACTGATCCCTTATGGTACCACAGTCTGTATCAAGATAAGACTGAATGTGAAACTGACATCAGCATGTCTCCTGGCCAGGTACAAATACTTGTATCCAGCACTGCTGGCCTTATCAGGGTAATTGTACTGAGTGTGAAACTGACATTTTTCTGGTGTTTTTCTTCTGATTACATCTCTTAGATGACGGATGACATCAACATACTTTTCCTTGTTTCTTAGATGACGGATGACATCAACATACTTTTCCTTGTTAACCGTTCTGCCATCAGGAATAAAGAAAGACTTCCAATATAGACATTCCTTTGTTCTTGTCCAAACAAAATTCTGTGTTCTGAGAGATGCACAAGATTCATGGAAATGCTTGTTGCACAAATACTTGCAATTTTTTCATTGCAGTATTCCACCATAGGCTTTATTAAGCAATATTGGTATCTCTGAGGATGATTTCTCAAGCACAACACTGAATGTGACATTTGTACATTGTTCAATCAAGGACATTTCCAACTCCGACAATACAATTAACACAGCACACAAACATCTGTATCATTTCTTTGAGACTATATGTGAATGTAACCTCTGCCATGTCCTTTCGTCAAGGTTATTACCAACTTCTAAACATATAATCTCCATAACATCATCTTTCATTCAAATACTAGTCGTCTATTCTGGGAATTTTTTAAAGATACTTCCTATATATACATATTTTTTGTCGTGTGTGAATATTCACAGCCTTCACACATATAGTTATCACGCATATATACTTACACAAACACACCACATAATTAAATTAGATTAATTAAATTATGGATATTTAAATTATTATTACTACAGACAGCTGCGGAGAGGTCAGTTCGAATCCTCAATAGTGCCTTGAGTCTGTTCCAGTGTTCTAACCAGAGTTCTCTCTATGTGCCCCTGTCACTGGCTTCTAGTTTATGGAAAACTGTTGGTCCTCCAGTTCAGATACCACATCTTGAGTACAATGTAAGTAGTTACAATATCATCACTGCAATACACGTTGATACATCTTGAGTGCAATGTTAAGTTGATAAATCTTAAGTGTAATGATTTTGTGTATGATTAGGCTGATACAAAATGTTGGTAGCATATCCTATTTAAGATATAGCGTTGCACCCAGCTATCTTGATGCAGCAATTGTTTGACTGAAGTGATACAACATCTCAGTGTTAAGTTGAGACAGTTTGTTGTAGACTTAAGCAAGCATATTATCTTCTTTCAGACTAGACAACCACAGTTTAGTCTGCCACACAAGTGCTATGTTAACGTCATCTTTCAGACCAGCTTAGACTAGTCTACCACAGTTTAGTCTACCACACAAGCGCTATGTTAACGTCATCTTTCAGACCAGCCTAGACTAGTCTACCACAGTTTAGTCTACCACACAAGCGCTATGTTAACGTCATCTTTCAGACTAGCTTAGACTACCACACAAATGATATAAATCTTTACAACCCTGCAGGTGACTATTAGTTGCTGACATATCTTTCCACATAGCTTGGCCAGCAATTATTAGTTGTCTAATAGTGTGCACTAATTTATTGGTACATAACCACAAGATGTTAGACTCATGTGTCTTCTTCTTCAGCATTCATTCTTAAACTCCAGCCGGTTCTCTATTATAGCAGGACAATGCTCCTACAAGATTTCCAGTAGGACATAGTCCAGAGAATGGAAATGTGTTGTGTCTCCATTTTATTTGTGCCAATGGCCCGACACATCCATCTTTGGCAGGACTCGCGTATCTAATAATTTGCACCGTTCTAATCTATGACTATGTCACATCCTTCCCGTTCAGTTATATCCCAAGTATGGTGTAAGACAGAGCAGTGGTGTTTAACTTCTACTGCATCTGTTTGCTCGAAATTTTGATTCCATTTTCATGAAATGTCTAGGTTCTGATTCAGAGGATGATGAATTCTTGGAATTTATATTTGTTTTCAAAGAAAATATGAACAGTTATTATTGTTAGTTTCTGAGAATATACCCAGATATTTCGATACGACATTGGATATAATAATAATTAGGAGTGTCCGATTGAAATATTTATGGACCTAGGAATTGACCTGACAGGCATGGTAAGTGCCATCTACATATTTTGTTTTCCTAGTCTTTTATTCAACAGTCATCTGTTCATCTCAATGGAGAAATATTTGACTAGTTTGATGTCCAAAAAGAAGTCAGACATACATTGATGCATCCTCTCACTACACCTGTTCAACATTTATGCAGAAAACATCATGTGAAATATATGAGAAGACCCATGTTATAAAATTTCAACCTCTTAATACCGGAAGACATGAAATCTCAGAAATTAGGTATGCAGATGACATCACACTAAAATCAAGGAGCCCCACAGGTTTAGGACTATGATTATGTCAGTCAAACATCATAATGAGGTACAAAACCTTTTCCTCAATGCAAAAAAGACAAAAATAATGCATGTAAGCAGAGATGAAATTTACACCTAAAATAGTCATTGACAAAGAGTAACTAGAAAATGTAAACAAACTTTGAATATCTAGGGTTAACCATCAACAGCACAGGAGATTGCTTGGCAGAGATAAGAAAGAGACTAGCAATGGAACTACAAAAACATCACAGATGAAAAATCTATAGCAAGGAGCAAACAGAAAAATAAAGTTGAAACTACTAAAGAACTATATCTTTCCAGTGGCAACATACGGTTGTGAAATGTGGGCAATGACATCGACAATGGAAAGAAATTATTTGAAATGAAATGTAATAGAAAGATTTTAAGAATATATATCGTGGACAAAAAAAAAGAACTAATGCAAATGTTGGCAAAGATTGGAACATAGAAGAAAATTGGCTGCTTCAAACTATCAAAAAACACAAACTTACATATTTCAGATATATAAAAAGACACAATGGGTTGGAAAGATTAATCATGGAGGGGAAAGTTCCAGGAAAGAGAACAAGAGGCAGACCAAGGCTACAATGGACACATGACACTGGAAGAAGTTGGGTGGCTCGCACAGAACTGTGACGTTTACAGAGTGGCAGTGAGGACAACGTACTGCAAAGGACATGTCACATAGAGAGAGAGAGAGAGTGTGTGTTTTATTTGTTTCATTATTATGAGAATGTTAGTTTATTTATGAAATAACATAAATACAATAGGTCTAGATAAGTAGAAGAATTTATCAAGGATGCCACAGATTGGCATTGAATATAATTATGTTGTATGTCAGCCTAGACCTAATGTAGAATGACTGATATCGTAAATTACATCTACATGTTTTATTTGTTTGTTCAGTCCATATTATGTCAGTTTGGTTATGACACACCATAAATACAATAGGCATATATGTATGTAGAAGGATTTTATCAGTGTTGCCAAACTTTGCTCAAGTATATTTCTTAGATTAAGAAAATTTTTGTTCTGATGTTTTATGCAAATTTGTTTCCCAATTTTCAGCTTCACAACTTTCTTACACAAACAAAAAACAACACCATATATGCTAACACTGTTTATTTACATGTACAAAAATTATTTTAAAATCTCTAACAACAAAAACAATAATTCCATTTTCCAAACACCCCACAAAGAATAATGCAAATTATCAAAAAATAACCCAGGCACAGCGGGATTTTGCATAATTTTAAGGCATGGTGCTAAAGGTTAACATCTTTCCTTCAGACCAGCTTAGACCACCACACAAGTGCTATATTAATATCATCTATCAGACCAGCTTAGACTACCACATAAATGATATGTTAACATCACCTTTCAGACCAGCTTAGACTACCACATAAATATGTTAACATCACCTTTCAGACCAGCTTAGACTACCACATAAATTATATGTTAACATCACCTTTCAGACCAGCTTAGACTACCACATAAATTATATGTTAACATCATCTTTCAGGCCAGCTTAGACTACCACACAAATGATATGTTAACATCATCTTTCAGGCCAGCTTAGACTACCACATAAATTATATGTTAACATCATCTTTCAGGCCAGCTTAGACTACCACATAAATTATATGTTAACATCATCTTTCAGGCCAGCTTAGACTACCACATAAATGATATGTTAACATCACCTTTCAGACCAGCTTAGACTACCACATAAATATGTTAACATCACCTTTCAGACCAGCTTAGACTACCACATAAATTATATGTTAACATCACCTTTCAGACCAGCTTAGACTACCACATAAATTATATGTTAACATCATCTTTCAGGCCAGCTTAGACTACCACACAAATGATATGTTAACATCATCTTTCAGGCCAGCTTAGACTACCACATAAATTATATGTTAACATCATCTTTCAGGCCAGCTTAGACTACCACATAAATTATATGTTAACATCATCTTTCAGGCCAGCTTAGACTACCACATAAATTATATGTTAACATCATCTTTCAGGCCAGCTTAGACTACCACATAAATTATATGTTAACATCATCTTTCAGGCCAGCTTAGACTACCACACAAGTGCTATCCTAGCAGCATCACTGGATACCATGACAATGCCATACAGAAAGGAAACAAATGCAGCCAGAATGGATGACATTACAGCATCACTGAGTTCATTGAATAGAAAGGTAAGTCTTGCCTATGACATAAAAGCTACTCTCAAATGTTTGAGTTGAGATTTCCAATCTTGGACATGAAAAGAAACGTATAAAGTTGAAAAGCTAATCCTCTTCAAAAAAAGAAACTTATAAAGTTGAAAAGCTAATCCTCTTCAAAATGGTTCAATTTCTGCCCATTTTTCTCCCACTTGCTGCAAGTATTTGTCAATTTTTGGTCATAATCATCTATGAAGTCATTCATTTCATCGACTTGTGGGTGTCCATGACCAAATCAATAGTGACACAGAAAGCAGAAATATGTCAGTGTATTTGATCTTGATTAGCATTTAGATTGGTGACCAATGTGCAGTATGAGTATTGCTTATAAACAGATTGCAACATGTGGCTTATCTACTAGATATATGGCTACAGAAGTACCCCATTCATTGCACATGGTAAAAATACTGAATATATTAGTTACCACCGCTGATATCGTATGGCTGATGTCGTATGCGTCTGGCAATTTCCTCAAATAAAATGGTGACACATTGCATCCATGTTCTCTGGACAATAAACCAGAAGGAGGTGTGCCTGCTGTCACACCCACTGACCATTAGCTTGATTTAAGAGAGATAAAAGATACCTTTCAATTGTCATTGGTGGATTCAGGGGCACAAGCAAGAAATTTCACTGGTAGACAAGAACTTACAAAATATATTCCTAAGCCTATGAATTAACCTTTACGACTCTGCGGTCGCAATAATGCGCCTATGAGAACAGCTCCATTGTGCCTGCAGGCGCAATCCCGCTACATAGGATATCGCCCGATTCCCGAGTACGGAACTTCACAAAGTAATGATCCCGTGACGTATAAAACACGCCAAACGACGCTAGGAATACGTCGCAGTTTAAAGGTCAAGTTACTTTACTCATTATGACTGCAAGAAGAGAGAAAACTGGCTGGTTTTGTCAGCGAATTTCTGGAACTACGTTGGCCATTTTTTAGCCATATTTTACTATCAAATTGAGTAACGCGTGGCATGGCTAAGTGATCGTGAATACATGTTTTAATTGTTGTTTTTTATGTTTAATATGTTGTTATTTGATAAGAATGTTTGTGTAGTCGTTCAAAAACACAAAAATAATATGTATCAGGGGTGCCACGTGAGTGCATAGACAATAATTACGCTGCGTGTCGGGCTAGGCCTAGTGTTTACCGGACGGATGTTATATGCAATTTCTTCACGTTTTATTAGTTTTTTAGTTCATCTTATACTAGTTTTGATATAAAACAATATATATACAATAAGTATAGGTATTTATGAGGATTTTATCAATGATTCCACGCATTGCTCAAGTATTAAGGTCGTCAAGAAGTTACATGTGCGATTTGAAAATTGCGTTTTGAAATTTTCCCACCGAATTTTCAACTTCACAACTTGCTAACAACTGTCATATCACACATACAACAACAACAAAAACATGACTATATTCACTATTCACTCCTTTATTTAGATATGCAAAAATTATTTTGATATCTTTTAAAATAAAAAAGTTATCACGTTTTCAAAACACCCACCATCAATAACGAAAATTTTCCAAAAAAGAATTCAGGCCCAAGGGGATGTTTCTTAATTTTTAATTCAGAGCCCTAAAGGTTAATGCATTGTCACAACAGAAACATATAGACATATTAATTAAAATATAACTATTACATTTAATACTTGATCCTTCTTGCATCTTAGAGGCTACTGGCTGAATAATAAGAACTGAATAATTTCCAACTGAATTTATAAATTATCACACACAGAACATGTTCGTTGCATGAATGAAACACAAAGAATTAATCTTCTTACATGATCTACATATGGGTAAAATTTCATCATATTAAAACAAATAAAATTAGATCCATCTATAGATGATTGCTAAATTATTTTTAATGTATGATAATAGTTTATTTTGCACATTTATTTCATCAACTATGCTAACAAATTTGACACTGTAAAGTAATGAGACTAGGTCTACTGAATTAACATGAAAAATAACAACATTGCTGTACCTGTATAAATATTGAATGTGTGCAGCAATCCAAAATGAATTTTGCAATTTTTTTGTTTGAAATACTGCCAAGATTAAAATAGTTGAAAGTTTTAACAATTGCACCTGTCCTATCTGTTTAATATGTAGGAGAATTATGGTTTCCTTGCACCAGATCAGAATTCCCCAAACCTGGATAAGAGGTAATTAAATCAGCCACTCAGTAATAAATATGTCAGTAACGCCCCCTGTAGATCAACTATGATAACAATAAAGGGATTGCCCTCAGGTGAGAAATAATTGTTTGTTCCTGACTGAACTAAAAGTCAACTTTTATATCTAGAAGTTTCACATATGAGGGAAATATTATCCCTTCCAGTGAAACCTTATCCTTTCCAGTGAAACCTTATCCTTTCCAGTGAAACTTTGAGTCATAAACACTGAACCAAAAATTCACAGAAAGTTATCTCTAGTGAATAGAAGCAAATTTGTTCACTGTCACAAGAAGCCAGATCTAGGGAATATATGTATTGTTATATGAATTGTTTAACCTATAGCATGCTATGTTTACAATTATGTAATATTCTCTCCTGCAGCTGAATTAGTTTTTGAAAATATTACGTAATAGTTGGGTGGCTGTTTTGAACTTTTTTTATTGTTAGAGATATTTAAATAATATTTGCACATATAAATAAAGAATTGAATTCTGCATATATTGGTGTAAGTTTTGTTTATGTGTGTGTGATACAAGATGTGTGATAAAGACAGATTTGCAGTAAAATCATTATGTAAATCTATTGTGTTTTGGGTCGCTCCAAATCTGTTTAATATTATATATTTTAAATAACGAAAACCTTGTGGTCTATTTTATTTAATCTATTTGAAGAACTTACCTCTCAAGAATTCCACTTACGAATCACAATTCATAATGATTTCACTGAATACACGATAAAACAAAAGTGTATAAAACCTGATTCACTGTCATGTCGCTTTGCCTCTATGCCGATAGCTATAGATTGTTCTGATTTCAAATTCATAATCACACAACATCACCTATCACCATTTTAGTAACAGAAGCAGGAAGTTAAATAATATATTTACTGAGAGTTGCCATAATATTTTCTCAAAAAAATTACAAATCTGACTTTTTTTGGGATTTGGATTTCAAGCCCTGGGCGTAGAATTTCGCCTTCAGAATTCAAGAAATGACACAATTCAGGCTAAATGTTTTGCATGGCATGTTCTAAAGGTTACTGTTAATCTAAAGGTTAATCTGTTCTCTAATATATATGAATTGTTTGGTCAGTTTTTTAATATATATGGATTGTTTGGTCAGTTTTTTAATATATATGGACTGTTTGGTCAGTTTTTTAATATATATATATGAACTGTTTGGTCTGTTCTCCGTATATCTGAATTGTTTAGTCTGTTCTATAACATATATGAACTGTTTGGTCTGTTCTCCGTATATCTGAATTGTTTAGTCTGTTCTATAACATATATGAATTGTTTAGTCTGTTCTCCGTATATATGAACTGTTTGGTCTGTTCTCCGTATATATGAACTGTTTAGTCTGTTCTCCGTATATATGAATTGTTTGGTCTGTTCTCCGTATATATGAATTGTTTGGTCTGTTCTCCGTATATCTGAATTGTTTAGTCTGTTCTCTAATATATATGAATTGTTGATCTTTATTCATATATGAAATGTGTGGTCTGTTCTGAATGCAATGTTGCATTGTTAACATGTATAGATGACCATAGTTTGTTCAAACATTTTTGAATGATTATTCTGTGGAATAGAGCAGTCCATATGTTAGTTCAATTGACAGGCATCTTAGCTTGTTCTTCTGTTTTGCTGTTGTTTTTATAATGTTATAGACAAATGTTTCAATTTGTTAAACTTGATTGATTTGTCATCTCCTTAACATTTCACAGGTTGCAGCCTTAAATACAAGTCTGCCTTTTCCATTGAGGATTGGGTGTTCATTTGCAGAAAGTCTAACTGGATATGGCAAAATGGATCCCTGGGTTTCACTAACCCCACATGTGAAGTGTTCATCATCACCCTTGTTCCAATCGTGTGTGGTTCGTGGAGTTCCATCCAGTATGGTCAAGTGGTTAGTTATCACTACATTGTCATAATTGAGTGATACACACCTAGGTTTAACATTACTGGGGATGTTGTAACAGTGATATATAATATACCTAGGTTTAACATTACTGGTGATATTACAACAGTGATACATGCCTAGGTTTAACATTACTGGGGATATTGTAACAGGGATACATGCCTAGGTTTAACATTAATGGGGATATTGTAACAGTTATATGTACCTAGGTTTAACATTCCTGGGGATATTGTAACAGTGATACATGCCTAGGTTTAACATTACTGGGGATATTGTAACAGGGATACATGCCTAGGTTTAACATTAATGAGGATATTGTAACAGGGATAACACCAATGATCATGTATTACTGTCACTAGTTACTAATATAGCTAATACCAAATGTAAAATACTATCAATGAAAAATAACAGTAAAGGAACAAGGGCTTTTTCCACATTATAGTCCAGTAGGGACTTTGATTCACATTATAGTCCAGTAGGGACTTTGATCCACATTATAGTCCAGTAGGGACCTTGATCCACATTACAGTCCAGTAGGGAACGTTATCAAGAAACAATCATGAACTGGAACTAATAATAATAAACTTATACTAAGTGAAAATGGGAAACAATACAAAGTAGACATGAAAACAATGTTAGGTAGTGGCTGAAATATAAGTATAAATAATCACCAAAGGTGGAGATTGCAACAGCATCAAAACTAAGAAGTGATAACACCGGTGATTTCATTCATCATATTTAGCTTAGTCATATGAATGTGAACATGGCTGTTCTTATTTGTAGTGTTATGTTGTGAATGTGTTCTTGATAAAGGCCTTTTGGTCGAAATGTCAATTTTTGTGTGTGTTATGTGTGTTACCATTGATTAGCAAAACTTCATTACCCTGTCCTCTGTTATTTTGCTGCTCAAGTAAGAAGAAAAATTTTTAATTGTTGCTCTGTGAATTATTAACATTTAAGTTAGTGAAATTGTTGCTCTGTTAAGTAATTATTAACATTTAAGTTAGTGAAATTCATGATCATATGACATGCCATAGACACATTTTATGACATCACGAAGACACCTCTGCTGCAACAAATGACACAGATGATATGGTAGACATTGTGAGACACTGTTGTTGTGACATAGTTACAATATGACAGCTTTTGTATGAAACTTATTTCAAGTGCATCTAATGGTGACATATTAGCAGTACATGTTAGCACAGATCTGACTGTGCGTACTTTCTATACTAGTGAGACGAGACCTAGCAGCTTACCTCGAATGTTGTCCTCTTGTATGACAGTCAATGATGTATTGAGACTGTACCTCACAGAAACATACCCTGGCTCTTACAAGTAAGTTGTCTGCTCATTTCCAGTACTTTCACACTTTATGGCATTATTCATCTTCACAGATGGTCTGAAGCAAGCTTGTCTCAGTTGAGCGAGCCCAAGTCAAATGTCTCCTCATGACTAACCTACCAATACATGATATAGAAGCATGGGAACATTACATCACTAGACTATTGCTCTTTGCATCTGAGCTTTCGATCTTCCACTACTTTCATCTGAGTCTTTGATCTTCCACTACTTTCATCTGAGCCTTCTATGTTACACTCCTTTCCTTGCATTTGAGCCTTCGATCTTCCACTACTTTCATCTGAGTAATGCAAGCTAGAGTTCAGGATGATGGAGAGTTATCTGAAATGTTTCCTGTCTCAAATGGAGTAAAACAGGGATGTGTATTAACACCTACTCTATTTAGCATCATGTTCTCTGCTATGTTGGATCTGGATTTAGAGTAGACATCATATATCATAGATGGAAAATTGTTCAACATTCTGTGGCTCTGAGCAAAAACCAAAGTCAAATCATACACAATCAGGGATCTCCTATTTGCTTATGACTGTGCCTTAAATGCCAACTCTGAGGCTGATCTACAAAGTATTATAGACATATTCTCCACAGCCTGTACCAACTTTAGACTTACTATTAACACAGAGAAAACAGAAGTCATGTTACAACCAGCACCTGGCAAAAACTATCTCGAGCCCTGCATAAAGGTAAATGACGTAGCACTGAAAGTTGTGAATAGATTCATATACCTAGTACTTTATCACAAAATGCCAACGTTGATGATGAAGTGTATACAGGGATCTCCAAGGCAAGCAGCACTTTCGGCAGATTGTACACAAATGTATGGCGTAGAAATGGCATTAACCTACAGACTAAGCTGAAAGTCTACAGAGAAGTGGTACTTCCAGTGCTGTTATACGCTCGTGAAACATGGACTGTGTACAGACGTCATGTGAGGAAACTCAATCACTTTCACACAACTTGTCTCAGAAAAGTTATGAACATCAGATGGCAAGACAAGATTCCAGATATCACTGTCCTTGACAGATCTGGTATCCCCAGCATTGACACAATCCTGATGCAGACACGGATTCTTTGGGCAAGTCGTTTGGTACATATTCCAGACCATCGCCTGCCAAAGATATTTCTCTATGGTGAGCACATGATCTCAAAGTGGCCAAAAGAAGCGCTACAGGGACTCATTAAAGACCTCACTGAAAGCCTCTGAAATAGACCAAGACACATGGGAAGAACTTGCACAAAATAGATCTACATGGCGATCTACAGCCAAAAAGAATGCTTCATCTTGTGAAAAGAGGAGAAATGCAGCAGGTCAACAGCAGATAATAGCTAGAAAGTCACGGATGGTCCAAAATCCATCTATAGTGGTCATTCCATGCCCAAACTGTCCAAGGACATTTGCAGCTCGAATAGGGCTTATTAGCGATCTACGAACTATTAGGTATGTACATAATTCTAACTGAATTTTCAAAAGTGGATGCAGCAAATAGTCATCATCACTTGTGATGGACAAACACACTTTCATCTGAGCCTTCGATCTTCCCACTCCTTACATCTGAGCCTTCGATCTTCCCACTCCTTAAATCTGAACCTTCAATCTTCCACTCCTTACATCTGAGCCTTCTATCTTACACTACTTTGCCTAATATCGAATTTTCAAATGTCCTAGGTCCACTGTTAAAACTTATTCTCTATGTGATGTGATCTTCATTATCAGATGTCATGCAGACTGGCACGGGCGAACATGGATCTCTGCTACTTTCTATTTCAAGTATCTTTTAAAAGAATTGTTATTGACTTTTTTGCCATATCGTGATATCAGAATATTTAATATTTTCTCACGTTGTCGTTCTCGATTTTTCTTGCTTTCAACTTTATCTGTTGTAACTATATTTTCCAGTGATCATCCCCACAAAGTGTCCACACACACATACAGATTGTCTCTTTCTGATATTCCTGAGTAACCCCAGTCTTGCATTGTGGCTCTTCCAGCATGTCCTCGTTAGATTATGTCCATGTTATTGTCAGCCATTCTTCTATAGAACTACGTCACCTGTGTCTTCATCTTTAATCTCTGATAACCAAAACAAAAGTTTGTTTGTGGTATCCACTAGGAAGTTTGTGTATGATATCACCAGGGAGGATGAGGTATGCTGGTTTCATAGCATAGCTATTATTTTGTGCCTTTCAACCCAGCACATCCATTTGTCATTGCTGCCTCTAATTAATTCTCTACTATCCTGTTTATTTATTATCCAAGACATTGCTCCTTATGTTAGAATCTGTGTTATATTGCATTCATATGTTAGAATCTGTGTTATATTGCATTTATATGTTAGAATCTGTGTTATATTGCATTCATATGTTAGAATCTGTGTTATATTGCATTCATATGTTAGAATCTGTGTTATATTGCATTCATATGTTAGAATCTGTGTTATATTGCATTCATATGTTAGAATCTGTGCTATATTGCTCTGCATAACTCTTTTCCTCACCTCCACTGACAAGGACATATGACACGGTATATTCTTCCATTTTATGAATGCTGCCTTTGTCTGCCCTATTCTGATTCGTATCTCTGTTGAACTTCTTCAATCTGTCATCATTGTTCCTAAATATTTGAATTGCTGGACCTGTTTGAGTATTGAGTCATTCACTTTGATCTTGCATGCTGAGGAAAATGTGCGCTTTCACTAGTCAAAGGCTTTGACTTTCTCAATCAATCAAGTGCCATGCCAAATGACATAAGCGATCAAGTTTCTCCACGACTCTCTGTCTCTTGTGCTGTCAATAAGCTCGATTGGTGAACTTCTCCCATGCCATAATACTAGTTCATCTAGCAACTTCTCTCTTTGTCGTCCCCTGTCTCTTCTCTCCTTGATCTTCTTTCCAGTGGTTATTAAGTGTTCAAGCTGTGTTCTTCTCAGCACATGCCCTAGGAACCTTGACTGTCTGCCCCTAATGTTTGATATAATTGATCTTTTTACACCAACATCAATGAGAGCATCTGCAATAGTTTTCTTAGCTGCCCATGGTATTTTCATCATTCTTCTCAGAAACATCTCTGTAGCCTCCAGTTTGTTTTGAATTTTTTTCTTTACAGTCCATGCTTGATATCCATAAAAGAGAATTGATTCGATATAACATCTCAGCACTCGAATTCGGGTCTGCATTAATAGTGTTACATTTGACTTTCTACTCTTAAGAAATTATTTAATAAATCTGGACAACTTTAAATTATTGCTAATTTAAAGTTAATAAATTTTTCTGAACAACTTTATGTTGATAAATGTAATTGTTTAACCTATGGTTCTCAGTACTAACTGCATCATGAGAGATTTTCTGTTTCCTACCAGTACTGATTGTGTCATGAGAGACGGCCTGAAAGTTGTAGCACCATACCCGCATATCTTCTCGCGAAACTTAAACTACCAGGGATTTGTAACGGACACGATCAGATCTCCTCTTAGTGGTAAGTTGTTTAACCCTATCACCCCTATGAGATTTCCCAATTGTCAATCCCCCATCCCTAACACAAGGGGCATAACTCCTCCAAATTGTTGATATGATGATATTAAAAATGCATTTTCTTTAAAACTGTCTGTCCTATCACACTCACACTTGGCAGATAAACAGAAAAATGAACAGTCTCACAGAAAACTATCACACTCAGACTTGGCAGATAAACAGAAAAATGAACAGTCTCACAGGAAACTATACCAACTATAATCTAACACTTATACATTCCAAAAAATAAACTGTTAAAGTTAGAATAATGAGGGGGGAAAAATTTGTAACTTACATTTTCAGCACAGGAAAAGTATCTGGACTCATCAGTAGTCAACTTGTTAATGTTGCATGATACTGTGAGAAACATTCTCCTTTGCCCAGTCGAATCTGACACAAACTACAACCATAAGACTGTTTCATGTGCCTGTTTCTGCTCCCATGCTGCCGGTTCTTCACACACCAGAAACATGCCCTTTTGTTCCCTACCATGCGAATAAGCCTGTGTTCAAGCAGGTTATTGTTACCGATACCCGAAGTTACAGCATGATTGGTGGGAGCCTTCCTTTTCTTCGATATGTTGCCACTTAAGAAAGCTGAGCTCAAACTCAATCGGAAGGCTATCTGCGCAACATTCTTTTCCTTCGGGTTGGGTCGATGGGAACAAGAGTGAAGGATGGAGCTGTTGATGATGGCAGTTTGCAGGAGGAAGCGAAACATGTACCTCCACCGTTGGTCAAATCTGTCTACTCCTCCCATAGACTGATTGTAGACAGCCACCAGGGATGGTATCTGCAAATCTATTTTGCCGTGTGGGGTACGATGTGCCACAGTTGTGAGACCTGGTGTTGTGTTTGTACTCAGAATGGATACAAATCTCTTGTCTCTCCAAACAGTGGCCACTGTGTTACCTTGCTGCCTATACTGCACATCACCTCGCTTCATAGATTTGGTACTCTTAGGTTTGAAAGCATCTGGCCATCCCTTGCGATTTGGCCGTATCGTGGAACATGAGTATAATTTGTTTTGCAACAGATCATTTGCCAGCTGAACAGAGGAAAAATAATTGTCATAAAAAATATGGTGATTCTTTCCAAAGAAAGGCAGACATAATTTAGTGACAACATAATGTCCAGATCCATGTAGCATGGTTCCAGAACTTTGCCAACATAGACATCAAAGTCTAACAGATAACCTGTTGCAGAGTCGGCCGCACACCAGACCTTGATCCTCCATGGGTGTGGCTTACCCTTGATGAACTGCTTGAAGGAAAGACGACCATTGTAAGCTATCATAGCTTCATCAATACTTATGTTCTTTCCAGGAGAGAAAACAGAAGCAATATTCCTTTTTACCATATCCAGAAATGGTCTGACTTTATATAGGGGGTCATAATCTTTGTGGCCTTTGGGATGTTGCCTAGAAGAATCCTTCAGATGAAAATATTGAGATATTTTCTCAAATCTATTTTTCCCCAAGCATGATGATATACCTGGAACATTGAGCCTGTCATCTGCACTCCAATACATGCTATACTCAGGCAATACATGTATGCCCATCACGATATAAATATGGAAAAAAAGTTTTATTTCGCCGGCAGTTACGGGTGACCGGTACGTGTCTTCTTTTCCTGCTAGTTCTTGACGCTGTGTTGCGTACAAATTGGTCTGATCTGCTGCAAATTGATAAAACTCCTCATTGACGATGAGATTAAAGTAATCAAAAGGAGTAGCATTCGCATCAAGATCATGCACAGGGTCAACGTTTTCAATAAAGTTCTCGACTTCCACAGGAAAAATTTTGTCACTCCAGTCGTCATTCATGACGCTACTATTAGTGTCGCTAATTTCGTCCTCATGGTCCGAATCACTATCGAAATCGAATATACGAACTTCAACGTCGCTTTCAACATCTTCTACAGCATGTAAATCACATGCATCGTGCATATTTCCATCGTAACTGCGGCCGGTCACATCAGTATACATACAAATAATTTCTTCCATTTCAAAAACTAGGTCTAAAATTTAGTTAAGTCTAAATAATTTGTATAAATTCAGTCCTACATCCGTTTGAAAAAGTGAAAAGGAAGCTAAACCACAGATCTGCGCAATGGTCGTGGTTTTTGATAGATCCGGCGGAAACTAAAAATGTACTGTCGATTGCAATGGTACACGTAAAAAAAAGCGACTCCGCGCCGCTCTAGGGATCAGCACGTAGAGGCGACTCCGTGGCGCTCTAAGGGGGAATCGGTTAACAGATTAGATGTTAGTATTGTTATGAGTTCAGGTTATCATGTTAACCCATTCATTCCCTTAGCGGCCAAAATCGTAAGCTATATGTACATTACCATAGCAGCAGTTCTCATCAGATTGACACATGGTTATTTCAGTTAATGTCTGTTACCAGTTCCATGCCAATAGACATGCTAAATTTAGCGCTGCCATGAATACTGGTAATGGCGGCGTCCATTGTTGTTCTCCGATTGTTTCTAACAGCTGTCGTTTTCAAACTGCGCAAGGTTTTTATGATCTTCAATTTTTGTCAAAACTTTGTAAAAATGGACCTTCTTATGATTCAGATAATGTTGATATGCAATTTTTTTATGGAATTCTAGAGAATGTGAATGAATAGGACGTTGATGGGGTAGTAGTTCAGTATTTAGTTGGCCTAGTTGAAATTAGTGGCGATGTGTAGTGTAGGCCTAATTGATGATGTTCGCATCCCTCCCTGCACACCATAGACCTAGTAATGATTGAGATATGTTATGTTATGTGTTTGTTGTCACTGAGGATATTTCAATACCTGTACGGGATGTTTGTTGTTGTTTGTTGTTGTTGTTGTTGTTGTAATAGTCCTTGTCTCGATTGGTCCGTTCGGGTGACTTTGTGTGCACGATTTGAATGGCTTGATGAAATCGCATCTTTTTTTGGAGATGCGGTTAGTCAAGTACTGAAAAACGCGTGTGCAATTGTTGCTAGGCGACTTGGTGCCGTAGAACGGACTGGTTCAATTCCCGTTAGTCTCAAGTCTCAAGAATCTCTAATGATTGAGAATAGTCAACACAGCTGATCTATGTCAATTTCACGAGAAATCAGATCCTGCAAAGGATGTTAATCAAGATTACTCTGATTTTGAGATGAGGCCTAGTATTCACTATTTCTACATGAGTCATTCTTTGGGGGTACGTGCAGAAAACGTGTATGCTGGTATCCACATTTTCAGAAAAACAAGATCCGTTTTGGAATCCTGTTTCGCTAGATATGTAGGACTTTCTTTATGTGAACTAGACCTATATGTTTGGAATAGTTAACAATTACAGTAAGATGTCATGCTGTGTAAGAGAGATTACTTTGCAGCTTTCACTTGAACATTTATCAAGCTGTGAACCTTTGTGTAGTTCAGACTTTGTGTTGACATCACGAGAATATGACATTGGACTGATTTGTTCTGAAATATTTTTGTCAGTTTGAGACAAAGTATGCATGCCATAGTAATGATGAAAATATGCACGTATGTGGTTTGTGTACAGTGATGACACGCCGTAGTAATGAACATATGCACGTTGTATGTGGTTTGTGTACAGTGATGACACGCCGTAGTAATGAACATATGCACGTTGTATGTGGTTTGTGTACAGTGATGACACGCTGTAGTAATGAACATATGCACGTTGTATGTGGTTTGTGTACAGTGATGACACGCCGTAGTAATGAACATATGCACGTTGTATGTGGTTTGTGTACAGTGATGACATGCTGTAGTAATGAACATATGCACGTTGTATGTGGTTTACGCACCAAAGATGTGGAAAGTGACGAAGTCCCTTTGTTAGATAGGCGTAGTGATTTGGACGATGAGAAAATTCATGATACCCATTGCATAGATTACAACAGCTCTGTAATCTTTATGAGAGTGCTACACCTTAAGTATGAATGCTTTAGCCTCATTGTCAATGTGGAGTTTTTATCAATTTTGAGTCGGTCAGACAAACGTGTATGCCAAGAACAGAGAACAGAAGACACATACTGAACATCTGTAACTGCCAGTGAAATATAATGATTTTTTTTGGTTATATTCATATTATGATAGGCATACAATACTGCTTGAGTATCGCATATAATGGTGTACAGATGATGTGTTCACTGTTTCAGTAATATCAACCTGTTTGAGGGGAAAGGAGATTTGAGCAAAATTCTGAATATTTTAATCTCAATGACTCCATTAAGCAGCACCCCCAAAGTGATAAAAAAAACGTCCCAATATGTCTGCTATACGTTTTTGTTTAATCCATCCTATATTCCTAATACTTTCAACTATTACCCCTCCTCTACCTATTCAAACAAACCACACACACAACCCCCACAATTCTGTTAATTATTAGTACCCCCCCCCCCCCCCCCCCCCCCGCTATGTGTGACCTTCCACACACACACACATGCACTATTTAGAGCATTTGAATGTTTTAAGTTATCATCCTTGCAATTAGTATTCTCCTGATCTGATAGAACACTTATAATTTCTTCTACTTTTGGCATCTATTTATATATCACTAACTGTTACCCATTAATAGTATGTAGGAATTTGCGCACTGCAATAGACATAACTGAACGCACTTCCCCTAATATATATATAGACTTCCTTTTCGGCTATGTACAAGAATATCTTGGTATAAATATCTCCGTACATAAGTTGTTGTGTGTTTTCATTTCTTGAAAGAGGTCCCGTTTGGACCACAATGTGGAAACAGTCCTTGTAATTGCGTTTATTGTTATTCAGTTTTGACATTGATTTGTTTATCTTTAACTTTATTAGTCTGTAAACACAATGTTTGAAAAGACAACTGACAAGCTTCACCAATAAGGATGTTTGTACATGGTGACAAGCTTCACCAATAAGGATGTTTGTACATGGTGACAAGCTTCACCAATAAGGATGTTTGTACATGGTGACACTTGACAAGAATGAGTTGTTCCAACTGGAAGTAAGTCTCTATGAGCTGCAAGAATCCCTCTGGCATGACTTTGTGTCCGTGTTCTGTTATAGTCTGGGCAGTTATTTAGATTTGATCAAGCAGGTAAACTAGCAAGTACAGTTAAATTGCTCTGCTGACATTGTTCACTTCCAACATGATTATATGTTCCCAGGTGTTGACACAGTGGCTGCTATGACCTCCCTGCAGTCCAGCACAGATGTTTTCAAGTACATAGATAGCCTAGAAGGTTGTGTCTCCAAGTTTAACATAGCCAGGCATCAACATTTTATAGAAGCTGGCTTAGAAGCAGATGACTTTGTTGAGATGCTGCATTGTTTAAAAGATTTAGCTCAGTCTTACAAAGCAAACAGTGATATATAAGTTTCTATCAGAGCCACCAGGAGTTACCTCAAGCCATCAAAGTTCTTTCCCTCGTCTCAGTGATGTATTTATACAGCCAGAATTAGTTTGCTTTAAGCCATAGGAGACCGTGGTGACTGGATTACCAAATCTGTAACCTGCACTATTTTTATGGTTGTAAAGCTTGGATATAACTTAATTGGACTGACTAACATCCATAGTTGAAACGAGCGTACATCACCAGAAGAGGTACATTTTTACTTAACCAAAAAAAATACTTTAAATCATCAGTTGTATCCCTTGTTTGAGTCATAGATGTGTTTGTACAGCCAGGAGTTGTCCCTTGTCTGAGTGATATATGTGTTTGTACAGCCAGGAGTTGTATCCCTTGTTTGAGTGATAGATGTTTTTGTACAACCAGGAATTGTCTGAAATCATCAAAGTTGTATCCTTGTCTGAGATGTTTGTTACACACACATAACACACTTTTTTCAGCAGTCACTAGATTGACACACCCTTATACAAGACAAGCAACTATATTGACACAACTTTTTAAGCCAAGTCTTGTCCACTGCCTTTTTTGGAGGAATTTTGAGTGATAATTTTCAGAAATCATTTTAAAAAAAATTAAACCAATAAAGTTCAGATTTTTCAGATTTGTACAGTTTTCTTGTTTGTTCAAGTCTTGAATATAATGTTTTGTATTTATGAAGATTTGAGATTGCTGGTAAAGATTGAAACATCAGTATACACTGAAGAATAAGTCCATAGATGTCATTCATGAGTTTTAGTCATTGTCAAATCTGAGTGTTAGAAGGTGAGATTGTATGTATGATGTATAGAAAGTAATGCTAATTTTGGCTTAACATTATAATAAGTAGGATTTTGCACTTAAAATAACTCCGGGGCTTTCAAATTCATCCACAAAGAGATTTGTCTGGCCATGAACACAAAAAGCGTTGACAGCTCTTTTCTTGCATTCATTCTCAAACTCCTGCAGAATCTTTCTTGTATCAGGACAATGGTCCTACTAGATTTCCAGCAGAGTGTAGTCTAGAGAATGGAATTGCATTGTGTTGCCATTTTATTTGAGCCAATGGCCAGACACATCAGTCTTTGGCAGTACCTCTTCAATTTACTGGATTACATCCTGCTGGACATCTAGTAGGGACATCTCTTTTGTCCTGCAACAAAAGAGATCCAGCAGTAGTTTGAGAATGAACTTTTGATTTTATGCAGATTTTTAATACCAGACATCAATGTCTAAAAACATGTGCACGCACACTCAGTAATGGGGGATATGTACTACGCTCTGGATTATTGGTTACCAAAGTGTTCATTTGGTTGTACTGGGCGAGGATGTTACATTCTGATTATACTTCTTTTATACAGTCTTGACAATAATCTGGGCACAAACACATCTCAATATAAAAGCAGACAGAAAGCTGGTATATATTACAGGGTGCACAGTCAAATAAAATACAAACTATCACAGAACAAATTCAAAATGATTATTTTTATATGAATCAAACAATACATTTCAATATGAAAGTCACTCCTCACAACAACACTGTCGCACCACAAGGAAACATCATTATTTGGGAACTAATGACCAAACTGAAACCACAGCTAACAAGGTACATGTCAAATGATCAGGGCAGTCTGTCTGGACATCACTTGTCAGCACTCTCTGAAAAATAAAGACAAAACAAGTTTCAGTTGGTCATAATAGAACAAGACATATCGACAAGAGAGGTGAGGAACTTGAGAGCTGGCAGGATGAAAATAATCTCATCCTTATTAACCAGCCAGCAGACTCACCAACCTTCTACTCGAGAGCATGGCACACCACCTCTACACCAGACCTGGCATTCCACTCACCAGGCTTGGAATGGAACATCACACGTGTCGTTGGAAAGCAGCTTGGAGGTAGTGACCACAGACCAGTATTTCTGGAAATCCACAATGAATTTACCAAGGACAGCAGCAAGCTCACTAGGTGGAACTATAAACGGGCAGACTGGAAAATGTACCAGCATTTAACCAGTGTTCTAGCTAAGGACATGAACTTGGACAAAGACATCAATAGAGCATTGAGTGAATTTAATAGATGTATACTACATGCTGCTAGTAAAACCATACCCAGGGGGGCACGCAAAAACTACAAACCCTACTGGAATGATGAACTGGAAAAGCTGCAAAATGAGATGGAAACATCTAGACAGCAGGCTGAGAACAGACCTAGCCAAGAACATCACAACAAATATCAGCAAACAAAGGCTAAATTTCAAAGAGCCAAGTTACAAGCCAGACAGAGCAGCTGGAAAGAAAAAACAGAGTCGCTGAACCTAGAAAGAGATACTAGGAAATTATGGAAACTTGTAAAACAACTAAATGATGAAGGTACAGGGAGAAATACCAGGATCACACTTTATAAAGATAGAAACAGGTAAACATGCAGCTGATTACTTTGCAGATTCCTTTGCAGAAGACAATAACATCAAAGTCTGCCCAGACAAACAACAGGAGGTTCGAGAGAACCAGCAAAACATTGGACAAGGCGAACCTATACCTGAAGTCATGGAGGCACCAATCACAATGAGAGAACTGGAACATGCAATATCCAAATTGAAAATGAAAAAGTCCCCTGGAGCTGATGGAGTGTCCAATGAAATGATTAGAAACCTGGGAATTGCAGCAAGAGCAAAGCTACTGCAGATCTTTAACACAAGCTGGTCCACTGGTAATGTACCACAGGCGTGGAGAGAAGCAATAATGATACCACTCCTCAAATCAGGAAAAGATGGCAACACAGTCTCCAACTACAGGTCCATCAGCCTCACAAGCTGTCTATGCAAAACAATGGAACGCATTATCAATCTTAGGATGCAGTGGTACCTTGAAAGTGAAAACCTTCTGGTATCACAGCAAGCAGGTTTCAGACTGCTACTCTACTGAAGATCAGGCAACCTACATCTTCCAAGAGATTGAGGATGCCTTCCAAGAAAAGAAACTGGTACTAGCAGCATGGATAGACCTCAGGAAAGCATTTGATAAGGTCTGGAAAGATGGGCTCCTAAAGAAATTGCGAAATTGCAGGGTTAGCTCAAGAATGTACAAATGGGTAAAAACATACCTGCATAATAGAAGAGCCAGGGTACAATTAGATGGTCATAAGAGCAAGAAAGTTCTATTGTGTCATGGAGTCCCCCAAGGAGGAGTCCTGTCACCCACACTTTTCTTGGTTTACATCAATGACCTAGTTGCTGAACTACCACACAGGATCAAAGTGGCAATGTATGCTGGTGATCTGGTGCACAGAAGAACATGCAACAGTGGCCACTAAACAAATACAAAGAGCTATCGATGCCCTAACCTTATGGGCAAATAGATGGTGCGTCAGCATTAACACAGATAAGTGCAGCACTACACTCTTTACCCTCTCACCAAAACAAAAAGCTGGTCATATCAAGATAGATGGAGAGCTCTTGAAAGAAGACAAACAACCCACATACCTCGGAGTTACTTTTGATGATAAGCTGACATGGAAGCAGCACATAAACAAAGCAACAACAAAAGCCAGGAGGAAGTTAGCTATCCTGAGAAAACTAAGTGGAACTACATGGGGAGCCAGTGGAAATATACTCAGTAAAGTTTACCAGCAAGGCATAAGACCACACCTGGAATATGGTTCAGCTGCGTGGTGTCCTGCATCAAACACCACATTACAAGATCTAGATAAAGTGCAAATCCAGGCACTTAGAATAATGTTGGGAGCAATGAAATCAACACCCATAGCAGAGATGCAGAAAATGGGAAGAATGCAAACACTTGGCGAACGCAGAGACACAATTCTAATTAAGTACTAATTCAAGCAGAAAAGTTCCAGTGTATGCCAAGTCATCCAATGAAGGAAAGATTCCAAAATCTAGCAATGGGGCGACCGAAAAGGAGCAGCTTTATCCATCAAGCTAAACGACTCCGTAGACAACTTACAGACCTACCTGAAGTTGACAGCCCCTTAAGGTCTGTACCAGAACAAACCCTGTGGAGTGAAAGCCATGGAATGCCAATATACATTCAGACCCATGTGAAAGGAATACTAAGCGAAGACGAACAGAACAGTGTGCAGCGAAGGACAGTCACCCTCAGTTTCCTGGATGAGGAATATCCACAAGATATATGGGTCAGAGTGTACACAGATGGGTCAGCACAGAATGCCGTGAGGAATGGAGGTGCAGGTGTATATATAGAATATCCACACAAGCCTAGAGATACAATCAGAACACCGACGGGAAAATTCTGCAATAATTATGATGCAGAAATCCAGGCAATTAGTGTGGCAGCTAAAAAACTGCTGAACTCCAACTCTGGCCTACAGCCTGTGGTATTCCTGACAGATGCAAGGTAGGTGCTTCAAGCTCTCCAGTCTGGAAAACTAACAGACTTGAAAATATTACTTAGCGAATTGTCCTACCAGTATAGGGTAACCATGCAGTGGATACCCTCTCACTGTGGAATACCAGGAAATGAAAAAGCAGACCAACTGGCTAAGGAAGGTGCTGCCGAAGACCAACCAGATATACCAATCACCTACCATCAGAAAAAACAGATGATCAAGTCAATAAGAAAGCCACAAACGCCAACACAAGATGACTATCACATTATGATCAGAACAAGTTATAATTCTATGCCACAGAACAGGACACAACCGACTCCGCAGTCACATGTATACAAAGTTCAAGATTGGCAACACGGCCATGTGTACAGGCAGCACAGAGTGCCAAACATATACTTCAAGAGTGTTCTGAGCATGAAACACTGAGGCAGACATATTGGCCAGAGGAAACAACACTGGAATCAAAGCTCTATGGGACACTGTATGAACTACAAAAGACAGTGAGTTTTATTAAGGAGACAGAATTACAGATATAGACATGTTTCAAGTGAACGAAAGAAGAAGAAGAAATGGAAGTAGTAAAAAACTAAATGTATTTTCTTCTTCTGCGTTCGTTCTCAAACTCCTGCAGATTAGCAGGATGTAGTCCGGAGAACGGAATGCCTTGTGTCATGGTTTACAGCATTGCTGCGATATCTGCGCCTTTTGGTCTGCCACATCTGACTTCAGCATGGCTTTGGGTCACTGACCCTATATGGAATGGGACAGCCAACTCCATCCCATAACCTTCTTAGTCGCCTTTTAAGACATGCATGGAAGGTAAACAGTGTTGCTATTCTTTGCTCCCCTTTTGGGCCCCGGCAACACACGGGCGTAATCATCATTCAATACTAATTGGTTTAGGACACACGGGCGACTAAATGTATTAATTACCAATGGCAAAATCAGATGTGTTTGGATATTGGCACAAATAACACAGAGCATTTCTATTCTCTACATCCTGCTAGAAATCGTATAGAACCTGCAATAAGAAGAGATCCAGTGTAAGTTTGAAACGAACAACATAAAAAATATGTTGCAGGCCCCAGAATGTCGTAAGAGGCAACTAATGAAGTTCTGGGGTGGTGCTGGCTGTCTCATCCCATATAGGGTCAAAGTGACCCAGAGCCATGCTGAAGTCATATGTGTCAGACCGAAAGGTGCAGATATCACAGCAATACTGTAATCCATGAGAAAATGTGTTCTGTTCTCCAGACTACATCCTGCTAATCTGCAGGAGTCTGAAAACGAACACAAAAGAACTACAATGTAATATATACAAACAAGATTGAATTAATCTACAATATAATTATAAAATCTAGAAATATAAATGGTGCCAACAGAAGTATAAATGTTTCAATATCAGAGTATGTCTATGTATAGGATGTGTTGTTTTTTTTTAAAGCTGAACTCTGATGGTAGAAAAACACTTGAAAATCAGTGGTGAAAGGGTTAAATATGTACCTGATTTCTTTTTGTCTGCCTCTTTCTTCTTCTCTGCCTCCAGACGGGCTTCCTCTTCCTCATATTTCTTGATATGAACATTGACCTCATTGTCCTGCAAGATGTGCATGACCGTTTTGTTGTCCTTTCTAGTCAAAGTAGCAATCTCCACTGAAACAACAATCACAGCATCAAACATTTCTACAACAATTACAAGTAATCTCCACTGAAACAATGTTCACAGCATCAAACATTTCTACAAGTACAAGCAATCTCCACTAAAACAATAATTACGGCAGCAAACATGTTTACAACCATACACTCAAACTCCATTATAACAACTTGGTCCGAACTGACAAAATATTTATGTAAGAAAGTTGCTATATACAGTAACACACAATATAAAATAAATATAATTATTTGAAGTATTGTTATATAGGTAAATTTGTGGGGGAAAAGGATGCTCTAAAGAGTGATTTCACTGTACCAGCATATCTCTGTTGAAGCAATAAAAACTTGACACATTTCTAGAACAATATAAACATTTGTCAGTTGAAGCAACAGCTGAAACATTTCTACAATAATACAAACCACCACCACTGAGATAACATCAATGAAGACATGAACCCTTTCTACAATTCAAGAATTCCCTGTTGTAACAACAATCACAGCACATCAAGGATTCTGAGAACTCAATAATATTAGTATTATCACTTCACCTACTTGCAGCACAAATCTTTAACCTTCATGACTCTGTGGTCGCAATGTATGAGCACAGGGTACATTGTGCCTGCGGGAGCAATCATGCAACATACGACATTGCCCGATTCCCCAGTATGGAACTTCACGAAGTAATGATCCCGTGACGTATAAAACCCACCAAACGAAGCTAGGAATACGTCACAGTTTAAAGGTCAAATTCCTTTACTCATTACAATTGCAAGGAGAGAGAAAGCCGGCCGGTTTTGTCAACGAATTTCTAGAGCGACGTTGGCCATTTTGTAGCCATATTTTACTATCAAATTGAGTACCGTGTGGCATGGCTAAGTGATCGTACTACAAATTTTAATTGTTGTCTTTTGTGTTTAATATGTTGCAATTTTTTTCCCGAATTTTCAACTTTACAACTTTCTCACAACTGTCATATCATACATACAACAACAAAAAAAACATGACTATATTCACTATTCACTCCTTTATTTAGATATGCAAAAATTATTTTGATATCTTTTTAAAAAAAAAAGTTATCACGTTTTCAAAACACCCACCATCAATAACGCAAAATTTCCAAAAAAGAATTCAGGACCAATGGGATGTTTCTTAATTTTTAATTCAGTGCCCTAAAGGTTAATGAACATATGCTCAGTACAGATCACAAGCTTTGGGAGTCACATACCCGACACAGATCCCAGGTTTTGGGACCTCATATATCACAGATTTCAGAGATCTCAAACCTTGTCAGGGACTCACCTTTGTCTGCAGTGACCTTGGTCATGTCCAGTGTTTTACTCAAAACCTTGATGGCCAGATCTAGAGCATCTGAGAGCTTCAAGCTGTCATCCTTGTACTCTTGTTTTAACAAAGAGATGGCATTCTGTATGACAATAAATTCATCACATTAATAATAAGACCCATAATGCATCAAATCATTGAGTGTCACATTAGAGATGTAAAAATGCCATCCAAACATCTCTGTCCTCTGGCATTGAGAAGAGTGTAGAAAATCATGCCCAGACCATTCCTTAATGTTGTCAATTCAGAATTTTCTCGCAAGCATGTTTATGTTCACTACCATCAAATGTGGTTCCTGATAACCTACAAGTTTGTGTATACAGTGTCTATCCATTCATAGAGCATACATTTATAACACAATTCCTTATCCAACAACTTAACATAATTCTCAATTAGTTTATGATTGATTTTATATAGTAAGACACCCGTGTGTTGCCTGGGTCCAAAAGGGGAGCAAAGAATAACAACACTTTTAGCTTTCTTGCATGTCGTAAGTCGTAAGAGGCTACTAGGGAAGTTATGGGATGGAGTTGGCTGCCCCATCCCATATAGGGTCAGTGACCCAAATCCACGCTGAAGTCGGATGTGTCAGGCTGAAAGGCAAAGATATCCCAGCAATGCTGTAAACCATGACACAACGCATTTCGTTCTCCGGACTATTCCTGCTAAAGTGCAGGCATTTGAGAATGAACGCAGAAGAAGATATAGTAAGTTTTGGTCATTACATTAATATTTTGTCTGTCAAACAATTTGTTATAAAGGAATTCCACTGTATTTGTTTTATATAATTGATTTTTACCAGATATATGTGTTGAGTACACTTATATTATTTCTCTAAAACAAAGAGTGCTTACTCAAAATATTAGAAAAGACTTATCTACAGTGTCTCCATAGAAACATAAACATTAAACAGTCAGAAATCTTCAAGTACTACTTTGTGTTCAGATATCATCTACAATGAAAACACTGAATACAAATATACTACGATGGCTGGGTGAAAATTTATCATTTCCAAGCAGCATTTGGTGAACTCTCTCAAGGCCAAAGAGCACCTGGTAGACCAATTATGAAGTATAAAGAAATATTCTGGATCTAAAATATTTGGTAGTGCGGATGGATGATTGCACTGCATGAAAACAACATGAATGCATTAGGGTGGAGCCATTTAGGAAAAATATAACATGAACACACAAGGGTGGAACCATTTAGGAAAAATATAACAAATGTGGAAAACAAAAGAGAAAGACACAAACACAAATGTTCTGCCAATGTGCATAGATCACATAGAAGGTTACTTTCATGAGAGATACTGCTCACTTTTTCACTAAATGACAGTCTCCTAGAGGATAAAGGCCATAAATACAATACATGTAGCAATTATATTCAAAAATCTGAATTCCTTACAGCACAATTCTAGATGTACATATTGTAATACATTTATCATTTCATCTGTGCTAGGAAAAGCAACTCAAGAATTTAAAGGTAGCCAAAATGAATGTCCACACAATTACCAAAATCTACAATTAATTACTATATTTTCTGACTAAATTACATAGATACTTTGATAATTGTGTAGGTACTCTAGTAATTAATTATAGACTTAGGTAATTGTGTGGATAGTCTAATAATTAATTGTGTGGACATTCTAGTAATTAATTGTAGAATTTGGTACTGTGGGACATTCCAATAACTAATTATAGATATTGATAATGGTGTGGATATTCTAGAAATTAATTGTAGCCTGGTAATTGTGTGAATATTCTGGTAATTGTTTGGGCATTTAGTAATTAATTGTAGACTGGTAATTATGAGGTACCCATTTATAGCTGGGTTGACTTGAGGAGCGGTCATGTCAGACGAGAAATCACAACCCAGCTTTTTTTTTCTGTCCATGCGTGGTTTCTAACCTGGCACAAAATTGTGTGATGATTCTGGTAATTAACTGTAGACTTTGGTATCTGTGTGGATATTCAAGTAATTTTACATTCTATTAAACTGAGACTTGAAATCTTCAAAGAATGGAAGTACAACTTACTGCACTGTTGTTGCCAATACATGTTGCCTTCCAGCCTCCATAGTTGCCACTTGGATCACTCTGGTACAGCTGAAAGCCATAATGTTTGTCCCAGCCCATGTACAGGATAGATACACCAAATGGACGCTTGCCTACATCAAATATACATACAGCAGATCTGATACTGATAACTTCTATGTTTGTTTATTTCTATAGAAAATCATTGACACGGATGTTTAGTAGAACATTTTCTTCTCTGAGCAACATTATCTAACAGATATTATATTATTACAGATATTACATTATCTAATAGTCAAATTATGGAAGAGGTTGTGTGCTAGAGATGCTACATGACAAACTGTCATATCATCACATCGTCTCATGCTCATTCCAGCATAACTACATAGCTTCCTCTTTATCATGTGTGTGTGTGTGTGTGTGTGTGTGTGTGTGTGTGTACCAGCATACATGTCTACTTCTCAGTCTGAACAGAGGTTCCTATTTCTTCTTTAACAGGGTCTGGTTGTTTCTATTTAGAATAGGCATTGGTAATTCGTATACTCAGCTAGACGCAGACTGAAAGATTGGATAAAGTCCAGAATGAGGAAATGCATATCATACTTGGATGTACTAGAGATACATCAGTATGACTCATGCGATTCTTACTGGACTGTTTACCTACAGAGCAGACAATACATTCATGCAGAGCACGAGTCTATCTCCAAATCACAGCTGTCAAAGAACACTCACTGCATTCTGAAATTCATGAAGGTAGTAGACTAAATGAGTAGGAAAGTCATGGATGGGGCATGTGGAAGACATACAAAGTGTGTGCATGTTGAAAGACTTAGCACCTTGTGCAGAATGGACAAATGTGCACATAGACTGCCAGACTATCAGGGTTGCCACAATTGGAGACATAAGCAAAAAAAGTTATTTCAGCCATTCAGAGGAGTGTAGAAAAATCATGCCCAAACCATAACTTGATCAATCCAGGATTTTCTGTCCTTTTCTTCTTCCACCCTCGACCCTTACAAAATAATTTGAGAAAGTGAGTCGTGTTTCGTTACATGTCCAAACCAAACAAGTGTACGCCATTTCACCACAATAAGTACAGAAAGGGCAACTCATGTATGCAAACTTAGTAACTCGATGAATATGATAAGAAAAATTCAAATAGGTTGCATTCAAGAACAACGGCTTGAGGAAGCCAAGAGCTCAAAGTTGGAAATATTCATTTTCAAGCCTGGTCATGTGAGTGTTCAAGGCAACGAGGAAGCAGAACAGCTGGCAAGCACTGCTATTGTGTCTGGTGGTAGAGCAATGGATCGTGTGAGCATGTTGATTGAACTACATACTAGAAACAACACAGCAAATGAAATTAATGATGGTGATGATTCATTTTCCACGTCCAGATAAAGGAATTGGGCTTGAAATGCTGGGTTGCCAAAAATCAGCCATGCTGTAGGCTAGAAGGATGTTTGTCCACCAACAAAGAACGGAACTTTTAGTTGTCGTGTAAGTGGATACACTCAACTGGAGATCGGAGCATCTATGTGTCTGGAGTGCAATGATGATTCAATAACTAACCAACACATCCATTTTTTAAATAATTTTCTATGTTCAAACTCTTCTTAGTCACATCTTAAGGTATTCATGGCATGCTACACTGTTGTATATTGTGTTGTATCCTCTATATAATCATCATCCTTATGTAGACTATATAGCATTGAAATGAGTCATGAGCAGACAAAAAACAATGAATACAATAAGTCAAAAATGAATACAGGCTGGCACTGACCTCCAAACTGTGTATAGGCTTGCTTGATGTCACAAAGACTGGTGACTAGTTGCTCACAAGGTATAGACTCTTGATACTGCAGGATGTACCTAAAACAGTCATATGAGACTCAAATAAAATGGCAAGCTCTCGATTTTAGAAATGTGACAAAGTTGTTTAAATGACAAGACACAATGTTCACAACTAGACAATGTCAAGGATTTAAAGACTCATAGTCCCCCCCCTTGGTAGCTTCCTAAGACATTCAGAGTATGGGGCAGTGTTACTGTTTGCTCCTGGGTCCAGCAACACATGAGTGGGTTAACCCCTTGGTAGCTTAGGAAATTCAAAGTAGGCGGCAATGTTACTGTTATTTGTTCTCCTTTCAGTATCAGAAACATGAGACGGTCAACATCATGCCACTCTCTTGGTAATAATACTCACGTGGAAGACAGGTGATGGAGTTCTGCTGGATGACGACTGACACACTATCACTGACGGATGTCTACATGAATTAATATGGTATACACAACAAAACACAGAATATAATCATACAAATGACAATACACAGGACATAATCAACATTTCGGATCAAAAGGCCTTTTTCAAGATACGCACATAACATACAAATATAAAAATACCACAAGTAGAAATGAATACACCACAACAAGTGTGTCCGAGTGAAATATGGTAGTGAGATACCGGAAGGATATGAACAGGAAGTACACAAAGACGATAATATAGGTGGAACGAGAGGAACAAAACGATAACGTAAATGGCGGCACAAAATGAATAAAGACAAAGACCAATCCGATCGAGAACTAAGCAAAAGAGTGGTCGGAATTAAGTCCAAATGGCTTGATGGTACCCAACTCAAAAATGAGACGATTTTCTAGGGTGTACCTAGATCCATCATCAGTGGTGCAGTATCTGATGGCAGTGACCTCAATGACAAGGACACCATGGTAGCCATCGCCATTGAAGTGATTAGCCGCAGGAGTGGATGTTCTGTGTATAATGGAATGCAGGTGGTTACAGAAGCGGTCGCTCAGCCTAAGGTCAGTCTCACCAATATATTGCTTACCACAGCGTTTACATATGATCACGCAAATAACATTATGGGATTCACTCTCTTGGTAGCGTACTAAGAAATTTATAGTAGGTGGCAGAGTTACTGTTCTTTGCTCCCGAGCTACCCACACATGAGTGGGTCAACACCACACCTAACCCTTTTGGGAGTAGCTTCCTAGGACATTCAGGGCAGGTAACAGTGTTACTGTATAATCAGCACCAAATTGTGAGTTATACATGGGTGTGAAGGGTAAATATGATCAGCATCAAATGAGTTTAAAAAAACAAGCAGGAAGCAAGCATACCTCTGAGCTATCAGCCGTAGTTCATTTGTCAAGACATTTGCATCAGCTGTGATTCCTGCCACACTGCAAGCCATGTCCCTGAAAGAAAACAATGCACCAAGATCATTTGTCCACCACATGAGCAACAAACAGAAAACACAACTAGTCTAATCCACACACAAAAAAAACCAACAAACACAACTAGTCTAACCCTTTAAATCCCAGCCATTCAGGAAATACTCTGGTCTTAATTCCCAGGGCAAGGAAAATAACTCCACACACATCAGAAGTAATTGTGCAAGAAAATTAATATACAATAAAATTTGTAATCAATTTTTATGATTCAAAGTCCAATTAACAGATAAATGGAAGAGGTACTGATCTGTGAACATATCTTTGTGAAGGTCATGTAAGATAATTTAACTTGCCATGTAACATGCAAGAGGAAAATAAAATGAGCACCAGTTTAATTTACTTGTGTCAATTTGTTTGCTGATAAATGTTCAAATGAAAGTTGCAAAGCAATCTTCCTTACACAGCATGACTACTGTATTCTGTAACTGTTAACTACTCCAAACATATAGACCTAGTTCACATAAAGAAAGTCCTACATATCTGGTAAAACAGGGTTCCAAAACGGATATCATTTTTCTGAAAATGTTGATACCAACATACACATTTTCTGGACGTACTCCCAAAGAACAACTCGCGTAGAAAAAGTGAAAACTAGGTCTAGTCTCAAAAACAGAGTAATCTTGATCAATATCCTTTACAGGACCTGATTTCTTGTGAAATTGATCAATATTGACATAGATCAGCTGTGTTGACTATTCTCAATCATAACTAGTTGGGTGTGTGGGGCGAGACACACACATCATCAATTAGGCCTACACTACACTTCACCGTTAAATTCAACTAATCCTACTAAATATTGAACTACTACCCCATTCAGTCATGTTCTCTAGAATTTCACGTAAATATTGCATATCGACATATCTGAATCATAAGTAGGTCCATTTTTACCACAATTTGACGAAAATTGAAGGTCATAACAAACATTTCGCAGTTCGGAAATGACAGCTGTTGGAAACAATTAGAAAACAACTCTGGATGGCGCCATTACCAGTAATCACATCAGTGCTAAATTTAGCATGTCTATTCGCATGGAACTGGTAACAGACATCAACCGAAATAACTATGTGTCAATCCGATGAGAAAGGTAGCCATGGTAATGTATATATAGCCAACGATTGCCCTCTAAGGGATTGAAAGGGCTAAGCAACAAAAAAAAAACTCCATCTGAAATAGAGAGGATATATTTTTCAGTCTGAAACTTACTCATAAAGAGGATATATTTTTTCAGAGTATGAAACCTCATCCAGAAGCTTGTTTGTATTCCTTTTTTCTGCAGCCAAAAGAATACCATCTGAGGCCATGATGCCTAGACATGTTCCTGCATGACCTATAGCCTCCATAGCATATTCAACTTGATATAGCCGACCTGGTGGAGAAAAAGGATTTTTTTCATCAAACATACAAAATGCCATGAATCTCGATGTGGTGTGACTTTTCTCAATGGTGGCTAGGTTTTACTGGGTTCAGAAAATATATTCTAACATTTTATGATCTCAACTGTAACCTTCATTATTTTTTATAGCCCTGATATAACCAAACTAGACTTTATGCTTGCAAGAGAAGCCTCACCAAAAGAGATGTATTATCATATTTAAAATAAAATTTAACCCTCCGGATCAACAAATCAACAATTTATTACTTATTTCAGTTCCAATTTAACCATTTTACAGAAATATAATGTTCATTTCAAAAAATGAGAAACATTCTAAGCAATGGAGTAGTATCAATGTGTATGCACATTCGAGTGCTAGGATTCAAGTGCTAGGATGCTATATTGAACAAACTCTTCTTTATGGATGTTAAGCAGGAACGGTAAACAAAAGCTCATGATGAGCTGGAGGCAACTGAGATGGAGTTTTTGAGAATGATGAAAATTCCTTGGACAACCAAGAAAACTAATGTAGAAGTCATCAGAGATGCTGGAGTAAAATGACAAAGAATGGACAAAATTACCGGTAGAAGCAGACAGTCAAAATTTTTAGGTCGTGATGAGAAATAAACAATATAACATTTAGGAACCACCAGAAAGATCAAGTGGCGAAGAGACAGAGGAAGATGAAGGAGAAATTTCTAGATGGGTTGTCATTGTGACACAAAAAGAAGTCACCAACGTAACTTATTAACAATTCTTGAGACTAACGGGAATTGAACCAGTCCGTTAAACGGCACCAAATCGCCTAGCAACAATTGCACACGCGTTCTTCCGTACTTGACTAACCGCATCTCCAAAAAAGATGCGATTTCATCAAGCCATTCAAACCGTGCACACAAAGTCACCCGAACGGACCAATCGAGACAAGGACTATTACAACAACAACAAACATCCCGTACAGGTATCGAAAATGACCTATCTGCCCTTGTATAACTAATACGGATATTATGTTATATGTTTGTTGTTACTGAGGATATTTCAATACCTGTACGGGATGTTTGTTGTTGTTGTAAATAGTCCTTGTCTCGATTGGTCCGTTCGGGTGACTTTGTGTGCACGGTCTGAATGGCTTGATGAAATCGCATCTTTTTTGGAGATGCGGTTAGTCAAGTACGGAAGAACGCGTGTGCAATTGTTGCTAGGCGATTTGGTGCCGTTTAACGGACTATTTCAATTCCTGTTAGCCTCAAGAATTTTTAAAATTGTGCTCTGGCTTCCTACTTAAATTTACTTGTATGAACTTATTAACACAAGATTCACAGTTATATAACTGAAAATGGTCTGTGAAGTGCTAATTAAGCAATGTTAGTGTGTCGGCAACATCTCAAGCAAACCACAGAATTTGACATTTGTACGTTATTCAATTTCATCTCTAACAAATATCTATATCTTCTCTTTGAAAGTATATGTGGTGGTTACATCTGCCATGTCTTTTTGTCAAGGACATTACCAATTTCTAAACATATAATCTCCATAACATCATAAACATATAATCTCCATAACATCATCTTTCATTCAAACCCTAGTAGACTATACTGGGAACTTTTACAAGCTACCACTTATGTATTAGATCTGTTGATTATCCTCTTCGCACACTGGACACATCTCCATAGGAGCTCAGATCTCTGCTTCAGCAAATCTCTCAGGGTATAAAGGCTGATGGTTCCGGTTCTATGTTGGTTCACTGCTTTTTTTTTTGTTGAGATCTTTGTCAAGAGTTCTCTACGGGCCACGCCCATCCTCACATTCTCGATATTGACTCATGTTCATTTATCTACCACTTATGTATAAGTCAGTAACCTAATTCTGGTACAGACAACTTACATACCTTCAGGAGAGAAAATGGTCGTACGTGAATCATATCTTCGAGCCTAGAAAAGAAGACATATGACAAGTCAATATTTGTTCCCGATTATGTCTAAAAGTTCAAATGTATTTCATCATTTATGCCAGAGACTGGTCATAAGTAATTAGTGTTACTAGCATGCGCTCTCCACCTGGAACTTGCTCGTAATATGTGGTGCACATACCATGTAATAATATTTAGACTTACGTAAAACACAGGTTTATATTTCGTTTCCAAAATACAAAATATTTTGAAATGAAATATAAACCTGTGTTTTACGTAAGTTTAATTTTTGTTAAGTTTCACGCAGTTACCTTGTATTGTCATGTAATAATATATGGTGCACATACCATGTAATAATATATGGTGCACATACCATGTAAGTTAAAAAAAAAGTCCTCCTGAACACTAATGATAAGTTTCTTTTATAATGCAAATGTTGTACAAACAGAAACAAATGCATGATTATTGGGGAACAAACGGAGGACGTATGGCCAGTTTTCACATTCACTTTCATCCTATTATATCTGCCCCTGTGGGTTTATAGAAAGGAGAACGAGAGACTTAATTAATAATAAATGAAATAGTTTTAACGTTATGGTGCTCGCACACTCAGTATTGCACTGTGCTCACACTCGGTATTGCAGTGCTCACACATTCAGTATTGCACGGTGCACGCACTCAGTATTACACTGTGCTCACACTCTGTATTGGAGTGCTCAGTATTGTCCATAGTGCTCGCACTCATTATTGCACTGTGCTCACACTCAGTATTGCACAGTGCTCACTGCCTGAAAAGGATGATAACCACAGCTTTAAGTATTCTTTTGGCAAGCACAGATGACCTTATTCGTCTCCATGTAACCTTATAAGAGTATTTTGGCAGCCAATGATGAGAATTGTAGACCAGCACAGCAAGTCTGATTCTGCAGCAGAATATTATTGTTGTGGTTATGAAGCCGATATTATTTCCCTCAGGATAAACCCATAGCTGCTTGGCCTCCCTGGCACATGAAAAAAGGTAAGCATAATGATGGTGGCTAGCTGGCTAAAAATAATCATTCCGCCTTGCAGGTGTCCAGTTATATTACTACACATTTAATACCGAACTCTTCAAATCTCATCCTAGATGTGTCAGTGATAGCAGCCAAGAACAGAAGTATCTGGAAGTTTATCATCTTTCTGAGACTGTATGGAAGCATTTACACTTATTTATGCAGCATCTTTATACAGTCCATGTTGTACATCATTACCACTGCAGCTCTGTCTGGAGACTAAAGCCACTTTGATACCAAATATTGGTATTTTGTATGTCTACTGGTACTGACCGTGGACATTGGTCAGATCCTGATTTCATCACATTATTGATTTTCGCTGAATTTTGTTTACTGGCACTTTGCCAACCAATGATATCCTCACAAAAAGCTAATTCACGGCTTGACTGAAAATGCTATCATTTAATCACGTGCCACACTGAGTAGAAGACCGTGTTTCTCCACAATTCTGTCTCTTGTGTTGTAAATAAGTTCAGTTGGTGATATTCTCTCATATCACAGTGACAACTCATGAAGCAATTTCTCTCTGTCTTCCTGTCGCTTCTCCCCTTTGATCTTTCTGGTGGTTACTAAAAGTTCAAATTTTTATCTTATCACAAGTCTTAAAACTCTTTGCCGTCTGCTTCTAATTTTTGTTATAATTTTGTTTTTTTTACTCCAAAATCTGAGGACCTCTACATTCGTTTTTTTTTAGAAATTAATGAAAAGATTATGATTCTTAAAACCCACACTGGCTGCTAAATGTAAATTGGAGGTGCTTGGAGGTCATGCCGTGGAGCGCCATGTCAGTGATCATTTCCCATGTGTAATTGTTATAGAAAGACGAGGATGGAGAGATGTTCCCTCAAGTTACAACAAGACAGGGATATTGTTAATCAAATGAGACAAGATAAATGTCACAATTTTACCAGCAGATCATGCCAGTGAGAATAACTCTCATGGTGGAATGTGGAGGTGTAGAATGCCTGGGCGAGAAAAAGTAAGGCTGCGGCTCTATAGCAGAAACAGAAAGCAAGAGACACCAGAAATACACCACCAGAGGCAATCCTGAACTTGAGGTCAGTCCGTGACGAAGAGACCACAATCAAAAGTTTTTGCAAAAGATGCAAGATTAGAATTCTGTGAAACAATTTCACGAGAAATATAGTCTTAGTCATTGAATTTGAAGATGTTCTGAAATCTGCAATGTTTAGCCTACTACTCTATATAGGTAGTTGAACATCAGGTCTGCGCATGTAAAGAAAATATAATTTTAGGCTATAAATATCCCGCAAATATATTTTGTGTGAAAATCTTTTCTTCTGGGCTCTGCCAGAGATCATCATGCCTGATTTCTGCCGGGGACGCAGTATTTCTTCGTCACAATGGACATCAAAAGACATGTGGGCTAACTTGGGATTCATACTTCTATCGTGATGCATTTGACTTTTATGGCGAATTTTTTTGGCTGATGACACAAAGTGACCAATGAAAATAATGGAAAGTCAAATGTGTCACTTGGTGGATGAATCCCGATCAACCAGCATGCCTATAAATGATGAAAGATAGGGTGAAATTTTCCAGGTTTTGTGAAAGGTGAAATCAGATATTTCAAAACAGGACTTTTGTGAAATTAGTACCAGCGAAGAATGGGTGGATCGACTATACATTTAAATTGATATTCATCTTCAGGTTGTTTCTCGACACTAACTTTATCACTTAATCTATCACTCTCTACATACATTCTGGTGATAAAGGCAAAGTGAAAGGCAGTCGACTTAAGAGAGAAAAGTCATGGACACAGAGGATATTATACAGTGTGTGCAGATTGGAGGATATGCTACCTAGTGCTGAATGGAGTCGGGCGCCCTTAGAGTGTCTGACAGTCTTCAAAGTAATAACAACACTCATTGCGCATGCCGTTGCATCTGTGGGTCTCACCAAGGGCTTACTAGACAAACCAACCATGCAACAGAAATTCTTAGTAGATGACATGCCGTTATATTGAGGTTATCTTCTTATAGAAGCTTCATGGCACGTCATCTATACAATCCCGTAGTCGTAACCTTCGGTAACAGTTACTATGTTGTTCCGACAGGCCGATGTTGTGCTTGAACTAGTTGCGGGCACGGCATGGGTGGGCAAAACAACAAAGAAACCTGTCGCAAGGGCTAGAGTTGTGCCCTGATGTCGACGTCTGTTTCGGTGGCATTAGACTAGAAACACCATCGAGTCGGACAGGTTGCTGGAACAGAGGGCGGAGCACTTATGGGAATGCCCCACGTGCTGTGAGGCCAGTTTCTAATCAAGAATAACACTCAATAGAGAATGCTGGGAATGGTGTTCGACAGTGGTGGAGTCAGAGATGCTCGATCTGATCGGTGAGAATTCCAGAGCAGATATGATTATATATACAGATGGATCAGTTGAGAGACACATAAGGAGTGTCTGGGCCGTCACAGCTCAAAGGTGGGGGAAAACCACCAAAGAGGAATGTGGTGCATTCGCTCATACGACAATGGAGATTTTGGCAGTAACCAAAGTTTTGAAATGGGTGTGCTCGCAGACTGCGACACATGCCTGTATACTCAGTGACTCGATGAGCATTATTGTGACAGTTCAGGCGGGGTACATTCAGGAACAGTGGCTGGATGCTGTGAAGAATTCCTGTGTGCATAAAGTGAATTTTATTTTTGTGCCAGGACATGCGGTAGTCCGGGGTAATGAGAGAGCAGATAGGTTGGCCACACACACTGCTATTATGGCTGTTGGTGGAGCAATGGATCGAGCAGACATTTTGAACACCATATGGGAAAATGCATGAACAAATGACTATAAGTGACGATGACTCTTGTTCCATTACTAGAATAAGGGAGCTTAGTCTGAAATGTGTCGCTAGAAAGGAGCGGTTTCGTAGGCGAGAAAGAATGATGGTCAATCAATGGCGTACTAGAACCGTCAGTCAATGTATAATGGTGAATAGGAGAGATCTGAGCACCTATGAATGATGTGCAGTGACAATGGTCCAACATCTAACTATCACTAGGGAGCCTGGTCAGCGTTGACCGTTTACTATTCTGATCAAACAAAAATAATAAATTACTTCATTGTAATAATAATTCATTGTAGAATTTTATGTTTTGGTCATGCCTAAAATAATTTTGGTGCAAGTTGCTTTTAATTCTTCGTAGTGACCTTTGCTCTACTTTCAAGGTATTACCTAACATTTGTTATGTGATTTAGCTAGCTTACGGTTAAGTACTTAACAGTATGGTTAGGATTAGAAATAATATTTCTAATGTGTGCGTGCACCTCGCTCCGTGTGTAGCGGGCAGAAATAATGATCTCTCACTACAAATCATAGGAAATTTTTTTGATATGTAAATTGGAAAAGAAACAGGGTAAATTGTTATCTACGGTCACTGCGCTATAAATAGCAGTTTTCATGTTTAAGCAGACGACGTCACGGAGTTCCGCGAGAAAACCAATCACCACGACACGTCGGACACGTGCAGTGACATCACACCCCGCCAAGCGATTGTATGCTGTTGTGCTATAAATCATATCGATTCACCCTTACACGATAACTTTTAAAGAATTAATTATTAATTCTAAACACTGATTCTAACCCTTCTCCCCCCTCCTAAAAATATCCAAGATGCCCAAGTGACTAAATTCAATTAGGCCCTAGCCCTTCTTCTTCTTCAGCATTCGTTCTCAAACTCCTGCAGATTAGTAGGAAGTAGTCCGGAGAACGGAATGCGTTGTGTCATGGTTTACAGCATTGCTGCGATGTCTGCGCCTTTTGGCCTGACACATCCAACTTCAGCATGGCTTTGGGTCACTTACCCTATATGGGTGAGGCATCCAACTCCATCCCATAACCTCCTTAGTTGCCTTTTATGATTTATGACATTAACATGCATGGAAGGTAAACACTAAAACAGTGTTGAATATTTTTTGCTCCCCTTTTGGGCCCCGGCAACACACGGGCGGGCCCTAGCTTTTTATTAAGTCCTGAAACTTCACTTTATATATTATATTAATATACATTTTAAAATTTTCTTGTTCTTGATTTGTCAAGTTAAAATGTAGCCTAAACTAAAGAAGTTATGGTTTTAAACTACTACTACATACTACAGTGTGTGTACTGTAGACTTAGAGTAGCCTAACAGTACTAACAACACTAACACTGTAGGTGCCTAACAGTAACAAACACAGTGAGTGACAGTAGGTTATGAGTTAGTTAACCACTTACGGGGGGCCTAAATTTCTGCTAAACCGCTGTATCATTCGTGATACTGTGGCAGTTTTAGTAAATTTATTTCATATATTAACCTTATCTTATTATCTAGGCATATTTGAAGATACATAAAATTACAAATCAGCTGTCTTTCGTCTAAAATTATATTATAGCTAGCAATACTTTTCACAGCAAATACAAAATATTTCACAATGTAATATTTTCTGAAGCTCCAATTTTTCTATATCACTCACCATGATGGAAACCAATGTAAAGTTACCATAAAATTCGAAACTATAAACCCTAGAGACTTATATAAGAAAACATTATCTTGCTCAATATCATTAACATACATATTTTTTTAAATACTAATAAATTATGATTAAATGCACAAAATTTATGTATCCTTGAATAATTGTCGAAACTGTGGCGCTATCACATAATCAATCAAGCGCCATGACGATTGGCGTAGGCGATCATGTCTGTTCCTCTTGTATTGTTATTAAGTTCAGTTGGTGACATCTTTTTGTGCCACGGTGACCACCTGTCTATAAATTCTCTCTTTGCCTTCTTCTGTCTTTTCTCCTCTTGATATTTCTGACATCCATAGGCCTGTATTTAGACATAGGCCTATATACTTTCGTATCTTTCACAATTCAACAGAGGATTGCGTTAAGACTGTACACTTTTCTCAGTATTTTTAACAAACAATATGCATTAGCAACATATAACGCAGGGGTTACTACAGGAGATATTGATGGTTCGCCAATTTGTAATGAGATGTCCACAAATTGGAAATGTGTTAACAATTTGTGACCCCATGATAATCAGTAACTGTCAAGAATTCAAGGACCCCACCCACCTTCCCCTGCCATGAGATGTCTGCTAGGATGCAGTGCAGGATTTACCTATACTATAAGCTGAACGAGCTATAGATTAGGGCCCGACTTTCTTGAGGGCCCCCAAAAAATGTTTTATTTCACTATCTATATACTTCTTAATTGTAGGGCCCCACATCTCAAATAGCTTAGGGCCGTATCAAGTCTAAATCCGGCGCTGCTGGGATGGCATCCACACCAGGAGCTTTTCCATGTGACATTTGTCCAATGACAGTCTTTACTTTATTTGTTGGTAGTATGTCAATCGCTTCTCTTATTTTGTATTGTGGCATGCAATATATTGCTTCATCGCTGTAGGCTGACGGCTTATTAAAAATTGCTTCGAAATGTGCCCATCGGTTTAGGATTTGAGTTTTTTTCTGTAAGCAAGGCTGACTCATCTGCGTTAAGCAAGGGTAGTGGTCCTGCAGAACTTGTGACGTATATTGTTCCCAATACATCGTAGAATCGCTTGTAGGCCCTCCTGTACGCGAAATTCTTAATCTTTTGACTTTTTGTTACAAAACCTATCATGCATCTTTCTTAGTGTCCATTGGCATGTGCTGCGGGCTCTATTCTATTTTTTTTAAGGTAAACAGGGATCACCTTGCAGATTTATGAAGGCACTGTTCTTAATCCCTAGCAGAGTGGTAATTGCTATGTCATTGTCATCGAATCAGTCGTGGTTTGTATGCATCTTCAGACCTAAATGTTCCTTAGCTGTAACATAAAGGATGTTTGAGAAGGATGCCCATCCATCCTCAACATTAACATCTTCCATGTTCAAGTCTTTTAGTTTTGTGTCCATGTCCTGGGAGAGTCCCATTGCTGTGCTGAGGCTATTTTAATTTTCTAGTACCCAAGCGTTTCATTACTGTATATCCTTGTGGACGCTTCGGTCGTTAATGTGAACGTTGCATTTGGACACTATAAGTCTGTGATCAGTCCAGCATTCTGCACCATGCGTGGCTTTAGTTATACGTAGGTCTCTCATATCCTTTCTCCTAGTGATGACATAACCTATCAGGTGCCACTGTTGAGAGCGTGGATGCATCCGCGATGTCTTCTTGCGTGTAGGCATTCGAAAGACTGAGTTTGTGATACTGAAATCATTAGTGGAACACAGTCTGAAGAGGCGTAACTCATTGCTGTTACATTTACCAATCACATGCTTTCCTATGACTCCATTCCAGGGTTGATCATCATTTACAACTTTTGCGTTGAGGCCATACAGAACGATAAGTGTGTCTGATATTGGCGTAGATGTTATCATGCATCAACTTTCTCATATAATTTGTCTCTTTTTCATCTTGGTTTATCATTGTTGGAGCATAGGCGCTACTTAGAGATATAAACTTCTTCTTTCCCACTTGTATGCTTAGTGTCATGAGGCGATCGCTTAGTCCCCGTGGAAGGCTTGGGAGCCTTTGTACAAGGTCGGCTCTAACTGAAAATTCAACTCCTGATTATCATCACTCTGAGCTTTTGCAACCACTCCAACCTAAAATGTGTACTCTCCTCCTCTTTCTGTAAGCTGGCCTTCATCCGGTAATCTCGTTTCGCTCCGTGCTACAATGTCGAGCTTGTATCTCACCAACTCCTTTGCAATTTGCGCTGTTCTTCATTACAGATATTATATCCGTGACAGTGCGGATATTCCACGTTACCACTAATAGAGGTTTCACAATCTTATTTGTGCTTCGACCGCAGTGGTTTGGAACCCGCCAGCAGCGATATGCTGGCCAGGTTAAGTTAGGCAGGCTATTTTTAGGGCACCTTTTCTAGTCTCTTCCTTATGTTATGGGATTGAGCAGAGCTGTCCTGAATAGGGCTGCTGTGTCGATCAGAGAGGGCTGCCGGATTGCATTTCTGCACCGAGTTTAAACAGGAAGCGACCCTTTGCCCGGATCCATTTGTGTGCAGAGTTGTGACAGCAGCTTGAGTATTCCACACTTTCTGGTTCGTCACTTTTCCATCGCCACAGGACTTGTGCGAGTTGATGATGATGTATGATAATAATTGAGTAAAGACTAGCGCTGAATTTTGATTAAAGTGTGGAAGGGTTGCACCATTCGTCGACAACACTCTCTCTCTCTTTCTCTCTCTCTTTTCCTGATTCAACAATGTTCCAGTGGCAAGATGAATCAAGAAGAATGTGGATGTATCAGGCTGCAGTGGATGACTGGTGTTCTACGTGTCTCACAAAGTCCATTGGGTTCTACAACGCTCTGCTGTCAAGTGCCTTTCAGCCAGTTGAACATCAAATGTTTCGTCTGCACCGTCCGCCATATCCAGGCTTCATATGCTTGGGCAAATATACCCTGTGTTTACCTCTGGGTCAGAGCCCCTCAGTTACCCTCATCTGTTTTGGGCGGCCTTTCAAAACCGTTACCGGAGTATGACCGCTACCGCATGCTAGCAACTACTTGGAATCACAGGTGAGAGCTGAGTACCAGGTGGGGAATAGGATGTGAGAACTACTCCAAAGGAGTATGACAGCCTCATACTATTGTTTTATATAGTGCAGTTTTTTAGTGTAGTTTTATATAGTGCAGTTTTATATAGTGTAGTTTTATACAATGCAGTTTTATACAGTGCAGTTTTTGGTGTTCATGTTCACATAGTTGTTTTGTTAAATTAGGAGACAACTGCCCTAAGAATGCTATGTTGGATTTCTTTGGTGTTTGACATCTTTGATGATATGATGTCCCAAGATAAGTGATTTTTTCCACAATTTTAAGTTGTTGGTCATCGATTAGAGTGTTGGTGTTTCTTTCTGTGTTTGCTATTGACATTACCTCGGTTTTTTTCTGTGTTATGTTCTTGTTAAAGCCCGTACATGTTGTGTGCAATCTATTTATGTGTTGTTCTTCTGATGTTGATATTACTGCTTGATCGTCTGCAAAAAGAAGTTAGATCAGGAAGTTGTTTAGGTTGTCTTCTTCATTGGTGTTGGTAATTTTAAATATACAAACGATATATGTGATGAATAGCAAGGGAGATAGAACATATCCTTGTTAAGGCAGAGTGTATTTGGAATTTATATGAAAGTCCTACACTCGTTCTAACTGTAAATTGACTGCCTGTGTAACTACTTCACAAGTTGATTAAGTGTTGTGAAACCCCATATTTTGATAGTATTTTCTATAGTTGTTGTATGTCAACTCTGTCGAAGACTTTTTCTTGGTCGACAAACGTGATATACATTTCTTGTTTTTTTTGTTTTTGTTTTTTTTTGCCAGTTGTCGAAGTGTAAAAATGGCATCTGTATAGTTCTTGTTCTTACGGTTCTTGAGTGCTCGTGACCTTCTTTCTAGATGTCTGTTGAAAATGTTTCTAGTGTGGCTTAGAAGTGAATCTCTTTTGTTGCCCTTTTTTCTTCCAAATAGGTATTATTACAACGTTTTTAAAGTCTTCTGGTGTTTTCTATAATATATTAACCAACAAATGTAACTATTTTATCCCTATATCTACTGCTGATTTGATTAATTCGACTTTATGTTATCGGGAAACGAACTGGATGCTACAGAGATGTGGTTTCTGTGAAGAATGATAAAAATATGGACAGCTAAGAAAACGAATGCAGAGGTTCTCACTGATGTTGGCGTAAAAAGATCAATCATATCTGACATTAGGGGCAGACATTCAAGAATTCTAGGGCATCTGCTGAGAAGAACACAGCTTAAATACTTAATAACTACTGGAAAGATCAAGGGGAGAAGAGATAGGAGACGACAAAAAGAAAAGTTGCTAGATGGACTAGTATTGTGGCACGGCAGAAGTTCAACAACCGAGCTTATTGACAACAAAAGAGACAGAGAGTCGTGGAGAAACATGATCACCTACGCCACTCGGCATGGCACTTGATTGATACTTTTCCAGGCAAGAGGCAGACCAAAACTACAATGGACACAGAAAATCTAAAACCTTCTGACCATGTTACTGGAAATGTCTAGATAGTTTCAACAGAAACGATAGACTTACAGAGTTGCAGTAATGACAATTGTAAAGGGCATATGCTAATATTCGCCCTATCATTGAACCAGACAACTAAATATAAATGAGAAATAAATGCAAGAAGTGCACAAATTATCCCAATATTTATACGAATTCCCGCACAACGCACGGGCGTGAACGATTTATAACGTGGCCATTTTTGTTGCGTCAATTGTTTGCGTGTAGAATGCAACATCTGTTTTGTTTTCAAAAATAATTTGCTGTTGCAACGGTGTAACGCAGCTACTATACAACTACAATATGGAAAAAGAACGTATATCGTTTGGATCTCAGTACAAGTTTCCACTTAAACTGTATGAAGTTGCCAACGACGGCTTAATAATCAAATGGGATGACGATGGGATGTCAGTGACAGTTGAGCAGAAAGAGTTTGAAGATAATGTAACAGCTTATTATCCTGGCTTTGTTCAAGTCAAATCCTTTCATAATTTACGCCGTTTGTTTCGTGATTACTCCTTTACGTTTCAAGTTTTGAAAAGAAAAAGACCGACGGGTCTCAAACTGCAGTTTCGGCATCCATTCTTCACAAGAGATAATCCTCACCATGTTCTTCAGGTAAGAAAGAGTAAGCGGCGATATTGCATGCATCCTCTGGCTACGTCATCTCCAAATAATAAACTGACAAGATGGAGGAAAAAGAGAGCGTCATTTGTCATGCGAACACAGTCCAAATTTGAAGTTTGTGACCACAACGGGAACATTTCCTACAGCAGTGACGAGTTAGACTCATGTACAAAGATGGTGACCGAACACAGTAATTCAGAGAGCAGTTGGACTGTTAAAAACATAGGGTCAAACAAGTCTCCCATTCCGTCAGAACAGAACTGTTTGAGAAACAGGCTACCACAATACAATGGGGAAGTTTTGCCAGCATCCAAAATTTTAACCCAGACATTTTCAAATTTCTATCAGCCACATAGGCATGATAGTGTCAGCAAAAAGCTTACAGACGAGGACATGTCTACACTAGCTCAGATCATTGCCAAAAACGAAATGTCAGAAAGCGAGTTCTGGGAACTAGTGACTAGAAAATCTGGAACGGAATGGGTGGATAAATCATGGGACGCAACAATGACTTTACTGAACAGTATTGTAAATCATGAATTGTCTCCCTTGCATCATCCAGATTCTTACTACGAATTTTCACTGGACGAAATGTGATGTTTGAGATATAGCCCGAAGGTCGTGGTGACTGGAATACCAAAACCGCGAACACCCCAATTTGTGAATGGTTAAAATCTCTGATATAATCAACTTGGACTAAAGTCTGCAGATGAAATGAACGTATTTCATTATGAGAAATGATTTTCACCCAGCAATGCTTAATTTGAATAGTTTAGAATTTGAAATAATCAATGTTTTTTCAAAGCTACGGCATATATAGGGATAAAATGTTTACATAGGATGTTTAATATAATATGGAATACACAAGAAACACCAGAGGACTGGAAAAATGCTGTAATAATACTTATCTGGAAGAAAAAAAGGCAACAAAAGAGATTGTACAGACATTTCACTTCTAGGCCACACAATAATTTTTTTTTTACAGAATTCTAGAAAGAAGGTTACGAGCATTCATAGAACCATAGGTTAACAACACTCAAATGGAATTCCATAAGAACAAGAGCTGTACAGATGCTATTTATACACTTAGACAACTGGCAGAAAAAAACAAAGAAATGTATATCACATTTGTCGACCAAGAAAAAAACCTTCAACAGAGTAGACAGACAACTATGGAAAATACTATCACATTATGGGTTTCGACAACACATAATTAACTTATGCAGTAGTAGTTACACAGGCAGTCAATGTGCAGTTAGAACAAGTGTAGGGCTTTCAGATAAATTCCACATACATTCATTCTGTCGTGCGACAAGGACATGTTCTATTTCCCTTGTTATCATCACATAAATTGATTGTAGGCCCCTATATGTAAAATTGCTAACACCAACGAAGAAGACAACCTACACAACCTGCTGAGTGAACTTCTTTTTGCAGACAATCAAGCAATAATATCAACATCACAAGAACAACACATAAATAGACTGCCCACAACATGTAGGGACTTCAACATGAACATAAACAGAAAAAAACACCACTATTCTCATTCATGACCAACAACTTAAACAGGTGAAAGAGTTAACTTATCTTGGATGCATTGAATCATCGAATGGGAAAAACATCAAAGAAATCCATCACAGATGCAACATGGCATACCAGATCTTAGGGAAGATGTCTTCTATTTTCAAAAACCTATATGTGAACATGAACACCAAAACTGCACTATATAAAACAATCATACCATCACTATGCTACCAATGTCAAACATGGAAATTAACAACAGAAGTCAAAAGAAAACTTGCTAAAACAGAAATGATTTGTCTACATAGAGTCTTCGGAGTAACAATACAAGATAGAATCAGAAATGAAAACATCAGAAGACTAACATACACAATGTCAATCCTGGATTACATCAGAAGACAACAGATTACCTAAGTGATGTCACATGCTCCCATTCCACAATCAGACAGTGTCCCTCATAAAAGCATTACTATACCAATACATTGGTTACAAAGCCAGGGGCAGACCATGCAAATGATGGATTATAGAAATACGAAAACAGTCAATGAAAACAAACATATATGAAGCACACAAAAAAGCCATCTCCAGAGAACTCGTCTACCCCTGATACTGCAATGCACAAAGGCTATCATCAGAGAACTGTTCTACCCCTGACGCTGCAAGGCACAAAGGCTATCATCAGAGAACTCTTCTACCCCTGACGCTGCAAGGCACAAAGGGGTTTACAGCGAAAAAAAAATAATGTTTCTTTCTCTAGATCATTATGTTACAATCAATATGGAAGACTAGGTACTTTGATTGGTTGCTGCCTTTAATCATTTAAGCAACATGATGTACCCGTATCACTGTGATTCTATAGTTTTTCCCCCTATAATTTGTTGATTAAAAATACATTTGAACATGAATCTTTGTTTCTGTTACACAACTAATTCATTTGTTATTTATTATTGCTGATGTTTATGAGAATTTGCATCAAGTTGTAGCTATTCTATCTGGTTCTGTGGGAGTGGGTGGTACAAAGAGTATCTTGGATGGCTTAGGTACCAGGTTCAATTTTCACTGCAGGTAATTGTACATACAAACACCCCAGAAAGCAATGGCACCATGCTAAATGTAAACAATTGCTTAGAAAATCACTACAACTAACAATTGTTGGGTTGATCGCAATGTTCACATAGGATCACTACCATCTTGCTTAGCTATTATGAACTCAATAATATTCATGGCCACAATACCCTTATATCTAAAGTTAGTGTCACATAAAAACATGTGGGGTCCCTTAGACAACTGAAATATCAGGGGTCCCCCTTAAAATAATAAGTGGGGAATATTGTTGAAAATAACAAATAGGTGGGGAACCCCTCCTCATGATTTTCTGGAAAAAGTCATCAAAAATTAATTAACAAGAATGCAAGAGAATGATATTTTGTGTGTGTAGGTAGCCCCCCCCCCCCCCCATGAAAATGTATAAATGGCCACACTTGGTTTTGTCTGACCCAAAGAAAGCTCTATGGGTCCTGAGGAGCTTTCAAATACAGCAGCATCAAGGAAATCGGATTGGCTGTGCAGACATGTTAAACTGCGAAAGAGAAGATTATAGTACAGGCGTTATCTAGGTCTACTGCCACCTTCTATTTTGACTGGAATATCTCACAGATACTATACGCAAACATTATCGCACATTACTTTTCCTATCAGTAGCTACCTAGGGTGTTAGGGAGGATGTTTTCAGCCTTATAGCCCTTCTACCAATTATTTGTTCCAACAATTTCTGTACACGTTTTTCAAGCTGATTCTATGATAATTGCTAAACAACCTAGGAATATTTCACCGGTTTATGGAGAAGTTGTAAGTAGTTATGAAGCCAATCCCTGGACAATGTGGCAATCTGTATACCGTTTCTGTCTGGCATACTGCGATGATTTTGTAGTCACCTCTTTTGTTTGCCATGCTTTTTTTCTACCCTTTCATTTCTGCAGGATATTTGCACAAATGTTATTCTCACAGTCTTCGGTCTGCCATCTTGTCACAATATGTGCAGGAGTTGTTATGTCTATTGGACCTTCTTACACGATGAAACACAAATTTGTGTCTCAACTGTCATAGTTCTTTTTCCTTGGTCAACAGGACAATATGTAATGGGATCACTTTCTTGTGCAGTGAGGTTGCTCTATCAAGAGAAGGCAGTATCAGAAGAAGAACTGAGCGTCAGGTCAATGACACAACCAGTGACTTCATTTCTGGAAATTAATCATGTTGGATGAGGCAATACTTACAATCTGTCCTTACCAGTTCTTAGAATATATTCTGGGTGTTATCCAAACTGACATTTATATCTTACCTACTCTTAAAAAATATTCAGCAAACACATTGAAAATCAAGAGTAGTTCATGAAATATTCAGCAAACACATTGAAAATCAAGAGTAGTTCATGAAATATTCAGCAAAACACATTGAAAATCAAGAGTAGCTCATGAAATATTCAGCAAACACATTGAAAATCAAGAGTAGCTCATGAAATATTCAGCAAACACATTGAAAATCAAGAGTAGCTCATGAAATATTCAGCAAACACATTGAAAATCAAGAGTAGCTCATGAAATATTCAGCAAACACATTGAAAATCAAGAGTAGCTCATGAAATATTCAGCAAACACATTGAAAATCAAGAGTAGCTCATGAAATATTCAGCAAACACATTGAAAATCAAGAGTAGCTCATGAAATATTTAGCAAACACATTGAAAATCAAGAGTAGCTCATGAAATTTCAACAGCCTACACAGTAAAAGTTGGCCTTCAGGTCAACACTTTCAAGACTAAGATAATGAATTTTACAAACTGTAACTTAAAAATCACCCTCAACGGAGAACCAATTCAGACAGTTGATAACTTTTCTTATTCAGGGAGCAAAATGATACAAGATGGAGACACAACAAAAGAGATTTCTACCAGAATTACGTTGTCATCAAGTGCGTTCAACCACCTAAAACATCTGGAAATAAAAAACAATAAGTAAATATACAAAATTACAACTGTTCAACTCCAATGTGATATCCATGGTGGCATTTGGTTGCGAAAGTTGGAAAATGGCAAAGGCACTAGGGGAAGAAATTTAATTCATTTGAAAATAAATGTCTTAAAACCCATGTTTCTTCTCTATTGTACTTACGTAAAGCACAGGTTTTTATAACAGTTCCATCATTGCAGGTGTACACAGCCGAAATCATTGCAGGTGTACACAGCCAAAATCATTTCAGGTATACACAGCCAGTAGTAACTGAAGGGATCATGTATCAGCTGTACTGAACATGAGGTCTGATGTCACATGTACTGAACATGAGGTCTGATGTCACATGTCAGCTGTAATGAACATGAGGTCTGATGTCACATGTCAGCTGTACTGAACATGAGGTCAGATGTCACATGTCAGCTGTACTGAACATGAGGTCTGATATCACATGTCAGCTGTACTGAACATGAGGTCTGATATCACATGTCAGCTGTACTGAACATGAGGTCTGATGTCACATGTCAGCTGCCCTTGAATTTGAACATGAGGTCTGATGTCACAAATCAGCTGTACTGAACATGAGGTCTGATGTCACATGTCAGCTGTACTGAACAGGAGGTCTGATGTCACATGTCAGCAATACTGAACATGAGGTCTGATGTCACATGTCAGCTGTACTGAACATGAGGTCTGATGTCACATGTCAGCTGCCCTTGAATTTGAACATGAGGTCTGATGTCACATGTCAGCTGTACTGAACATGAGGTCTGATGTACTTGAATCTGAATACTAACATGATTCTCATGTACCAAGGTTGTTGAACTGGAAAATCAATGTGTAAAGTTTGCTAGAATTTCTTCATGTGTCAGCCTGAACTTGACATGCAGTCTCATAATCTACTTCAACATGAGATAATTGCCACAATGTCATGTCACTCTGTGTAGAAGGAATCTGACATGGCATCACTATTTGAAGTGTTACTGTGTGGTATGACTATTTGGAGTGTGACTGTGTGTGGTGAGACTATGTGGGATGTAACATGACTATTTGTGGTGTTATTGAGTGTGGCACAGATATTTGCGGGTGTGACTATGACTATTTGGAGTGTGACGTGCCTATTCGGGTTGTGACTATGTTACATAACTATTTATTGTGTGGCGCACAACTATTTGGAGTGTGACTGCGTGTGTGGATAACTATTCATACTTTTAATTATAAAAAGTGTGTGTGTGGGTAACTATTCACACTTTAATTATAAAAACTATGTGTGTGTGTGTGGACACTTTTAATTATAAACACGGGTGCACCTTCATTATGACAAAGTGTATGACCATGAAATAAAATGAGAGGCTAAAATCATCTCTGAATCCAAAGAATGCCACAAGCGTTAGTAGTTATTTCAAATACAAACTTTGCAAAACAACAAGAGCAAAGAATGAATGGATATGTAGCTTCTGGCTACTAGGATATTCTAAATCAACATTCAGAAACAATGAAAGACAATATCATTTCAGATAAATACATTTTAATCATCATCGACGAATGTAATTTTGCTTCCCTTGAAAGCTGTGATACCGCTCTGCTCTGCTTTACGCTTCTTGCTGGCTTCCCAGGATGGGTGAAGTTTCTCTGATGCTCTCTTATCCAAGTTAACATCTGTTAGGAAAACAAAGGATATTCATTGCAAATAAATGATGAATATGTTTGAGAATATTGTTTTGACAGAAAGCAACCACAAATGAAGTGAATGTGATAGATATTACTTGCAACAGGTAGAAATGTAGATACACTAAAATTGCAGCCAGTGTCTTGCCGTGACTTTTCTCAATGGGAACCAGATTAGCTTTATTATGGGTATGCGGTTAAGAAAAGAAACATTCTAAGCTATTGATGACATCACTAGTTGAGGACATTAGACAAAAAACCGGCACCACTCCAATATTAGAATATATTAAGAGACAACAGATAAAATGGTTTGCACACTACCATCAGACAGTATACCACAGCAAGCCATGATACACAGATACAGTGAAGGCAGACCTAGAGGCCGACCATGAAAACGATGGATAACCGAAATAAAAGAGGTGACAAATTGCACAATATACTCAGCTTACAAGAGGGCAGTCTCCCGAACACTCTTCTACACCTGAAGCTGAAAAGCAATGGTAAAAAAGGGTTTGGCGAATAGATCGATAGATGACATGACTAAGTTGGAAAAAGAAACATTCTACGCTATTGATGACATCACTAAGTCATGAATGTACTTCTATTACTTTTTTTAAATGGCGTAACATAATTAAAGCAGACTGGTTCACGGTTGAAGAAAGATACCTCATTCCTTTCTTGGAACAGTAGGTGATGATCATAAAATAAACCATTTGGCTATGAGCAAGTAGCTCTTGACAGCCTGTAACCTTCCTGACAAACGAACAGGTTCTCAGTTGTGCAACTGAGATGACACCCAGACTCATATAAGGTTTTAAAAGGTATGGATGCATGTTTAGTCCTCAAAGGAACGTATTACAGTGCAGCAGAATCCCAGGATTATCATGTCCTGTCAGGAGCACAACACACACTTTTGGGTCAACTCTCATCATTCTTCTGTTAGATTTGTTGACAATGATGGCATATCTAACATTCACGGTAACCTAGAAGTCTGCCACAAAATAATAAAGGTAATGTCATCTGTACTTGAGTCTGACCCGTACAAGTCAGCTGTACTTGAATCTGAATATAATATTATTTTAAAATGACACGTACTTTGTTTCAAAAGAAATTGAGTTGATCTATGTTTCATTATGAACACTTTGCAGACCAGATCCCACAATAGTCAAATTTCTGATATATACTCTTGGAGATCAAATTAAAGGATAGTAGAAAATTAGCTCATCCAGACTAGTATATCATTCTAAAATGAGTGCAACAGTGAAAAATTCCTAAAATTTATCATAATTTTTCGCAGATACGTTATTACGATGTGTTGAAAGTAATGTGAAACCATGGCACAGCATTATAATATGACTTCGGTCTTGAAATAACGCTTGTTTCAAATTCATTCAGAAAATGCATATTTCATTAATTTTCCTCTAGCGCTGAAGTTAGCCCATACAGCAGAGGTCAGATCTCTCCAATTCTGTCTGCTCAAAACTATTCTGTGCAGTTCTTGAATAGTATGAAAATTGTTTGTTTTATTTTTTTTTAAATTTCTTTTATGTCATTTCTGAGTATGTCTACTCCTGGCTTTTTTGCCTGTAGGTATCCGTTTAAGAGATTGGTGGTGTATTCTTTTGATGTCTTAGCATAGGACATGCCCAATGTAGGACCAACAACATTTATTATAACACATAGAAAATTTGAAAGCTATATGTCAAGAGTACAATTTTATCTATATTTTTCACTGTCAATGTCTGAACACTATTGTTAATAGAAGATAAATACACACTGGATTACTGGACGTACACACTGGATTACTGGACGGAAAAAAATGTGTTAAATAAAGCTGTTGTTAAAAAATGTTCTAAATGAAAATTAACATTTGGTTGAGACTAACAATTTAAGAGATGACCTTTAATGTATCAGTACATCTTGACCCGACCTATTTACATAAAATGCACCACTAGACCAGTACTATTTTTGGGAAGATGTTTTATAGGCGAGTCCACACATATATATCTCATTTTATACCTCGCCCAAGTACATGGCTCTACAAAAAGCAAAGCCAAAGTCTTCTGGGTATGAAAGAAAGTATGGGACAAATCACCCCTTTGCACATAGGAAGTAAAAGCAAATTGCTCATAATTTCTGAAGATCTAAACAAACAACAATCTCTCACTTATAAATGCTGTCAAATAATAATGAAAGAGAACAATGTAACTTCTCACAAGATGTATTTCATTTACAGCAGGGAGTACATGTGCTTAATAATTCCCATATCAGCCACAGAGTGGCAGTTATAATTATTAATGATTGCATATCTAATACCAGTTCCTCTTCTATTTCATAAACTCTATATTAGAGGGACTGGCAAAAGACCAGCAAGTCTAAGGAGCTGCAGAATAATATTGAGTTTTTCTTATACCTGTTCTTTATTAAAAATAATAAAAGGGTATTGCTACACAAATTGGCAGAGCAATGTGTTCTTCCTTGATGTGCTCCTTGTTTAGTTCAGTTTAGTAATGTTCATCATCTTACTTTGTTGCATTTCTTGATTAGTTCACTGTTCAGTAATGTTCAATGTCTTACATTGTATTCATTGACTAATTAACAATTTCTTAATGTTCCTTGGCTTACCTTGATGTTTTCCTTGACCAGTTCCTAGCTCAGTAAAGTTCCTGTTATTAGACCTGAGTGACAACAAGAAGATTAGTATTTTCACTTAGGTCTACTCAATTAATGTCTCCACCTCACCATTAGACATTAAATTAATGTCTTCACCTCACCATTAGACACTAAATTAATGTCTCCACCTCACCATTAGACACTAAATTAATGTCTTCACTTCACCATTAGACACTAAATTAATATCTTCACCTCACCATTAGACACTAAATTAATGTCTCCACCTCACCATATCCACTCAATTTAAAATATCTTTACTTCACAATCAGTTGCCCACTAAATACAAGATGTCTTTACTTCAGTCAAGCAAAATGAATTAAACAGGTTACTAAAACACTTACCTTGCCTATTAATAAAAATAAATAAAAAAGTATATATGAAAAAACATACAATAAAACTAAACAGGACAATTCTCCACGTATCGGCTCAAATTGAACCTTTTTCAAGAGACAAACAACAGAAAACAACACAATAAAAACAAAATAGATGACTAGATTTCATCAAGCCCAGTCTCCATAACGCAGGGATGGCAACGCATCTAGTAAAAGAGAAAATGTGTGCATTCATTATAAACAAACCGAAAGTGGGAAATTAGAGGCACTATAGTTGTAGTTGGGATGTTTATAATGAGTGCAAGAATAATAAAAGAAAAAGAGAAGAAAAATACCCCTTTTGTCACTTTATCTCTGTCTGATAAAGTGACAAAAGAGGTATTTTTCTTATCTTTTTCTTTTACTATTCTTGCACTCATTATAAACATCCCAACTACATCTATAGTACCTCTAATTTCCCACTTTTGGTTTGTTTATAATGAATGCACACATTTTCTCTTTTACTAGATGCGTTGCCATCCCTGCGTTATGGAGACTGGGCTTGATGAAATCTAGTCATCTATTTTGTTTTTTATTGTGTTGTTTTCTGTTCTTTGTCTCTTGAAAAAGGTTCAATTTGAGCCGATACGTGGAGAATTGTCCTGTTTAGTTTTATTGTATGTTTTTTCATATATTTTTATTAATAGGCAAGGTAAGTGTTTTAGTAACCTGTTTAATTCATTTTGCTTGACTATTTGTTCATTAGGTTACTGCGGCACCATCCACTTTGTCGGACACCCTCTGACCATTTGGTTATTTATATTTTACTTCAGTCACCTACTAAATACAAAATATCCTCACATTTCACAGTCATTGTGAAATATAGTGTCTGGGAGCGTGATTTCAGGGGGCCTGTATTCCTGTTCCAATTGAATATTCATTTGTATGCCTTCCTCCCCCCTGGTTACAGGTGACCCTGTCATCTGTAGTGGCTAGAGTTCTAAGTTGAAAGATGATAGTCTGTTGTTTCCTATTTTCTATCAAGATGGTAAATATTTTTTTTAGTAATACATTTTTTAAATGACTTAAGCGTAGTTTTTTTCTTGGTAGGTAGGTTCTCGTTCCTTTGCTAGCTCTTATGTTTGTCCCTTTATGCTATCATATATGCTTTTTATATCTGGCATGCCACAGTGGGGAATGTTATCCGCTAATCTGTAACTAATTACTTTTGGTACAGCTTCTATCATACCCAATAGTTTATGTAGATCTGACATTGTACATATGGTAGAGCTTCTATCATACCCAATAGTTTATGTAGAATATGTAGAACCGAAGATACACGGGTAAGGAAATCAAATCTTCTGACATTGATTTATTGTATTTTTCTGCAGAAATGATTAGTTCTCATAATTCAGAATTTTTGCAACAGTATACTCCAGTTTCGCAACAGTATATTCCAGCTTTGCAATAGTATATTATAGCAGTAAACATGAGAACTCTTTTCTCTTGAATAAATTATAGGCTCCCTGGGCCTTGAATCTGCATTCATATCTTTAAATATATCAAGCATGTCATAATAAAATCATGATATGAGTTAATAAATAATAAAATCAGTGATGGTGAGTTAATAAATCATAAAATTATGATGGTGTGAGTTAATAAATCATAAAATCAGTGATGGTGTGAGTTAATAAATCATAAAATCAGTGATAACATTTCAGAATAAAGAAACCAGAACATTTTTACAAACCTGTCTCTTGTGAATTCTTTGTTTATGACATTGCTGTCATGATTTCGCTGGGTTGACTTCCTGTTGAAATCTCTGAATTTTCCACCTCTTCCTGCACCAGAAATACTTGATCCTCTGCCATGTCCATCATTTCTAAATGTCCTACCTCTTTGTCCTCCTCTATCAAACCTCCCAGGGCCACCCCTTCTTTCAAAACCACCCCGTCTTCCACTTTCTCCATGAGACCACTTTGAACTGCCTCGTGAAGAATGATTATAAAACATAGATTTAGCCTTGAACTTGCCACCAGGCATATCATCTTCACTGTTGTAGATATCAGCAATCTCATTATCATCTAAACCAACTCCATCGTCTTCGTCATCATCATCATCACTGCCCGCAAAGAATTTATCAGACACTTTTGCTTTATTTTCTTTTGTTAGAAATTCTGGGACTTGTTTCTTCACACTCTCTTTATGTTTGCTGCCTCTGTCACTATCCATATTCTCAGTTTCCCCATCGCTGCTGCTCGATGAACTCTCTTCGCTGACATCATCTTCACTTTCTCCCTCAGAAGAATCATCATCATCACTACTATCATCATCAGATGCTACAATCTTCAACTGTTTGACAACACATTCATTCCTTCGTTTGGTCTTGCTTTTAGCAATAATAACATTGTCTTTATCTAAATTAGAGATTTGGTTTTCAAAGTCAGCTATAACTTTAACCTTTGACACAGGATGACCTGAACTATCAGCCTTAACCTTTGACACAGGATGCCCTGAACTATCAGCCTTAACATTTGACACAGAATGTTCTGAACTATCATTGTTAACCTGTGATACAGGATTCTCCGAGCTATCATCTGTGCCAGAACTCTCATCACTTTCCTCCTGTTGCAGTTTTCTGCTATTTTTGGAGTGACTAGATAGATTACTTATCACGTTGTTGTCACCTTTTTCACTTCCATCAGAGTTCTCAGAATTACTTTCTCTTTCCTCAATCAAATTATCTTCCATCATCCTATCAGCCTGAATCTGGTTGTCTCTTGTGGTTGTTGTGTCTTCTAAAATAGATCCATCCTTCTGAGGCAACTGCTTTTTAAGCTGACTTTTTACAAGATTTTCAATAATCTTGCCATGAGAATCTACATTTGCAGTTATCTGTATTTCACTCTCATTATTGCCCGCATCCAGTTTACCAGATTTAGCAGCTGATTTTGGTCTCTTCCTTTTTTGCTCAAATCTAAGTTCTGCCTTGACCAAACCTTCCTGGCCAAATCTCTCTTGGATGTAGGTTTTTGTCATTGTCTCTGAAGCATGAATGTTCTCAGCACATTTATCAAGCTTCGTCTGTTTCTGCTTCTTTGTTTTGAATCTCCGCCCTGTCTGTTTAATCAACAAATATGCGCTCAAATCTCTCCAGTCACTATGCTGTTGTCGGAAATCCAAAACAATTTTCTTCATTAGCTGATGGTCAGCCAATCTGGCCAATGCACGTGGTCCTGGAGATAAACTCATCTGAGGAAAAAACAAATATTAAACTAATTAGTAATAGTCACAAAATATAAAATCTGAGATCAGGGTTTCCAATATGAAGAGACAATATTACAGGTAGAATACGACAATCAAAACAAAGGTAACTGTGTGAAACGTAACAACAATCAATATGTAAGTACGATTACAGGTAGAATAGAAGATTATTTAGAATATTACATGGAGACATGGAACATTACAGATAAAATATAAAATTATGAAATCAAGACAAAACTTGTATCTAATGTACAAGTATGTGCTGTGTAGGAGGCATAGTCAAATGAAACCTATCCAAGTGTGTTTGTTACAAGATTATCAAAACTAGCAGTTGTGTTCACATTTAGTCAAGCAAATGTTTTCCTTCCTCTGTGTTTGTCCTCAAACTTCTGCAGACTAGTAGAATGTAGTCTGAAGAAAAGAATGTGTTGCATCATAGTTTACAGTTTGACTTTGACATCTGACTTCAGCATGGCTTCTGGGTCACTTGATCTACTATGGGATGAGATAGCCAACTCCATCCCCAAAATCCCCTTAGTAGTCTCTTATGAAATGCATGGCAGGTAACGGTGCCACTATTCATTGCTCCTCTGCGAGCCCCAGCAACACACAGGCAAAGCAATTATTAGAAAGCACTTGGGGGTCATCAGTGCCATTAGCATTTAGACATGAATTCCATTGTTTGGGTAGAAAGAAAATTCTGTTCAAGAAGAAGAATTTTGGTTACTAACTGAACCATTTGATCACCACTGCGGTGACATTAACATTGAAGTGGAATTGTTGTCCCTTTAAAGCTGGTCCAAACAAATGAAATTCACATGGTGGTGAAAGTCACATGATGACGGATCGGAACTGTACGGTGGGTATGGCAGAACTTTCCATCTTTTCCGTGATAACTTATCCTGCACAAATTTTGTGACGTGGGTAACCAGTGTCTTGCACAAGTATTACACAGCACAATGAGTCAATTTTTTAATGGAGATATGCAGCATGTGTAGTGTGTTCTTGCATACGATAGCAATAATGTCTTCTTTAACACTTTGCGGACCAAATATTCAGGTTGATGATGATGTTCCTTCTTCGCAAGCAAAAATGAGCATGGAATGAAAAACAGTAATGTGATGAACAAGTAGAAAAAAAACATTTGTGATTGTCTAATTTGGTTTGTGAGGTCATGGATTCCTGATGAGTCCGATTCGTGCCCGGAAAGATATTCAGGGTATAACCTAGGTAACCAAATTCAATGTATTCTTGGTGACCAACTTTGGTGATTGTTAAATTAATTATGATACTTCTGAAATATAGCAACCATAGCAATAGTATTACTTCTTCTGTATTCATTCTCAAAATCCCACTGGATCTCTCTTGCAGCAGGACTATGGTCCTACTATAGATTCCTAGCAGAATGTATTCCTGAGAACTGAAATGTGCAGTATCACTGTTTTATTTGCACCAATGGCCCAGGACATCCGTCTTCAACAGGAATAGTATTACTAAAAATATCTCATTCAAGATTCCATATAATTCCCAACTGGTTACGCTCATAGAATATATTTTAATATGTGTCAGCGTTCAATAAATGTGAATTTTTTGCACATGACTATACTCCATACATTTGAAGCAATGTATAACGAAGACCATTTATTCTGATAAAACATCCATTATATCACATTGACAATTTAAGAGAGTTATGTTGTATTTCATTATTATTTCAGACAATATTGTTATTTTTCAAAAATGTGCAAACAGAAAACAATTAGAAATTAGTGTGCCCTGGATTGACAGTTGGAGATAAAGAGTGCTCTGAATTTATAGTTAAAAAATGCTATAAACATAATCTTCTTGCAGAAATTTTTGATTTACATTTTTATTCTTTAATGATCAGGGATGCTTCCATTGCATGCTGGCTATTTAGTTGCAAGCTGGCTATTTAGTTGCATGTTTAGTTGCAAGCTGGTTTTTTAGCTGCATGGTTCAAAAAGGTGGCATCACAATTCATTGCCTGCCACTATGTGTGACAGAAATGCATCATCGTGCACACTGTCTGCCACTATGTGTGACAGATATGCTCCATCCTGCACATCACCATGCAGCAAATGCTTAAATCTCCATTCCATTCATTCTTCTTTAGGTGGTCAGTCAACATATAACCTGCAGAGGACACGTTCTGATACTTGATATTTTTCTGAACATCTACTTGAACTGTACCATATGAGCAAAGAGCATTAATCAGCCAGCAACTCAAGCTCAGGCAAAGGTTAATGAATATTGCTGCTTCAATCTACACACTGCTTCAGAAGATCATTCACAACTCATCGTCCTTCTTGAAGCATTTGAGCTCAGTTTATTACCGCTGTTTTCAACATTTCACACAGTACACCACCTGCATTCTTTGATGAATTTTGTTTAATATTCTTCAATAAAGAAACTGAATCGCTGCCCATTGGTGTAACTTGGATGGACTCGTTATCACTCTGCCATGTTGTCAGAAACCTGCAGAAGACACTATATTTATGAGGAGAATGACCATGTAACACTTGTTCATTGGTGCATGATTATTATGTCTTCATGTGCTGGCACAGTACAGGCAGATTTCATGCGATCACACCTGGGTGGATGTCTTCATGAGCTGGCACAGTACAGGCAGATTTCATGCGATCACACCTGGGTGGATGTCTACATGAGCTGGAACAGTACAGGCAGATTTCATGCGATCACACCTAGGTGGATGTCTTCATGAGCTGGCACAGTACAGGCAGATTTCATGCGATCACACCTGGGTGGATGTCTTCATGAGCTGGCACATTACAGGCAGATTTCATGCGATCACACCTGGGTGTGATAATGATTGCTCTCGTGGGTGAATGTCTACTTTAGATATTCAAATCTAAGAGTACAAGATGTCTTCAATGAATATTACAAGTCACTGACCTTAGATGTTTCACTAAATGAAACTGTATTGGCAAGGGCATACTTTGAGACCTTGTCTTCTTTGAGTTTCTGTGAACATTGTTGCAGACAAGTATGTTTGATTTTGACATGAATCATTCAGACAATCTAGTATAAATAAGAGCAATCTGTTACGGCGATGAGATTCAACCACCCAATGTGTTCCTAACACAAATATCACCATCATGCACACTTGATCTAATGATTCCAGTATTACGGTTTGTCAAAGCAACACAAATATCAGCATCACACACACACACTTGATCTAATGATTCCAGTATTACGGTTTGTCAAAGCAACACAAATATCAGCATCACACACACACACTTGATCTAATGATTCCAGTATTACGGTTTGTCACAGCACCACAAATATCAACATCACACGCACACACACACTTGATCTAATGATTCCAGTATTACGGTTTGTGACAGCACCACAAATATCAACATCACACGCACACACACACTTGATCTAATGATTCCAGTATTACGGTTTGTCACAGCACCACAAATATCAACATCACACACACACAAACACATTTGATCTAATGATTCCAGTATTTATATAACACAGCCAGATGTGACACCTTGATTGCATAATAGATATTTGTTTATTTGTTTTGGGTTCGCTCTATGATAATCAGCAGACTTTTGTTACAGACTATCAGATTTGATAGTCGTCTTGCAGTCAATTCTTTCCATCTGCAACCTCCACATTCACGGACACGATCCCCAAAAAGTTTTAGCTTGAATCAGCGCGAGTAGCTGTATTTCTGTTTCCAGGGTGCACCACGAGGAGATACTTTTAGGATCTTGGCTATCTGCTAACTCTGGGTCCACCAAGAGCAATGCTGTACCCTTTACACCCCATATTTTTATATGCTCTGTTATTATACCAAGATTAGATGTCACACCTTAATTGCATAATATATATTTGTATATGCTTTTTGGCAGCCGAAGACGAATGTGTCGGGCCATTGGCGCAAATAAAACGGTGACACAACGCATTTCCATTCTCTGGACAACATCCTGCTGGAAATCTCGTAGGACTGTGATCCTGCTGTAAGGGAGATCCAGCAGGAGTTTGAGAATGAACGCAGAAGAAGAAGATATATGCTTTTTGGACACCTAAATGGTAGACACAACCCTCGTAGCCATATCAAGGTCTCTTAACAACTACCACACAAACCAAGATGCCAGATGACGAAACGCCATCCCCAAGCCCAAATGGCGGCAAGCAAATAAGGGTTAATCTATATACGTCACAGCATTCCGGGAAACCCCCACCCCAGCCAAGACCAACAACCCACCACCTCAGACCTCCAATGTAAAACAATAGCCATGCATATAAAGATAAATACTTGCATTCACATAAACATTTTCTGACATAAAGATACTGCTGTACTCTCCACTGACATTTTGGTTGTTTATACTTTCCTAGAGCAATTATGTTCATGGAAATATATGGATGTGAATCCATGGGGACAATCACCAATAGAGAAAAGTAAAATTAGCAGCAGTTGAAACAAAATCTTACAGAAGAATCCTCAGAATACCATTGACCAAAAACATCAATAAGAAAAGTCACCATACAAGAATTCAGCGTACAAGAAAACTGGCTAAACAACAAGGTTCTCTCCAGATAATCACAATATTTTGGGAATATCAAATGTTATCTCTCCAGATAATCACAATATTTTAGGAATATCAAATGTTATCTCTCCAGATAATCACAATATTTTGGGAATATCAAATGTTATCTCTCCAGATAATCACAATATTTTAGGAATATCAAATGTTATTTCTCCAGATAATCACAATATTTTGGGAATATCAAATGTTATCTCTCCAGATAATCACAATATTTTGGGAATATCAAATGTTATCTCTCCAGATAATCACAATATTTTGGGAATATCAAATGTTATGACAGCTTGGAAAATACTATAATAGAAGGGATGATGGCAGGGCAATGAAACAATGTAGCAGACTACAAGAAGGAGGTGGACACAAGACCACCTTATCAAAGACCACCTGGACATGACACAGAAGTAGGAAGATTGTTCACGATCTGAAGGAGTTTCGAAAGGCTGTGATGGCTGCTACATCATGTCCAGGATATGCTCCAGATAATGAGAGAAATGTGTTTCATAGACTAATCAAAACTAGATAAAACATCAAATTTCTAACTGATCAACTAGATAACACATCAAATTTCTAAATGATATACTAGATAACACATCAAATTTCTAACTGATCAACTAGATAACACATCAAATTTCTAAATGATATACTAGATAACACATCAAATTTCTACCTGATCAACTAGATAACAAATCAAATTTCTAAATGATCAACTAGATAACACATCAAATTTCTAAATGATCAACTAGATAACACATCAAATTTCTACCTGATCAACTAGATAACACATCAAATTTCTACATGATCAACTAGATAACACATCAAATTTCTAAATGATCAACTAGATAACAGATAAAATTTCTAAATGATCAACTAGATAACAGATAAAATTTCTAAATGATCAACTAGATAACAGATAAAATTACCATGAAAAGCTTACCTTGATGGAATCTATTTCTTCAATAAATCTTTGAGCTTTGCGTAGATTTTTGGCTTTCTGCTCATCTGTTCCTCTAGCAGACAAATTATAAACTAACATTAACTAAGTTCCCTTGCAGACAAATCATAAAATAACATTAACTAAGTTCCCCTAGCAGACAAATCATAAACTAACATTAACTAAGTTCCCCTAGCAGACAAATCATAAACTAACATTAACTAAGTTCCCCTAGCAGACAAATCATAAACTAACATTAACTAAGTTCCCCTAACAGACAAATCAAAAACTAACATTAGCACAAAATTCTGCTGGGATAATAGGGGCTAGCAAGTGCATGCAGAAATATAATCTGAACAGATTCCAGCACACATTACATATACATGCACAAACACACTGTACATTAGAAATCTCTTACTTACAAACACACTGATAGGTTACAAGCTAGACAAATCTGTTACAACACCATGTTACAAGCTAGACAAACACCTGTTACAACACTATTTTACAAGCTAGACAAATAATGTAATTTGTAACACCATGTTACAAGCTTGACAAACACCTCTGTTACAGCACTATTTTACACGCTAGACAAATCTCTGTTACACCATGTTACAAGGTAGACAAACCTCTGTTCAACACCATGTTACAAGGTAGACAAACTTGTTTCAATATAATTTTACAAGCTAGACAAATCTCTGTTTCCACACTATGTTACAAGCTAGACAAATCTCTGTTTCCACACTATGTTACAAGCTAGACAAATCTCTGTTTCCACACTATGTTACAAGCTAGACAAATATCTATTTACTTTTTCTTCTTCAATGCAGTAATGTGTTTACACAACTTGCTGATCACATGAACCTTGGTCCGCTTGACTACTTGCCTCATGTTGACTACCTGTTTCAACATACACAAATTAACAAAGTATACGTTTATCATTCACAAAGCATAAGCATTTAATTAACAAAATATTAACTATCATTCATAAAGCGTTAGTATTTATCGGTAATTAACAATGCATTAACCATCATTCATAAAGTACAAGCTCAGCTAGATTTTTCTCATGGTCACTTCCTGTACTTCTTTCTCAGAATCTGAAAAAGGAACAGGTCAGAGATCAGAATGCACTGTGTCGTGGTTTACAGCTTGCTTGCGATATCTGCATCTTTTCGTCTGATAATTTGACTTAAGCACAGGTTTTAGGTCACTGAACAGACTACCCCGTAAATCTCATTAGTCACTTCTTACACCATGCATGGCAGATCAACAGTGCTGCTGCTATTTGTTCTCTTTCTTACTCTGACAACATGTTTTTATATGCATATATCAATAATTTTGTAAACAGGTATCTGAAATAAGTTTATAAATTAAGTTCAACATCCGAGTACATAGCTATATTCAGTAAATTTGATATTGTAAAGAGAAATTGCGATAGATTGGATACTATGTATGATTTACAGGCATGAAATTAAGCAGAAACAAAACTTTACACTAATAACAGTGTATTTGTACACCTTATCTATTATATATCTATTTTCCTTCAGTGCCGAATATGGTCTTAGGGCAGAAACAAGAGCTCTCCAGTTTGAATAATGTGATGCTACTGTGTGTAATTCTTGTATGTTGTTGAGACCCACAGTCCTACTCTCTTTGATGGGTAATCTGAGAAGCGCTTCTCTTGGTCTTCCTCTTTTTCTCTTGGTATTTGGTACCCATTTTAATGTTTGCAGTGGCAGTTTTTCTCCATTTATTCTAATTATATGTCTGATATAAGTCTATCGTTTTCTTCTTATTGTTGTAGAAACATATTGTTCTTTGGTGTCTTTTTTTACTTGAATTCTTCCTAACATTCTGCCCAACATTTATGAGATTTCTAAGACTTATTTTCAAATAAATTTAATTTCTCCAGAAATTATGGAACTTATGCATAGGTGTCAACTAGTATGGACTGTCTATTAATAATACAGATTTCTTATTCTAATATTAGAATTATTCACCACATCCATAGAAAATTTCTTGGCACAATACTCCTGTAGTTTGCCATTGCTTTCAGGAGGAACATCCGATTTAAACTGACACAGAGGAAAACACATACTTCTCACTCGCCATTTTGACCGGAAGCCAAATAAAACAGTGGCCAAGAGAATAACATCATTTGAATTAAAGTGTTATAGAAGAGTTGTGAGAATACCATGGACAGCGAAGAAAACAAATCAGGAGGTGTTACGAACAATTAACGTCCAGGAAGGCTGGCTTCTGAACACTATATTAAAGAAAAAGCTAGTTTTTTTCTGTCATATTAAGAGACACGACGGCATGGAGAGAGTGTTAATGGAGGGGATGATAGAAGGCAACAGGGGCAAAGGCCAACCAAGACGCCATTGGACAAAAGACATTCAAGAATGCCTGCGCATGTCACTGGAAGATGCAGGGCAACTTGCTCAAGACCGCGGAGAATTCAAGAGATCCATAGGAAAGACTACGTTCTGGAAAGAATATGTCACTTGATGATGATGAATATTAGAATAAGACATTAGACTAATCCATTTTCAAGTAGTAGTTTAATCTTCTTTAGTAGATTATGTACACACACATACAGCAGAACACTGACATTATTGAAGGTTTACCGTAGTCTGCACATTCCAGTAACTTAGTTACAAGTTAACTTACATCATCATCATTAAGTGCCATCTCCGCAATGGGGGTTGGCTGCAACAGATCTCCAACATCCCTGTCTCTTGTTTTGGTAGTGAACTCTGCTAAACTGTAACCTGTACATCTTGTGATGTTATTCTCCCACTTGCATCTCTGTCTACCTCTTGCTCGCCTCCCTTTGACTTTACCCTCAAGTAAGGTCATCAACAAGGTCTTTTAATGTGTCCAAAATATTTTATTTGCCTGATCTTTATTTTTCTTAATAATTCTTTCTTCATATTAACTTTTAAGTGCTGTTAGAACCTCTTTGTTTTCTTCTCTTTCCATGATGTTCTCCCTATTCTCCTATTACCCACTTCTCAAAGTATCAATTCTGTATCTAATTGTTTATTTTATTTAGTGTCCATGTTTCTGAGTCATAAATTAATTATATAGAATAGATGTAGCATTTTATAATTCTCATTTTTAACTTTGTAATTTGTTTAGATGTTACTATTTTCCTTATGTTATTGAAGGACATTAAGCCATTCCTATTCTCTTTTTAACTTCTGTTTCACATTTGCCTTCATTTGTGATATCATTTGGATCCAACGGTAAAAGTTGCTTTTGATTTACATTTTTAACTAGTCGACTTCACGTATTTCCGTGTAACACCAATGAAATTAATGGCTGCAGTGATGTCACATCCCGACAATCACTGAGTTCAACTCTAGACATAGACGAACTTATGCATAATGTTTCTTTTCCAAATAATATATTTTAATTTTTTTTCCAATGATTTGTACTGAGTGATCATTATTTCTTCGCACTATATATTGAGCGAGTTGTGCCGACACATTATTTCTAATCCTAACCATACTCTAAGTACTTAACCTTAAGCTTGCCAAATCACACAACAACGGTTAGGTAATACCTTAAACTAGAGCAAATGTCACAACGAAGAATTAAAAGCAATTTGCGCTGTGACGCTGTGTCCAAGATATTGAATGATAATGTTCTGCTTCTTGTTGTAGTTTCTCTTACTCTCCATATACTTGATATAACTATGTAAAAGTATGTTTATCATAGTCTATTATGATAAATTATGTTTAGCACCTGTTCTGTGATTTTGCTTGCACACAAATGATGATTATGAGTTAACAACTTGAGTCTTTACTTACATTCATTCATACTTTGCAGTCTTCTTAGTAGTCATTAAGTACACTTACATTTTATCACTTTACATTTACATACACACAGTTGAGTAACACACAGTACAGTACAGTACTCAGGTACTGTGTTACTGTTAGTGTGTACTGACTGTACACTACTGTACAGACACTAGACAGTACATAGTTATAGTCTATAGTAGTTATAGTTATACTCTGGATTTAGACAGACACACATGACGACAGTCGACATTGACCACAGAGTTATGAGACAAAAGTCTAACCTTGTTATTGAGTGTCATCATATCGATTGATGCAGTTTTCGCGAAGTCAATGCTTCGAGAAGCCATCTTTTTAACTCCACTGATGCAAATATATAGATCAGATATCAATACTTTTATTTTGTTAAGCTAAAAACGAAGGCATTATCTCAGCGTGTCGTAAAAGTTAATTCGTAAAATACAGAATTTATTTTCTTGTAGTGGTTTCCCTTACTTTAAGACACTGTTGCCACTCCATATATTGTTTTTTAAATAGGGTTTTTAATCATCTTGAAAGCAGGTGTTTTTTTAAACTGAAGTCTGAGGAAAAGAAAGCTTTCAAGTGTTAATTCCACTTTTGATGAAAATTTACAGCAACTTTAGAAGAATAACGGTAACAGGGGAAGAGGACGCCCAAGACAACGATGGTGCAGTGGGATCAGATTACTTAAACATGTCTCTCGCTTCGGCAGGTCAACTCGCCCAGATTCGCGGTATGTTCAGATAATTCATAAGGAAGACCATGTTATGGAAAGAATATGTCACGAGATGATGATGATAACAAATTTAATGACCTTGTGAAAATTAACCTACCGGGAAGGGTGGTTTACCGACCGGGAAGGGTATTTACCGACCCTGTAGCGAAGACCCTAGTAGGTCTCTACTGAATGTCATGTTCTGATTTGCTTGGGGGGGGGCGGTTTAATCACTATCATGCCTCCCTTATCTACGGGTCTGATCTGAGATAAATAGTGGTCACGACATACTAGAAGTAAAACAGAAATAATATTTACGATGTTTTGACTAAGCCTTTAAGGGGATGAAATATAATTAGACACTAGATGGTTAGCTAGAATGACAGTGGAATATTAATGGTCCAATGATGAAAAGGGCGTGTCTTGGACTACCAAGACAAATCCACCAGCTAGCAAACAACAAACAGAGAATATTAATGTTTGCATGTGATAAGTGTCCGTAGTTTCGTCTTCCTTAAAAGGGAGGGATTACATAGAAAGGTCATTTCACCTTATTGTGGAGAAATTTCATGTTTTCGTGAGATTTTGATGACATTTCTTTTGGGAAAATAATTAAGGATATTTGGTGGGGGGGGGGGGGAGAATTTTAACGCAATTTTTGGCTTGCTCCCTAGCAATAAAGTGACAAATAATGTTAACAGATAATCAACAAGTAATATTTGTATATTGAGAGGTAGTATTAATAGACAAGTAGTGTTGAGTCATTTTCATATCCACGAGAATTCAGTTGCAGGATTGTGTACAATCTCACAGTCGTCAACAGAAGCGGGATAAGAACTTGTTAAAGACGTCACTAAAAACATTTGAAATAGAACTAAACACATGGGAAGAACTTAACAAAATAGAACTGCATGATACTCTACAGTAAAAAAAGGGAGCAACACGTTATAAAAGAGGAGAAATGCAGCATCTCTGTAGTTCTTCATTTCAATAGCCATTCTTACCTAGGTGCACAAGACATACAAATCACTGGCCTATTTTCCTGCCATTCTGATGATCCTCAACTTTTCTCCCTTGGGAATAGAATGATCCACAATCTAGGTACACTGTTCTCTCTCCATATCCTGTTTCGGTATACCATATCCCTATCCTTATCACTATTATATCCCCCTATCACGGTTGTCCCTATTCTCTTACTTCCCTTCTCCTTTCTTCTTCATCATTCTATCTACCTCCTCGTCTGTCATGATGTATACTGTTGGGATCGATTGTAGCGGCTTGATTTGGGCTGGCATTATGGGATTAGAATTACGCCGATTCGCTATACCCCCTATGAGGTGGATGCGGCACGGTGAGTGGAAATACCCGTGTCCTTGAGAATTGGTAATGGATTTAGGGGAGGGCACATTCGTTCATGTGTTTCTACATTCTCTTGCTATGGGTTTATCAACCCTTGCCTCTCTTATCTCTTCTCTTTGTGAATCCCCGTTCTACATCCTCTGCTTTATTAGACTTTATCTTCGATTGCCTTATACTGATTTTCATTTATGCTACTTATAAACGTACATGAGCGCTCTTTCCAGTTGCATTATCGGCTTTAGGAGTACTGTTGGTTCTGAGTATATATCGGATGGACTGCTTTAAGTATACTATTGGACCTGAACATACATATATCGGATGGAGTGTTGTGCCTATAAAGTTTATATTGCCGACTGTGACATGAACTATCGACATCAGTGACCATATGGTGTTCGCAGCGCCTACAATCGGTTTGTGATACAAGGTTGATATATTAGGCCCGATGGCAGTGGTCTCTCCTATGCCTGTCATAGGGTATAAGTGCAGTAAGAGCAAGACCTACCAACAGGTTGCGACGTATGGTTGGTCTAACTCTGACATCAACCTGTGTTCATTGGGCATGCACCCCCCCCCCTTCCTCACAGTACAAGTTCCGCACACACGGATTGTGTGGTGTGTTTGAGGTTATATATTTTGATCATTGTACCTTATAGATGAGCTAATGCACAGTGCGAGTAATACCTACCAACGGTGCGCGATGTGCGGCTAGCTCATCCCAGTTACATCATCTTCAGTTGGAGATCTGTCACATTTCCCGGCACACGGCCTAAACGGTACCGTGTGCTATGTTTGTGTCCTCGGTCTATCTGCGCTTATGCTTCAGTGGGATTTCTGAAACCCTGACCGACACCGACCACAACATATGGATCACACGACATTGACTAGTTACTTAGAATGTTCGACAGCAACCTTTGCGCCATACAATACAGTTTACATACCTTGTCTGCAGCTTCGAGTTTGCTTCCCTCCAGTATGGATAAAGACTACATTTCCTCTTCTCCCTTCCGTGACACTGTCTTATCATGTTCTGCCTTTCATCACTCATCCATTGTTATTCTAGTACCGCCTACATCTTAGCCATCTATATAGCGACAACCTCTTAGAATACGCATGTCCGGGACGGTCCCCATCATGACGACTTGAACCAACAAGGTAGACATCTAGCGGATGTGTGTGTTGATATGCACCTAGTAGTAGGTCTATGTATCAATGATGGTCACACTAGAACAGTAGTGAACAGGGACGGTGACAAGAATAGTGTTTACTGTTACAGATCTGAAGAATGCTTGTATTGATATGCATATAAAGAAAAATAGGTAGAAGTGCTACCAAAATAAGACATAAAAAAACAACATAACAACGAGATACAGAGACACACGTCTTATCTCATTGTTCGGTTGTGTAATGCCCTATTTTGGTAACACTTATACTTATTTTTGTTTATCCTGCTATTTGCCCAGTGTTATTCCAGCCACTTATTTCCTGTTTAGGGTTGTTGCACTGCACTGGAACATTTATCCCTTGTATTGATATGGTCGCATTACAAGAGTAGCGAACTGGGAAGAGGTTAGTGTCTACTGTTACAGTTTCAATTTGGCAGATTGGATATGTTTAGGGTAGTAGACATATTCTCCTCAAGGGTGGTGGGTTACTTAAACATAACAATCAATCAATAAATGATTAACAGATTTATGTGTGTCAAATAGTTTTTTAATGATAAATTTGATGACGTGTTTCTGAAAACTCAGTTGGGGGGTGAAAGAAAAGGGGGGGGGGGGGGTTTGGCTTGTCTTTTGATTTAGTTGCTAGTACTAAGTCATATTCGAATTTGAATAGGGGGAAGATTTGAACACCCAACTCCCTCCCTATCTATGAACTTGGATGTGTTGTGAAATGACAGTGACTCCGCCTCATATGTTTTATTAGTAGAGAAAGGGAGATGCGACCCCCATCCCTTGTGTTGTATTGGTTGAGAAAGGGAGACGCTACCCACATCCCTTGTGTTTGTATTAGTAGAGAAAGGACAGTTCTGACAGATTAAATACTACTTGCAAACACATCAACCTGGTGTGTTGATTTTGCCTGAAATAGGAGCAAAGAATAGTAACATTGTGCCCCCTGCAATAAGAGGTGATTACGGTAGTTTGGATGCTAGTGGCTATCCTATCATAGGCCAAACTTACCTACAAGAAAATATGTCAGACCAAAAAGTACACACATCTTATGCAAGATGTCAAATATGACACAACACATTCATCTCTCTGCTGCTAACTAGTAGCAATTTGCAAGACAACAAAGACAACATAGAAACAATCATCTAACATGAATAATTACTTTCAAAGTTCAATAAAAACAAACAACAATGAGGATTGAGTTGTTTTAATACTGTAATAGAAGAGGTGCCATGTTTCCTATTATTGATCTCAATAACAGAATCTCAACAAAGTTATACAAGATATTACAACACACAAATATGACATTATAACCATTTACATACTGGTAATCTGCATATTTATAGCATGGATGACTGGCAGACTTCAACATACTTCATATTTAAGTACCCGGTATCTATAAAATTATGTCAGCATAACTTATAAAGTCTGTCATTACAACTTATAAAGTCTGTCAGTACAACTTATAAAGTCTGTAATTATTACTTATAAAGTCTGTCAGTATAACTTATAAAGTCTGTAAGTACAACTTATAAAGTCTGTCAGTACAACTTATAAAGTCTGTCAGTACAACTTATAAAGTCTGTCAGTACAACTTATAAAGTCTGTCAGTATAACTTGAATACAATTTTTATGTAAGAGCTTATAAAATATTCCAGTACAATTCCTGAAGTTATATAACAGCAATATTTATGTTAAATATAATAAATGTACATTGATTTATTTTCTTTTTCTATACCTGTTCTCAAAATCCTGCAGATTAGTATTGTAGTTCGGATTGTGCAATGCCAAGGCTTACAGCTTTGAATGTGAAATATATGCCTTTCAGCACGACACATCAGATTTAGAGTGGTTTCTGGGTCACTTTGTCCCACTATGGTATGAAACAACCAACCGACTTCCAAAAGCCTTATCAGTCATCTTACAACATATAATGTACTCTCACTAGTCTGTCTAGTATATAAGTACTCTCACTAGTCTGTCTAGTATATAATGTACTCTCACTAGTCTGTCTAGTATATAATGTACTCTCACTAGTCTGTCTAGTATATAATGTACTCTCACTAGTCTGTTGTGTATATAAGTACTCTCACTAGTCTGTCTAGTATATAATGTACTCTCACTATTCTGTCTAGTATATAATGTACTCTCACTAGTCTGTCTAGTATATAATGTACTCTCACTAGTCTGTTGTGCATATAAGTACTCTCACTAGTCTGTCTTGTATACAGGCTCTCAATTTTCTTTTAAGTCTTTACCTTATTTTATAGAAAGAACATGACCCACAAATCATAAACTATTTTTAAAAAGACTTATGGTAAAAGTGATGGCTATTGTGTCTAGACGTACAGTGTTGCCAGATTAGTTGGTTGATTGTGGTTGGCTGTTTATGCTTGCTGGCATGATGGTAGTTCCTACAGAAACTTAAGGTGATCATGAAACTGTAGTAAAACTGGGTGATCATGAAACTGTAGTAAAACTGGGTGATTGTCAAACTGTAGTAAAACTGGGTGATTGTGAAACTGTAGTAAAACTGGGTGATCATGAAACTGCAGTAAAACTGGGTGATCGTGAAACTGCAGTAAAACTGGGTGATTGTGAAACTGTAGTAAAACTGGGTGATTGTGAAACTGCAGTAAAACTGGGTGATTGTGAAACTGTAGTAACACTGGGTGATCATGAAACTGTAGTAAAACTGGGTGATTGTGAAACTGCAGTAAAACTAGGTGATTGTGAAACTGTAGTAAAACTGGGTGATCATGAAACTGTAGTAAAACTGGGTGATCATGAAACTGTAGTAAAACTGGGTGATCGTGAAACTGCAGTAAAACTGGGTGATCGTGAAACTGTAGTAAAACTGGGTGATTGTGAAACTGTAGTAAAACTGGGTGATCATGAAACTGCAGTAAAACTGGGTGATCGTGAAACTGCAGTAAAACTGGGTGATTGTGAAACTGTAGTAAAACTGGGTGATTGTGAAACTGCAGTAAAACTGGGTGATTGTGAAACTGTAGTAACACTGGATGATCATGAAACTGTAGTAAAACTGGGTGATTGTGAAACTGCAGTAAAACTGGGTGATCGTGAAACTGTAGTAAAACTGGGTGATCGTGAAACTGCAGTAAAACTGGGTGATCATGAAACTGCAGTAAAACTGGGTGATCTTGAAACTGTAGTAAAACTTGGCAGTAAAACTGGGTGGTTGTGAAACTGTAGTAAAACTGGGTGATCATGAAACTGCAGTAAAACTGGGTGATCATGAAACTGCAGTAAAACTGGGTGATCTTGAAACTGTAGTAAAACTGGGTGATCATGAAACTGCAGTAAAACTGGGTGATCTTGAAACTGTAGTAAAACTTGGCAGTAAAACTGGGTGATCGTGAAACTAGTAAAACTGGGTGATCGTGAAACTGCAGTAGAACTGGGTGATCATGAAACTGCAGTAAAACTTGGCAGTAAAACTGGGTGATCGTGAAACTGTAGTAAAACTGGGTGATCGTGAAACTGCAGTAAAACTGGGTGATCTTGAAACTGTAGTAAAACTTGGCAGTAAAACTGGATGATCGTGAAACAGTAGTAAAACTTGGTGATCGTGAAACTGTAGTAAAACTGGGTGATCATTAAACTGCAGTAAAACTATGCACCGTATTGTAAGTAAATATTGAAAAAATATATATAATTATAAGAAATTTATTGGGTGAGAGCAAAATAAAAATAGAATTGATGCCAATATTGTTCTTATAAATTAACGATGACTTTGATATGTTTCCTTTCTACATGCTAGTGCTACAACATTGTTAGGTCTACACTCTTCTTCTTCTTCAGTTTTCATTCTCAAACTCCCACTGGATTTCTCTTGTAACAGGACAATGATCCTACAAGATTTCCAGTTGAATTTAGTCCAGAGAATGGAAATGCATTGTGTTGCCGTTTTATTTGCGCCAATGGCCCAACACATCCGTCTTCGGTGGTGGCCTACACTCTAATTTGGAGAAATACGTTTCAAATAACATCAACAAAAAATAATAGCGGCAAATTATTATTCAAATGCACAGAAGACCTGTGTGGGCCTAAGATTTTAAAAAACCAATTTAAGCCAATGCCTATTGGAAACACACTATGGCATCAATGTCTTCTTTTTCTTCTTCTGCATTCACTCTCAAACTCCTGCAGATCAACAGGATGTAGTCCAAAGAACGGAATGCATTCGGTCATGGTTTACAGCATGGCTGCGATATCTGCACCTTTCGGCCTGACACATCCGACTTCAGCATGGCCTTGGGTCACTGACCTTATACGGGATGGGACAGTCAACTCCATCCCATAACCTCCTTAGTCGTCTCGTACGACATGCATGGAAGGTAAACAGCTTTGCTATTCTTTGCTCCCCTTTCGGGCCCCGACAACACACGGGCGGCATCAAAGTCTAATGCTCTGCTGACTTTGCTATGGACACTGTATAGTTGAGAGGGTAATAGTCATCTATTCATACATACATACATACATATATATATAAGTAAATGGTGCATAATCTTTACATGATTGTTAATAGCATAATCTTTACATGATTGTTAATAGCATAATCTTTACATGATTGTTAATAGCATAATCTTTACATGATTGTTAATAGCATAATCTTTACATGATTGTTAATAGCATAATCTTTACATGATTGTTAATGAGCTGGTAAGCGAATGGCGTAAAATTAAACAGATGTGAAATTTTTTATTTTATACAATCAACTAGCCCGATATTTGACCTCGGCTGTGCTATGACCGTGTTTGTTCAGGATGTCCCTGACATTTTCTATCCATCTTTTCTGTGGTCTTCCTCTGACTTTGTACTCTGATATCATTTGGTTATATGCCTGTATGGCAACTTTTCGTGATGCATTCTCATGTGACCAAACCACTTGATCTGCTTCCTTTTTATGTATTCTGTACAAGGTATTATACATATTCTTTTCCTGATATCTTCATTTCGTAATCTATCGAGCCTGGTGACCCGGCTTTCCTTAAGTATTTCCTCACACATGTCACTATCTTTCTGTAATGTGAAGATGAGAGAGACCAGGTTTGGCACTGGTATCAGTGTTGGTAGGAATATACTGTAGATAATTTGTCTTTTAAATTCCATCTCGATCGTGGGGTGAAGAAGTAGTGGTGACAGTTGGTATGTTACTGCATTTGCCTTTTGACACTCGTATCTATCTCTCTATAGAGGCTTCCATTTCCTGTAAAAATACTACAGAGATATTTTAATTTAAAAAATAGTCATATGTTTTAAAAACTGGGAGAAATAATGGACCCAACAAAAATAGAGTCATATGTTTTTAAAACTGGGAGAAATAACGGACCCAACAAAAATAGAGTCATATGTTTTTAAAACTGGGAGAAATAACGGACCCAACAAAAATAGAGTCATATATTTTTAAAACTGGGAGAAATAACGGACCCAACAAAAATAGAGTCATATGTTTTTAAAACTGGGAGAAATAACGGACCCAACAAAAATAGAGTCATATGTTTTAAAAACTGGGAGAAATAACAGACCCAACAAAAATATGTATCAAATGTGTATCAAAAACATTAATGCAACAAATTAAAATCCAGCATAGATTTTTAAAATTCCTCAATTCACAAGTTGAGCACATTTCATGGATTTGAGATAAGAAATCAAGATCACAAGATTCAGAAATCTAGATCACAAGATTTCTAGATTAAGTAAATATGAATCATATGATTGGTGGCAGAGACATGTGATTTATAATATTTCTCAGAATTTATTTACGTGAACAAATCTCTATGCAGGAATGATTATTTGTTTCCTACACATGCAGATGTTCACCCAAACATGCTGGGGTTCACCCAAACATGCTGGGGTTCACCCAAACATGCTGGGGTTCACATGTTGATGTATATGACTATTGATCTCTTCATTGTATTCACTAGAAGCTCATAATATAAAAGTACCAATTTTTAAAAATGGGCTGCTAGTATATTCTATGCATTGAAAAATTAAACAATTTTGTGGTAGGCTATATTCAGTATTTAAAAATGATTTGTTTACGGGTTATATTCAACATCATGTTCGGCTCTGTGGCAGCGTGGTATAGAGCGCGTCTGTTACAGCGAAGGACCCGGGTTTGAATCCCGCCACAGGCAATTGTGTATCCGGACAATTCAGAAAGCAATGACAAACTACTGATGGTATTTATATTGTCTACAAAATCACTACAGTCAAAATATTCTGGGTTGATGGCTATATTCCGGAATAGGATATGCCACCAATTTTTTTTTTATTTTGAACATTTAAAAATTATATTATTCAAACTTAGTAAAAATGCACATTTCTTTAAAATAAATATTTAACAAAATTACTGTTTAAGCCTGCATTCTCACAGAAAATCCTTCATGGCCGCATTTCAGGGTAAAATCTTTAAATGTTAAAGGTGATTGTCATTATAACAGAGTGCAACCCTCTATAGCGCATTCTTTTATAACTAGGGCTCGGATTTTTATGACCTAAAAATCCTGAAATATGACATGCAAATATGACCTAAAATAGGCAAAATATGACATAAAATATGCCGAAATATGACCATAAGGTTTTTCTCATTTATGAACACAAAAAAACGCAAATTATTATTGTTTGCATGTTTTACGCATTACATAGTAGTCATAGTACCTACATAGTAGTAATACTTAACAAAGCATGTATAAAAACACTTACCATATTTATTCCTCAGTTTTCATTGTTTGTACAATTGCAACCGACAACAACATGCATTTTTAGAGTTTCAAATTTGAACGATCGTCGATTGTCACTGAGAATTGTTTTATATTTTGAAAAACTTCGTTCTACATCACATGATGTCACAGGGGCAAATCTAAATAATGTCAGATCATTTGCTGAAAGTTCAGGTTCATCCTCTTGAAATGTTGCATGTTTACCACTAAGTATGTCTGCAATTTTGCACAATGAGAAATGAGAAATAACCAGAATTTCTATGAAGAACACTTTCTAATTTTACTTTAATCCTGTTGCTTACTTCACCACGTGATCCATTTATTTCTGTTTGAATTTGTTTCACAATATCTAATGCATCATAAAGTGCAGTCCCTTCGCTTTCCAGACGTTTTATTGCTTTTGAAATTGCCGAAAAGTTTGACTTTATATAAGTCAGATTTTGTGATAGTCTGGTAGAAAATAAGCTTTGCACTGCTTGTATTGATGTTGCGTCGTCTTTTTCTAGGGCATTAAATATTTTAATTAGTGTTGAATAGTTATCACAGTAATACTTTACAGCATCCAGCCATGTACCCCAACGTGTAAGGATAGGTTGTGGAGGAAGTGGTAGTTGAGGAGCTTCTTCTTTGAATTTTTGTACTCGAAGAGGAGCCTTGATGAATATTTTTTTCCCATTTGAAATAAGTTTGTCCACATCAGGAAAATTACCTCGAACTTCCTCAGCTACTCGATGCAGTGCATGAGCAAGGCAAGTAATATGGATCAATTTCGGGTAGAGAATTTGAAGTCCTTTAGCAGCCTTTTTCATATAGGGAGCAGCATCTGTTATTAATAGAAGGATATTATTTCTTTCTATTCCATTTGGCCACAACAGCTTCATGGAATTATCAAATAGAACAGCTATGGAGGTATGATTTGTTCTTTCAAGAACTTCACAGTTAAGGACAAATTTTTCTCCTGGTTGATCTCCTTTTAAAGTTCCAACTATAACATTTGCGACAAACCTGCCATCTACATCAGTAGTCTCGTCTAAGGAAACCCATATCTTGTTATCTGCAATAGAATTTCTAATTTTATTTAACATGTCCTCATAACATTTGGAGAGATAATTTTTCCTTAAAGTAGATTCATCTAGGATAGGATGGCTAGTGTATTTCTCCAGAAATTGTCGGAAATATTGATTTTGCAATTTATTTAAAGGGATATTTGATGAAACCATCATATGACACAAATCTTTATAAAAACCGGTCTCTGTGTTTCCCGAAGAAGAAGAGGAAGTAGCCGAACATTTTTCAAGTAATAAACTTTGTCTTCCTTCCATTTTAGAAAGTCTACTTAAACATTTCATATGTTTAGAAGTATTGCAATGTTGTTGCACATTAAACCGTTTTCCAGCTGTAACCTTGACCTCACACAGTGTACAGTACAATATTTCTCCATCGGTACTAAATACTTTTGAACCAAATTCCTGCACAAATTTACGCAACTTTGCACCATTAGAATTAGACACTTTAGGCATTGTAAAACAAAGTTATTTCAGTGAATCAACCATAAACAATATAAAATATAACACTATTATTAAGACTATTATATAACTATGAGCTAGAGCACGAGATCATGTAGTCACTGTTGCAAATGGCAAATTAATAATTGTAACATACAAATGGGCACCAAACGGTTTAAATTGAAACTGGAAGTTTTAACAAATCCAGGAATATTCGCTCTTGACGTTGAAACATTTGAAATTGTTTCCTACAATTTACGTTCGAAACAAAACCCAGAAAATTCTTTTGAAGTATTGAGCGGATATCACTCCCTTTTTGATTCTCAGATGCCGACTGACATCAAAGAGTTGACTGATGTCTTCCCTTCCCTACAGTCGCATGAAAGACACACATGCATATTCACTAATACACACATTCAGAAATATAGCCAATCCTCACAATTTGTCTCTAAACATAGTTTAAGATGTGCTAACATTGATAAGGAGTACAATGTTGAGTACACCAGAAAATATGCAAAATATGACCAAAATATGACCTAAATCTCTAATTTCAGGCAAAATATGACCTCATCAAAATTATGGTCAAAATATGCATTTATATGACAAATAAAAACAGCTTAAAATTGTTCAGAAATGCTTGAAACATGTAGAAATTAACTTAAAACTGAAAATATGCTTCAGGAAAAAAATATGACATTTCATGAAAATCCGAGCCCTAGTTATAACAAATATTCCTATATAACAACACCTTTGAAAATCCCCAAATATATTTATTATTTATTCTTTGTACTGTACATAGCAAATTTCTGTTATAACATACATATTTTGTCAGTCTGGACCAAGTTATGACGGATTCCACTGTAAAATGAAGAGTGTCTGGGTAAAAATAATGCAATCAAAGAAAGCAGAAGATGACACATGATCAAATGGAACGTCGCAGGTTAAGACAAGTGTGGAATCAACTAGGAAATTATCATTTAAAAAAATGCATCCTCAACAGTCAGATGTCATTGAGACAAAGGTCCAAAATAGATGCAAAATGTGTAACTGTTTTATTTGCACCAATGGCATAACACATCCAGCTATGGAAGATAGCAAATAAAAATACATTTGTGATATACCCAATAAATAATGTTGCACAGTACATTGTACTGTTATTGTATTTATGGCATCAGTTCAACAGAATGTTACTGTAATTATGACATTCACACAGCAGACTTACTGTACCTGTGACACAAGTACAATTTAATGTTTCTGTACATGTGACAGTGGTTCAGTGGACTTGCTGTACTTATGACATTCAACATGTTATTATACATATGGAATTGGTACAACAGGCTGTTTCTATACTTATGACATCAGCACTATAGACTGTTATTGTACTTATGACATGAAAACAACTGATTTTTACTGCACTCTGATGACATTGACACAACATAATCTTACCTTTCTCTGATGATATTAAGTCTGTTACTGTAGTTTTGGCATCAATACAACAGATTCTTACTGTTTTTTTATGACATCACTACAACATATTCTTATTGTAGTTTATGACATCAGTACAACAGCTTACTGTACTCTGATGACATATATAAGACATACTTAGTGTACTCTGATGACATATATAAGACAGGCTTACTGTATGCATGTTCATATGTCAAATGTCATGATTAAATTTTAAGAAATGGACAATCTGTAACAATTTCATTGTAGCTCAACAGAAAACTTTTGTTATAGCAACCAAACACAACCCATGGTGTCATATGTTGTCTAGCTCTGGTATATCTTACAACCCATGGTGTCACATGTTGTCTAGCTCTGGTATATCTTACAACCCATGGTGTCATATGTTGTCTAGCTCTGGTATATCTTACAACCCATGGTGTCACATCTTGTATAGCTCTGGTATATCTTACAACCCATGGTGTCACATGTTGTCTAGCTCTGGTATATCTTACAACTAAAGGTGTCACATGTTGTCTAGCTCTGGTATATCTTACAACCCATGGTGTCACATGTTGTCTAGTGCTGGTATATCTCACAACCCATGGTGTCACATGTTGTCTAGCTCTGGTATATCTCACAACCCATAGTGTCACATGTTGTCTAGCTCTGGTATATCTCACAACCCATGGTGTCACATGTTGTCTAGTGCTGGTATATCTCACAACCCATGGTGTCACATGTTGTCTAGCTCTGGTATATCTCACAACCCATGGTGTCACATGTTGTCTAGTACTGGTATATCTCACAACCCATGGGGTCACATGTTGTCTAGTACTGGTATATCTTACAACCCATGGTGTCACATGTTGTCTAGTGCTAGTATATTTCACAACCGATGGTGTCACATGTTGTCTAGCTCTGGTATATCTTACAACTAAAGGTGTCACATGTTGTCTAGCTCTGGTATATCTTACAACCCATGGTGTCACATGTTGTCTAGTGCTGGTATATCTCACAACCCATGGTGTCACATGTTGTCTAGCTCTGGTATATCTCACAACCCATAGTGTCACATGTTGTCTAGCTCTGGTATATCTCACAACCCATGGTGTCACATGTTGTCTAGTACTGGTATATCTCACAACCCATGGGGTCACATGTTGTCTAGTACTGGTATATCTTACAACCCATGGTGTCACATGTTGTCTAGTGCTAGTATATTTCACAACCGATGGTGTCACATGTTGTCTAGCTCTGGTATATCTCACAATCCATGGTGTCACATGTTGTCTAGTGCTGAGATATCTCACAACCCATGGTGTCACATTTCATCTAACTCTGGTATATCTCCCAACCCATGGTGTCACATGTTGTCTAGTGCTGGTATATCTCACAACCCATGGTGTCACATGTTGTCTAGCTCTGGTATATCTCACAACACATGGTGTCACATCTTGTCTAGCTCTGGTATATCTTACAACCCATGGTGTCACATCTTGTCTAGCTCTGGTATATCTTACAACCCATGGTGTCACATGTTGTCTAGCTCTGGTATATCTCACAACCCATGGTGTCACATGTTGTCTAGCTCTGGTATATCTTACAACCCATGGTGTCACATGTTGTCTAGCTCTGGTATATCTCACAACCCATGGTGTCACATGTTGTCTAGCTCTGGTATATCTCACAACCCATGGTGTCACATGTTGTCTAGCTCTGGTATATCTCACAACCCATGGGGTCACATGTTGTTTAGTACTGGTATATCTTACAACCCATGGTGTCACATGTTATCTAGCTCTGATATATCTCACAACCCATGGTGTCACATGTTGTCTAGTACTGGTATATCTCACAACCCATGGTGTCACATGTTGTCTAGCTCTGGTATATCTCACAACCCATGGTGTCACATGTTGTCTAGCTCTTGTATATCTTACAACCCATGGTGTCGCATGTGGTCTAGCGCTGGGGTACGAGTCACTACACAAGATGTCACATGTGATCTAATGCTGATAAAGGTCATTTCCTAAAGTTTCAATTGCGGTCAAGCATCGACATAGACAACAACCAAAGCTTCACATGTAGTACACATCATATAGCACAAATTGGGACATGAATGAAGCAAAAACTGAAATGTCTTCGTCTTCTGTGTTCGCTCTCTGATAACCAACATGAAAGTTTGTGTGATTTCCATCGGGGAACATGAAGTACGTTGTGCTACCAGCTTCAAAGAAGAGCAAATTGAGAAGTGAAAAATGGGCTCAGGGTGTTTTATGAATCACAATACACGTCACTACTCCACACTTGCATTTTAAAATGATATCATAGTTTAACTGCAGTCCCATTTGTTATCGATGATGATGGCGATAGGACCCTATATGTGTATGTCTCTCATGTTTCCTGTGCCAGGTGATGGAGTTTTACTTTTAGCTCCAGAATGGTGTTTCTCTTGAATTCTTTCTAATGGTGAAATTTTTCAGAGTTTATGTAAGTGTCAGATAACTGTTTTACTGAGTGTGTTTGTAGGGTATGAGCTCTACAGACTTATAGAGGAGACTAATTTTCTTGCAATCTGGAGGTATGTTGCAGATAAAAGGGTTGATTTTCTCCAAACAGTCCAGGGTCTTTAACAGGCTTCATCACAGTAGTGATCATGGAGTAGTCAATCCCACACCCAACCTACTTAATCAAGTTTTACTACATGTATGGCAAGCAGCAGTGTTACTATTCTGTGCTTCCTTTTAGGGCCTTGGCAACACTGGTTGGCCCATATCATGGAGCAATAATAGAGAGAAATTCAAAATGTTTGAACCATATGATTTTTTTTTAAAGAATGAATTTGCCTCCATTGTAACAAACTGACTATCTATGTGACATGTCCTTTACAGAAAGTTGTTCACACTGCCACTCTGTAAGCCCCTCAATTCTGTGCAAACTGTCCAGCCTCTTCCAGTGTCATGCTCAGAATATCTTCAATATCATGTGTTCATCGTAGTCTTGGTCTGCCTCTTGCTCTCTTCCCTGGAACTTTTCCCTCTATTATTAATCTTTCTAAACCAGTCTTTTTACATGTTCAAAATATATTAGCTTGCACATTTTGATGGTTTTGACAATAGTTGTGTTCAGGTTTATCAAAACATCTGCACTGGTTCATCTTTCTGTCAATGATATTCTTAGGAATTTCTAAGAAATTCCTAATAACATTTCATTTGAAATGCAGATATTTTATTTTCCATTATAAAATATGTCATTGTCCATGTCTCACAACCATATGTTGCTCCTTACCATAAATTTTTCATCTGTGATGTTTTTTGTAGAGCCATTGCTAACCAATTTCTGATCTCAGTCGAGTAATCTCCTGCAGTGTTAATGAAATGAATATACCTGAATGTAATTTCATAGCTACATTGTAGAATAACACAAACAAGGAACCTAAGTTCTGCTTTCAGTTGACAGAAAACACAACAACTAAATGATATCATCTAGATATCCACAAGTGCTTGTGTTTGATTGGTTGATTTCATGTCAACACAACGCTTCACAAATTGGTTGATTTCATGTCAACATGTTTCACAAATTGGTTGATTTCATGTCAACACAAGGTTTCACAAATTGATTGATTTCATGTCAACACAACGTTTCACAAATTGGTTGATTTCATGTCGACACAAGGTTTCACAAATTGGTTGATTTCATGTCAACACAAGGTTTCACAAATTGATTGATTTCATGTCAACACAACATTTCACAAATTGGTTGATTTCATGTCAACACAAGGTTTCACAAATTGATTGATTTCATGTCAACACAACGTTTCACAAATTGCACACACAATGTATAGCTATTCGTTATCTCAAAGAACCTGATATATCAATATTTAAGGCAAAGTTACTCATGTTTATAATTTGGATGTCAAAAACTTGGCAAGTTCTTTGGCTGTTAATGGACTATAAGTTTTCTGTTCTAAATCCAGGAAATACAAAGGATCCTTCACTTTACCAAGGTCATAGCCATCATTGACAAGATCTACTTTTCTTTGTTTGAATGTGCCAGTGAGGACTGCTTGATCAAGCAGACGAATAAACAGTGGTCTTGCATATACTGGAAGCTCTTGGCAGATGTGATCATGCAGCTTCTTCAGCTGTACGGGACCCAGTTGACAACCTTCACTAAGTGTCAGAGCGGCCATCCCTGCTCGACCTTCGCTGCCTGATGATATAAAGAATCAACAAGAATGAAAGATAATCACACATCTACATTACATGTGAATGTTAAAACATCACTAGCAATCATCTACATTACCTGAGATTGTTAAAACATTACTAGCAATCATCTATATTACCTGAGATTGTTAAAACATTACTAGCAATCACACACCTACATTACCTGAGAATGTTAAAACATTACTAGAAATTACACACCTACATTACCTGAGAATATTCTGGTACAGGATCAATAATACATACTATAACAATCACTTGACCTTTTTTTTAAAATCAGAAGCAAAGAGAATATATTCCTTTGAAATGAGATGCTACCAAAAGATATTGAGAGTTCATGGACAGTGAAATCTCAATGAAACCCTCAACAAGTTGAATCAAAAAAGTCTTAAGAACATTAAATGTGCAAGATGGTTGGCTGCTAAACAAAATTTTATCAAGAATGATGAGAGTTTCTTTGCCATATAAACAGACGAATAGCATGGAAAAACAATAGTAATGGTAGGCACTGTTACTGGTAACATGGGAAAGGGCAAATCAGAAGATGATGGACATTTAAGAGTATTTAAACATGTACTTGGTAGCAGCAGCTCAACAAGAATCATGAGAAGTTCAGTGTCCAGTAGGTCAACTCAATAAGAATCATGAGAAGTTCAGTGTCCAGCAGGTCACCTCAATAAGAATCATGAGAAGTTCAGTGTCCAGCAGGTCACCTCAATAAGAATCATGAGAAGTTCAGTGTCCAGCAGGTCACCTCAATAAGAATCATGAGAAAACTTACCAGGAACTTTGAAATCAAAGTAAAACTTAACAAGAACTAACAAATAAAAGTAAAATTTACCAGGAACTAAGAAATCAAAGCAAAACTTACCAGGAACTAAGACATCAAGCACAACTAGGAACTAAGAAATCTAAGTACAACTTTTCAGGAACTAAGATATCAAAGTAAAACTTACCAGGAACTAAGACATCAAAGTAAACTTTACCAGGAACAAAGAAATAAAAGCAAAACTTACCAGGAACTAAGATATTTAAGCAAAAGTTACCAGGAACTAAGAAATAAAAGCACAACTTACCAGGAACTAAGAAATAAAAGCACAACTTACCAGGAACTAAGAAATAAAATCAAAACTTACCAGGAATTGTAACTCCATAGACATTTGCATCGTTAATAAACTCCAGGGCAGTGATAATATTTGACAATTCAGTTGTGGATACATTCTCTCCTTTCCATCTGTCATTTGTTAGTAATAATAAAGTTATATCACATTTACATCTGTCATTTGTTAGTAATAATAATGCTATAGCATATTTCACAAGCTTTGTTGTCCTCAAACAAATGTAATATCTGATTAACCGTCTAATGTATTAATGGTAATTTTTGCATATGATTTATTGGTTAGAGCCAATAAATATATAATTTATACAGTGGAATCCGGCTACAACAAATTTAATTTTTAACGAATTTTGCTCTTTAACAACATTTTCCAAAAAATCCTTAATTATTTTCACTATGTGCATCAATTATAACAAATTCATATAACTAAATATCTCTCTATAACGCACTATTTGAAATTTGTATCATGAAAATATTACAGGCTCTGGACCTGTGTTCTGCTTTGTGTGTGCATGTTTATGTGTTTGAAAAGTTGCTCTTTGAGGCATTCAGCTGTAAACAGCGTGGAATTTGTTACTGGCAGTGCCTGTGGGCTGTTTTTTGTCAATATCTTTGACTGTCGCGGTTTGGACACAGGTTGGGTCATGGTCATGATTTAGCCATGGCCAATCTCCAGTTACCGCCAACAGTCTTGATTTAGCACATTCCAGACCATGTGAAATATAAGACCCGTTGACAAATAGAAAGCAGCATTGTGAAGTGACACATTTGACTGTTCATGTGATTTTCTTTGGTTACTTTGCGTATAATTTGTGCCGATAGCCAATAAAATCACAGGAATAGGTATAATTAATCATTTTGGAATGTTTACTTTACACTTCTTCTTCTTCTGTGTTCGTTCTCAAACTCCTGCAGATTAGCAGGATGTAGTCCGGATAACGGAATGCGTTGTATCATGGTTTACAGCATTACAGCATTGCTGCGATATCTGCGCCTTTCAGCCTGACACATCCGACTTCAGCATGGCTTTGGGTCACTGACCCTATATGGGATAGACAGCCAACTACATCACATAACCTCCTTAGTCGCCTTTTACGACATGCGTGGAAGGTAAACAGTGTTGCTATTCTTTCCTCCCCTTTCGGGCTCCAGCAACACACAGGCGACTTTACACTTACTCAGCAGGTCTTATAAACCAATGGTCATAGAAAAATTCAACGCGCTGAATAATTGGAGTGGGTGTGTGTAGCCGGGTGGCCTTATTTTGCATTGGATGTCTCTATTCTCTGCACTAATTTAACTTAAAGTTCACTTCAAGGCATTCCGTGCATCTAAAAGCTTAACACAACACTTGTCTCATGTGTTTAAGTCCTGAAAAAAATTATCACAGTGACTTCTGCTACAAGTACATCTATTCAGTACTGTACACGCGTGTCCTGAAAAACAAATCACTACAGCCAAAAACTGCTGGGTTGATGGCTACGTCCTGAAAAGGATACACTACAACCAAAAAATGCTGGGTTGATGGCTACGTCCTGAATAGGATACACTACAACCAAAAATTGCAGGGTTGATGGCTACCTCCTGAATAGGATACACTGCCAATTTTTTCACAAGTGTGCCCAGGCATCATGTGTCTAATATAGTCTAGCTGTTCTATCAGCCACCATCCTTTTAAAGTGAGGCATTTGTCTTTTACTTAATTGGTCACTTTTTGTCAACAGCCAATGAAGGTCATTGGAAAACTCAAATGTGTCAAGTTAGATTGATTTCTAATTTAGCCCACAGGTCTTACGAGGCGCATTCAAATGAAACCTCACTGTAATATTGTCGGTTGGTCGCGTACAACCACACACACTGAAAATGGTTCAGGGGGGTGAGGGTGGTGGTTGTTAAAGACCATGCCTGACATTGGTAAGTCACTGTGTTTGCTTTCTGAGACATTATTTCACTGTGTTTGCTTTCTGAGACATTATTTCACTGTGTTTGCTTTCTGAGACATTATTTCACTGTGTTTGCTTTCTGAGACATTATTTCACTGTGTTTGCTTTCTGAGACATTATTTCACTGTGTTTGCTTTCTGAGACATTATTTCACTGTGTTTGCTTTCTGAGACATTATTTCACTGTGTTTGCTTTCTGAGACATTATTTCACTGTGTTTGCTTTCTGAGACATTATTTCACTGTGTTTGCTTTCTGAGACATTATTTCACTGTGTTTGCTTTCTGAGACATTATTTCACTGTGTTTGCTTTCTGAGACATTAGATGGAGAAATAGAAACAATGTCTCAGAAAACATACCCTCTCATAGGCAGCATTTTTTTCTGAAAGTGAAACACTATGTCTAGAGAAATAGAAACAGTCTTCAAGTTTCAGAAAAAAATGCTGCCTAGATATTTAAATTCTTTGACTTGTTTCACTTTGGTATTGTCTTTTTTGATGTTTCGACCAAAAGGTTTTTTTTATCAAGAATACATTCATAACAAAAAATGATGAGTAAGAATAACAGACTAACCTATCATTACTCACACAGACTGAACCATCATTGATAACACTGTCTTATGACAAATAACACAGACTGACCTGAAAGTATCACCAATCCTATCTTGAAAATATAAGAAGTAATCCTTGTCATAATAGAAGACATCTCCGTAATTGAAGTACATGTCACCTTTTTGAAATGCATTTCTCACTATCTTCTGCTCATTGGCCTCGGAAGAGCTGCGGTAGACTTCAAACTTTCCATTCTGGATTATCTCTGGCGGGACCCGGGCTAGGAATAGGCCAGGCTCACCTGTATAAGTAAAATGACTGACACATTCACCTTCAGAGGATGTGCATTTGTATGTAAACAAACACATGTATTGCTTATTAAAAGGTGTAGCTATGAAATACAACAGATACAATGCTAAAAATTCACAGAATTGATGAGCAGTGGGAAATGCCCAAGATTGATATCAGAGATTTCCCGCCGAAGACGGATGTGTCTGGCCATTGGCGCAAATAAAACGGCGACACAACGCATTTCCATTCTCTGGACTACATCCTGCTGGAAATCTAGTACGGCCATTGTTCTGCTACAAGAGATCTCGCAGGAGTTTGAGAATGAACGCAGAAGAAGAAGATATCAGAGATTTAATATGAAGAAGAATTGATGCAAGAAATTCGACAATGAATATCCAATATTGTTGAATGATGGGACATGAAGTACTTGATTCAGAAATATGAGAAATAACTATGTATAAACTGAACAGTTTTAGAACTATTTTATTAATATCTGTCACTTCACTGATCTCTCATGCTGAGGCAAGTAAGGAAACAATTTATCTAAAGGTTATATGTAATTCTGAAATACTCACATAAAAAAAATATAGAAACATGGACAGAAATAGACTTACTTGTACTCATGTATTCAAACTTACAATTCTAAAAAACACAACTCAAATCCTTTAAAACTAGAATTATTGTCTAAATTTGTAACAAAGCTCATGGAATTCATCTTTTGTTATGGAAATATCAAGAAGCATATCATCATCCTCCACTTACTGCTAACATCGTCACCAAACTCCTCAAATAGTACAATTATTATAAGAATTCAGTGTTCATGTAAGACAAATTGACTATGGCAGACTATGCAAGTAATTATATAGCAAATCCAGACTCAATGGTAAACTAACAATGCTTGCTGCCTACTATATACCCACCAACATCGACTTTCATACACCACCCATTATTGTCACGAATAGGCTGAGCTGTTGCATAGTCAAATCGGACAAGAACCTTCGCTTCAGATTCCAATTTTCTCTGAAAGATTAAATAATTGTGTAAAACTTAGAGAAACTTTTGCCAGAACATGCATAACATCTTTGTCAGATATTGCAGACTTTAGAACAGATATAACAGACCTGTGTTAGAACAGATATAACAGATATTTATCAGATATTACAGACCTATGTTAGAACAGATATAACAGACCTATGTTAGAACAGATATAACAGATATTACAGACCTATGTTAGAACAGATATAACAGACCTATGTCTGAACAGATATATGTTAGAACAGATATAACAGATCTAAGTCAGAATAGATATGACAGACATATGTCCAAATAGATATAACAGATCTATGACAGAACAGATATAACAGATCTATGTTAGAACAGATATAAAGAATCTATGTTTATCTACATTTCCACACTAAATCTACATTCTCACATCATATCTATATTCCTTCACTATATATACACTCCAACATCATATCTACATTCCCACATATATCTAAATTCCCATATCATATCTACATTCTTACATAATATATATACTCCAACATCATATCTACATTCCTACATCATATCTACATTTCTACATCATATTAAGATTCCCATATCTACATTCCCATCATATCTTCTTCTTCTTCTGCGTTCAGCATGTGGTCATGCTATACTGTCAGGCCTGCCATTAAGACGAAGTCCACTGTCTTCTAATGGTCAGATAGGCTGCCCCATAGCTTTTGCCTCAAGTCAGGTCTGCTGTCTCTGTTCTTTGTATGTTGGGCAGTCCTGAAGTATGTGTTCTGGGTTCCGGATCCACATGGACATTCATCTGTGTATGAGATCCTTAATCGGTAAAGGTGACATAACAGTCTGCAGTGGCCTGTTCTAAGGCGAAATATTGTGGTCTGTTGATATCTTTGGAGGAGATGTATTGCATTATGTTCATATTCCTCTTCCATTTGTTTCTTCCACTTTGCTGTGTATGTGTTGTGGATTATTGTTTTTGCTTCTCTGTAAGACAGTGGGTGTCTGTGTTGCTCCATTTCGCTTCCTGCCTTTGACAGAGCATCCGCTTTCTCATTTCCCATTATTCCACAGTGTGATGGTATCCACCGAAGGGCAATAGCTGACCATCATATCTACATTCCTACATCATATCTACACTCCCACATAATATCTACATTCCGATACTACATCTATATTGCCATCATATCAACAATTCCATTTCTGTTTATAAAATAGCAATGTTTAACTTCTACAAATGTTTATGTCAGACATCACTCATCAGAATTGATGCAGACACAGACAACTCTGGTCATTTGTGAATATGCGACTCACCAACAAGGGAGATAATCTTCCAATAGCCCCCGGCTTGTTTGCTAAATTTAGAGTAATTGTTGTGCCCTCCGTTGAACCAAAGAACTCCGCAATCTGGGGGATTCTAAAGCGCTTGTTGACTTCCAGCCAGATGTCTTTTCTCATACCATTGCCAAACGCAACTCTGACTTTATGGGCAGCATCTAGCTTGCTCTAAGATAGCAAACAAAAATGGTACTTTAGGATAGGAAAGAGCATCTACTGTTGCAGTGTAAGATCACCTAATTTTGTAGTGTCACTAATGCTGTTGTAGTGTAAGATTACCTAATTTTGTAGTGTTACTAATGCTGTTGAAGTGTAAGATTACCTAATTTTGTAGTGTCACTAATGCTGTTACAGTGTAAGTGTGGCATTAGGGAGCCTTCATGCCAACGTTTGGATCAGGTGTGGTCTCAATTTGACAACTAAGTTGCACATGTACCACACAGTGATTCTACAACAACTGCTTTATGCTGTGTCATCCTGGACTGTCTATGCAAAACATGCTCGACAGCTTAATTCTTTCCACCTTCTTTGCCTAAGAAACCTCATGGGAGTACATTGGATCGAGTACCAAACACGGAAATCTTTCAAAAATCCCATATGTAAAGCATCCATGCCCTGTTGACTAAATCCCAGCATCTCTGGACTGGCCACAAGGTCTGTATGCCAGACAATAACATATTACGGACAATAGCCTTCCAAAGAGATTATTCTATACGGAGCTGTGTGATGGTCAGCCTTCAAGCATCACCTAAAAAACTATCTCAAGCACTACAGCATAAATTCTAGCTCCTGGGAGACTACAGCCTTTGATAGCTCAGTTTGGCAAACCCAGATCACTACTGGTATCACTAAATTTGAAAAATAAAGAACACTGCAAGCAATTTACATCGACGGAAGTGGAAGGACAAATCCTAAAACTCTCCTACTCTGAACATTCTGCACTCCTGCATGCACTGCAATAGAACTTTCCTGGCACAAATAGGACTGATCTGACATCTACGATCTCACAAACAAAATTAGACCAATCATAGATGTTTTGCTTTTTCCACTTGTTCATCACATTTATTGTTTTTCATACCATGCTCATCTTCAAATTGCAAAGGAGGAACATCATAAATATAAGTAAAAACAGCTAATGTTGTTGTATAAGCAAGGGCACCTAATGTTGTTGTATAAGCAAGGGCGCCTAATGTTGTTGTATAAGCAAGGGCACATAATGTTGTTGTATAAGCAAGGGCACCTAATGTTGTAATATAAGTAAAAACAGATAATTTTGTTGTATAACTAAGATCAACTAATGATCAAGTGGTATGTTTTACTTGAACAAATAATAAATGAGAGGCTGTTACCGGTGGCTGAGCAATCAAGTATCTGAAAAGTTCTCCGATGTACTGCACCACAGTCACATCATGGCGTATGCAGTCTGCCCAAAACTGACCAGCTGAGAACTTTTTCTTCAACACAAGTTTTGCACCTGTAACAGGCAGAGATACTGCAAGTCTTATTGTAACTATACACACACATAAACAATTAATAAATATAAACTAAACACATATATAAACAATTTTTAACTATTAATAAACACGCACACATAAACATAAATTGACATCATACCACAGCAAGCTATGCTACACAGATACAGTGAAGGTAGACCTAGAGGCAGACCACAAAAATTATGGACCACTGAAATAAAAGAGGTGACAAATTCCACAATATACTCAGCACACATGAGGGCGATCTCCAGAGAACTCTTCTACCCATTGAAATGTCCAATCTGGGCTCTGAACAACCTGTTGAAGTGTATCCTAAGATAATTGAAGTGTCCAAATAGGCTTTTGACAATCTGTTGCAGTGTGAGTAGAAATTAAGAAGGTCATGAGATAAGGGAAAGTCTGGCTATGCCATTCATTTTTGTCTCTTTTGAATCACCTGTAGTGTTCTATTTTTAAAGCATTAAATACCCGCACTGATCTGGTCATGCCAGGATGGGTGGTTAAGAAATGTGGCTTCCTAAAAGCTTGAGTCAAATTCTGCAGTGCTTGAGAAACATCTTCACATAGTCCTTAAAATGATTTTTCTAACCTCCACTTGAACCTTTACCTGCACACAACTCACCATAGAACAGTCTCGTTGGGAGATACTGAATTGGCATGTGGATGTGACTGATCCAATAAAGCACACAGCTCACCATAGAACAGTCTCTTTGGGAGATACTGAATTGGCATGTGGATGTGACTGGCCCAATGAAGCACACAGCTCACCATAGAACAGTCTCGTTGGGAGATACTGAATTGGCATGTGGATGTGACTGGTCCAATAAAGCACACACCTCACCATAGAACAGTCTCTTTGGGAGATACTGAATTGGCATGTGGATCTGACTGGAACAATGAGGCATGACCAACAAGGCATACATGCTTTAATTATTAGACTTTTATAGAATCTCCATGTCAAGTTGTGGTCCTGCCATTGCACACCAAGAAGCTTTCTCAGGCACCAAAGGTAAAAGTAATTCAGTTGTCTGGCATAGACAGTCCAGGAATTTAGCTGCATATAGCAGCTGTTCTTCAAATCAAAACCATTGATCGTCAATAACGGCTGTGATGAGAGTACAACAATATTTATATAACAGAGATATTTTTCACCTGTTGGTATCTATCCGTATTAGCTCAGTTCGTTAATCGTATAGCATTTAAACTTATTTTTACTAAAACATTTCTATGTTTGATTCCATAGATAGTGGGCATTTTTTTTAAAATCTGTCAAAAATTAACCAGATCAAAGTCATCAATGTATTGAAAGGATAATTCACGTCTGTTCTTTTTTTTAATCAAATTTATTGTTCGTAAAACTCTTAACATTATTTTATGTTGTCAAGATATCTTTATCATCAATTTGCTACTTACGTTTCGTAATATTAATATTTTCATATTCCACCCGGGCATTACCTCTAGTTTCTTATAGTACATACAGTTCAAACACAAACAGAATGAAATCATTTTATATATTACAAATAGTTCAAACACAGAATAAAATCATTTTATATATTACATACAGATCACACACATAGAATGAAATGATTTCATATATTACAAACAGATCACACACATAGAATGAAATGATTTCATATATTACAAATACACTTAATGAACTTACCTGTGATAAGTGCTCCAAAAAAGCCAATTCCACCTCCTGAGCTGTGATACAATGGCAGGACCGTATAGATGGTGTCTGATCGGGACAGTCCCACGGACAACATGACACACCCTATACCTAAAGCCTTTTCATGACTGATGTACGATGGCTTTGGCTTACCTAAAGATGTAGAACTCATCATTATAAAATAATATGAAGAAGCCATTGTAGAAGAACATGCTGGTTTCAGAACAAACAGGAGCACTCTAGATCAAATGTTTAACATTAGAGCACACAGGAGCACTATGCATCAAATGTTCAACATTAGAACATGAGCACTGTAGATAAAATGTTTAACATTAGAACAAACATGAGCACTGTAAATAAAATGTTCAATATATGAACAAACAGGAGCACTGTAGATCATCATCATCATCAAGTGCCAAGCCGGCTGGCGTAGGCAATCATGGCTCTCAAGAGTTCTCTGTCTCCAGTGCACTCGTTTTTCAATTGCCAACTTTAGCGCCTGGATTTCTGCATTGTATTTATGACAGAAGTTCTACAATCTATTTTGATTGCATCCATAGCAATGCTTGTGTAATCTATATATATATATGTGCCCACTCCTACAATTTTCCATTGCTTTCTGTGCTGACTTATTTGAATATAATCTGACCCATATGTTCTGTGAATACTCATCATCCCTGAGATTTAGAGTGGCTGGTTTTTTGTTGCAGACTATTCTGTTTAGTCTGTTTTCTTCCTTCTTCTGCGTTCGTTTTCAAACTCCTGCAGATCAATAGGATGTAGTCCAGAGAACGGAATGCATTATGTCATGGTTTACAGCATGGCTGCAATATCTGTGCCTTTTGGCCTGACACATCTGAAATCAGCATGGCTTTGGGTCACTGACCCTATATGGGATGGGACAGCCAACTCCATCCCATAACTTCCTTAGTCGCCTCATACGACATGCATGGAAGGTAAACAATGTTGCTAATCTTTGCTCCCCTTTCGGGCCCCGACAACACACAGGCGTTTTAGTCTGTTCTTGCAGAATATTATGTTCAGTCTGAATATGGATTGGTAATCCACTCCTTTCTCCAAGTGGTTTTTTTTATCTAGTTCAGACTTTCGGGGCTGCCAATTTCAGGCTAGTCTGAGCCAGATAGTCTACAGATCATTTTCACTCAAATGATCAATATCTGCAAAATGTAAGTTGCACACAGGGCAACCATTCATTTATATTGTTGTTTGATGGTTCTGTAGTGTATCTTGCATAATATATTGTTGTTTGATGGTTCTGTAGTGTATCTTGCATGATATTGTTGTTTGATGGTTCTGTAGTGTATCTTGCATGATATTGTTGTTTGATGGTTTTGTAGTGTATCTTGCATGATATATTGTTGTATTTGGTGGTTCTGTAGTGTATCTTGCAAAATATATTGTTGTTTGATGGTTCTGTAGTGTATCTTGCATGATATATTGTTGTTTGATGGTTCTGTAGTGTATCTTGCATAACATATTGTTGTTTGATGGTTCTGTAGTGTATCTTGCAATATATATTGTTGTTTGATGGTTCTGTAGTGTATCCTGAATGATATTGTTGTTTGATGGTTCTGTAGTGTATCTTGCAATATATATTGTTGTTTGATGGTTCTGTAGTGTATCCTGAATGATATTGTTGTTTGATGGTTCTGTAGTGTATCTTGCAATATATATTGTTGTTTGATGGTTCTGTAGTGTATCCTGAATGATATTGTTGTTTGATGGTTCTGTAGTGTATCTTGCATGATATATTGTTGTTTGATGGTTCTGTAGTGTATCTTGCATAATATATTGTTGTATTTGGTGGTTCTGTAGTGTATCTTGCAATATATATTGTTGTTTGATGGTTCTGTAGTGTATGATGCATGATATTCTCCAATAATATATAGAATGCCCATAAAACTTTGTGACAATATGCATCCTTGTTGTGCAGTTGCTTTGACAATCTCTAATATCACAGTTAATAGGAACTGCACTATCCTCCATTCACATTCTCATCAATATACTTTACATTTTTATTAAAAAAATTACTATATGTAATGCTTGCATGCCATTTGATTGTTTGCATGTCTTCTTACATTATCCATGACCTTAGAAATGCTTTGCTCTTAATTTTAAAAATCATTATCTATTCTTCAGAGCAGTTATTCCTTTGATATTTTCTGAAAACTATAAGAAAAAGGAATAAAAAATGATATTTATAAAGTAAAATAGCTTAAAATTATGCTTATTTGTCAACTAATATGGATTTTCCATATTGATATGGATTTCTGGCAAAAAACAAAATAATTTATATTTTAAATAAAAGGTAATTTAGTGTCAAATTTCAGTAAATATTACTAATGCTGACATTTTTATCTCGTATGCACATATTGGAACATATTGATGGGAAAAAAATTAAACTTTAATTAAAAAAAGGTCTTTTAGTGCTAAATACAGATGTTTTTACTGAAATATGAAAATAAATTGTACAAAATACAGATTTATGAAAAAACTATGATTATGTTACTCTGATTTGAAGCTGTATGTATATGTTCACAAACCCACATCTCTTATCTTATTAACATATCGAAATCTCTTTTCTTATTAACAAACTCACATCTCTTATCTTTAAAAAAGAGGAAGACACATGTCTCTTATAGACAGAGCATAATAATTTTCTTAAAGACATTTCTGTCGGATATTGATATATTGACAACCATGAGAACTAGAAACTTATGTCAGGTATGCAATGTTATATTTCAATAAAGGAGTCAACGACCAACCTGGCAATTCAAGATAAACTTGCCTGTTGTACCGGAGGTATAAATATAGCAGCACAGGTCAGTTATCATAATATCTTTTCTCACTGATGGCAAAATTGGTATTGCTAGTGTCGTTAACATCAGAGAATCAAATGAGTACAATCCAGGAGGTGCAGGTTGTAAGCCTAATCCTTGTACATAGATCTTGAGTTTTCCCAAGTTGTCTATAATTTCTGTCACTGCTTCTAATAGTGTATCACCTAAAATCAAACACAACTGATTCAGAACAATATAATCAGTTCAAGAAAATACATTTTATTTCAAGAAAATACAATCAGTTCAGGAAAACACAATCAGTTCAAGAAAATATAATAATCAGTTAAAGAAAACACAATCTGTTCAAGAAAACACAATCAATTCAAGAAAACATAATCAGTTCAAGAAAATATAATCAGTTCAATAAAACACAATCAGTTCAAGAAAACACAATCAGTTCAAGAAAATATAATCAGTTCAAGAAACACAATCAGTTCAAGAAAACACAATCAGTTCAAGAAAACACAATCAGTTCAAGAAAACACAATCAGTTCAAGAAAATATAATCAGTTCACGCCTGTGTGTTGCCAGGGCCAAAAGGGGAGCAAAGAATAGCAACACTGTTTACCTTCCACGCATATCGTAAAAGGCAACTAAGGAGGTTATGGGATGGCGTTGGCTGTCCCATACCATATAGGGTCAGTGAACCAAAGCCATGCTGAAGTCGGATGTGTCAGGCCGAAAGGCGCAGATATCGCAACAATGCTGTAAACCATGACACAACACATTCCATTCTCCGGACTACATCCTGCTAATCTGCAGGAGTTTGAGAACGAATGCAGAAGAAGACGAAGAAGAATCAGTTCAATAAAACAAAATCAGTTCAAGAAAATATAATCAGTTCAAGAAAACACAATCAGTTCAAGAAAACACTATCAGCTCACGAAAATAGAATAAATCAGATCAAGACAACACTAGTGAAGATAATGGAAGAGATGTATACCTCATCATTCCTAGATATGTGATGGTTATGGAAAAATATGGGTCTAATATTAAATTTTCTTAAACAATGATGTGAGTTATTTGTGGTGTGAATTCTATAGGCAAACTTTTAACTGCAATGGTACACCTACCTGCACCAACAATCAAATACTTGGGGTCTGCAGAAAGAACTGAATGAACAAGAGACCCATGCTTCAAGCTATAGTTGATTAAAGCAACAGTGACTCCCAGTTTTTGTAAACCTGCAGAAGTGTTATCAATAGCAAATCAATAACTAACTAAAACAATGTCAGACAACTGTGGCATAATGTTCATGTTAAAATATAAAGAATTATGTACTTACTAAGAATCTTGCTAAATAACAGTGATAATTACATTCTGTAAAGAAACACCACATAGATAGATAAATAGTTTTATGAGGGTGCTCCGAATTCAATATTACAGTCTCTCCTTAATTTTCACCAGCTTTGATCAGCCGTTCTATTTTTTGTGAATATAAGCTCTGATGTGAAATACTCTGCAATTACATCAATTGTGAAAATAAGCCTTGCTGTCAAATACTGGTCAACTTATTTTGCAAACATTATTATGCAATTTAAGCATTAAGGAAACAATGTCTTCCCCATTAGCCCACTCTCTACATATCCCAACATACAACAAGCATTTAATTTATGAAAGATGATCACATCAATATATGGTCAAGGATTGTGACCTTCGTCCAGAATTTTGAGTTGGAATTTATGCAAGTTACATCATCACTCAATCAACTCTTTCTTCGTGACTTTCTGAAATCATAGTCTCGGCATGTATCAGTGTGTATCAACGTGTATCAGTGATTACAGCGTGTATCAGTTGTATCAACGTGTATCAGTTGTATCAGTGTGTATCAGTTATTACAGCGTTTATCAGTTGTATCAGTTATTACAGCGTTTATCAGTTGTATCAGTTATTACAGCGTTTATCAGTTGTATCAGTTATTACAGCGTTTATCAGTTGTATCAGTTATTACAGCGTTTATCAGTTGTATCAGTTATTACAGCGTGTATCAGTTGTATCAGTTATTACAGCGTTTATCAGTTGTATCAATGTGTATCAGTTGTATCAGTGTGTATCAGTTATTACAGCGTTTATCAGTTGTATCAGTTATTACAGCGTGTATCAGTTGTATCAGTTATTACAGCGTGTATCAGTTGTATCAGTTATTACAGCGCTTATCAGTTGTATCAGTTATTACAGCGTTTATCAGTTGTATCAGTTATTACAGCGTTTATCAGTTGTATCAGTTATTACAGCGTTTATCAGTTGTATCAGTTATTACAGCGTGTATCAGTTGTATCAGTTATTACAGCGTGTATCAGTTGTATCAGTTATTACAGCGTTTATCAGTTGTATCAGTTATTACAGCGTTTATCAGTTGTATCAGTTGTATCAGTTATTACAGCGTGTATCAGTTGTATCAGTTATTACAGCGTGTATCAGTTGTATCAGTTATTACAGCGTTTATCAGTTGTATCAATGTGTATCAGTTGTATCAGTTATTACAGCGTTTATCAGTTGTATCAATGTGTATCAGTTGTATCAGTGTGTATCAGTTATTACAGCGTGTATCAGTTTACCAACGTGTATCAGTTGTATCAGTTATTACAGCGTGTATCAGTTGTATCAGTTATTACAGCGTTTATCAGTTGTATCAATGTGTATCAGTTGTATCAGTGTGTTATTACAGCGTGTATCAGTTGTATCAACGTGTATCAGTTGTATCAACGTGTATCAGTTGTATCAGTGTGTATCAGTTGTATCAGTTATTACAGCGTTTATCAGTTGTATCAGTTATTACAGCGTGTATCAGTTGTATCAGTTATTACAGCGTGTATCAGTTGTATCAGTTATTACAGCGTGTATCAGTTGTATCAGTTATTACAGCGTTTATCAGTTGTATCAATGTGTATCAGTTGTATCAGTGTGTATCAGTTATTACAGCGTTTATCAGTTGTATCAGTTATTACAGCGTGTATCAGTTGTATCAGTTATTACAGCGTGTATCAGTTGTATCAGTTATTACAGCGTGTATCAGTTGTATCAGTTATTACAGCGTTTATCAGTTGTATCAATGTGTATCAGTTGTATCAGTTATTACAGCGTTTATCAGTTGTATCAATGTGTATCAGTTGTATCAGTGTGTATCAGTTATTACAGCGTGTATCAGTTTACCAACGTGTATCAGTTGTATCAGTTATTACAGAGTGTATCAGTTGCACAGAGTGCACTATCACCAAGTCAGAGTGCACTATCACCTGGTCAGAGTGCACTATCACCAGGTCAGAGTGCAATATCACCAGGTCAGAGTGCAATATCATCAGGTCAGAGTGCAATATTTCCAGGTCAAAGTGCAATATCACCTGGTCAGAGTGCAATATCACCAGGTCAGAGTGCAATATCACCAGGTCAGAGTGCAATATCACCTGGTCAGAGTGCAATATCACCAGGTCAGAGTGCAATATTTCCAGGTCAGAATGCAATATCACCAGGTCAGAGTGCACTATCACCAGGTCAGAGTGCAATATTTCCAGGTCAGAATGCAATATTGTCAAGTGAAAGTGCAATATTGCCAGGTCAGAGTGCAATATTTCCAGGTCAAAGTGCACTATCACCAGGTCAGAGTGCAATATTGTCAAGTGAAAGTGCAATATTTCCAGGTCAGAATGCAATATTGTCAAGTGAAAGTGCAATATTGCCAGGCCAGAGTGAAATATTTCCAGGTCAGAGTGCAATATTGTCAGTTTAGAGTGAAATATTGCCAGGTTCCAAAATCAGCAACAGAGCATAGTCTTATGTTTCAATTCAAGACTATGATATAGTTAGAATAATAAGAAACTGACACACAAAAAAGGATGCACATACAGCAGATCCTGAATATCTCGATCACCACTTATCACACCAAGAATAAATCACCTTCAGACTATCACCACTTATCCCACCAAGAATAAGTCACCTTCAGACTGAACAGGACACAACAGGCTGAGAAGTCACCAGTATATAAGAATTAAAACTACTTGTGAGCTGTGCCTTCAAATGAAGACATCATCCTTCCTGCATGTCAACTCTATGGAGGTCAAACAAAGGTATCCAAAGAAGACCTAGGGCAATCAATTTATTATATATGTTATGTTGGTGGCTGACAACAGAATGATGAGACAGCTGAACAAACATTGAACTTATTAACTAGGTTTACAAAATGCTATACTCACCCAAAAATGTCCATATAAAAGCTGGTTCATTTTGAATCATCATAGCAACACAATCTCGTGGTCCTAAGCCCCAGGACCGTGCAATGTTGGCCACCTTGCATGCCATTTCATCCACTAACTCATAAGAATAATGGTTGTCTTCAAAGATAATAAATGTCTTCTTCGGAGACTCCTCTACCAACTTTTCAAATTTGTCTATGAGAAATGAGCTAAAAGCTTCCGCACGAAATTTGTTAATTTTTACCCCTGCTCTGATCAATTTGAAGTCATGCTCCAGCCATGGGAACATTCTCTTTAACATCACAGCCCCAGCACCAACTGTTCCAGCAGAACCAAGAACCATCTTTTGATAAAACTTCATGATGCTCCTGAACAAACACACACTTGTTCACATTAAGTTCACACATACACTTGTTCACATTAAGTTCACACATACACTTGTGCTATATTATGGATGTGCCAAGGATCTTGTTTCTCTCTCAAAAAAACCTGCACCTGGAGTATAACATCTTGACCTGGTGCTGACACAGACAGAACACTGAGATGTCAGACAGAGAAACCCAACTTTGACGTGACAACTGTAAAGAGATAATAGAACAACATTAAATTTACAAGCTTTGCAAGAAGAATTTTATTAACTGATTGAACCAAATAGATCTCATAGAATACACAAACTGTTCAGACTTTTGACGTCGGATATGATATGATAAGCGAAGCATGCCACATTTATTTTGTCGTTCTTTCAAAATTTGGACTAACCTAGACTAACCAGAAATACTTATGACAAGAAGTAAACACTGTGTTTGTGAAATTTAAAGCTCTTGGCAGAAGATTACATCACATTTATGTGTTTTACATAATTTCTTTCATCTTGTTTACAATTCTTATAATGGCAAGCAATTTGGAAAATGGAGATTTGCCAGAAACACATCCTGTGTGTATAATTGCTACAGGGTATTTAATTTGTGAATAATGAGGAATCTATGAATCCAGTTAACATTTATATTATTTAGGCCTGGGTATATTGTATTGTGTTTTTAAAATTTGAATACTTATATGATAAAAGGAAAGGTTCTATAATAGTTATTGTTATGGCAGACTCTCGTTAAAGTGAAATTTATTTTTTCTAATTGTCATAGTTCTGTTTTGTTACAGATTTAGCAATAATGATCAGTTTCTATAAAAGTCTACATATCTATAAACTAAAGTCATTGCAGTTTTAAATGGACATATAACAGATGATACTTTAATCTTAACTAAAGTTAATAATTTCAGTTTGACTAACGTGTATCCGCAATATTCTAACAATTTCTCAGTAAATGCGCATGATACAAGATTGAGACGATTTCACAATCCATTATACAAATCTCAATTTTGTAAAATGTTGTGCATTCAGAAGTGGATTTCTAATAAAATAATACCAGTTAGAATGTTGACACAATTACTGTGGTCTGTGCTTCTCCACTGGTACATTTTATTGTCCATCAATTTTACATTTTAATTATATGTGTGCCTATATTATTTTCTACAGATTTTACACTACTAAACGTTTCAAATAACAGTTATCAAAATCATCAAGTTCATCCAATTCTCTGTAATTTGACATATAGGCCAAATAACATATATTTAATTCTTTCACAATGTATCTTTTAATCGATCCATAGGTTACATTTGGCATTACGTGGAGTATTTTAAAAGATCCTTACATTTTTTTGCTAATTTAATCATTTTCGGTATTTATATCAACATAATGAAGGTTCTGATCATGAGTGTAATATATCCACATTACTTCTGACATGATTTTGATATGTTATTATATATATTACCGGTATGTAAGTTATTGATAAGTTTTAAACATTTGTGGTATGTGACAACATTTTTTCCTTATATTTTCTATATATATTACCAGCATGCTTATGTTTCGAGTATAACTATTTCTACTTTGGTCACATGATTGAAATCCAATCTGACAAAACACCTAAGCAGATTTATGCAAATTTGTAAGACAAATCTGACAAAAATGTCAGATCATAGTCTTAGATCTACTTTCAAATCTCAGAGAACCAGTCAAATTTTTTGGGAATAACAAACATAATGAAAGCACTATGGCTATATACATTTTTGTATTCGCTATTGGATTATCTACAAAACTCAAACAGTTTGAGTGAAAGTTATTCATTCGGAAGTTTGGTAAGTTCACAATTCATGTCCAAAAATATTTTTATATTTATAAAAATATTTTTTTATTTATAAATATTTTTTAAATTAAAATTAATTTTCAATAATACGAGTTATAATAATAAAAGCACTTTTATTCAAAATAAACTTGTGATAACCACATTTCCTGTTCATTTATGTTTCAATATATATATGTATCACATTATAATTTAAAGATATTTAGAACTACTATTTCTTGTTCCTGTGACAGATGTGCACACTAAAAAATCTCCAAATAGAAATTAATTCAATACAAACGCTAAAAATACTCCTTAACGAATGAGTTAAACAATTTTTAGACAAAAATAAATTACGTCTTACATGTGTGTGTGTGTGTTACATTTTTGGAGCTAAAAAAAATTATGCCCAGACTAAAATAATTATATGCTGAATCAGTTATAACAAATTGTGAAATATAAAATTGGTTTAAGTTCAATTCAAATATATTTCAGTTCAAATGAACAAGTTGTCAAGTCTACTCTGATACTGAGGCATATTTAAATAATAGACAAGACAGTAACTATGCCTACATGTGTCGTCTCAATCTTTGAGAGAACTAAACTAGGCTTATACTAAAACAAACCTAGTCTTGTTGTCAATGAAGATCTGTAGCCTATTTCTATATCAAGAAATTTCAATAAGTAGGGTCATGATCTGTAACATGACCATGACCTACGATCAGTTCAGACTTTGGTCACTTCACCATGATACAATATTACATTACATATATGAGGGTCTATATCAACACCTTGTACAGACCAGTTCTGGATGAACTGTTGGAGCATAACTGCTATTCTACAGCATTTATAACAGAATTTTGTATAAAGTATAACTAAAAGAACATTAGTTCATTTGGCTCATTTATTTGTCTCCTGCGCACAGTTCTCATCAAACATAGAAGAATGGGTAGAAGTATTCAGTTATTGCAGCAAAAAGAATAGGCCTACTACTCATAGTCATGAAGGAATTGAATAGAGTTTTGTGATAATAGTAATTAAGTAGGCCTAATGATATGCCCTACTCATACTCTAGGGCTTTTATGAAGGGTTATAATGGGTTTTAGAAGAAACAGAGGATTTACTGATGCAATATTTATTCTGAAACAGTTGGCAGAGAAGTCAATAGAAAACAACCAAAATTTATACATATCCTTTATAGATCAAGAGAAAGCATTTGACCGAGTAAAAAGAGAAAAACTATGGGAAACATTAAAAATGTATGGAGTATGCCAACATTTAATTAACGTTTGTAGAAGTCTCTATAACAACAGCAGTTGCACTGTAAGAACAGCAGCAGGCTACACAGAGGACTTTGTGATTAGCACAGGAGTAAAACAGGGATGTGTATTATCCCCACTACTTTTTATTACATAGGGTAACCGAGGGGGTAAGATGGTGCGCAGGGCAAGATGGTTTTTTGGTTTTTTTGCGAGTCTATGGATTTTTCCGGTAGGACACATGACTAGGTCTGGCGGAAAACGTCCATTCTATGACACAACAAAATTTGACAGTTCACGGATAGGTCGTTTTCCAACCATGAGGTAAATTTGTTTTTCATGGGTCTTGAATTATTTTTTTCCCAACTTTTTACTCCTTACCTACTGTTATCATTACTGTCATGTTTTTTTACATGTTTAAACTGAAACATATATATTGTATTGTTAAGTTATTAAGCACATTACATTGTCAAAATACTTTGGTTTTTTTTGTGACATTTTATTAAAGTTGCTAACCATATAATTTGGGGAAAGATGAAGCACCGTTAGTGGGGCAAGATGGCACATTTAAAATGGTATGGAAAAAATGCAGATGTCATGGATGCTGATCTTAGGCTGAGAGAGACTGACATATATGGTTATAATGATCAACCAACCATACAAAAGCATTATTAGCTTTAAAACGGAGCTTATGTACTAATTTCTTTTAGAAATTGTGTTTTCAGAGTGAAGTTACAAAACTAGGTCTACCTATTTATTCTATCTATTCATAACACACATTTACACACTGCCTGTGTGTTAGACCTGTTGCAGAGGTAACTGTCCTCATTTTATAATGGTTTGTATCACCTTTTTTCCTGCGCCATCTTGCCCCCAAAAATGGGGCAAGGTGGTATTTTTACATATGTTAGAAAATTATCATTCTACTGTCTACACATAGTTGTATGTTGTCAATAACATCACAAATGTAAGATAAATGGATAAGCTATACACTGATACCAGTTTGGTCTCTCATAATTACATCTAGTTGTCAGAATATGCTAAAATGTGAATAGTGTGCCATCTTACCACCTGCTACCCTACATGACCATATAAACAAAACAGCAATTCTAATGAAGCAAATGAACTGCTTTTTGCAGATGACCAGGTTTTATTCCACAACAGCATTAAAAACCTGCAAGACCACCTAAGCATAATAGACACAGCAGGCAAGCAATTTGGAATGAAAATCAACATAGACAAAACAGAAGTAATGAATATTGCAAGAGAAAAGGAGAACATCAACATACAGATAAACAATAAAAAACTAAAACAAGTAGATGAATTCAAATATCCGGGCAGCACATTGAGATATGACAACAAACAAGAAGCAGAAATAAACGCAAGATGTAATAAGGCATGTCAGATCATTGGTCAATTACAACCTTTACTAAGAAACAAAGATATTGCACTAGAAATTAAAAAAGCGCTTTTCAACACTATTTTCTTACCAACATAAGAACAATACATAAGATTAACACCACTGAAATGAAATGTGTGAGACATATGATTGGAGTTAGCTTGAGAGACAAAATCAGGAATGAAGCACTAAAGAAACAATTAGGGATCAAGTCAACAATAGAATACATCCAGAAACAACAAGTTAAATGGTACGGCCACATAACCAGACAGAAAGAGCAAAGTATTATCCAAAAAAAACTTTACAAACAATACGAAAACAGTCGACCTATTGGACGCCCTCATAAAAGGTGGATAGATAATGTATTAGAGAAACTCGGAAATATAACAGCAGAAGAGGCAAATAGAAGGGCAGAAGACCATACACTCACTCTCCCCTCAATACCGAAAGGTACATGAGGACAGAAAGAAGAAGAATACTCTAGGGCCTATTCATATAGAATATCAATATATGCTCTAATTTAAATAATAATAGGTTAATATGCCTAATTATTATTGATACATAATACTGTGGACAGAGAGCTGTAGAGAGCCATGACCGCCTATGCCAGCCGGCATGGCACCTGATAATGATGCCTAATTAATTATAGGGCTTAATCAATATAATGGATTAGACGCAAAAGTGATAACATGCTGATATATTTTTAATGTTAAGTGTCTATGACATGTGGATAGCCAACAAATTAGGCATGCAACAGACAGAATAAACTTAAGCCTACACGTCACACGCAGTGTTAGAGTACACTTAGTGGGCTAACAACACAACTAATACATTATTAGTCAGTTTAATGTAAAGGAAACATTAAAACTACATTACAAATTACACTATCACTACAGTGACACTACCATAGATTAGTGGTGGCAGTGGTGGAGTATGCACTTGCAATTCTGATGCTCAGCCAGAATTAGGTGGCACGACTTGACAAAATACAGAATGCAGCTATTCGAATTGTTCTGGGATGCACAAGGAACACATCGGTCTGGGTTATGCAATACTTGCTTGGCTGTTCAATGGCAGAGCATAGAATACAGTATTGCAGTGCAAGGGAGTACCTTCAAATAAATGCAGATAAAGAACATCCTTTGCATCCCGAAATTCTTAGACAAAGGTCGTGGATGGGATGAGCAGAGGATATCAGACATGTATGATATGTGTAAGTTACAGGATGTGGCTGCAGGTGCAGAAATGATATGCCCACCAATGGATTGTAAAACTGCTTTCAGAATTATAATAACACTTGATAGGGCAAGCAAGGAATGGGGGCCAGTGGCAGTGAAGACTGAGGTGCAGGAGTTGGTTAATGAGAACTTTGGTGAAGGGGATGTGATTATATACACAGATGGATTGGTGGTTAGACATGCTCGTAGTGCGTGGGCCTTCACAGCTCAGTGTGCAAGAAATAGTGTTAGGGAAGAGAGTGGAGTTTTTGCTGTGACTACAAGTAGTATGACTATGGAGATCATGGCTGTGACTACGAGTAGTATGACTATGGAGATCATGGCGGTGACTACAAGTAGTATGACTATGGAGATCATGGCGGTGACTACGAGTAGTATGACTATGGAGATCATGGCTGTGACTATGACATTATAATGAGTCAGCTCACAGAGAGCTGTACAGACCTGTGTGACCATCTCTGAGTGACTCGATGAGTATGATTATGAAAGTACAAAAGGGTCTCGTTCATGAACAATGGACTGGGATATTGAGTGTCGAGATGGTGACTTTTATTTTCATGCCTAGGCATGTTGCCATTCAGAGCAAAGAGAGAACTGATTTGCTGGTATTAGGTGCTGTTGTTACACCCCAGAAAGGAGCAATGGATCGGGCAGATGCCTTGAATTTTCTATGGGAGACAGCATGTGAAAGTGAGCTTGACGTGGATGATGATTCTTATTCAATAACTAGAATTAAAAACAGGGTTTGAAATGTGGAGTCACCAGAGGGTAGAAATTTGCTGGGCACAGGAGAATGATGGTCAACCAACATAGAACCGGAACTGTCAGCAGAGGTGTAATGGCACTCAGGAAAAGATCAGAGTACCTATGGATTTGCCCAGAGTGCAGTGATGATGAACCTACGATTAACTAACTACACTCACACAGACTACCTACTACAGTCAGTATCTACAGTCACATTGTAGTATACACTACTCTACTCTAGTGCACTACTCTACTAAACGATCAACAACAACAGTAACAGTGTTACTAACACTGTGATAACATAGCATGAATGGTATGATAGCATAGTGCATATATCAAATTATAAAATTAAATGCATTCAATATAAACCGCTAGTCTCATACACAGTCTACAACGATTCATGAAAGAACATAAAGCGATTGCACGAGTTAGTCTCCCCCACACAACTTAAAACGAAAAACGTCAACACAAGAATGAAGAAACAATAGACGAGTCAGTAGTAACACACTACACACTGTGTGGTCACAACTGTGTGTGTTGCTGTTGTGTAAGATGACGTTTTTTAGTTTTGTAGGAAGACTAACTCGTGCAATAGCTTGCTTTGTGTCTTTTATGAACCACTTTATATGCACTTTCACTATAAATGAACTTTCATGTATGCATGTTATAAACTGATTATATGAACCTGGTAATATAATCCGTTCTCATAAATGATAATTGACCTGCAAAGAATATACAAAATCTTACTTTGAATAGACTTTGAACCTGATTGACAGAATCAGTTGATTATTGAGGGGACATCACTCGCATATCATCACCATCATCAGGTGCCATGCCGGGAGGCGTAGGTTATCATGGATGACTCTCCACAGTTCTCTATCTCCAGTAGGCCCTATTATGTATCAGGATAGTTGTTGTTCTCTGGCGTCCCAGATTGTTAAAATGATATTTTTTCACGTTGTCGCCCTCTGTCTCTGTTTTCAATCTTGTCTGTTGTGACGATGTTCTCCTAATATCATAACATGGCCAAAAATGAAGATTGATTTTTTATTTATATTATTGATTACGTTTCGTCTCCAATTTGACTATTTCAACATCTCCACATTTGTTTTCCTAGCAGTCCGTGATATTTTCAGCATTCTTCTGTAGAACCACATCTCTGTTGTCTCTGATGTACCACTTTCCTGTTTGTTTATAAGACTCGCATCCATATGTTAATATAGGAGTTATATAGCACTGTAGAACTCTCTTCCTCACCTCTAATCACAAGGTCATATTACACAATATATTCTTCTGACTTGTTTTTGCCTGCCCTATTCTTCTTCTTGTTTCTGTTGAACGTCTTCCGTTTGCTGTAATCGTTGTACCTAAATACTCGAGCTGGACCTGGTGGAGACGTTTTAATACTATATCATTCACTTTGATCTTGGAAGCTATATTTTGTTTCTTCAAATAGCCATTACTTCTGTTCTCTTGATATTTAGCAATATCAAGCAATATCTATTCTCTTGATATTTGACGTTGGTGCAAATTTCTGGCTACGCCACATTTTAAGCACTGTTTCTTTATTTTGGACAACGAAAATGAATCATCACTCTCATTTTCATTGTCTGTGTTGTTTCTCGTAAGGAGCTCAATATGTCAGTCTTTATCTAGTGCTTTACAGCTCGATACTGTCACAACGCACGCCGGTAGATATACTTTCTCATTGTCCTAAACATCCGCATGATCAGGCACAAAAAAATGAATGTGACTCATTCCACCTCATCTGCTTCAGGTCACTGTTCACGAATTCTGTCAATTTGTATGTTTATTATCATGCACATTGAATCACTAAGGATGTATACCTTAAATTGCATTTTGTGTGCTCTTCAAATGTAAGACCTTAGTTGGGCCATAATCTCTAAGCCCTATAAATATGCTGTTTGTAGAAATAAATTCAAGTAGGAAGTAATAGAACACATTTTTAATTCGTGAGAGTAACGGGAATTAAACTAGGTCCGTTCTAACGGCATCGAGTCGCCTTGCAACTCGAGTAAACAGGTTTTTCCATACTTGACTAACCGCATCTCCAAAAAAGATGCGATTTTGCCAAGACATTCAAACTATGTACTCAAGTTACTGAGAACGGACCAATCGAGACAATGACTATTACAACAACGAACATCCCGTACAAATATTGAAGTGTCCCCAGTAACACAAACATATAACACCTTTATTCCTACTACAAGGGTCAATAGATCTTCTTGTAAACATAAATAACATAGAGACAGTACAATGTTTCATATAATTGCTTATACAAGTAAATTCACGCAGGAAGCAAGAGAAAAATTAAACATTCTTGAGACTAAATGGAATTGAACCAGGTCAGATCTAACGGCACCGAATCCCCTTGCAACTCGAGGTAATGACTTTTTCCGCAATTTACTATTATTTGAAGCAACATTGTACTGTGTCTATGTTATTTATATTTGAAAGAATACATCCGACGAAAACGAATGTGTCGGGCCATTGGCACAAATAAAACGGCGACACAACGCATTTCCATTCTCTGGACTACATACTGCTGGAAATCTAGTAGGACCATGGTCCTGCTGTAAGGGAGATCCAGCGAGAGTTTGAGAAATAACGCTGAAGAAGAAGAAGAAATACATATTGGTCTTTGTAGTACGAATACGGATGCTATATGTTTGTGTTACTGAGGATACTGCAATACTTGTACGGGATGTTCGTTACTGTTGTAATATTCCTTGTCTCGATTAGTCCGTTCTCAGTGACTTGAGTACACAGTTTGAATATCTTGATACAATCGCATATTTTTCGAGATACGGTTAGTCAAGTACGGGAAAACCCCGTTTACTAGAGTTGCAAGGAGATTCAGTGCTGCTTGTAGTGACAGTAAAAGTGTCACTCTCCTATTTAATGGTCTTACGTTCACACTCAACTGGTGTCTAAGCAGATGTCTACAACCGAGTTATCACGTGTGTGTAATCATGCCACCTTTCTTGGAATTCTCGTTGACTGATGCCTGCGCCTCAGACTCGAGTAATAGGATTCAATTCCTTGTATTCTCTATTGCGTGTTGTTATTATTATCCGGAAGGAGGTATAGCAATCTACGGGCACACTTATTCATTTTTCACTAAGTACCACATTGTAGCAATCATAATAACATCTGGTAAAACGGTCACAAACTTGAAGATGTTACCACCTTCAAATATCTCGGGAAAGTAAGATCAGTATAGTGGAATCCCTCTTTAGCGCATTCTTTTATAACAAATTTCCCTGTATAACTTAACTTTTCAAAATCGACCGACAATTATAGTTATTCCATATTGTTTGTACTGTATATAGCGAATTTCTGTTATTGCACACATGTTTTGTCGGTCCGTACCAAGAAATTATAACGAGATTCCACTGTATAACATTGTATCTTTGGACCTCCTCCTCGTCTTCTTGTAGGGTATCCATGACTGCTCTAATCAATTCAATCCTGTCTCTTCTTATATCGGTGCTGTTCACCAAGGCTTTACCAGCCAACACATCGGCTCTTTCGTTTCCCCTGACCCCATCATGACCTGGACAGTAGATCCATGTAATGCTCTGCTCGTTGTTGAAAAAGGTGACCCGTTCAGCTCTGATCATACAGTTTTCTATCTTGCGCATACATTGACAGTCCGATAGAATCAATGGGAGGGACTAGAGGCGTTGGGAGAAAGTGCTCCCTCTCCGGAAAGATCAGAAGACGCATAGTCAGCAACTGACCGTATACACTTTTAGATAGCAGACGGAACGGCAAGCAGAGAATATATGGCAATGTCCCCAGTGCTGTGACGCTTGTTCCTAATCATGAATCAATCCACTGTATTACAGTAAAGATCAATCTATTGAGATCGTTTGAGCTAAGTGTACTTTTACACGGATGTGAAAGTTGGACTATCAATGCAGACACAGAAAGATTCAGGGTTTTGAACACAAGGGCTACTGACGTTTAAGAATTAGCTGTATAGAGAGACCCCGTCTTATTAGAAGACTCCTTCAATAGGCAATGCACTAAGCCGAAATCTCCTGGGTATAAAAGAAAGCTAAGAAAATCTACCACACTGCACATAGGTAGTAAGAGCTAACCGCTCGCAATTCCTGTGGTTCTCAAACAAACAACTATACAGAACACAAGACAAGTATATTTGTCCGGCAGCAAATAAACAAACTTGCAGGTTATCAAGAACCAGTTTTGCCAGTGCTGAGTGTACACGTGTTTAGTTTGGACATGTAACTAGACACGACTAGCTTTCTACAATTATTTTGTAAGAAACAGTCGAGAGTGGAAGGAGAAGAGAGGAGACAGTGAAAAAATCCTGAATTAATAACTTCAAGCAATTGTCAGTGCGTAATTTTTCTACACTCCACTGAATGGCTGAGGATAGAGTGATTTGGAGAGCTTTTTTGTGCTGATGTTTTAAGTATGTGTCACCCCTACGATAATGACGGATTATGGGTCTTAGTATTATTATTACGTACCACATCATCCAACATGAACACACATTATGACATCTGCAGCTCCCCCTAGCACGAACACACCTTGTACGACATCCACAGCTCCCCCTAGCACAAACACACCTTGTACGACATCTACAGCTCCCCCTAGCACGCCTTGTACGACAACCACAGTTCCTTCCAAAACAAACACGCCTTGTACAACCACAGTTCCTTCCAAAACAAACGCCTTGTACGAAATCCACAGCTCCATCCAAAACAAACACGCCTTGTACAACATCCACAGCTCCCTCTAGCACGAACACACCATGTGCAACATCTACAGCTCCCTCCAGCACAAGCACGCCTTGTACAACATCTGCAGCTCCCTCCAGCACAAATACGCATTGTACGACATCCACAGCTCCATCAAGCACAAACACCTTGTACGACATCCACAGCTCCCTCCAGCACAAACACACCTTGTATGACATCCACAGCTCCCTCCAGCACAAACACACCTTGTACGACATCCACAGCTCCTTCCAGCACAAACACACCTTGTACGACATCCACAGCTCCCTCCAGCACAAACACCTTGCATGACACCCACTGGCTCCCTCACTTTAACTACTAGTTTCACTTTCTGTATTTGTTCTTTGTCTGCGATAATCTTTTCTTCGTTTGTTCTTGACCTCCTGCAGGTTAGTAGAATGTAGTTCAGAGAAAAGAATGTGTTTTCATGGTTTACGGAACTGCTGTGATTTCTGTTCCTTTCTGCCTGACACATCAGACAGCATGGACTTTGATCCTATATGAGATAACCAACTCCACCTCATTAGTCACCTCTTATGACATGAATGGAATGTAAACAGTTTTCGTATTCTTTGTTCCCCTCTCGGGACCTAGCAATACACTGCGTCGCGATGATCTGAGTATTCTGCAAACTGTAGTCTCTACTCTGTTGTTGAACTATCCAATAGTAATCGCATGACTCATACCGACATATCCCTTATATACCCAAGTATACTATCCAAGAATGCTCGCAGTATAGCTACACGCGCTCTTGCATCTAGAGATCCATGCTTGAGAGAAACAACCCCCCCCCTTCCAGTGTCATACAAGTGAGCTGGGGGCGGCTCTCAGGTGCATCAGGCAGAAGATCAATGCAGATCGTGGACATTTGGGTTAGACCTAATCCTAACCACCACCACACCGCCCTCATTAATTCTGTCTTCTTCCTATTTATAATGATTATTTTCTCTGGCTACATTTAGCAATACAGCATCCCTTTCGCTAATAGAAATGAACTGGTAGTATGACGTCACAAACTTAAAATTTCCCTATTTAAAAAGACTAGTCAAAATCCCGAATTATATTTATTCCTTATTGTTTTGTACTGTAGGCCCTATATATGTATATGTATGTATATATATATATATATATATATATATATAGGGTAGCCGGGGGTAAAGATGCGCTGGGGGCAAAGATTCGCAGTCGTTTTTTTTCCGGAACTATGGGTTTTCCCCGCAAACCACGTCTTTGTGCTCTATAATCTTCCCACAATGTGACTGACTATGTTTAGATAGGAAGTGACATTGTTATTTTGCTGGTTTTGCCAATTTTCCCATGATTTTGTAATTGTTTTTGCCTGCGCGTGTTAGCCCCAGAAATTGGGGCAAAGGTGGGATTATACTCATGTTCATAAAATCTCATTCTATGGACTAAACGTGCTTGTATGTTGTAAATACCCTGACGATTGTTAGATGGATGGATAAGCTACACACTGCTGCTAGTTTGGTCTCTCATAGTTAAGTCTATTTGTCAGAATACGGAAAAAAGGGAAAAACGCGAATCATTGCCCCCGGCTACCCTATATATATACCCTGAAAATAATTTGCAGAGAGACTGGATCTGTTTATCTTGCACAAGAAACAACTGATACTTGGAGGAGAGTTACAGAAAATTGATACACCACTCTCAAAGTTGACGCGCAATAATGGCATTGTAGAAAAACAATGCAAAGGGACACAATAATTGAAAGGGGCACGCCCATGTGTTGCCGAGGCCCGAAAGGGAAGTAAAGAATAGCAACACTGTTTACCTTCCACGCATGTCGTAAAAGGCGACTAAGGAGGTTATGGGATGGAGTTGGCTGTTCTATCCCATATAGGGTAAGTGACCCAAAGTAATGCTGAAGTCGGATGTGTCAGGCCAAAAAGGCGCAGATATCGCAGCAATGCTGTAAACCATGACACAACGCATTCCGTTCTCCAGACTACATCCTGCTAATCTGCAGGAGTTTGAGAACGAACGCAGAAGAAGATTGAAAGTGGCATAGCATATTAATAACTGTCGTATCCATCTGGTTATTACGTACATATTCTGTCAGTCCCAACCATTTGGATATTATAGAACTCCTCTGTAGCTGTATCCAATTCACAGAATCTAAACCTCATTCTGAATAGTTATGTCAATCAACACAGATGTTTGCAACTTTGACATGTACAAGAAATGATTCAATAAAAATGTTTTATTATAAGTGCATGAGAGGTACATTAGCACAAAAATCAAAGTTGTTAAAAACATACATGACCACAGGTCAACACAGACACACAAACAAGTGTTTTGGTAGATATTATCCATAAAAAAACTGACTGCTTAATGAACGATTTGGTAACAATGTCAGCATCAGAGTGGCATCTTCATGTTATTCAACTCTCTTCCAGGGTCTAAAGACATACAATGACATATATAGGCTGTAACGCAACTTGCCACCAATACTGTGTTTTAAAAAAAACAACAACTGTCATACAGTATTTTTTCCCGTTAGTGAGTTACAGGGGTATTCGAGAGGCTGTGTGATAAAGGCAGCATGCCCTTGATACCACCATGTCATGTTCAGGGTGAGTTATTCTATTTACACTCTGACAGAAAAAACCCAACCCTTACTGGGGATCGAAATCTGTACCTCACGGATGTTGACCACAAGCATGATGCAGTCATTGACTGTCAGTCACCACGTGTCTAGACTACAAGACTACAAGCATATTGCGGTGCAATAACTATTTTAATATACCATTCACTTGTGTGCAGTAAGGGTCTGCAAAGAAAGATGCTGTGACCTGCCATAAAAAATTACTAAGGAGGTTTAGGGACTGTCGCATTATAGGTCAAAGGTACATCATAGGACAAAGGAACGCTGATGTGTCATACCCAAAGGTACAACTATTGCAACTAGGCTGTAAATCATGACCACAATTCCATTCTCCATGCTACACACTCTAAACCAGCATAAGTTTATGAACAAAGGCAGAAGAATGTACTAGTAAAGCTATGTCATTAACCTCTTGGTTGCAGAAGTATCCTTAAGGATATGATGAAAAGTTAGCTCTATTTTACTGACCTCTCCATATGGAGAGATTAGATATGTATTCATATAATTTATGCATGCAAGCATCTCAAAGGGTTCAAATACTTTGAGTGGCTATTTCAAGTTATCTATAGGTCATCTAACAATTAAGATTCAGTATTTGCACATGTTTTTAAGCGTGATGTCTAATTTCTGTGCATTGACACAGCTGGCCTTTCTTTGTGTAACCATTTTGCCGTGACCTATAATTATGTGGAAGCTTAGACTCAATGATATATCTGAAATTTATAAACATTTGGAAGCAAGTTTCTCTGATAACTCTAGCATTCATTATCTGATTCAAAAAGTGATTTAGAAAGTGTTAATTTGCATTGTGATACTAGTAACTGATACTAGATACACCCCTATGGCATTAATAAATGTAATGGGTTACTTTACTTTTTTTTTACTAGTCACTGATTCAGAGAATATAGTATAATTTATATTTTTTCAGTGCACATGTTTTAATTTCTTGGTCAGACATGTGATAAGGTAAGGTCCACATTTTTGTTTTCTGGCAATAATGGTGTAATAATTCAGAACATTGATCATGCAAACTTTTTAAGAAACTTTGAATGTGTATCACATGATACTATTATACAACATATTTTTGATGAGTGATGAGACAAATAAATATGCTGACAAGCATATTACTAATAGGAAAAACATTACATCTGGAAGAAAACGGATTAATATGATTATTTGTTTCAAATAATGTTTCATTTTGCGAGACAAATGTAAATAAAGGTTTCTACATCTCCATAAATAAAGAAGCATTATGCTTGTAAATTGATGTAAAGTCATTAAACAATATCCTAACAGGCACAATGAACATTGAACTACGGCAAACAGTCTGATTGCCAGCCATCTTTCAGCAGCCAGTGAGTATGGAATCATGATTTTATGAGTCTCAAGCATTCACACTGTCTGTGTTAATGTGCACGGGCAAACACATGCTTACACCACAGAAGACGGATGTGTTGGGCCATTGGCAAAAATAAAACGGCAACGCAACGCATTTCCATTATCCTAACAGGCGCAATGAACATTGAACTCGGGCAAACAGTCTGATTGCCAGCCATCTTTCAGCAGCCAGTGAGTATGGAATCATGATTTTATGAGTCTCAAGCATTCACACTGTCTGTGTTAATGTGCACGGTCAAACACATGCTTACACCACCGAAGATGGATGTGTTGGGCCATTGGCGCAAATAAAACGGCAACGCAACGCATTTCCATTATCTGGACTATATTCAACTGGAAATCTTGTAGGACCATTGTCCTGTTACAAGAGAAATCCAGCGGGAGTTTGAGAATGAACGCAGAAGAAGAAACACATACTTACAGGAAAACAAAATGTTTGCCATGTGGAACAACGTAAAAATCTTGTAGCAATAGGTACTTCTCAAAATAGAAATCTTTCTCTTAAAAACAAGTCTTTCTCTAAAGGTATTGCACATGTAAAAGATTTGATGTCTTCTGGGTATGAAATAAAATTGTGAGGACTCTCCATTGCATAATTATAAGCAGGGTAGAAAACAAATGAGGGAAGGAGCGCTTTTTATCAAATCACACAAATAATGAGACTCAGATATTAAGTTGTTTATTCGGTGGAGCTCATGGCAGTATGGCTAGAATGCTGGTCTCAGAAGCCTGAGGTTCAGGGTTCAATCTAAGAGTTGGGATAAGGATTTTTGTTTTAAGAAGGTGAAATAAAGAATTTTTCCTGTACATGTCGCAGTAACAGCTATGGCAAAGCTGCCTTTATTTCCAGTCAAAAAGCCTCCCTGCACTCCATAACAGTTTATTTTTATACAGTAAAATAATACCTCCACCAAAAATTGCGCTACCAAAATCCAATTTTGCTGTCAAATACTTCCATAACTGGAATAAGTCTCTCAGACGAGGGGACTCTATGTAGAGGGGACTGTGGGCTATACCGACATAGAATTACTACGTTATGCTAAGGCTCAGAACATAAGAGAAATTCTACATGCAGATGGACAATTTCCAAAAGTGCGCTTACAAAGTCGATTGACTAAAAGTCCAATTTGGCTCAGTTTCAATTTACCATCTTAAAACAATCTCATAAAATGGGATTCAAAATCCCCAAGACAATGTGGATAATAACCAACTTACATAGACACACTTGTCTTGTCAATATGTTGTAAGACTTACAGGATTGCTTAGGAAATGCAAAAGTTTGACAATTTGGATCCTGCCTGAGCAGATACTGTCAATCCAGGTCAAATTTTTCTGAGGACAGTTCTCCAGAGAAATTTGTTTTAGTTTTTTTCAAAAGGGCAGTCAGTGATGAGCTGTCATGGGATAAGGTTAACCTAGTGACTACCACATTATGTGATTAGCTGACATTTGTGCTAAGCTACAACCACTGCCACTTTCAGCTATTACAATTGTGATATATGCAATATCACAAAATTTGTGATTCAAATTGTAGAAATCTGTTGACTCATTTATTTCTTAATGTTTTAAATATGGTTAACTTTGTACTAATTAAAATACATTGGAAAAAATTATTGAATAATTCCCTTTGAGAATAGAGAATAAAATAATTACGCCCTTGTTTACAGCCAATATCATAAATTTGTTTGAGAAATCTCTGGTGATGTCATCAGAAAGTAAAAGTGTGGAGAATATTTATGAAATTTTGGATGACATTAATGATTATTTATACAAACTGTCTGCAAAGACATCATTGGAGCTGAGCAATGTTTTGGCATTTATGAAGGTCTAAATGTGAGCAAAACTTAATTTTAATCTGTGTTTAAGAGGATACAACTTACAAGTTTTCTGCTGTACAATATAAAAAATGTAAGTTGTATACATCATTGTTTAGTTCTTGTTACATTGATATCAAGTCAACATAATTTTTCAAGTATAAAATACCACAATGGTTTATATGTCATGTGACAGAGTGGACCAACAATAGTTTAGTACAGCGTTTCTCCAACAGGCTAATTTTATTCTTTATTTTACAACTATTTATGCGTAAATATTAAGGAAAAAACCATGAGATATATTACGATAAATAGTTGTGGAGCTGTGGCATTTTTCATATACCTAGGAACCAATGGTATCTGGGAAAACATACTTTTTTGGTTGTGGAAGTCAGTGGATTAATACCCCCCTCCCCACAATATGAAATCCATCATGTGACATACAAAGCCTTGATTCACTGTGACTAATATGTGATGTTTTCTGGGTATGAAATATATATAGGAAACATAAGCATTATGGCTGATAACTTTAGGGAAACTGAAACAGACCATATATATACAGACAACAAGAAGAGATTCATCAGAAATATAGACAAGAAGAGATTTAACAGAAATAGACCATACATCTACAGATGACAAGAAGATTTAAAAGAAGTATGCAAGGGCTGAAGGAAATACATGTCAACATTCTATAAATAGAAATTGTCATGGATTCATCAAGGCTGCGAATTATTGGAACGAAGTGGCTGCTTAGTTCGGATGTTCCCAGAACTGGTCTGTGTTGGAAGTTTAGTTGAAGCTTTTGTCTTTTTCATATTTGCCGTTTGTGGCGGACGCATTGGATTGCCCTTGTTTTCTTTTGACTCTGATATCTGAAACGAAATATATGTAATTGTTTACTTACATGTAGCTAGATGGATGTTCTGTGACTACCTATCATTCTATACCTGCTTAAATGATGAATTATACCAGTGTTCTGTAGCTTACATTGTGATTATATTTATGCTCTGTGACATGCCTACATGACAACTACATCACTTTTCTGTGCCTGCTTACTTATGCACATCTACATTAACTGTATTCCAAATCCAAGAAGTATGACTTCTATTTTCCACGAGATCAAGGTATCATACTTGCTAAAGAGATGGCAACACTCTCCGCTATGTCTGACAGTTTGTTTATTATTTATATTTATTGCTAAAGAGATAGAAGACAATCTCTTTAGTTGGGCAGGAGATTCTTGCAGATGGCATCTTCCCCACAACAGTGGCTTCTCAGGGATCTTACTGAGTACACAGCTGCATAAATGGGAAAGTAAATTGGGCATGTCTGATTGCAACAACTATAAGAGAAAGAAAACCACTTGGGCAGATGAAGCTTGTAACCTTGTCAGATAGTATTGTCTAGAACTGGGGTCGGGAACCCATGACTCGCGAGCCAGATGTGGCTCTATTGATGGCTGCATCTGGCTTGCAGGCAAATGTTGACAAATGTTCGATTATTAAAAAAATGCTTATTTAAGACTCCTTTGATATACATATTAATTGCATATCAATATTTCATTCTACAAATGAGCTAAAGTCTACGGCAGCTAAGCATCAGAAGTCGCATTAATGGTAAGAAATACTCATTATTGATTAGCAACAGCATTACAATGTTATTAAAAAGAATTCAGAGACATAATTATTGCACTTTTAGTGTTGAAATTACACAAAATGCACACATTTACTAGAATTTTTAGTTTTAAACATAATGTATGGCTCTCACAGAATTACTTTTCAAAATATGTGGTGTCCATGGCTCTCTCAGACAAAAATATTCCCGAGCCCTGGTCTAGAAGGAAAACCCACACAAACATCAAGGTTTGTCAGACAGTATTGGATTGTCATGATTTGACATCTATGATTGTCTATCAGCTTTTCTACTGGCAGCTTCAGCAACAATTCTGGTGCCAAATGTAATGCTTTGGATGTCATCTAAAGGGTCCCCAGACTCCAGAACATATTCTGCAGACATGCCCACTCTTTGATGACGTGAGAACCAAAATATGGCCTCAAGAGACAGATCTGAAGGTGAAGCTGTGGGGCAACCGTGAGGACCTCCTGCTGACGACTGAATTCATGGAGGCGGCCTACCTTCCTGTATAGACTTATGAGCATAGGAAACTGATCGCAGAAGAAGAAGAAAGGATGTCATCTAGATTGAGGAGGTAATGATCTCTGGTTAGCCCATGATCGCAAATCACACAAATTTCAACTGTAGAGTTCACTTAAAGGCTTCTTGAAGTTTTCACCAACACATCAAATGTGCCACACACACGATTTCTACATATGGAAACAAGGGAACCACACACATGATTTCTACATATTCTCCTTCTTCAGCGTTTATCCTCAAACTCCCGCTGGATCCCTCTTGTAGCAGGACAATGATCCTATTCTTCTTCTTCTGCGTTCGTTTCAAACTCCTGCAGATTAACATCCGGCTTCAGCATGGCTTTGGGACAGCCAACTCCATCCCATAAACTCTGTAGTCACTTTTTATGACATGCATGGAAGGTAAACAGTGTGGCTATTCTTTGCTCCCCTTTCGGGCTCCGGCAACACATGGGCGAATGATCCTATTAGATTTCCAACAGGATGTAATCCAGAGAATAGAAATGTTTTGTTTTATTTGAGCCAATGGCCTGACACATCCATGAAACAAGGCTGCCATACAAATGATTTCTACATATGGAAACAAGGCTGCCACACACGATTTCTACATATGGAAACAGGGTGCCACACATATGATTTCTACATATGGAAACAAGGCTGCCACACATATGATTTCTACATATGGAAACAGGGTGCCACACATATGATTTCTACATATGAAAACAGGGTGCCACACATATGATTTCTACATATGAAAACAGGGTGCCACACATATGATTTCTACATATGGAAATGCTAGTGATTTTCCATTTGAATGAAATGCTCATAGAACTTCTTTCATTCACACACGGATCCCAACTCTTGGACTGTACTGGAAGATACATATTTCTACTTATTAAGAGTGTCAGATTATTGTCAGAAAGTGTCAGATTGCTGAATATTATCAATTTTGCTGGATACTTTGTGTAGTGCTTCTATCTCGTCAATGAGCAATATTCTGGTAGAATATTTCAAGTCCCCACCCCGGGGTTGTTGGGCACATCCATATATTCTGTATGAACTACCCGCCGAAGACGGATGTGTCGGGCCATTGGCGCAAATAAAACGGCGACACAACGCATTTCCATTCTCTGGACTACATCCTTCTGGAAATCTATTAGGACCATGGTCCTGCTACAAGATATCCAGTGGGAGTTTGAGAATGAACGCTGAAGAAGAAGTATGAACTACAAGTCTTATTTATTATTAATGTGTGTACTTACTTGGCTCTTAATACTGCTTACTGACGTGCCAGATGTGCTGACGACAGAGTTCTCACTGCCAGCATCACTTAGGTTGCTTTGACTACCATACATATCCTTCTGCAAACAATAAATAATATCAAGTTGGTTAGTCAGCAGTAACATGTCCAGTGATAACAGATGGTCAGCAGTAACATATCCAGTGATAACAGTTCTGTTATACAATGTTTCATTCAATGGTTAGTCAGCAGTAACATGTCCAGTGATAACAGATGGTCAGCAGTAACATATCCAGTGATAACAGTTCTGTTATACAATGTTTCATTCAATGGTTAGTCAGCAATAACATATCCAGTGATAACAGTTCTGTTATACAATGTTCATTCAATGGTTAGTGAACAATAACATGTCCAGTGATAACTGTTTCTGTTATACAATGTTTCATTCACTGGTTAGTCAGCAATAACATGTCCAGTGATAACTGTTTCTGTTATACAATGTTTCATCCACTGGTTAGTCAGCAGTAACATGTCCAGTGATAACAGTTTCTGTTATACACTGTTTCATTCACTGGTTAGTCAGCAGTAACATGTCCAGTGATAACAGTTTCTGTTATACAATGTTTCATTCACTGGTTAGTCAGCAGTAACGTATACAGTGATAACAGATTCAGACATAAGATTTCATTCACTGGTTAGTCAGCAATAACATGTCCAGTGATAACACACAGATTCTGACACAAAACACATCACACAGTCAGTTTGGTTTTCTTGACAAATGTTGCTGTATTTGAAAGCTCCTCGAGACTTGCATACAGTTTTTCATGGAAGTCTTTATGAGCCAGTGGTCTGCCTTCAGCTGAAATGTTTACTAAACCCTAATATCACTAATATTCTTGGACACCAAAGATTACTAATGAAGAATGTCTTAGAAGGATGAATTTGAAATGATGCATTATTGATAATATAAGAAAAAGTCAACATTTATTGGGAAAATAATGAGAAGAGGAGGCATTGGGAATATAGTGACAACAGGAAAGATAGAAGGGAAATTATCGAGGGGAAGACCTAGAGAAAAGATATTGGATAGTTTGACTAATAAATGGCTTCGATTGACGACACCAACAGAGATGATGACATATGTGAGAGATCGATGTACATAGAGAAATATGATCGCCAATGCCATTCGGCACAGCACTTGATGATGATGAATATCACTAAAGGAACATGTACGAAATATTTCCTAAACGTAATGTCATCTGGTAAAGTATAAACTTACATCAGAACAATTATCTGGAGAGTTGAGTTTTTGGTCGACACCAGCTTCATTGTCATCTTCTTGTTGACTGGAATTTGTTGACTTTTGACTGGCACGAAACTCAGACAACAACTGGCTGTGGTGAGCAGTTTTAGTCAATTGTTTGGGAAAGTTGTATTGACATCTCTGTGGTGTAAGACCTTCAAATAGTAGAGAAACATATCAATATCCTGCAAGAATAGTTTCTTTTACTTATATCTACTCATACAGTGTCACACAAGATAAGTTCTACTTGTATCCACTCATGCAGTGTCTCACAAGATAACTTCTACTTGTATCCACTCATACAGTGTCACACAAGATAAGTTCTACTTGTATCCACTCATACAGTGTCTCACAAGATAACTTCTACTTGTATCCACTCATGCAGTATCACACAAGATAAGTTCTACTTGTATCCACTCATACAGTATCACACAAGATAAGTTCTACTTGTATCCACTCATACAGTATTACACAAGATAAGTTCTACTTGTATCCACTCATACAGTGTCACACAAGATAAGTTCTACTTGTATCCACTCATACAGTATCACACAAGATAACTTCTACTTGTATCCACTCATACAGTGTCTCACAAGATAAGTTCTACTTGTATCCACTCATGCAGTGTCACACAAGATAAGTTCTACTTGTATCCACTCATACAATGTTTCACAAGATAACTTCTACTTGTATCCACTCATGCAGTATCACACAAGATAAGTTCTACTTGTATCCACTCATACAGTATCACACAAGATAAGTTCTACTTGTATCCACTCATGCAGTATCTCACAAGATAAGTTCTACTTGTATCCACTCATACAGTATCACACAAGATAAGTTCTACTTGTATCCACTCATACAGTATCACACAAGATAAGTTCTACTTGTATCCACTCATGCAGTATCTCACAAGATAAGTTCTACTTGTATCCACTCATACAGTGTCACACAAGATAAGTTCTACTTGTATCCACTCATACAGTATCACACAAGATAAGTTCTACTTGTATCCACTCATGCAGTATCTCACAAGATAAGTTCTACTTGTATCCACTCATACAGTGTCTCACAAGATAAGTTCTACTTGTATCCACTCATACAGTGTTTCACAAGATAACTTCTACTTGTATCCACTCATGCAGTATCACACAAGATAAGTTCTACTTGTATCCACTCATACAGTATCACACAAGATAAGTTCTACTTGTATCCACTCATGCAGTATCTCACAAGATAAGTTCTACTTGTATCCACTCATACAGTATCACACAAGATAAGTTCTACTTGTATCCACTCATGCAGTATCACACAAGATAAGTTCTACTTGTATCTACTCATACAGTGTCACACAAGATAAGTTCTACTTGTATCTACTCATACAGTGTCACACAAGATAAGTTCTACTTGTATCTACTCATGCAGTATCACACAAGATAAGTTCTACTTGTATCCACTCATACAGTATCTCACAAGATAAGTTCTACTTGTATCTACTCATACAGTATCACACAAGATAACTTCTACTTGTATCCACTCATGCAGTATCACACAAGATAACTTCTACTTGTATCCACTCATGCAGTATCTCACAAGATAAGTTCTACTTGTATCCACTCATACAGTATCACACAAGATAAGTTCTACTTGTATCCACTCATACAGTATCACACAAGATAAGTTCTACTTGTATCTACTCATACAGTATCACACAAGATAAGTTCTACTTGTATCTACTCATACAGTATCACACAAGATAAGTTCTACTTGTATCCACTCATACAGTATCACACAAGATAAGTTCTACTTGTATCCACTCATGCAGTATCACACAAGATAAGTTCTACTTGTATCTACTCATACAGTATCACACAAGATAAGTTCTACTTGTATCTACTCATACAGTATCACACAAGATAAGTTCTACTTGTATCTACTCATACAGTATCACACAAGATAAGTTCTACTTGTATCTACTCATACAGTATCACACAAGATAAGTTCTACTTGTATCTACTCATACAGTATCACACAAGATAAGTTCTACTTGTATCCACTCATACAGTATCACACAAGATAAGTTCTACTTGTATCCACTCATGCAGTATCACACAAGATAAGTTCTACTTGTATCTACTCATACAGTATCACACAAGATAAGTTCTACTTGTATCTACTCATACAGTATCACACAAGATAAGTTCTACTTGTATCCACTCATGCAGTATCACACAAGATAAGTTCTACTTGTATCTACTCATACAGTATCACACAAGATAAGTTCTACTTGTATCTACTCATACAGTATCACACAAGATAAGTTCTACTTGTATCTACTCATACAGTATCACACAAGATAACTTCTACTTGTATCCACTCATGCAGTATCACACAAGATAAGTTCTACTTGTATCTACTCATGCAGTATAACACAAGATAAGTTCTACTTGTATCTACTCATACAGTATCACACAAGATAAGTTCTACTTGTATCTACTCATGCAGTATCACACAAGATAAGTTCTACTTGTATCTACTTATACAACTAAATTCAAGTAGGAAGCATGAAGATAAAATAATTCTTGCAGATGACAGGAATTGAGCCAGGTCCGTTCTAGCAGCATAGAATCGCTTCACAACACAAGTAAACAGTTTTCTGTACTTGACCAACCACATCCCCAAGAAAAGATGTGATCTCGTCAAGACATTTAACCTGTGTACTCAAGTCACTGAGAGCGGACCAATCGAGGCGAGGACTATTACAACAACTAACATCCCGTACAAGTATTGGAGTATCCTCAGAAACACAAACATAGAACAGCTATATACAAGGGCCAATAGGTCTTCTTGTAAACATAAAACTCATACAACTATACAGTGTCTCACAAGATATTTCTTTTTAAAATCATGAGCAATATATACTTGTACAAATACATGTTCAGTGGACATGAGTAAGACAAATGCACATTCATTGGACATGAGTAAGACAAATGCACATTCAGTGGATATAAGTAAGACAAATACACATTCAGTGGACATGAGTAAGACAAATACACATTCAGTGGATATAAATAAGACAAATACACATTCATTGGACATGAGTAAGACAAATGCACATTCAGTGGATATAAGTAAGACAAATACACATTCAGTGGACATGAGTAAGACAAATGCACATTCAGTGGATATAAGTAAGACAAATACACATTCAGTGGACATGAGTAAGACAAATACACATTTAGTGGACATGAATAAGTAAGACAGACAAGTACCTGTTGGTATATCTTTGATCAAATCATTTTTCAGGTATTTATTAACATCTTGTCTGATGTCTTTATGCTTGACCTCCAATCTGGACACACACTCATGAACGCTCTCAGCATGAAGGTCCAGATCTTGTGAATATTGTTTAGCAGATGTATCCAGTTTGAGAAAAGTTTCATGAATCTCATCATGACCCTTGGTTACCAGACTCATCACACTGGCTCTATAAGTCTAACATTGGAATAAAATGAATAATATTATGAGACAAGGATATCTGAACAAATATGGCTACACAGCAAACATTCATGAAACAAGGAACATGTTAATGTATTGGGGCGATCTCCATAAGGGGCGATGTGGGTCCAGTTTTCGTATAATTTATCGCTGAATGCACCTCAATGTTATCAAATATACTGATTGGCTAATTAAAGTTGTTTAACGGTCATCTTCACATCAAGATTTTGTAATTGGGTACGCTTGTGAGTAAGAAGAAAAAAATCAATTAGGTCTACACTACAGATCGCTGCTACATTTACAGTCTAAATACTGAACACATTCCACAACAATGTCGAATTCATTCCCATTCTCTAAAATTCCATTTCAACATCTAAATCATAAGTAGGTACATTCTGACCAAGTTTTGACGAAAATTGAAGGTCATAATAAAACTTTCACAGCCCAGAAACTGCAACTTTTAGAAACAATCAGTAAACTGCTATGTAAGCCACCATTACCAGTAGTCACATCAAGGCTAAATTTAGCATGTCTATTTGCATGGAAACAGTGAAAACTATCACTCTAAACCACCACGTGTACGTCAGGCGGATTGAGAGCGTATACATAGTTGATGGATAGACAGGTTGCGAGGGAAAAGGTTAATTTATATTGTGATACAAGCAGTGATTTGGACTATATAGGCCTAGATTCAGATAACATCTGCAGTGTACGTTTCAAATTCGTGGTTAGACACGTGTCAGAAGAAAGGTCCTCATTTTCGTTTTCATGCATTAATGGTGCAATATTTAAAATATTGATCATGTGGACGTTTTAAGAATCTTTGAATCTGTATCTAATGATAGTGTTATACAACATATTTGTGAGGAGAGAAATAAAAATGTTCACAAGCATATCACAGATAGAACAAAATTGAGTGTTCGGAATAAAACGGATTATTATGCTTATTTATTGGAAATAATGTTTACTTTTGAGTGATGAATGAATATAAAAGTCTGTACGTCTCTTCCATAATATAAAGAATCATTACGCTTGTCATGCCGAAATCGGATGTGCTAGGCCTACAAGGCGCATAATGGTGGCTCAACATAATCACGCTCCAGGTGGAAATTATACGGATATCCATGCTGGTTACAATGGAGCGAACGAAATGAAAAAAAATTTAAAAAAAAATTACGCTTGTAAATTCATAAATTTGAGTATACAGTAATAATACACTAAAATTGTTGAACGTGAGAATACTGTTGGCAAATTATTAGGGGAAAATAATTTGACAACCATTAAAATGTTACAGCATTGTAGTGAAGTTTACTGTAGTACATTGCAGTGATATCAATTGTTCTTGACTGTAGGATACTGCACTGACATTGTCCTCTTTCTTCTGAATATTGGTTAACAGAACTTGAGAATACCAGAACAATTCGAGCATAACCTTTCCTGCGGATAGAACACAACTTTAAATTTCTTGGCAGAAGGTGAAGAAGTAGCTTCCACTTCTTTGTACGATAAATTCACTTGTCATCCTGCATTTTCGTGTATTTTAATATCTGACCAATAAGCTGAAACTATGAACAGAAACATAAATATTGAATGTAGCTCAGCAAGGTGTTTGAATAGTGTGACTAGTTACCAGGAAACCACACGGACCCACCCGTACACACACACATAATGTAGCTGAGCATATTATTTGGACAGTGTAACACGGAAAACGCACGCACATACACACAAAAATATAGAATGTAGCTAAGCATATTATTTGCATAGTATGACTAGTTACTAAGAAAATGCATACATACAAACCTGATCTTCAGTATTCTGATTCTTGAGATAATTTTGTTGACTTTGCAACAAAGAAGAACCTTTCTCTTGAAACATCTCTGTTAACTCTGTCCACATCTGAGATTAGATTAGAACAAGCCAATACTCAGAATGCTGATATGTATGACAATGACAAAAAAGAAAACACTACTGCAGTGATGCATCATCAAATAAAACCAGAGATGTAGTACATGAAAGCATCACATAAAGAGATGTACTCATGGATTACGATGCTGTCATGGATTACTCTATGTGATGCTGTCATGGATTACTCTATGTGATGCTGTCATGGATTACTCAATGTGATGCTGTCATGGATTATTCTATGTGATGCTGTCATGGATTACTCTGTGATGCTGTCATGGATTACTCAATGTGATGCTGTCATGGATTACTCTATGTGACACTGTCAAGAACTACATATTTTTATGTCATGCTGTCATGAACTACATCTTTTTATGTGATGCTGTCATGTGATAATGCTTGATCAAATGATGTCATGTGACAATGCCTGACCAAATACTGCACATGCCAATGTTTGACCAAATACTGATGGTGATACGATGCTTGGCCACATGCTGCCCATGCAATGATTACAACCACTGATTATCTCCCATCCCTGTGCCTGTCATATCAAGCCCCAACTGATTTCTACCTGTTTGGATGGCTCAGAAACATTGGGGGGGGGGGGGGAAGAAAGAGAGAAGACTTGAGTCTGATGAGGTACAACAGGTGGTGCATGTATGGTTGGAAATGTGACTACAAGAATGTTTTTTCTCTACAGGCATTTAATCATTTTAGAGAATGTATTGAGCTTAATGTTTATGTTAATTATTCATGCTTAGTCTTTATTTTCACTTCATACTCTTGTATGCCTTGCACTGTCAAGGGTAAAAGAATTCTCTGGAGACAGCCTTTTTGTGAACTACATATATGTTTGTTTTTGTTGACTCTTATTTCTGTAATCAATTGATTGCATTGTCTGCTCCTCGCTTTGTATTCGTCGTGTTTGCATAGCAATGTTTTTGAGGGGCATTGTCTGATGGTGGTATGGAAGCATGTGAAAACCACTAAATCTGTTGTCTTCTGATAAAATTCAGGATTGGCATTGTGTTTGTTAGTCTTCTGATGTTTTCATTTCTGATTCTGCCTCTTATTGTTACTCCTAGAATTCTACATAGACTAGTCATTTCTGTTGTAACAAGTTTTCTTTTGGCGTTTGTTGTGAATGTTCCCGTTTGACATTGGTAGCATACTGATGGTATGATGGTCATTTTGTATAATGCAATTTTGGTGTTCATGTAATTGAAAATAGTAGACACTGCCCTATTATCTGGTATGCTATGTTGCATCTATGTTGGATTCCTTTGGTGTTTTTATTTCTTAATCCCGACATATTTATTGTGTCAAATCTGGTGGTTTGTTGGCATTTGTTACTGACTGTCATCTTATGAAAACTCTTCATGTTTTCTATGAGCGCTTAGTTGATTCACTAGACAAGTCCAATCTCATTTCAGAGTTTCTGAATGGTTAAACAGTGTTCTAATCTATCTAATTCAGAAAAACAAATCACATATTCCAATGTCGACAATGTATCAAACGTTGTTTGCTTTTTTATTTTAAAGGGACATAACTTCATATACATTTTTTAAATGAAGATTTTCTTTAATTTGCAACAGCCTGGTATATGAAAGTGATTTAAGTGTCATACCTTATGATTAGTTTGTTCCAGTCCTATCACCAGCTGGTCTGCTTGTTCACATGCCTTCTCTCCTCTCTCAACACAGTGCAATGTCTGAAATTATTCAAGTACATAGTGATTATCAGACTTGATGTACTCTAGACATCTCAATAGTAGCTGTGTCTCAGAAGATGGTCAGGGGTATGTATTCAGGTACTTGGACACAATTTTCAAAATAACGCTACAGCATTAAAAATACAGTAGTTAGATAATTACTTGAAAATTACAATTCAACGATGTCTCAACCAAGTCTGTACGTCAACCTTGAAAATAATGGCATGAAACATATAGGAAAATATAAATAAAACTTGTGACCACAAAATGTAGCTGAGCTGATAATGTCTGAATTATCTTAGTTATTTTCAATAATACAACACACAAACTATACATTTCTGTGTTCGTAAAAACAAGATGTATCTGTTGATCACATTTTTTGAATTTTCAGATGGACGTAGAACTAATTGATATTTAAAATGGTGATTAAATAGCATAACTATAATGAAAATAAATTATATATCTATTAAACATAATAACACTAAACATATTGCTGTGATTCTCAGATGCATGTACAAATAATAAATATTCAAAATGTTGGCTAATTTGCATAATTAAAACAAATGTTTTTAAAAATTAACTGCTATTTTGTTTTCTGCAAAGTCCTTAATGTTAAAAGTTACACATATAACAAAATGGTTACAGAATAAATCAAGTTGCAAACATGTAGAATGATGTCATCACTAAATGTCACAAGAAATTTATAGCCTAGGCAAAATTTTCCAAACACGCTAATCCCACATGTCCAAGTACCTAATGTATTTTTATTGTACTTGTAGTAGCTCTGTCTCAGAAGATGGTCAAGGGTATGTATTTTGATAGTACTTGTAGCATATTTACTATATACCTTTCTAATATCTTTAACTGCCTCTACTATACCATGCACATTTAACTGTATGTGTGGGAAAGAGAGAGACTTGATTCTGCAATGGCACAACATCACAAGATTATATTATCAAATAATACCTGTGTCACAGTAGCCACGTCTGATTCTGCGCTGGTGCAGCCTTCTTCTATAAGTCGTTCAATTTGATTTGTCATTAAATGAGTCAGTACTTCCTCGTTTCTGATCATAAGAATGAAGAAAACATATTACTGAAACCATGCAGTGTTATAAAATTGTGCATGGAATGTCTCACAGTTAATTACTGTATCATTATAATTACTGTCTAACAACTGGTTGTCTCAGGTGCAGTCAAAACCTATACCAAGTAAGCCACAACCAAAATTATTTCAATGTCTGTGTGTGCGAGTGAATGCGCCCGTAGAAAATGCTAGTTTTGGAGCTGTCAACCATGTACACCACAGGAGATTTCTCGGTGGAGATAAGAAAGAGATTAGCAATGTCACTACAAAACACATCACTGATGAAAAATCTATAGCAAGGAGCAAGCAGAAAAACAAATTTACAACTACTAAGAAGCTACATCTTGCTAGTGGCAACATACGGCTGTGAGACGTAAGCAATGACATCGACAATGGAAAAGAAATTATGTGCATTAGAAATGAAATGCTATAGAAAGGTCCCAAAAATATCATAGACAGAAGAAAAAAAGAACTAATGCAGATGTCCGCAAAGATCTGAACATAGAATACTGGCTCCTCAAAACATGCAAACTATCAAAAAATGCAAACTTACATATTTCTGACATATAAAGACACAATGATTAATCGTGGAGGGAAAAGTTCCAGGAAAGAAAACAAGAGGCAGACCAAGACTACGATTGACATATGACATCGAAGACATTCTGAACATGACACTGGAAGAAGCTGGGCACAGAACTGTGAGGCTTACAGCATAGCAGTGAGGGCAAAGAACATGTCACAGAGAGACCAGTGGTGATATGAAGCTGGGCACAGAACTGTGAGGCTTACAGCATAGCAGTGAGGGCAAAGAACATGTCACATAGAGACCAGTGGTGATATAATAAACCTGTAGATGCTGCGTGCCAACATTTTCCGACGAGTGTACGGTGCCCGATGTCGAAATATATCACAGTGGACATAGCCATTTGTAGTCATGGACAACAATCTTCCATGTTCATTTCCCGTCATTCTTTTATAATAAAAATGTAATAAGAGTGATTTCCCTTGGTTTTCCCGCTTCAATATATAAGCTTAGAGGAAATTTATTTTACCGTTTAATATTTGCAAGCCGAAATGTGTAGACTTCAGTTACGCCATTTTTCACAAATTCTTAATTAATTATGATTCAAACGAAGGCAATTTTTGAAGCTTTGGTGTTGCAGGTACTGTATATAAATGTATGGAGTTTTGAGAGGAATGTTGATAATATTTAATAGTGATATAAATAATAACATTTATGACGAGGAATTTGGGGAGCCGGGTTTTTGTATAACTGGACCTATGCATGACATTGACAGGATTAAGTTCTTTGTGCGCGTTTGTCCCCATTATCGATAGTGGTTGTAAACATAGCACTGACACACACAAGCAAATAACACCTCCAAACCATATCCAGCATCCATTTATCTCTATTGTCTCCAAATTTGAGATCAATAACTCAATAAATAAAAAAGTTATTTTTTTGTCTGGGTAGCCACAGGCTAAGATAATTTAGACCAGTGATGATGTAATGAAGATAATCTAGACCAGTGGTGATATAATTAAGATTTTTTAGAACAGTGATGATAAATTAAAATACTCTAGAACAGTGGTGATATAATGAAGATTTTCTAGAACAGTGGTGATATAATTAAGATTTTTTAGAACAGTGATGATAAATTAAAATACTCTAGAACAGTGGTGATATAATTAAGATAATCTAGATCACCTATACAAAATAGAAAACAACTGCTCTAGGCTACAACTGAGGCATTACTCTAAATATTTCAAATTATAACATTATAGAAAATCTAGATTGTAAATGAGACTGACTTTTTGGACTCTGCTGCGTATGCTGCAACCATGGATTCTGTATTATCAACATGTCTGGTAATCTGCCATAAAGAAGTTAATGACAAGGATTCAAACAAATGTGCACGATTAAAGAACATTATTGTTCAAATTATTATACAGTACAGAACAGTAGTGATATCGCATTGTTAAGTAATATACAGTACAGAATCGCAATGATACCTCAGTATAAGTAAATACAATCTAAAACAGCAGTGATACCTCATTGTCAAGTGAATACAGTACAGAACAGCGGTGATCTCATTGTCAAGTGAATACAGTACAGAACAGCAGTGATACCTCATTGTCAAGTGAGTAGTCTAGAACAGCAGTGATCTCATTGTCAAGTGAATACAGTACAGAACAGCGGTGATCTCATTGTCAAGTGAATACAGTACAGAACAGCAGTAATATCTCATTATCAAGTGAATACAGTACAGAACAGCAGTGATATCTCATTGTCAAGTGAATACAGTACAGAACAGCAGTGATATCTCATTGTCAAGTAAATACAGTACAGAACAGCAGTAATATCTCATTGTCAAGTGAATACAGTACAGAACAGCAGTAATATCTCATTGTCAAGTGAATACAGTACAGAACAGCAGTAATATCTCATTGTCAAGTAAATACAGTACAGAACAGCAGTAATATCTCATTGTCAAGTGAATACAGTACAGAACAGCAGTAATATCTCATTGTCAAGTGAGTACAATACAGATTAGCAGTGATGTCTCACAATAAAAATAATACATACAGAAAACAGAACAGCATTGAAATATTACTACAAATTTGTATACACAGCACAGCAACATCATCATCATCAAGTGCCGTCTCCGCAACGAAGGTTGGCTGCAACGTATCTCCAACATCTCCTGTCTCTTGTCTTGGTGGTGCACTCTGCTAGACTGTAACCTGTCCATCGTGTAATGTTACTCTCCCACTTGTATCTCTGCCTACCTCTTGCTCGCTTCCCTTTGACTTTACCCTCAAGTAAGGTCTTCAATAGAGTGTCATGTCTTTTAATGTGTCCAAAGTATTTTATTTGCCTGATCTTTATTTCTCTTAGTAGTTCTTTCTTCATATTAAGTGTTTTTAGCACCTCTTTATTTGTTTTCTTCTCTTTCCATGATGTTCTCCCTATCCTTCTATATACCCACATCTCAAAGGCATCAATTTTGTCTTCTAATTGTTTATTTAGTGTCCATGTTTCTGAGCCATACATTAATATGGAATAGATGTAGCATTTTATAATTCTCATTTTTAACTTGTTTGTAATTTGTTTAGATATTAATAATTTCCTCATGTCATTGAAGGTACTTTTAGCCATTCCTATTCTCCTTTTAACTTCTGTTTCACATCTGCCATCATTTGTGACTATGTGTCCAAGATATTGATAGCACAGCAACAATCTCTTGCTAAATTAATACATACATTTTACGGCTGCAGAGATTGACATGTTTTATTTGTTTTCACAGACAATATATGAACATGTTAGTTTGTTTATGAAATGACATCAGAAATAGAATAGGCATTATATCCTGCATTCAATATACCAAAGAATAGGTGAGTCACATATATATTGTCATTTTTTACCATTTTTCACATCACACACACATTATATTCAGTAACCATATCTTTATTTCCATAAATTCCGCCGAAGTCAGTTGTGTTGTGCCATTGGCATAAATAACACTGCGATACAGCACATTTCTATTTTCTGGATTACATCCTGCTGGAAATCTAGTAGGACCATTGTCAAGAGAGATCCAACAAGAGTTTAAGAATAAACAGTGAAGAAGAGTTTTACATACAAACAATCATACAAAAAGCTGCACACACAAAAATATGTTTTCCAAATACCCTCCAAAAATAACATGTCAAGTAAATTATGCAGTGGCAAAGGAAAATAATAAAATTTTAATGCAGTGCTAAAGGGACATACATCACAGAACAGCAGTGATATTTTATGAAATATGAATACATACATCACAGAACAGCAGTGTAATTTTATGCACATTAATACATCACAAAACAGCAGTGTAATTTTATGCACATTAATACATCACAAAACAGCAGTGTAATTTTATGCACATTAATACATCACAAAACAGCAGTGTAATTTTATGCACATTAATACATCACAAAACAGCAGTGTAATTTTATGCACATTAATACATCACAAAACAGCAGTGATACATTGAAGATTAAGAAATACAGAACAGCAGTGATATAGTCATATCAAACAAACATGTCCCACTTGTTACACTATGTTACATGCACTTGCCTGATGAAAATGTTGTTGTAGATCATTGTTCCTAGACACCATAATCTCATTGATTTTCTGAAAGAGACCAGACAATTTGATGGAATCTATCAAAAACTGTCTATATGAGTACTACACACAAAAACTATCAGTGTAATACCATAAGCATTATACAAATCACTGATGTGAATTGAAACTTTACTTTCTTCTGCAACAGTAACAACAAACTGAATTATAATGATGGCTGGCACATGTACACAAGAACTTGTGATGGGTGGCACATGTACACAAGAACTTGTGATGGGTGGTATAATCATCAAGCCCATAACCCTTCAGGGTCGTAGAAGCGTCACTCTGGAAACATCAACACAAATATTTCGCCATGCCTCTCTGTTATCAGTTCTTTGTTTCAGTGTGGAGAATCTTAATTCTGTCCAGTCTTTAATATTCTCAATCCAGACTTTTCTCTGACCTCTTCTTTTTCTACCCTCAACTGTTCTATGCAAGATATGGGTGGATTATGTACACAGGAACTAGTGATGGGTGGTGTATGTACATAAATTCTGAAGGGTGATACATGTACGCAAGAATTAGCTGATGCTCCCAGTACTGTATGAAGCATCCAGTAACATATTGATCCTTGTACCAGCTAATTTTCCCCAGTGAGAACTTTCGCTAGCTAATAATGTCTCTATGTGGACACATGAGGGGAAAAGAAATTTACAGGTAAATGGAAGAGGTACTTATCTGGGAACATAACTTTGTGGTTTGTGGAATGTCATGCAAGACAGATTTACTTGTCATGTAAGGCAAGTTTACTTGTCATGTAACAAGAGAGAAACAAAAATGAGCAACAGTTTCATGTCAGCTTCATTTACTTGTGTCAAAATATTTGCTGATAAATGTTCAAATGAAAAACAGTATCCCTTACACAGTATGACAACATGATATCCTAATCCATCTTTCGTCTGTTTAATTATCTAGCATACACCGTAAAGTTATAGAGATATCCAGAATGAGGATCCACTGAACACATTTTTATTCCCCATTTGCTTTGTTTTTCATATAGATCTACTGTTTGAATTGTAGTCTGCCTGTAAAAGCTATCGTAGCTTCATCAATGCTAGTATTTTGTCTATGCATCACTGGCTGTGGACTTGGTTAGAATAAAATCAATAACTGGTTGTGGACTTGGTTCAACAGGAAGAATGCGTGTTCAATAGTTGCTAGGCGATTTGGTGCCGTTGAACGGACTGGTTCAATTCCCGTTAGTCTCAAGAATTTTTAAAAATTGTCCTCTGGCTTCCTACTTATATTTACTTGTATAAACAATTATTCGAAGCAAAATTGTATTGTCTATATATGTTATCCATGTTTACACGAAGATCTATTGGCCCTTGTATAACCTTTAGGACCCTGAATTAAAATTAAGAAATATCCCCCTGGTCCTGAATTCTTTTTTTGGAAAATGTGCATTATTGATGGTGGGTGTTTTGAAAACGCGATAACTTTTCAGTTTTAAAAGATATCAAAAAAATGTTTGCACATCTAAATAAAGGAGTGAATAGTGAATATAATCATGTTTGTGTTGTTGTTGTATGTGTGATATGACAGTTGTGAGCAAGATGTGAAGTTGAAAACTCAGGGAAAAAAATCGCAACAGAACATATCCTACAAGAATGTCCCCAGTATGCAGACTTGAGAAACAAGACATGGCCAACCCCAATCAGTGTTGAAGAGAAACTGTATGGCACAGTGGACACTCTAAAACAGACAGCAGCTTATATCATAGAATCCGGAGTCCCAACCTGACTGAGTAATGATCGCTGAAGAAGAAGAATATCCAAACTAATATAATATGAACTAAAATAACTAATAAAATGTGAAAAAAATCGCATATAATGTCCGTCCGGTCAACACTAGGTCTATGCCGACACACAACGTAATTATTGTCCATGCACACATGTGGCACCTCTGATACATATTATTTTGGTGTTTTGAATGAATAAACACACATTCTTATTAAACAACAACATATTAAACACAAAGAACAACAATTAGAACATGTAGTCACAATCATTTACCCATGCCATGTGGTACTCAATTTGATAGTAAAATACGGCCGAAAATGGCAAAAGTCGCTCCCGAAAAGCGTTGATAACATCAGCCGGTTTTCTCCTTCTATACAATGCTAATGTGTAAAAGAATTTGACTTTTACACTGTGACGTATTCCTAGCTTTGTTTGGCTGGCTTTATACGCCATCGGTTCATTACTTCATGAAGTTCCAAGCTCGGGAATCTGGCGATATCGTTTGGTGCGTGGCCTCGCCCACTGACAAACGGGAGCGTGTACTCCGGGTGCGTGACCTCACCCATAGGGGCCTAAAGGATAACTAATACGGATATTATGTTATATGTTTGATGTTACTGAGGATATTTCAATACCTGTACGGGATGTTTGTTGTTGTTGTAATAGTCCTTGTCTCGATCGGTCCGTTCTGGTGACTTTGTGTGCACGGTTTGAATGGCTTGATGAAATTGCATCTTTTTTGGAGATTCAGTTAGTCAAGTACGGAAGAATGCGTGTTCAATAGTTGCTAGGCGATTTGGTGCCGTTTAACGTACTGGTTCAATTCCCGATAGTCTCAAGAATTTTTACAATTTTCTCCAAATATTCTGCTGTTCATAACCATACACACTTTTTATTGCTATTTGGATAGTCACTGGTGGGTTTTTTTAAAATTACATACCGTTAAATTCCGTGTATAACCCGAGAATTTTTGGACAATAAACAGAGATGACTTCATACTCTTCTTCTTATAATTGAGTAACATCAAATTTAAAAAAAAATTACGTCCAAATCACAGTAAAAAAGGAGAAAAACACTTTAAAAAAAATGCCAGTGACAACTCACATGTCCCGATATATTAAGCCAGGATAAAATGACTAGGGCTCTCCAACAATCTAGAGCATACTACCATACTGCTAAGCCTCTAATTACATTAATTTCTATATATCATACAATATTTCCTTCGAAACCTCCCGATATTTCTTGATAAAACTCACTTACTAGGTCTATATCGTTATTTCCGACATGCCATGCCCGCCATTTTTACTGAGCTTAATTTCCCCGGAAATGCTATTTTTAGCAATGGGTATTACCGTTTTTTATATATTGACCAAAATACGGTAATGGTCTGTGAAAAAACGAAATATGGTAGCCTAAGCTGATCTACCAGTAACACATGTTTATCATCAAGGCCCAGTCTTGTTTGTGTAGGGAAACACCGACTACCAGTAGTCTAAACACTGTCACACACTTTCATTTTGGATAAAGCAAATGTTACAACAGTTACTGACCGTCTACTAGGCTATAAGACCTGTGTACAGAAAATGTAAAAACACATCAAAGGCAGATTTTGAGTATTTCCGTGCATGTGCTGGTCGGCCTTGCCAATTTTTAACATGCGACTCCAAGTATATAAATAGGGACCAAGACAATAATCAGAAACATAAAGAATGAAGTCCTAATTAATTCTGTACAGAGGTCTTTTTCTACATTCAACCATCTTGCACAAACACGGTCTTGCACAAACATGTAACTGACATCCAAAACTTTGCTACTTAGGCAGTGTTGGGGGGATGGCGGAGAGAAATAAATAGTGAAACTCGTCTGAGCTGTGCCTCATGTTTATATTACTGTATAAGGTAAACATACAGGTCACACAAAGTTCAAACTCGTTGTTAAGTTCAAACTGTTGATTCTGTATCTTTTAAAAACAAAGCCGGGGAATGACTGTCTGCAATATTTTTGTGAGAACTCGGTGGCAAATACCGGTAGTTACATACTGGTACTCTGTATATTCTGTTAATTAGTCCAGCCCACTGAGGCTGAAGATGGACTACTGGCCCTACCCATTTCAATCGGCTCAACCAATCCAAGTTTCCCTCACATTATGTGATGCCATTCAGATAAGTGACTAAAATGTAATCTTTCTTTATAGAAGATTTGAAACGGGTTCCAAATCACAGCATAGGCATTTTGTAGTAAAATTGCACCGTAATTGATTCCCTCCCCCAACCACTGTACATTTAGTGGAAGAAGAGATCAATTTCACAATCCTCTGTTATGTTTATTTTATTACCGTATTCTCCCCACATGGTAAACATAACCAGGAACAAAGTTCAAACTCTTCTGTATCTTATAAAAACAAACGTGATCTTGCTGTCTTGCCTTTCATCATTTCCCACTTAAACGTCACTGTCAGAAGCCAGTGACATAATAGTTACGAAAGTAATTACTATTCACTAGCGCTGTTCCGCGTCATAACGTCCAGACACCCAACACAGACAATTCATTCAGGAAAAACTTTGTTCCCCAAAGTCTCGCCACCTCATAAACTGTCTATAGTCATGGATAGGGAAGTCAGCCTACCGGGTATTCATTATTTTCGGATATATTGATCCAGAATACAGTAGCCACCGGGGTTTCATTCCTTGATTCATTCAAGTTACGTGAGTGAAGCAAATGAAAGGAATGCTATTTTCTTAGAGTTGCAAAAGTTTGTGTTAATTTCCATTTAGCATGTCGGTTCTTTCTTATGATGATGAAGTTCATTATTGCCGGCTTTGTTAAGTTGGGGATGTCGGTCTATAGTCGGACTTTCGACTTTCTCCACTTTTGGGAAGGGATAGTTAGGTTATCGGCCTACAATCGGATGGGTTTACATTCAGAATTTAACGGTAATAACTATAGTGGTCACTGATAGGTAGGTCTGTTTTCTGCATGGAACATAACTTCAGAGGTCACTGGCTGGTAGGTCTGTTTTCTTCATGGAAGATAACTTCAGTGATCACTGGCTGGTAGGTCTGTTTTCTTCATGGAAGATAACTTCAGTGATCACTGGCTGGTAGGTCTGTTTTCTTCATGGAAGATAACTTCAGTGATCACTGGTAGGTAGGTCTGTTTTAACTTGGAACATAACTTCAACATCTCTATGCTCTTTCAATGACTATTTCTTCCAGGATCTGCATTTCTATGATTGATGTGGATCTCATTGCTCATGATGATTCACGTCACTTGATTCTGTATTTGATCCAGATGTTCTGTATAATGATGTTGAACTCATATTCTAGGTGTGATCGAATAGCTTGTTAGTTCATGTTTCAAACAATTATTTCATTATCTCCCCATAAGTTTCTTCAGTATAACTATCTTCCTTCTGGGCTTTTTCATACTTTGGTAATATGATGCTTCCATGTCATTTTGACATCAAAAATGTTATGCAGAGTTATGTGGTTTGGTCATCTACCTCTAAGACTGACCAGTGAGAACAATGCCTGGAAAAGTCTAAATACATTTGACTCATCTGCTAGTCATGACCCCTTTTCCACAACTAAACACTCAACTCACCCGTTAGACATGTCCCCATGCCACAACTAAACACTCGACCCACCTGTTAGACATGTCCCCATGCCACAACTAAACACTCGACCCACCTGTTAGACATGTCCCCATGTACCAGTCGTGTTGAGCCCAAGTCTGGCTCAAGTTTACTTTCTTTCAATACTTGTCCCGTGCAAACAAGCTGGAGGCAAAGTATGTAAACAATAGGGGCTAGCCTTAATGTTACTATTTGCTCTAGCGAAAGGTTACATAATATCGCACAAATAAGTGGGATATATGGTATGATCCCTCTGACTAATGCCTCGTTCTTAGATATGGTTATCACGTCACAACTGAATGCTCTAGTTATCTATTAGACATATCCCCATGACAACACCGAACACTTGATAGACATGCCTACCTCCCCTACCTCACCCACTCAAACAAGTGGAAAAACCAGTACAAGACAGTAAAACGACACAATGAGATTGTCATGTAAAGTAGCACATACCTTCTGAAACATATCCTGAGAATCTTTGATAGTCATCAACTGTTCTTTCAGCTGCAAGTTCTGTCTGGTCAGTTCTTCAATATGTTTCATGGAGTGAGCATAGGCATCAGCAAAGTGGGCAATCATTTCATCTTTGTGGGCTATCAGAGAAGCGCAGGACTTTTCTTGCTGTAAATAAATCAGGCTCACATGAAGCACACAATTTTAAACAAGCAAGCACATAAATACATGAACAATTGTGACAGCCATTACTTACTTGGATGTGAAGTATCACAGTTTTAGAGAAGCAGGCTCTGCCGAAGATAGATGTGTCAGGCCATTGGCGCAAATAAAACTGCAACACAATGCATTTCTATTCTCTAAACTATATCCTGCTGGAAATCTAGTAGGACCATTGTCCTGCTACAAGAGAGATCCAACGGGAGTTTGAGAATGAACAATGAAGAAAAATATAAGTAAGCACATAAACATGCACCAATTTCCGTTTATAAACCAATTCGATTATAAACTATAAACCGAACATGATTTTATTATAATGTCAGAAAAGTGAAAGTCTAGAATCTTGTTTATAGGTCGAGGTGTAGAATCCAATTATTATAAGAATGAAGGGACAAGCGAAATCATGCTAAAAGGAAATTAACCTTTAGCATGCTGTGTTTACATTTTGGGTGATACATTTCCTCGAAATTGTGTCATGTCTTGATTTCTAAAGGCGAAATTCACCGCCCAGTGCGCTAAACCCGAAACCAAATGAAAAAATCGAGATTGGTAATTTTTTGATAGAATGTTTTGGCAACATTGAGAAGACACTTTATCTAACTTCCTGTTTCTATTGTTAAAATGGTGATAGATGATGTTGTGTGATTATGAAATTGAAATCCAAGCAATCTGTAGGCATCAGCTTTGCAGCGAAGCAACATGACAGTGAATCGAGTTTATTATACTTTTTGTTCATTGTATATAACTGTAGAACTTCTAAATCAACTGTCTGCCAACAATAAAGTTTTGCTGCAGTGGATCCCTGCACACTGTGGAATAGCAGGAAATGAAGGAGCTGACAGACTGGCAAAAGCAGGTGCAAAAAAAAGGAACAATTCCAGCACAGAATATCATTGACTGAAGCAAAAACCCTCATCAAAGGAAAATACAAACATACATGGAGTCAGAGAACAGGCAGTAACTTTCCACAGGACACTATTCTAAAGCTAAACGGGTCACAACAAACCACAATTTTTAGACTTCGCACAGGACATTGCAGACTACAAGCACATCTCCACAAAATTAAGGCTGTCCAAACTGACCAATGCCCATGTCAATAAGGGTCCCCAGACTCCAGAACATATTCTGCAGACATGCCCACTCTTTGATGACGTGAGAACCAAAATATAGCCCAAAGAAACAGATCTGAAGGTGAAGCTGTGGGGCAACCGTGAGGACCTCCTGCTGACGACTGAATTCATGGAGGCGGCCCACCTTCCTGTATAGACTTATGAGCATAGGAAACTGATCGCAGAAGAAGAAGTTCATTGTATATTCAGTGAAATCATTATTTATTTGGATGAAAAAGTGAAAAACTTGAGAGGTAAGTTCTTCAAATAAATCATTTAAAATATACCACGAGGTTTCCATTATATAAAATATATAATTTTCTCAACAGATTCCACAGCTTTCGATCGATTGAAATTACAGTAGGCCTAGATCCAGATCGGTCTATATCTGTCTTTATCACTTTCTCACACATCTCGTATCATACAAACAAAATTTACACCAATATATGCCGAATTTAATTCTTTATTTATATGTGCAAATATTATTTAAATATCTGTAACAACAAAAAAGTTATTGCAATTTCAAAACAGCTACCAACGATTGCGTAATATTACCGAAAACTAAGTCAGCGGCACGGGAGAAATTACGTAAAAGTAAACACAGCGTGCTGAAGGTTAACACACACTTTAGCAACTGTAAGATGCAAGATCATTTCTTTCATTTGCCCCACTCACATTACCCCGGTACCTGAATGAATGAATAGGGACACTGTCTTCTGGGAACAATACATCAGAGATAATACAGCTCTACCCTTCCCTAACCACCTATATAAACAGCTTATCACAGGTGGAGCCACTTTGGAACAGGACTGTACTTCCCCGGACGAACTTTTTGTGTTTGGTGTACTGGCGTTCTGATGTGGAATTGTGTTAGCTAATATTAATTAGCTAATTATCTTGCCTCAGGGTTCGGACAAAATTATAGAAGACAGTAAAGTCAAAGCGGGAAATGATACGATGAAATTTGTTTTTATAGGATACAGAAAAATTTGAACTTCGCTACAGCATATTTACCTTTTAGAGAGTATATGATCATAAAATTGAGAGAGGATTTTGAATTTAACCTACGGGTATCTATTACGATGGAATGATGTGTCAGGATTCTCCCGGTTACCGATACATTTGCGTATTTCATTTGTTTTCACAGACAATATATGTACCTGCAGGTTACTGCAGTTTGGTTAATAAATTATATCAGATACTGGTATATTATAACCCTAGGCATTTTATACTGACTTGAATATATCAGATAAAACATGGTTTTTGGGCTTTTTTTAAAAAATGGCCAAGTTTTTACCCACTGTTACTAGTATTTGACAAACCGGTAATATTTAAAAAAATATTGTATTGTACTTGTTTACAGGCAGGGAACCCTAAATCAATTTCGGATAAATGTACACAAATTCTTGACTTATACATGTAAATATACAGTACATGAACAATTGTGATAGATATTACTGACTTAAACTTGTGAGGTATCACACAGCTTTAGACAAGCAAGCACACAAACACACAAGTATATACAGAAACAATTGTGATAGATATTGCTGACTTGGACTTGCAAGGTATCATGTAGGACAGTGGTTTGTTCCAGTACACACACAACCTTCCCCCCCCCCCCCAAGGATATCCACCTTTCTATTCCCCACCCAATTTCAAATCCATATGACTCATGTTAATAATCACTGATACAGGATACCATATACATGTATAACTGACCTGTGTACGCAAAGAACAACTAAACTGCTGAAGCAAGCTACTGTGAATCTTGAAATCATTACGTGTCCTTGACAACAGCTCTACAATCTCTTTTGACACACTGGAGAAATGTGTAATGGCTGCTTCCTGATGTTAGAGAAAATAGTTAATTTTTATATGTCACCATATAAAGTGAATTATAGGGGATTTATATAAAATTATTATAAAAAGATCTCTGACACCACATATGAAGTGGGTTATGATAGTTACACAACAAGAATATATAAACGTATACAAAAGATATCTACACCCATAACACAACAATAATGAGTTTATATAAACTTATTATGACAGAATTAATTGGCCGTAAGACCATCCAGGAACTAAAGCTGCAGGCAGCAGACCGCATCATATGGAGAACCAAAACCCGTGCCCTATGTGTCGCTTGCGGCACAAAAGGAACAAACTAACTAACTATTATGACAAGATCTCTAGAGCATAAAAACAATTGTTCAACGTTGTAGGTGACTGACTTCACTGTACTCAGTTTTGTATATGTATTCAGTCACTCTCAATGAAGAAGCACACCGCCTGCTGAAAGTATCACTCACAGCACGTAACTCCGTAGCTTCAAGCGATAATCCACAGGGATCTCTGGAAAAAACCCACCTTGTAAACAAGACGACATGAGTTGGATTTGAACCCATGACATCTTGAACGGAAGGCGAACAGTTTAATGACTACGCTAGGGTGATCCCCAAATCTTTGTTCTCTAGAACATGCATAAAGTAAGTTACAAAACAAGATGAGCAGTTGCTACTTGTAACATAACCTACCATATATACCCTGTTATATATTTCTTACCTCTGCCTGACTACAATCCCGCCTGGTTTTTTCCTCCCAATGGATGCCTGCCTCTGCAAACAATTCCTGGAGTTTGGCTAGTTTCACCGCCTGACTTTCTTGCACTTGCTCGTAGGCAGTTAAAACTTGCACAGATGTGTCCACTTGCTTCTTATTGAGATTTTGGTACAACTCTGGTAGCAACAAATATAATTTTTTTAATATATTTAAAAAAATATATAATGTGTTAAATAACATTTTAAGGTAGAGCAAATACAAGATATAACAAATCAATGTTTCAACTGAAAGGTCTTAATCAGAATAGGGACAACACAAACTGAGAATGGAACAATAATATAGATGAACATGCAATTATGTCAACTACAAAAAACCTGACACAAATGAGAACAAGAGAGTTCCACATAAAGAAACACAATACACCATCATCATGTGACATATTCTTTCTAGAACGCAGTCTTCTTTATAGATGCTCTGAACACTCTGAGATTCTGGGCGAGTTTCCTGGCGCAGCTAGAGACATGTTTAAACAATCTGATACATCAGTGCTGGGAAGATGAAGGGGAGAAGACACAGGAAGACAAATAGAAATTTCTGGATGGGTTGTCACTGTGGCATAAAAAGAAGTCCCCAACTGAACTTATTAACAACACAAGAGACAGAGAGTTATGGAGAAGCATGATCGCCTATGCCACTCAGCATGACAATTGATATCACTGCACAATCATCATCTTGGGCACCCTTTTCCCCTGGTGTCGTTAACTCTACCGTCATCTATTAATCTTTCCATGCTATTATGCCTCTTTATATAACCAACAACAAAAAACAGCTTTCCTGTTATGATGTTGTTACGGGGCCAGCTCTCTTTGATGGTTAATTGATTTTAACACTTCTTGATTTGTATTTTTAGCAGTCCATGGTATACAAATCAAGAAAACAGAAGTAATGGTTATTTCAAAGAAACAAATTAACACACCTTGCAAGATCATAGTGAATGATATAGTATTAAAACAGGTCCACCAATTCAAATATTTAGGTACAATGATTACAGCAGATGGAAGAAGTTCAACAGAAATAAGATGCAGAATAGGACAGGCAAAAACATTCAGAAAAATGAAAAATATACTGTGTAATATGACTTTGTCATTAGAGGTGAGAAAGAGAGTTCTGCAGTGCTATATAACCCCTATACTAACATATGGGTGCGAGTCTTGGACAAAAAACAAACTGGAAAGTAGGAAATTAGAGGCAACAGAGATGTGGTTCTACAGAAGAATGCTGAGAATACCATGGACTGCCAGAAAAAACTAATGTAGAGGTGTTGAAAGAGTCAAATGTGAAACTGACCTTAATCTACAATATAAGAAAAAGGCAATATTCTTTTTTTTGGCCACTTCATGAGACAGGCAGGTTTAGAGAACATAGTCACAACAGGCAAAATTGAAGGCAACAGAGACAGAGGGCGACACCGTGAGAAAATATTAGACAGTTTGACAACCTGGCACGGCAAGGAAACAACAACTTTGATACATAATACTGTGGACAGAGAGCTGTGGAGAGCCATGACCGCCTACGCCAGCAGGCATGGCACCTGATGATGATGGTATACAATACAATACAAAATACTGTAGATATCCAAGTACAAACCCATCCGATAATAAGCCAAGGAGGTGATTTCGACATCTCGAAAGTGTCTAAAGTCTCAAATCTGTTTATAGACCGACGTAGAAATAACGTAATACCGGTAATAAAACTGTGGAATCCTGTTATCATAAAAATGAATCAACAAGCTAAATGGAAATTAACAAAAACTTTAGCAACCGTAAGATGCAAGAGCATTCTTTTCATTTGCCCCACTCACATTACCTGAATGAATGAATAGGGCCACTGTATACTGGGAACAATACATCCAAGATAATACAGAGGCTTTTCCTATCCACCAGGATAGGTTACTATAGATGTTACTATAGAAGTGTCTACCAAAACACTACCCTGTAGACTAGGCCTAGATGATAAACATATTTGATAATATTTACCAGGTAAACACTACACTAGGCCTAGATGATAAATGTGAGTTACTGGTAGATCGATTTAAGCTATTTCATTCGTTTTTTTCCACATATGGTATTATATGTACCTACATGTTACCATATTTTGGTTAATAAATAACATAAAATACTAGCATATTTTAGCCCTAGGCATTTTATCTCGGCTTGAATACAGTATATCAGATAATAACATGTGGAGCACTTGTTTTTTTCCCAGTTACCGGGATTTGACATAATTTTTGTTGTTGTGCTCATGTATAAGGTTGAGATCCCTAAATAAAATTTGGATAAATGTCCACAAATTCTTGGCTTATAGACGGATATTTACGGTATATGAAATTATATGAAAATAAGATGCATCATACAAGGAAAATGTCAAAGTACACATAGGTGTCAAATACCAGTATTTTGAAAGGTTTGACTCTGTACGCCAGTACAATAAATTGCATGTATATTTACGTGGATTTCTGCAGTTCTTTACTTTTTGGGTTTTTTCGTCAATTTAGTGGCGACACTGATTGATCTAGTAAGCCCACCCAGCAAGTGATGAACATCTTTGTGATTATTAATTGATCTAATGCACCGATTTACACAATAAATAGATCTCAGTGTAAACAGGCACCATCTACTTATGAATATTATTGGCAGAAAGTAAACAAATAGCAATAGTAGAGCTGCACTGGGTTTATTCCTTGTACACTCTTGGAGCACTGTCACCATTTCACATATGGTGGCTTCTTGTACATGTGCAACTCTCTGCTACACACATAACTGGATATTCTACCCTTGTAATCCAACCTTTAAAATTCGGCTATTGTATTTATTCCTTTTCACATTAGACACCCTCCCCCATACATGTACATTGATACACTTGTGCATGCTAGTATGAGATTCATCAAACTTACCTCTTTCTGAGTCAAATTTCTGCTTCATATCAACAAATCTTGCCACCAGGTCGGCTAACAGGTCACATGAAATAGTTATGTGAGTGTTCATTTTATTCTGAAAATTGGCTGCCATGTTCTCATTGTGCTGTTCCACATTTCTCTTCCTGTCGATCTTGGCATGGAGACCTCCCACATCAGATGTACTTATCTCTGTTGTAGCCAGCAGCTAGCATGAACAACAAATAACATTATAATAGTATGTAACTATTCAAAGCAGATACTATATATGACAATCAATCAATCAATCAAGTGCCATGCCGACTGGCGTAGGCGATCATGTTTCTCCACGACTCTCTGTCTCTTGTGTTGTCAATAAGCTCGGTTGGTGAGCTTCTACCGTGCCACGATACAAGCCCATCTAGTAACTTTTCTCTTTGTTGACCTCTATCTCTTCTCCCTTTGATCTTTCCAGTCTTCTTCTTCTTCTGTGTTCATTCTCAAACTCCTGCAGATTAGCAGGATGTAGTCCGGAGAACGGAATGCGTTGTATCATGGTTTACAGCATTGCTGCGATATCTACGCCTTTTGGCCTGACACATCCGACTTCAGCATGGCTTTGGGTCACTGACCCTATATGGGATGGGACAGCCAACTCCATCCCATAACATCCTTAGTCGCCTTTTACGACATGCGTAGAAGGTAAACAGTGTTGCTATTCTTTGTTCCCCTTTCGGACCCTGGCAACACACGGGCAGATCTTTCCAGTGGTTATTAAGTGTTCAAGCTGTGTTCTTCTCAGCACATGCCCTAGAAACCTTGACTGTCTGCCTCTAATGTTTGATATGATTGATCTTTTTACGCCAGCATCAATGAGAACCTCTGCATTAGTTTTCTTGGCTGTCCATGGTATTTTCATCATTATGCTCAGAAACCACATTTCTGTAGCCTCCAATTCACTTTGAATTTTCTTGTTTATAGTCCATGCTTCACATCCATAAAAAAGAATCGGTTCGATATAACATCTCAGCACCCGATGGTCTGCATTGATATAAGAGGACAAATAAAGTCATGGACAGACAACATCAAGGAATGGACAGGGCTAGATATTTCCACACTCATCCGCATCGCTGAGGATAGAATTCGCTGGAGGACTCTGTGTGCTGAAGCATCCAATGTGGTACCCCTACGACCCTGAAGGGTTATGGGTTTATTGATTGATTGATTGATAGACTTCCATTGCAAAAAATGGTTCTCATTTTTTGGAATGCAGATTTGGCTTGTGCTGTTCGACTCTTTATCTCACTTGAGCATCTACCTTCTGGTGTTAACAGGGTGCCAAGATATTTCACTTTTTCAACTTGTGCTAATTTAGTGTTATTAATTACTATGTTGCATCTTGGTGGTGTATGTCTCTTTGATACAACCATTATTTCTGTTTTCTTCTTGTTTAAACTGAGGCCTTTGTTTTCACTTTCCTTCACTACTTTATCTAATAGGGCTTGTAGTTCTTGTTCGCTATATATGACACAACTTTTAGTAACAGATATTACTAGATGTGACATACAACTGTAACATATTACTAGATGTGACACACAACTGTAACAGATATTACTAGATGTAACATACAACTGTAAAATATTACTAGATGTAACATACAACTGTAACAGATATTACTAGATGTGACATACAACTGTAACATATTACTAGATGTGACATACAACTGTAACAGATATTACTAGATGTGACATACAACTGTAACATATTACTAGATGTGACATACAACTGTAACAGATATTACTAGATGTAACATACAACTGTAACATACTAGATGTGACATACAACTGTAACAGATATTACTAGATGTGACATACAACTGTAACAGATATTACTAGATGTAACATACAACTGTAAAATATTACTAGATGTAACATACAACTGTAACAGATATTACTAGATGTGACATACAACTGTAACATATTACTAGATGTGACATACAACTGTAACAGATATTACTAGATGTAACATACAACTGTAACATATTACTAGATGTAACATACAACTGTAACAGATATTACTAGACGTAACATACAACTGTAACAGATATTACTAGATGTAACATACAACTGTAACAGATATTACTAGATGTGACATACAACTGTAACATATATTACTAGATGTGACATACAACTGTAACAGATATTACTAGATGTGACATACAACTGTAACAGATATTACTAGATGTGACATACAACTGTAACAGATATTACTAGATGTAACATACAACTAACAGATATTACTAGATGTAACATACAACTGTAACATATTACTAGATGTGACATACTTGTAACAGATATTACTAGATGTAACATACAACTGTAACAGATATTACTAGATGTGACATACAACTGTAACATATTACTAGATGTGACATACAACTGTAACATATATTACTAGATGTGACATACAACTGTAACAGATATTACTAGATGTGACATACAACTGTAACATATTAGTAGATGTGACATACAACTGTAACAGATATTACTAGATGTGACATACAACTGTAACATATTACTAGATGTGACATACAGTTGTAACAGATATTACTAGATGTGACATACAACTGTAACATATTACTAGATGTAACACACAACTGTAACATATATTACTAGATGTAACACACAACTGTAACATATTACTAGATGTAACACACAACTGTAACATATTACTAGATGTAACACACAACTGTAACATATTACTAGATGTAACATACAACTGTAACAGATATTACTAGATGTGACATACAACTGTAACAGATATTACTAGATGTGACATACAACTGTAACATATTACTAGATGTGACATACAGTTGTAACAGATATTACTAGATGTGACATACAACTGTAACATATTACTAGATGTAACACACAACTGTAACATATATTACTAGATGTAACACACAACTGTAACATATTACTAGATGTAACACACAACTGTAACATATTACTAGATGTAACACACAACTGTAACATATTACTAGATGTAACACACAACTGTAACAGATATTACTAGATGTGACACACAACTGTAACAGATATTACTAGATGTGACATACAACTGTAACAGATATTACTAGATGTGACACACAGCTTTTATTAACAGATAATTACTCGATATGTTGGCCTATTTAATTGCATTACAGCGGGTACATCAGACAATTTCACAGCTGGCATATCTAACAGCATCACAGCTTGTAAATCATACATTCTCACAGCTACATATCTAATAGAATCACAGTTGGTACACTAGACTCAGCTGGCATTTCTAACAGCATCACAGCTGGTAAACCAGAATTCTCACAGCTGGCATATCTAACAGCATCACAACTAGTACACTAGACACAGCTGGTTAACCAGACACTCTCACTGAGCTGGTATATCTAACAGCATCAATACTGGTACCTCATAATATAATGCTAAATAATTGATAGCATACAATTCACAAGGAAGTCTCCTACCTGATGTGCTTGTGAGTAGAGAGCATCTTCATTTCTCACATGTTCAGTGACCAGAAACTTGTGCTCATCTCTGTCCTGTTTGGTGACTTTGAGTTCTTGACTTGTTTGTTTCAAGTTCTCACTTGTTATTTCCAGAGTCTGGATAGTAGTGGCCATTTGTTGGCTTGTCACCTCAAGTTCTTCTTTAGTACTTGTAAATAGTTCATTGAGCTGTATAAATTGTAGAGAATTGTACAAGTATTTCACATATTCATATTCTGAATACACTCAAAGGGAAAGGACAAGCAATGTAATAAATATTTATGAATTTCTAACCTTGATCTGACTGTATATACAGAATTTCAATAGTGCTATATAGAGAATAAGGGGAGATTAATATATTGATTGCATATACATCATCTGAATAGTGATATGAAGATAATTAGGGGAGATTCATAAACATTTCAATAGTGCTATGTAGATAATTAGGGGAGATTCATAAACATTTCAATAGTGCTATGTAGATAATTAGGGAGGTTCATAAACATTTCAATAGTGCTATGTAGATAATTAGGGGAGATTCATAAACATTTCAATAGTGCTATGTAGATAATTAGGGGAGATTCATAAACATTTCAATAGTGCTATGTAGATAATTAGGGAGGTTCATAAACATTTCAATAGTGCTATGTAGCTAATTAGGGGAGATTCATAAACATTTCAATAGTGATATGCAGATAATTAGGGGAGATTCATAAACATTTCAATAGTGCTATGAAGATAATTAGGGGAGATTCATAAATATTTCAATAGTGCTATGTAGATAATTAGGGGAGATTCATAAACATTTCAATAGTGCTATGTAGATAATTAGGGAGGTTCATAAACATTTCAATAGTGCTATGTAGATAATTAGGGGAGATTCATAAACATTTCAATAGTGCTATGTAGATAATTAGGGAGGTTCATAAACATTTCAATAATGCTATGTAGATAATTAGGGAGGTTCATAAACATTTCAATAGTGCTATGTAGATAATTAGGGGAGATTCATAAACATTTCAATAGTGCTATGTAGATAATTAGGGAGGTTCATAAACATTTCAATAGTGCTATGTAGATAATTAGGGGAGATTCATAAACATTTCAATAGTGCTATGTAGATAATTAGGGGAGATTCATAAACATTTCAATAGTGCTATGTAGATAATTAGGGAGGTTCATAAACATTTCAATAATGCTATGTAGATAATTAGGGAGGTTCATAAACATTTCAATAGTGCTATGTAGATAATTAGGGGAGATTCATAAACATTTCAATAGTGATATGCAGATAATTAGGGGAGATTCATAAACATTTCAATAGTGCTATGTAGATAATTAGGGGAGATTCATAAATATTTCAATAGTGCTATGTAGATAATTAGGGGGGTTCATAAACATTTCAATAGTGCTATGTAGATAATTAGGGAGGTTCATAAACATTTCAATAATGCTATGTAGATAATTAGGGAGGTTCATACACATTTCAATAGTGCTATGTAGATAATTAGGGGAGATTCATAAACATTTCAATAGTGATATGCAGATAATTAGGGGAGATTCATAAACATTTCAATAGTGCTATGTAGATAATTAGGGAGGTTCATAAACATTTCAATAGTGCTATGTAGATAATTAGGGGAGATTCATAAATATTTCAATAGTGCTATGTAGATAAATTAGGGGAGATTCATAAACATTTCAATAGTGATATGCAAATAATCATGGGAGATTCATAAATATTTCAATAGTGCAATGTAAATAATATTGGAAGATTCATAAACTGACACAGAATGAGTGTGGTTATTCACTACACGCCACATTGTGATAAGGAGATCTGAGCACAGATAGACCAATGTACAGTAAGGATGATCTATTAAGTAACCAAATAATTCATTTCTGAACATTATTTATAATAGACAGAATATTTCAAGTCTCATTGCACGAAAGATAAATCAATCTAGTCTGTTGCATATAAAGACGTTAAAAGCCAACAGCTATATAATGTCTCTGTTACCAAGTATCTTACTACTAATATTTATTTATATAGGGCTTCCAGTTCAAGATGGCAACATAACAAGTTACAATTTTATATTGTGTGATTTTGTGACTGTGATTTCCTTGGACTAGAAAATGTGGTAGAAGTCCTCCTAATTGTTGCCATGTTTCACTATGCTGATGATGTGTTGAAATTAAACATTAAAAATCAGGACATATATACTCTTGTAACAATTTTTATGAGTATTACGGTACTACATATCTAACATTTCCCCCCCGCTATTTTAGTAAAACATTATAATTGTATTATATAAAAATGGTTTCTATTGTCTATCTCCAGGTGGTTGTGAAGGAGATGTAGTCTGTGATCCAGAGCCAGGTGTGTTGCTCTGGTTGAGGTGTAGTCATGTTTCAGAGCCAGGTGTCAAAACACCTGCGATATATGCGCCTTTTGGCCTGACACATCTGTCTTCAGCATGGCTTTGGGTCACTGACCCTATATGGGATGGGACAGCCAACTCCATCCTATAACCTCCTTAGTCACCTTTTATAACAAGCGTGGAAGGTAAAAAGTGTTGCTTTTCTTTGCTCCCCTTTCGGGCCCCGGCAACACAATGGCGTAAATATTGTATGACATATAGAAATTAATGTAAATCTAGGCCTAGCATTATGATAAGTAGCATTTTGCACTTGAAATAACTCTGGAGCTTTCAAATTCATTCAGAAAGTGTAAACAGTCGTTACAACACATAGAAAGTTTCAAGGCTTTCTTGCGCTAGATCGATTTTATACAAATTTTTAAAGACGGTGATGTCAATGTATAAAATTTTGCGTGCACCCTCGGTAATGGCGGACAAGTACGCTCTGGATTGTTGGTGAGCAAAGTGTTACAGATTATATGACGATGTTGCAGTTGCAGGAAAGCCAGATACTTTCTCACGCCATGCAATGGACCCAGAATTTACAAGCACACAGAAAAATTGTAAATTATGTTATAAAAAATCAAAAGAAAGAGTAGAGTTAGATGTAAAGTCTGTGACACATATGTTTATGTTTCAATAAGAGAAACTGCCTTTCAGAGTATCAGTCTAAAAAACTTGAAACCAAGATATTCAAACTCCTAATTTATTTTAAATCATCAGAGTTGAAATAAAATAAAAACACAATAACAGAACTGTGTAAAGTAAGAGCAATATACTCACCAGTGTTTTAATTCATCATTAAATAATATTTTGTATGATAAGGAACTAAATTATCCATTTTTTTTAAAATTTGTATTAAAAAATTCCATCACACATATAATTCTTTATATGTGTGATGTACATAACATTTCTTGCTCTACTGATGTAATTTTCTTCAATGTTTTGCATAAATGCACTAGTTGCAATAAAAACGAACATATATGATTACCATTTTGTATAAATTTTTGTTTGTTCTTTGTCATTGTACCAAATATATAATTTAAACAAAATTTTGTATTTAAAAATTACAAATGTAATTTTAAACTAACCCTTCAATGAAAGATCACAATTGTGATATGGATACATAGAGAATTGTATAAATAAATTATACAATGAACATATAGATATAAGATAGATACATTCCTGTATCATTTAATTTAAATTTTTAACAAAATGATTCCATAATTATTTTTTAAATGGCCAAAAAGTCATGTCTGTTAAGAGTTAGGTGGTAAACTATTAAATTTAAACTATTTATGTTTTTTAAAATTAAATCTGACGTATGTGTAATCATATTGATAAGTGGTGTGTATAATGTATATCACTGGAGAGGAAAATGGTTACACAAAATCAACATGTCAGTATAAATTGCTGAGAAATTGTCATTGAAAAGAATAATTATACATACATTTTGTAACTCCTGAGAATAAAAAGCAATTTTCTCTTCCAATTCTATAATTACTTCTTCTTGTTGAATGGTCTTACTTTGCATAGCTCTGGGGAAAAACAAGCAAATAGAATTGAAACTGTCTCATCTAAAAAGGAAAATCATGTTCATAGAAAACATGAATGAATCACAGAGAAACAACTGGACAATCATGACATGTCTTGTAACATTTCATCTTCCTCCATAATTGTCCTAACAAGACTGCTATTGCTACTTTGCACATAAATCCTTGATGATTTAGTCAGGCTGTAGTGATACAGCCTGTTTCCAGGGTCCATTGGGGGGGGGGGGGGGGGTTGTATGTTTCATTTTCTAACTCTCTCTGGATCTCTCTTGCAGCAGGACAATAGTTCCACTAGATTTCCAGCAGGATGTAGTCTAGGAGATGGAATTGCATTGTGTCACCATTTTTTTACATCTATGGTTTGATACATCCAACTTCGGCATAGAAATTAATATGTTCAGTGTTTTACCATTTCACTGTATAGTAGACCTCTTATAGCCATATTGATAGTAGGCCATCCGTACAAGGTTCCCATACTGCACACACTGAACACCAACGTCAATACTAATTAGTAGGCCATTCGTACAAGATTCACATATTATATACAACTGAACACCAACCTCAACACTAATCAGTCAAGCATGCTTGATATTTTCCCAGCTGTAGCTATTACTATCAACATAGCGACAGATGTCTTTTTATAATTCTTATGCCCATCTTATAACATATGACATCACTGTCAGAACATGTCCCAGATTCATACATTACTGACAGGCTCTAACTTATACTGAGATTAACTCACATTACTCTCACATCATTTTAACAGTCAACTCTCATTATTACTGTCTGAGAGTCATGATCTAATATTACTCTCTGATAGTAAGGATCAAACATTACTCTCTGACAGGCACATTATAACATTACTCTCTGACAGTCAGGTTTTAACATTACTCTTGGACAGTGAGGTTCTATCTAACATTAGTCTCTGACAGGCACATTATAACATTACTCTCTGACAGGCACATTATAACATTACTCTCTGACAGTAAGGTTCTACCATTATCTGACAGTAAGGATCAAACATTACTCACTGACATTCAGGTTCTAATATTACTCTCTGACAGTCAAGTTCTAACATTACTCTCTGACAGTCAAGTTCTAACATTACTCTCTGACAGTCAAGTTCTAACATTACTCTCTGACAGTCAAGTTCTAACATTACTCTCTGACAGTCAAGTTCTAACATTACTCTCTGACAGTCAAGTTCTAACATTACTCTCTGACAGTCAAGTTCTAACATTACTCTCTGACAGTCAAGTTCTAACATTACTCTCTGACAGTCAAGTTCTAACATTACTCTCTGACAGTCAAGTTCTAACATTACTCTCTGACAGTCAAGTTCTAACATTACTCTCTGACAGTCAAGTTCTAACATTACTCTCTGACAGTCAAGTTCTAACATTACTCTCTGACAGTCAAGTTCTAACATTACTCTCTGACAGTCAAGTTCTAACATTACTCACTAACAGTCAAGTTCTAACATTACTCTCTGACAGTCAGGTTCTAATATTATCAGTACAAATTTAACTTACAAGAAATTCTCTTCTGCAATGTAAATGCCATTCTTTTCTCTAGATGCTTGCAGGTCTCTGCGCAGCCGTTCAATTTCTTCGTTGTACTCCTAAACACATGATTATAGAGAATATATTGCATGTTAAACATCACTAGCATATCAAAATGATATTCTGTCAACACCACCAGCCTATCACAATGACGTTATGTTAATGATGACTTATAAAAATGATGTTATGTTAACGATAGATTATCACAATGTTATATTAACGATAGCTTATCACAATGATACTATTTTAACACCACCTCTCTATGTGATGTGTCCTTTACAGAACGTTGTCCTCAGTGTAACTCTGTAAACAAGATTGTGTGCAAGCTGACCAGTTTGTTCCAGTGACGAGTTCGATGTCATGCGTCCATTGTAGACTTAGCCTCTTGTTCTCTTTCCCTGGAACTTTTCACTCCATGCTTATTCTTTCTAAACCGTTGTATCTCTTTATATGTCCGAAATATGTAAATTTGAATTTAAAAAAAATAGTTTTAAGAAGATATTCTTCTTCTATGTTCAGATCTTTGTGGACATCTGTATTAGTTCATCATTCTGTTCATGATATTCTTAGGATCTTTCTATAACATTTCATTTCGAATATCAATAGTTTCTGCAGATGCCATTGCCCACATCCTCACAACCGTATGTTGTCACTGGAAAGATATAACTTCTTAGTTGCAACTTTGATTCTCTGATAGTCACTTGATGAATATTTTTCATCTGTGATGTTTTTTGTAGGGCCATGGCTAATCTCTCTCGTATCTGTGCAGAGCAATCTCCAGTTTATGTAGGGCCATGGCTAATCTCTCTCGTATCTGTGCAGAGCAATCTCCAGTTTATGTAGGGCCATGGCTAATCTCTCTCGTATCTGTGCAGAGCAATCTCCAGTTTATGTAGGGCCATGGCTAATCTCTCTCGTATCTGTGCAGAGCAATCTCCAGTTTATGTAGGGCCATGGCTAATCTCTCTCGTATCTGTGCAGAGCAATCTCCAGTTTATGTAGGGCCATGGCTAATCTCTCTCGTATCTGTGCAGAGCAATCTCCAGTTTATGTAGGGCCATGGCTAATCTCTCTCGTATCTGTGCAGAGCAATCTCCAGTTTATGTAGGGCCATGGCTAATCTCTCTCGTATCTGTGCAGAGCAATCTCCAGTTTATGTAGGGCCATGGCTAATCTCTCTCGTATCTGTGCAGAGCAATCTCCAGTTTATGTAGGGCCATGGCTAATCTCTCTCGTATCTGTGCAGAGCAATCTCCAGTTTATGTAGGGCCATGGCTAATCTCTCTCGTATCTGTGCAGAGCAATCTCCAGTTGATGGTTGATCCTAGATATTCAAAGCTGTTGACATTTTCTAGTTATTTGTCAATGACTGTTGTAGATGTTCTTCTTCTTCAGCGTTCATTCTCAAACTCCCGCTGGATTTCCTTTGTAGCAGGACCATTGTCCTACTAGATTTCCAGCCGGATGTAGTCCAGAGAATGCAAATGTGCTGTGTTGCCATTTTATTTGCGCCAATGGCCGGACACATCCATCTTCGGCGGTAATTGTAGATGTAAGTTTATCTCTGCTTCTTCTTCTTATGCGTTCGTTCTCAAACTCCTGCAGATTAGCAGGATGTAGTCCGGAGAATAGAATGTGTTGTGTCATGGTTTACAGCATTGCTGCGATATCTGCGCCTTTTGGTCTGACACATCCGGCTTCAGTGTGGCTTTGGGTCACTGACCCTATATAGGATGGGAGTTAACTCCATCCCATAACCTCCTTAGTCGCCTTTTACGACATGCATGGAAGGTAAACAGTGTTGCTATTCTTTGCTCCCCTTTCAGGCCCCCGGCAACACACGGGCGTTATCTCTGCTTGCATTATTTTTGTCCTTTTTGCATTGAGGAAAAGGTTTTGTGCCTTGCTATGTCTAACTGACATAACCATTTGTTCTAAACCTGTGGGGCTCATTGGTATTAGTGTGGTGTGATCTGCATACCTAATTTTTTGGATTTCGTGTCCTCCTATATTAAGCAGTTGAAACTGTTCACAACGTGCGTCGACGTATATGTTCACACGACATATACAATGCCAAGGAACTGATGATGATTATAAATAAGTCAATAATCATTCATTGACAATAACAACTAGAAAATGTCAGCAAATATCTCTGATCAACCATCAACACCACAGGAGATTTTTCAGCTGTGATCAAAGATTAGCAATGGTAATAAAAATAATATCACAGATGAAAAAAATCTATGGCCATGGGCAAACAGAAAAATAGAGCTAACTACTATGAAGCTATATTTTTTCAGCTAATTTATGGCTGTGAGACATGGGCAATGACATCAACAATGATCATGAAAATATCCAAATTTGAAATGAAATGTTATAAAAAGGTTCTAAGAATATCATGGATCGAAACACGAACCAATGCAGATATCCGCCAAAGACCTGAACACACAAGAAGAGAAGACTGGCTCAAAACTATCAAAAACATTCAAGCTGACATATTTTCGAACATATAAACAGACACAATGGTCTCAAAAAATTAAAAATGGAGGGAAAAGTTCCCTCAAGGGAAATGTAAGAGAACAACGGGCAGACCACGATTATAATGGGCACAGAATATCAAAGACCTTTTCAACATGACACTGGAAGAGCCTGAGCAACTTGCACAGAACCAATTCCTACAGAGTGGCAGTGTGAACAACATTCTGTAAAAGACACATCACATGGACAGATTACTTAAGAATGTTAAATATCTGTCTAGTATTTGATTTATATATCATCTGACTACTTCACACACCTGTCTAGTATTTAATGTATAGGTTACCTGAGAACTTAACTTCACAAACCTGTCTATCAATTATTATCAGACATATTAATTTTATCTCCATGTGATGATCATGTGACTTACCCTGATCAAAGTTTTCTTGCTAAGTCTCTGGTTGATCTCTGGCCTATTAGTAATGTTCCTTGCTCTGAAGGCATATTCTAGCGTGCTTAAAGTCTCCTGAGGAATGTCATAATTGCATCACATCAATGGTAACTGCACTATGATGTCAGTACAATGTACAATGGTAATCTGACTGATGTGATTATGCTGGTAATATAACTGATATATGATTACAATCACAATATATGTGATTACAATGGCAATATGATATAGGATTACAATGGCAATATGATATGTGATTACAATGGCAATATGATATGTGATTACAATGGCAATATGATATGTGATTACAAATTTAACTGGACTATGCTGTGTGATTACAAGGATAGTTAGTGTGTTCTATGTTTTTGGGGGCATTCATTCTCAAGCTACAACTGGATCTTTTTTGTAACAAGACAATCTCACTAGATTACCAGTAGGATGTAGTTAAAAAACAAGACAATCTCACTAGATTACCAGTAGGATGTAGTTCAAGAACAAGACAATCTCACTAGATTACCAGTAGGATGTAGTTCAAGAACAAGACAATCTCACTAGATTACTAGACTAAGAACAAGACTAATTGTGGTGTCGTCACTTTATTTGCAACAATAGCCTGACACATCTGACTTCTGCTGTGATTAATACATTGTGTTTTTAATTTACACACACACCCACAATTATAGTTTGTGATTACAATGGTAATATGACTATGGCATCAGATTTCAATGTACATGAAATTACGCTACATGGACCAAAGCAACAACTGAAAACACCTGCATATATCACTACACGACACCTGTGTGGCAACCAGGATTTCTAGTTCAGGGTGCAAAGATGGCGACTGTCTTCTTTCCTGGCATGTCGTAGCATGGCTTGGACTTCGAGTTCTTCTTCTTCTGTGTTCATTCTCACGCTCCCACTGGATCTCTTGTGCAGCAGGACAATGGTCCTACTAGATTTCCAACAGGACGTAGTCCAGAGAATGGAAATGCATTGTGCCACCATTTTATTTGCGCCAATGGACTGACACATCTATCTTTGGCGGATGACTTCTAGTTCAAGGTGCAAAGAATAGGCTCACTGTCTTCTTTCCTAGTGTGCTGTGGGAGACAACCATGAAATGGACTTTTAGTTCCAGGTGCAAAGACGGCCAGCGTCTTCTTTCTAAGGTATGTTGTTAGAGACGGCTAAGGAGAGTTAAGACAGGTTCACAACATGGTCATCTTTGAACAAATCATGTCTGCACTTAATTTCTACTTTTATCTTGTCACATGATCCCCATAGATGACAAAGATATGCAGGCCAGTGGACATTGCATCTTCGTCCTTTGATAGCAGACTCCTTGGTTTGTGGGGAATGTTATGTGGAATCACCTCAATGGGTCAGCAAATCTTGACAGAAGCTGATGAACTAGTTGGCGCAGAAGTATATTTATGCTCCTCTGGCAGGACGTAATGATCTTGGGATACTGCTGCACTGGAATGTCTTTCTTCGGAGACTAACCATGTATCCATAAACCCTCATAACACAAGACAACAAACCGTAAGAATTCTATGTGACCTTGGTTAATCAGCTGAGGACTTGTGCTTTTGTCAGAAATGCTACAGGCAGTCAAGAGCTATCGGCTCATAGCTAATGGAATTTCTTCATCACTAAATGACATTGGAACCGAGAGGACAATCACAAGATCACGGGATCAATGAAAAAAATATAAAACTTGTTTTCTGATAAAACAGACACGAATGGGAGAACACAGACATGACTGGGAGAAAGCAAACATAAGACTTGTACAAACTAACCTCCAAATTACAGGAAGCTGGTGATATAGTTGCAATGATGGATGTTTTGGTGCGTCCACCGAGAGAATCTTGCAACAACCTTGTCAGTTTACTTTCTCTGGATAAGAAAATGACATCTTGTGAGCATCACACCATTTCAACTCATACAAATAATTACGGTTCAATGCAGGGATCAATGAACCACATGACAACAGTCCAACTTTTTAATTTCATATGCTATTGCACTGACCTTTAAAAAAGTCAGAGATTTATAAAGTCGCAACTTCAGATACTGATCTATCGATTTGAATGCACTGACCATCCTTACCCCCCCCCCTTCCAGTGTGTATCGCGTATATCGATTGATCATAGAAAAATCCATGTAGAGTTAGTGGCAATTTGGTTCTCATGAGAGTGTGCAAGTTTTTGTTGAGTTCAGTGTGGTCTGACCTGCGCTGACAGAATGTACTTCTTCATTGCCATAGTTTTCATATAGATCATTTGTCACTATTATCTAGAACTTAGTGCAGTTTTCATATAGATAGATCATTTGTAACTATCATCTAGAACTTAGTGCAGTTTTGGTAAAGTGTGTTATCTGTATTGAGCAACCAAATGTTCTTATATGGCATCACGAAAGAAGATTTTACTTAGAGACAATGGTGATCACTGTACTAGAATTGTGACAAAATCAATGAAAACTTTGCCTGACAATTTCATGTACAACCAATCATACTTATGATACAACAAAGATCATGATAGCACAAAATTGACATCCTGTCACACACAACACACTTAAATCATCTTTTCTTCTTCATTCTCAAACTCCTACTGGATCTCTCTTGTATAAGGAAAATGGTCTTAATAGATTTCCAGCAGGATGTAGTTCAGAGAATGGAAATGTGTTGTGTCTGCATTTTACACAATGGCCCAACACATCCTTTATTCGACGGCAAATCATCTCTGACATGTAAACATGAACTCACATATAAGTCAATGTCATGTAGGTCAGTGATCTATAAATGAGTACATCATGTATGGTGAAGATATTTCAGGTCAACCATCAACACCACAGCAGATTGCTCAGCAGAGATCACTAAAAACATAGCTGATGAATAATCTTTGGCAAGGGGTAAAAAGGAAGATAAAGTTACAACTATTAAGCTATTTTTCCAGTGGCAACATGTTGTGAGATGTGGACAATGACATCGCCAAAAAAGAAAATAGCCTTCAAAATGAAATATTATAGAAAGGTCCTATGAATATCACGAAAAGAAAGACAAACCAATGCAGACATTCTTAAAGACCTGAACGTAGAAGAGGAATGGCTCCTAAAAACTATCAAAAAATGCAAGCTAACATATTTCAAACATTAAAAAAGACACAATGATTTAGAAAGATTAATCATGGAGGGAAAAGTTCCAGGAACGAGAACAAGAGACAGACTAAGACTACGATGGACATGAAAGACCTACTGAACATGATACTGGAAGAGGCTGGGCAGCTTGCACAGAACCGAGATGTTTACAGGATGGCGGTGAAGAGAATGTTCTGTAAAGAAAATGTCAGATAATGGTAATATTGTGAAGATAGTACATTTACACACAACACACTGAAACTATTTCTTCTTCTTCTGCGTTCGTTCTCAAACTCCTGCAGATTAGCAGGATGTAGTCCGGAGAACGGAATGCGATGTGTCATGGTTTACAGCATTGCTGCGATATCTACGCCTTTCGGCCTGACACATCCGACTTCAGCATGGCTTTGGGTCACTGACCCTATATGGGATAGCCAAATCCATCCCATAACCTCCTTAGTCGCCTTTTACGACATGCGTGGAAGGTAAACAGTGTTGCTATTCTTTGCTCCCCTTTCGGGCCCCGGCAACACACGGGCGAAACTATTTCTGATATGTGAGGTTTTTTATCTGCGGATAAAGTAGGCACTACACTATCAAATTATATGAGGTGAGTTCCCAGGACAGGGGAACACATTGTACAAGGTAGACGTAGTTGGTTCCAAGTATAAATTCCTGCCTACAATTTCTACCCCAGAAAAGGAAAACCCACATATGCATGCCAAAAATGGATGTGCTAGGAATATATGGAATAGTTTCAACCATCTTCTTATGGTCCATGCCATGTAACTTTGGTTATCATGTCTTTCCCCAGTCTTCTATTTCATGTGCCATCAATTATTTCTGACACAGATGTTCTCCAATGCCAAAATGTTCTGTTGTCAATATTTCAACCATAGCACAGTATATCTAACTCTGCTGATCAAACAGCATTCACACTGTGCTAGTAAACTGGGACTGAATGCAAACACATAGAAAAGTGAATATAAAATGGGTTATAAATAAACACATGATTTATGATCTGTTATGTAGGTGAAGTCATATTCTTCTTCTTCTTTTGTTCACTTGAAACATGTCTATATCTGTAATTCGGTCTCTTGAATAAAACTCACTGTCTTTTGTAGTTCATACAGTGGCCCATAGAGCTTTGATTCCAGTGTTGCTTCCTCTGGCCAATATGTCTGGCTCAGCGTTTCATGCTCAGAACGCTCTTGATGTATATGTTTGGCACTCTGTGCTGCCTGTCCACATGTACACATGGCCATGTTGCCAATCTTGAACTTTGTGTACGTGTGACCACAGAATCGGTTGTGTCCCATTCAAGAATTACAACTTGTTCTAATCTGTTCATAATATGATAGTCATCTTGTGTTGGTGTTTGTGGCTTTCTTATTGACTTTATCATCTGTTTTTTCTGATGGTAGATGATTGGTACATCTGGTTGGTCTTCAGCAGCACCTTCTTTAGCCAGTTGGTCTGCTTTTTCATTTCCTGGTATTCCACAGTGAGAGGGTATCCACTGCATGGTTACCCTATACTGGTAAGACAATTCGCTAAGTAGTTTTTTGCAAGTCTGTGAAATAGTTTTCCAGACTGGAGAGCCTGAAGCACTGACCTTGCATCTGTCAGGAATACCACAGGCTGTAGGCCAGAGTTGGAGTTCAGCAGTTTTTCAGTTGTCATCCTAATTTCTTGGATTTCACCATCATAATTATTGCAGAATTTCCCTGTTGGTATTCTCATCATATCTCTAGGCGTGTGTGGATATTCTATATATACACCTGCACGTCCATTCCTCACTGCATTCTGTGCTGACCCATCTATGTGTACTCTGACCCTTATGTCTTGTGGATATTCCTCGTCCAGGAAACTGAGGGTGACTGTCCTTCGCTGCACACTGTTCAGTTCGTCCTCGCTTAGTATTCCTTTTAGTCATAAGGAAGTCATATAAGACAAAAGCTACTGTGTAGGTGAAGTCATATAAAACATGAACTGTTATGTAGGTGAAGTCATATACATAAGACATGAACTGTTATGTAGGTGAAGTCATATAAGACATGAACTGTTATGTAGGTGAAGTCATATAAGACATGAACTGTTATGTAGGAAAAGTCATATAAAACATGAACTGTTATGTAGGAGAAGTCATATACGGCATGAACTGTTATGTAGGTGAAGTCATATAAGACATAAACTGTTATGTAGGTGAAGTCATATACGGCATGAACTGTTATGTAGGTGAAGTCATATAAGGCATGAACTGTTATGTAGGTGAAGTCATATACGGCATGAACTGTTATGTAGGTGAAGTCATATACGGCATGAACTGTTATGTAGGTGAAGTCATATAAGGCATGAACTGTTATGTAGGTGAAGTCATATAAAACATGAACTGTTATGTAGGTGAAGTCATATACGGGATGAACTGTTATGTAGGTGAAGTCATATAAGGCATGAACTGTTATGTAGGTGAAGTCATATACGGCATGAACTGTTGTGTAGGTGAAGTCATATACGGCATGAACTGTTATGTAGGTGAAGTCATATACGGCATGAACTGTTATGTAGGTGAAGTCATATACGGCATGAACTGTTATGTAGGTGAAGTCATATAAGGCATGAACTGTTATGTAGGTGAAGTCATATACGGCATGAACTGTTGTGTAGGTGAAGTCATATACGGCATGAACTGTTATGTAGGTGAAGTCATATAAGGCAGGAACTGCATTTTACCTGTATGGAACATGTGGAGCATGTTCTACTAAAGCTGTGATGACACGGCCCAATGTCAAGAGTGACTGGTTAATGTTGCCTGTAACAAAGAAAGGACAGCATACATGTGCAACATAAACAGCATATAGTAGATATCAAGGTAGAACAATTAGCTGGTCTGTACAGATACGATACAGATAGTACTGGCTTCACATATGAGTGGTCCTGGGTTCATTCCCCAGTTGAGGCGGAAATGTTTTTCAGATCGCAACGGCTCCCGGGTCGACCCAGCCTTAAATGGGTACCGGATTAATCCGGGAAGTAAAGACTGCGAGGCAGAGGAGATGGCTACTGCCATCATTTGCAGAGCCTCTGAAATGTGAGATGCTAACATCTCGCACCCCTATGGCATTAATAGATGCTATGGATTACTTTACTTTTTTTTACAGATACGATGATACATTGATCCTCGAATACTTTATACTACAAGATAGAACAATTGGCTGGTCTGTACAGATATGATACATTGATCCTCAAATACTTTTTGCCTATTGCAGATTGGAAATTTACTTTCAGTTAGAGATTGATATTTCTCTGACATTCTTTTGATGGAAAAGTTTTCAAATTCTTTTCTTCTGTGTTCATTCTCAAACTGTTGTAAATTACATTATGTAGTTCATTGAAATAATTTCTCAATGGCTAGACAGTAATCTACCTGAGAGAGAGGAAAATTTGCTTTGACTTTAAATCTCAAAGGCATACTAAAGATAACAGGATTCATTCCTTCCAAGCAGACATCTTTTCTAGGCTCCATCACAGTAAGTGGGGTAGAGTAGCCTAAACCATGACATTCACTTTATTTGCCTCTTACAACATGCATGGAAGGTGAGTTAATATTTGTTACCCTTTCGAGCCCAAGTAAAAAACATACAGCATATTTATATACAAGTCTGTACAGAAAGATGGAAACAGGAAGAAAAGCAGCAAACAGAACAAGAAGAGATCATGCGAGAAATGAGATTACAAAAACTGTTGGAAAAACATCTGTGCTCAAGTATATTGAAAAACAGAGATTGAAATGATTCGGCCACCTAATGAGAATGAACCCGTATTGGCCAGCAGCAAGAGCATACAACATGAAAATGGATTGAAGGAGTTACCAACATTGTGACATGGCAAAGTATTACTGCATATCAAGCCACCAAATGTGCAATAGCTCTACCAATCGTAATTCAATCCTGCAACGTCTCACAGCATAAATTGAGAAAAGATCAGATTGATAAATAGACTTAGTGGTTAGAAGGGTTAACAAAATGTTTCCATTTATCTTAGTGATAGGGCTATGATAATAAGGAAAACACTTAGGGGTGACAAGGTTAATAAAATAGAAAACATCTTACCAGCTTCTCTGGCCCTTTTGTCAACTGCTCCAGACCGTCCAATATTTTCAGAACCAGCCAGGTCAACCTACAGTCAGAGTGGAAATTATCAATGATGTCACATATGAAGTACTCATTAGTAGTATATGTCAGACACCCTCTATATTTGAAGGTATATGCCAGACACCCTCTATGTTTGAAGGTATGTGCCAGACACCCTCTATGTTTGAAGGTATGTGCCAGACACCCTCTATGTTTGAAGGTATGTGCCAGACACCCTCTATGTTTGAAGGTATGTGCCAGACACCCTCTATGTTTGAAGGTATGTGCCAGACACCCTCTATGTTTGAAGGTATATGGTTGTGAAATTTGTGTCAACAAAGATTTTCAATGTCTTCTAAAATACTAATTAGCGAATGGGTAGGTCATGGATGTAATATATGCTGACAGGTAGATCATGGAGGTATATGCTGACAGGTAGGATCATGGAGGTAATATATGTTGGCAGGTAGATCATGGAGATAATATATGCTGGCAGGTAGATCATGGATGTAATATATGCTGACAGGTAGGTCATGGAGGTATATGCTGGCAGGTAGACCATGGAGGTAATATATGCTGACAGGTAGGTCATGGATGTAATATATGCTGACAGGTAGATCATGGAGGTAATATATGCTGACAGGTAGGTCATGGACAATCCACCTCAACAATGGAAAGATGGTATCATCATCAAACTCCCCAAGAAAGACGACACCTCAGATTGCAACAACTGGCAGGGTATCACCCTATTATCAGTCATAGGCAAGGTCTTCCTAAGCATCATCTTGGAAAGATTAAAGAATGCTGTTGATAAACTACTCAGAGAAGAACAAGCAGGCTTTAGATCAGCTCGCTCCTGCACAGACAACATATTTTCTCTTCGTATCATCATTGAAGAATCACTCGAATTTAAATCCCCGCTCATAATCAACTTTGTTGACTTTGAAAAAGCATTTGATAGTCTTCATCGGCCTACGTTATGGAATATTCTACAACAATACGGTTTTCCTACTAAAATAATCAATGTTATAAAGGCATTTTACACCAACTCACATTGCTGTGTTCAAACAAACACTGAGAAGTCAGAATGGTTCCAAGTTGTTACGGACGTTAAACAGGGATGCATCATGTCCCCATTACTTTTCTGCATCGCTATTGATTGGGTCATGAGAAAGAGTACTGAAAATGAACTGACAGGAATAAAATGGATTAATAATACCGTTCTTGAAGATCTTGACTATGCAGATGACCTGGCCCTTTTGAGCGCAAACCACACAGATGCTCAATCTAAACTTGACAATCTCAAACACTACTCAAATCAGATAGGGTTGAAAATCAACACATCAAAAACTCATATACTAGATTTTACGAGATCCAACGACAACATAGAAATTCAAAATGTTCCATTATTAAAAGTCAACAATTTTACATATTTAGGCACCAATCTAGCATTGGATGGAGACTCATCAAAAGAAATTTTACACCGTATTGCCCTTGCAGCGGGTGCTTTCAATAAACTACGTAACATCTGGACGTCAAACACGCTAAGAAACACCACAAAACTCAGGTTGTTTAACTCCAACATCATCCCTATTCTATCATATGGATGCGAAAGTTGGAAAGCCACTAAAGCCACAGATAAGAGACTAGACTCCTTTGAAAACAAATGCCTACGTACCATTCTGAATATTAAGTGGAATGACTTTAAATCTAACACTACTATAAGAGAGGAAAGCAAACAAACCTATATATCTTCCTTCATTAGACAAAGGCGTTGGACTTACATCGGCCATGTTTTCAGAATGAACAGCCTAAGAATTCCCCAGCAGTCACTATATTGGGTGCCACCTGGAGTAAGAAGAAGAGGGAGACCTAGAGAAACTCTACGAAGAACCATTAATAGAGAAGGCATGTCAATGAACCTAAACAACAAGCAAAAATTGAAAGACATGGCAACACAAAGACAGAAATGGAAAGCTATGGTTTCTGCCCTATGCGCCGCCTATGGTCCTGGAGGAACATAATATAACAGATCATGGAGGTAATATATGTTGACAGATAGGTCATGGAGCTATATATTTTGATATGTTGTCAAGACATGTAATGGAGATTTTGCTAAGACATGTAGGAGAGAAGTTGTCAATACATATAGGAGAAAAGTTGTCAAGACATGTAATGGAGATTTTGCTAAGACATGTAGGAGAGAAGTTGTCAAGACATGTAATGGAGATTTTGTCAAGACATGTAAGAGATACTAACTACACAAGTAATGTCTCACCAAATAAAGTTTTCCTATTTTCAGAAGCTCTTCCCCTTCCACTGTATTCTCCTTGATGTGGATGGTGACTGAGAAGACCGAGTGAGATCGACTGAAGGTAACAAATACTTAAGTCAGTTTCACAATACTAAGATGTATGCATATGTGTCTATTAATACACATTTTCTGTATTAGTACAGAAATATAATATTTCCTGAATACGGCTGAAGACAAAATTATGCATTTATTTTAATATACAGAATTCAATTTTAGGAGGCTGATTTTCTTCTCTAAAGATTTGTATGAATATAAAGGTCTCAACCAATGAAATCGTTTTTTGGTTACATATGACAAGGGACTACCTGGAAATTCCCTTCTGACTAAAAATACCCTTACTTCCCAGCAATATGCTATTTTAATGGCATTGGGTCAAAGGGCATGAGCCCATGACTGCTGGATCAGCAACTAACCAACAAACTAAAAATACCACTTTTTGGTGTCTATTTTTAGTAACTTCTGAGGAATTCTTGCTTGTGACAAGTCTGTTCTATGGTTATTTTTAGACTTGGAAGGAAACTTTCTTGGGAAACCCTTGGGAAAAAATACAACAATTTCCGAGTCACACAAGTGGATCATATTCTAATTAGATTTGCAAGTGTCCTTGACTTTTATGGCATATCTAGGTCTATGCTAAAAAATCTTTGCTAAAAATCACCATGCTATTCTGTGCATGTTGTTATTTCTATATGATAAAAACAGTGGATATCTGTGAATTGATTTGCTTGAACACTAAAATAATTTGTGGTTATTTTATTTCATTATACTCATTTATGTAGGCCTGCCATATATTTCTAATATTTTGATAAAGTAGTACTCTCTGTGTCTGTAATTGTAGGACTATTTTGTAATAGTAGTCCATAATCACCATATTTCAATAAATACGCTTTCTGCCAAAGACGGATGTGTCGGGCCACTGGTGCAAATAAAACGGCGACACAACGCATTTTCATTCTCTAGACTATATATTGCTGGAAATCTAATAGGACCATGTTCCTGCTACATGGGAGATCCAGCGGGAGTTTGAGAATGAACGATGAAGAAGAAATTCGCCTAATTTCTATTATAATAGAAAAAAAATAATAAAAGCCTAGTTCTGACATATTTGAAAGTATTTTTAAAAAAATATTAGTATTGGTTTCTAAATATATATGTTTATAGTATAATTCATGTCAAAACATGTTTGCGTGCTGCATGTTTTCGTAGGTTGTCACCATGACGACACAGGCACATAACATAGTTAAATAATTAGACAATAGAATTTTTATTTATGTGCGATGAACTTACAAAGATTAGGCCTAATTTATTTACATATATATATATCCATATATATAGTGTGCATGTGAATATGCCTAATGATGAGCTTTTAAAAATTTAACCACTGATCATTAAATGTCATTAGCGATATGAAAACAATGTTCAATGTACTTGCTGTCAGTTTTGCAGATCTTAATTGTCATTGATTGAGTCGATTATTTACTTTTTCTAAGTCAATTTAAGTTTTCAGTTTTGCAGATCTTAATTGTCATTGATTGAGTCGATTATTTACTTTTTCTAAGTCAATTTAAGTTTGGTAAAATGTGTCTTATTTAGGTCCTGCTGCAACATATTTCTTATTTATTTTTATTTTCAAATTTTTTATGTAATAAATACACTAAGCCTATAAAAATGTAATTTTTATTTTCTTACACTTACACATTAAAGTGCTTAGGTCCTAGATACCTTTTTATCGGACTACTTTCATTTGAATACCCTGACATTGTGAAAAATACTATATCTATAGGCCTAGTAATTTAATGTAAGTTGAGATATCATGATCAGGAGGCCATCAAAGATGAGTATCAAGACTACAGTTTAATGTCTGATGACTCTCTTCCTATTGTAACAGATGCTGGTCACACAAGAAGTTTTTCTAGCTATTGGGTTGACATTCTCAAGCAGAAGAATGACACTGGTGACATTTGATTTCCTACTGCCACTTGTGATCCAAAGATTGCTGACACTACCACATAGTAATGCTGACTAGGAAAGATCCTTTTCTATGATGAAAAAGATTCATACAGACTGCAGAAAATTATTAAATTCAGACACTATAACATCATTTTTACACTGTAAAATTAACCTTACTGGCTCCATAGGCGTCTATACTAGCCGACACCATTATATAAATAGGCGCCATGTGTGTATATCTCAACTCTGTAGTGTTTTATCAGTCTACATATAATACATGGTTACTCTGACCAATATCTCAGAGAGCGTATATGTCCTACATACTACATGGTCACCCTTTCATTCTACCTTATTTCTGAGAGCGTACATGTCCTACATGATAACCCTTTCATTTTATCTCATCTCTGAGAGCGTACATGTCCTACATGATAACCCTTTCATTTTATCTCATCTCTGAGAGCGTACATGTCCTACATGATAACCCTTTCATTTTCTCATCTCTGAGAGCGTACATGTCCTACATGATAACCCTTTCATTTTATCTCATCTCTGAGAGCGTACATGTCCTACATGATAACCCTTTCATTCTCTCATCTCTGAGAGCGTACATGTCCTACATGATAACCCTTTCATTCTCTCATCTCTGACAGCGTACATGTCCTACAAACTACATGATCATCCTTTCATTCTCTAGGCTATTATGTTGTTTCATACAGAAATCAAAACGCACATAACTCTAAGGATCTCAGAAAAAGTATACTCTCCAAACGTTGTTTCCCTGTGACGGTTACTAAATTCCTGGTTTCTACACATCTCTTGTATCGCCCGTGTGTTGCCGGGTCCCAAAGGGGAGCAAAGAATAGCAACACTGTTTACCTTCCACGCATGTCGTAAAAGGCGACTAAGGAGGTTATGGGATGGAGTTGGCTGTCCCATCCCATATAGGGTCAGTGACCCAAGCCATGCTAAAGTCAGATGTGTCAGGCCGAAAGGCACAGATATCAAAGCAATGCTGCAAACCATGACACAACGCATTCCGTTCTCCGGACTACATCCTGCAGGAGTTTGAGAACGAACGCAGAAGAACTCTTGTATCTTTGACCTTACCTTGACACTGAATTCATAAGTGTTGCAGCCGTTTGCCTCTTTGCAGTCCCACGCTGCAAAATTCCAAACACTTCATCCTTGTTTCGGACAGCAACCTCTTCCAGCCCTGAGATTTTGACAGAGCCCTGGTACACAAAATAGATGGAAGATATACGTGAGCAAAATAGATGGAAGATGAACAATATATGTGAACAAAATAGAGATATATGTGAATTTTATGTGACATGTAAACAAATGTAAAGATCTATTCCTGGGTGCGCTGCAAGACATTATGCACAAAGGAAAAGACAAAACAAGAACATACTACCTGCTTGATGGTGCAAGATGCAGAAAATAAAACATACACACACATAGGAAACACTTGCACCAAGCATAAATAATGCCTAGCATCTAGCACATGTTAATGTATGAATACCTTCTTTGTGTTGTCTTCATAGATACGTAGCTTCAGGGGATCCATGTTTGATCCCAACAGATCAAAGAGCTCTTCATTGTAGAGTTCTAAAAAAGATACCTTGACAGTGAACTCAACATCTTGCTGAAAATCAGAAATATATAAATGAATTAGTACTAAACACACACACAAGATGGTTATGTATGATTGTTACCAGTGTTGTGTAACTCAGAAATACATACATGAATACTACACACACACACACACACACAAGATGGTTATGTATGATTGTTACCAGTGTTGTGTGACTCAGAAATACATACATGAATACTACACACACACATGCAACCTATGTCATTAACCTGTAGCACAACCCCGGCGAATGGACTCTACAATGGCTTAAAAGGTTCACGAAACTCTCAGCAAGTGTACTCAATCAATCAATCAAGTGCCATGCAGACTGGCGTAAGCGATCATGTTTCTCCACGACTCTGTCTCTTGTGTTGTCAATAAGCTCGGTTGGTGAGTTTCTACCATGCCATGATACAAGCCCATCTAGTAACTTTTCTCTTTGTCGACCTCTATCTCTTCTCCCTTTGATCTTTCCAGTGGTTATTAAGTGTTCAAGCTGTGTTCTTCTCAGCACATGCCCTAGAAACCTGTGCTGAGTGTACTCACCCGTTGCTTTAAATAGATTTAGCAACGGGAACAACATGTTTAGTGTTCACATGACGGGTATCAGCAAATCCTAGCTATCTATTTTTACTTTCTTTTCATTAGCGTTCATTCTCAAACTCTTGCTGGATTTCTCTTGTAACAGGACCATGATCGATTCTAGATTTCCAGTAGGATGTAGTCCAGAGAATGGAAATGCGTTGTGTCGCCATTTTATTTGCGCCAATGGCCCGACACATCCATCTTCGGCGGAAGCTATCTATTTGATTAGACTTCCTTTTCCGCCATTGTGTTAGTTGCGACCGATCAGCAGAAGACCTGTTGGCTAAAAATGTGACTGTGCAAAGGCATCTTTTTGTAAACAATGTCTACTATCAAGAACTGATGGGTGTTTTCCCTGTATTGATTAATCTTGGTTTGTTATGGTATCTTTAAGAGAGAATCTTTAATTTCTTCCAATATATATTTAAATATCCAAGTTATTCTATTTTTATATAAAGATCTGAATATTTACATCCACATGTGATATTCCAAAAAGCATATTTTTGTATGTCGATAAGGCTGGTCGCTACATGTATTGCATATGTATTTGATGTGGAACGTATCAAAATTATTTCTTAGAGCATTTTGGAACATTTTCAAAAGCATGACTAGCTGTCAAACGCAGAGGAGGCCTAGATTCCATTATTTCAAATAAAGTAGCAAAATTTAATACACAATAAGATGTTTTATAAGTCCTGATAGTAATGTATAAAAAAGTTGATGTGAGCGGCTTATGGCATAGTGGTTCTCTAAAATGTAGATATTAGCGGCTAGGTGGATGACAAGAGTTTGAAGATTTACAGCGTAGCTGATGTTGCTGTCAGAGGCCAAACATTTTGTCTTGGTAGTAGTAAATATATATAAAATATATATCTTCCTATTTATATCCTTGGATATATATATATATCTCAGATATTATAAACACACTGAATATTCCAGAGTGTTGGTTACTAAACACAATAACAAAAAGAAAACTACGCCTGTTTGGTCATATAAAGAGACATAACTGTTTAGAAAGACAAATAATGGAGGGAAGAGTACCTGGGAAGAGGAGAAGGGGCAGACCAAGAAGACGATGGACTGACAACATTAAAGATAATATGAATACATCGCTAGAAAATGCAAGCCACATCGCCCAAGACAGAGAGAGGTTCAGAGAGTTCATTGGGAAGACAACGTTCTGGAAGGAATACATCACATGACACACATATATATATACATACATACATATACACACACACACATACAAGGATATGTACATTTAGACCCAGATGTTAAAATGTAAATAGTATAAAATTTTATGAGAATTGCATATTTTGTATGTATTTGCTGATGTTAAGACATGGTGACATTTATACATAATTATGTATATATCAATATTTGTGTGTATTTCGAAATGGTTCAGGATGTATGTTGATGTGTATTATTTCAAAATAAATGGATTATGAATCAGCTTTCTGGAATACAAGCTTGGGTAATAACGCATTTTTATTGCTTTAAACAAAAATTTCTCAAATAAATTTTCCATAACACAATATTGTATGTAAGCAAACTAACTCAAATGATTATTATTACCTATCTATTTCTGAACAATTTGTTGTCAGAATTGTGAAGGAGAAAATGGAATGATCTTTCTACACAAGGAATAGTTTGCCAGATGCAAAGTATGAGGAAAGATTCATATTGGATGACCCAAGCAAAATATCAGCTGTCTTATGACATATACCCCCCTCTGAGTAGAAAGCTCTTTCAATAGGCATTGTACTAAGCTGAAAGCTGAAGCCTCCTGGGTATGAAAGCAAGCTCAGAAAAATCACCCCACTTCCCATATTCATAAGAACTAATCACTCGTTGTGTTTTCAAAACATCCACCAAAAATATATATCTTTCCATAGAACCCTACCTGTGACTTAGTCACAGATATATATCTTTCCATAGAGTGCTGTCTGCGACTATTAGTCACAAATGTATATCTTTCCACAGAGTGCTGTCTGCGACTATTAGTCACAAATGTATATCTTTCCACAGAGTGCTGTCTGCGACTATTAGTCACAAATGTATATCTTTCCACAGAGTGCTGTCTGCGACTATTAGTCACAAATGTATATCTTTCCACAGAGTGCTGTCTGCGACTATTAGTCACAAATGTATATCTTTCCACAGAGTGCTGTCTGCGACTATTAGTCACAAATGTATATCTTTCCACAGAGTGCTGTCTGCGACTATTAGTCACAAATGTATATCTTTCCACAGAGTGCTGTCTGCGACTATTAGTCACAAATGTATATCTTTCCACAGAGTGCTGTCTGCGACTATTAGTCACAAATGTATATCTTTCCACAGAGTGCTGTCTGCGACTATTAGTCACAAATGTATATCTTTCCACAGAGCCAGGCCAGTGACTATTGCCGACATATATCTTTCCATAGAACAATGCAGGTGATTGTTAGTTGTCCATTGTTGTGACCTATATGGGTACATGAAACACACATGATCGTTAATGTAAGGTGACTAGAAATGTGCGAGACTGGGACTAGGACTGCATCACTTCCATCCTGTTAACCTAGTTTCCCAGTAAACTGTTTCAGTGCTACCATTTTAGAGTTTTTTGTCTGTGGAAATAATGTTCATAATTTTATCATCAAAACACCAAATACAAATTTTACTTGGTAATCTAACACCAAACTGGTACTAACCCAAAATAAGGGTCTACCTTTTTTTTAAAACAGAAAACGATATAAAATGTAGGTAATTCCCCCCCCCCCCCATTACTTTTCTTGTCTATATTTATTTTGGGAGGGTTAAGTGGGCTGGGGGGGGGGGGGGGGGGGGGGTCCCAGTGGATTTAATGCAGATTGGGGGAGGTGACACCTCTCAGTGAGTAGCGCAAAAAACAGTTGAATGTGGCCCTATTCCTCGCGAATGAAACAGAAATTGTACCTCTACAAAATGTACGATTAATGTAGCCATTTTGTCTCTAGGACTAAACAGGCAGTAGATGGCATCACTAAGTACATAAAATTGCGGATCAGCGCAGATTTTATAAAACGTTTGAAGGTAGACCCTTATTTTGAGAAAGCACACCAAATCTGAATATAATCACCTGTTTTTCAAGATCTTCAAAGATTTGATGCACAGCTCGTGGTATAATCCCAGTCTGTGGGTCTTCCTCCCATGACAAATTAGTGTCTGCACTCTTCTCACCTTCCATGGTGAATGTTTTCCCTGTTCCTGTCTGGCCATACCTGCAGGAATATAGTAATGTTTGTTTCAAACCAATTCAGCTCTTTTTTCCTATATACAGCAGGGACTCTTTCATACTCGCAAGACTCATCTTTCATACTCGCAAGACTCATCTTTCAGTTACCAGTAGACTGCAGATTATCATGAATGTATCGTAGGTGCTTTGATCTCCCACAGGAGTATATCTGCAATTACATGATGCTGACAGTTCCAGTTTTTTGTTGGTTGCCAAACATTATTTTAGTTCATATGAAACTGATCTGAGCACCTATAGACGTGTCATTTCTGGTGATGCTACAACTAAAATTCAGTTGCTTCATTCTGGACATGGAAAATATTGTGGAGTTTCTCATGAGGAGTCTTTCTAAGTTTTCCCTACACTGAGATGTGAAGATCCAAGGACTATGCACATGAACTATCTTGTACATGAACTAGATAGTGAGCAGAACAAAGGTGTTTCTGTCACCTTTGACATGCATGACAGGTTGTACTGTTGCGTTGCTATTCTTTGCTCCTCATAAGTCCCCCAGCAACATGCTGATGATGTGCTAACTGTGAAATGTGGTAACTCTGTGATGTGCTGTGTATTGTGGTACTTGGTTGTGGAATGGATAAGTCCTCGTAGATTACCAGACTTTCTTCCATGTAGTCTTCTTCTGCATTCGTTCTCAAACTCCTGCAGATTATCAGGATGTAGTTCAGAGAACGAAATGTGTTGTGTCATGGTTTACAGCATTGCTGCGATATCTGCGCCTTTTGGCCAGACACATCCGACTTCAGTATGGATTTGGGTCACTGACCCTATATGGGATGGGACAGCCAACTCCATCTCATAACCTCCTTAGTCGCCTTTTATGACATGTGTGGAAGGTAAACAGTGTTGCTATTCTTTGCCCCCTTTCGGGCCCCGCAACACACTGGCGCTTCCATGTAGTAAGAGCACACATTAGAGAAAGTAAGAAGTTGTACCCTATTGTTGTTGAATCTTCTTCTTCAGCGTTCATTCTCAAACTCCTGTTGGATCTCTCTCGTAGCAGGACAATGGTCCTATTAGATTTCCAGCAGGATATAGTCCAGAGAATGGAAATGCGTTGTATCGCAGTTTTATTTGCGCCAATGGCTCGACACATCCGTCTTCGGCAGAACAGATATACTGATGCACATCACACAACAGATATACTGATGGACATCACACAACAGATACACTGATGCACATCACAGATATACTGATGCACATCACAGATACACTGATGCACATCACACAAAAGATATACTGATGCACATCACAACAGATACACGGATGCACATCAAGGAGCAGAAATACTGATGCACATCACACAAAAGATATACTGATGCACATCACAACAGATACACTGATGCACATCACAGAGCATACTGATGCACATCACACAAAAGATATACTGATGCACATCACACAAAAGATATACTGATGCACATCACAGAGCAGATATACTGATGCACATCACAGATATACTGATGCACATCACACAAAAGATATACTGATGTACATCACAGATATACTGATGCACATCACAACAGATACACTGATGCACATCACAGAGCAGATATACTGATGCACATCACACAAAAGATATACTGATGTACATCACAGATATACTGATGCACATCACACAAAAGATATACTGATGTACATCACAGATATACTGATGCACATCACACAAAAGATATACTGATGTACATCACAGATATACTGATGCACATCACACAAAAGATATACTGATGTACATCACAGATATACTGATGCACATCACAACAGATATACTTATGCACATCACATATATACTGATTCACATCACAGAACAGATATCTTCAGTGCTCATTCTCAAACTTCCACTGGATCTCCCTTGTAGCAGGACCATTGTCCGACTAGATTTCCATCAGGATGTAGTCCAGAGAATTGAAATGGGTTGTGTTGCTTTTATTTGCAACAATGGCCTGACACATCCGTCTTCGATGGAGAAACAGATATACTGAGGAACATCACAAAACAGGTATACTGAGGAACATCAGAGAACAGGTATACTGAGGAACATCACATAATAAATATACTGATGCACATCATAGAAAAGATACACTGATGTACATCATAGAACAGATACTCTTATTTACATAATAGAAGATATACCGATGTACATTATAAAACAGATACACTGATGAACAATGTCATAGAACAAGCATACTGATGTATATCATAGAAGAGATATACATCATCGATGTACATTTTTTGATACATCTAAATAACCCATTGGTGTTTTTTTTAGCTCTGTCAGTATCCAATTTTATGTTTTCTGGGGGGTGCCTAAACATTCCTAATTGAGCAGTTGGTGTCCCAGTTTGTTTTCTGGGGTTGCCTAAATATTCCACTTGTAAACATCAAGTTTAAAAATAGTAGGACAATTATCCTACTAGATTTCCAGTAGGAAGTAGTTCAGAAATCTCTTATAGCAGGACAATGGTTCTACAATATTTTTATTTGCGCCAATGTCCGGTCAAATCCAATTTTGGAGAGTCCAACTGTTGATTATGTATGTTTACACAAAGTTGCATCTTAACCGACTTTTTCCTTGCTTATATACATTGCCCACATGGCATACAGTTTTACTGCATCCCACACTCATTCAATAAATGCAAACCAAGATTTCATATTAAATTAAATACTGTTAATAATGACATACGCAAATAGGGTGCAGTTGTAGCCAGCAAGAACTTCCTCCACAACAGGCATGACCACAGACTTGTAGATATCGATCTGCTGAGAGTCCGGTGGAAACACATGGTCAAAGGTGTACGTCTTGATATATGGGTGGATGCCTGCTCTTTCCTTGATTGTTACTTCTCGCTTTCCCCTGTCACAATTAAGTACAGAGCAGCTCCCTTGTTTCTTTTCAATGCTGTTAATGGGTCTGTGGATAATCAATGATGTTATGTGGTCAGTTTCAAAGACCTGGGCAGATAATAACCTGTCAATAAACTAGCCGATGTATTACCTAGTAAATACACAAGATTTGATCTTTCAACACTACAGAAAAAAAAAGTTATGGGTGCTATTACATTGTAAAAAAAATGCTAATGTTATAAACTTGATCATATTAATGTGATAAACTTGTACATACTAATGTGATAAATTTGACCATATTAATGTGATAAACTTCTAATGTTGACGTGATTATTTTCTTAGTTCTTCATTCCTGATTTTTTCTCTCAAGCTAACTCCAATCATACGTCTTACACATTTAATTTCAGATAAAACCATGAACATATTATGTGATATATTTGTACACACTATTGTGATACACTTTTACATATTATGTGATAAACATGTACACATTAATGTGATACGCTTAAACATACTAATTCAATAAACTTGTACATATTAATGTGATAAACTTGAATATATTAATGTGATAAACTTGTAAACACTTGGGACGTCAATTAGCTGCAGCTTTCCTCCAAAAATGACCTCATTCACAAAGCTAGTTCTTTATAATCAGTTTTTTTTTAAAGAAAATAATGGTTAAAGAACTTAATAAATCTAGATGCAAACATGACAAACGATGACATCACTAAATGTAAACCCTGGTCGCAAGAAATTTATAGCTGAAGCAAAATTTGCCATATACGGTAATCCTGGATGTTCTAGTACTTATATAATATAGCCTATTAGCATTAACTATTCGGCACAGCATCGTAATATACAGAGAATGCAGAGAATGGTGTCCCACGGCTGTGGAGCAAGAGGTGCAGGCTTTGGTCAGTAAGAATGCCAAAGAGGGGAATGTGATTACCGTATATAATATACACTGATGGATCTGTGATTGGACATGCTCGCAGTGCTTGGGCCTTCTTCCAACTCAGTGGACAGGTAAAACAATAAGAGAGGAAAGTGGGGCATTTGCTGTGACTACGAGTAGAATGACCATGAAGATTATGACGGTGACCAGGGCATTTGTGTGGGTAGGCACACATTTTTGCATATTGAGTGACTCATGAGTATGATTAGGAAGGTACAAGTGAATCTCGTTAGTGAACAGTGGATTGAGGCCATGAGAAAGGCATGTTTGAAAGTAGCTACTTTTATTTTCATGCCGGGACATGTGGGTGTTTGAGGCAATGAAAGAGATCAATAGGCGTCATGCGCGATTGTGGCACAGGGCAATGGATCAAGCTGACGTTTTGAACTCCACAAGAGATATAGCATGGGAGAGTGAGACTAGTGAAAGATGATTCCTTTTCAATGTCCAGGATTAGAGAAAAAGGTTTGAAATGAGGTGTTGCTAAAAGTGAACATTTTGGAAGACACAGCAGAAGATGGTCAACCAGCAGAGGACCGGTACTGTCAGCAGAAGTGTAATGGCGGATACACTCAGGGAGAGATCGGAGCAACTATGGACGTGTCCAGGTTGCAGTGATGATGACTAACTATCATAATATAATAAATGAATAATCACTATCATAATTATATATGATCATTAGGCTAGCCGCTATGGTTTCAAACAGGCGCTACATTCAACACTGCCAACAAAACAACCTGGATTAGACTTGCTGTATTTAGTTAAAACTTCAATTGTAGGAATGTAAGTCCTATAACTTAAGGGAACAAACTAGGGCAGAGGCCTATAACTTGTAGGCTGATATGCATAGAATCTAGATTATTTCATGATGATTATTTCGTGTAAGATAGTTCGTTTCGTGTCGCAGGTGGCACATAGGGCAAAGGTTTTGATTCTCCATGTGTTGGCGGCCCACTGCCTGCAGTTTTAGTTCTTGTATGGTCTTGCAGCCTGTTATTTCCCCTTCTTTAAGTATGGTGTTCTTTAGACCTTCCTCGTTTTCTTTTACTCTCAGGTGTCCACATTGGTCTTGTTTGTTTATTCTGTTTTCATCTAGTTTTAAAATATGCCCTCCACCGAAGACGGATGTGTCAGGTCATTGATGCAAATAAAACAGTGACACAACGTATTTCCATTCTCTGGACTACACCTTCTGGAAATCTAATTGGACCATGGTCCTGCTACAAAAGACATTCAGTGAGAGTTTGAGAATGAATGATAAAGAAGAATGAAGAAAAAGAAAACATGACCAAGTATTTCCATCTGCGTTTTCTTATGATGTTTGAAACATATTCTTGTGTTTTGTAGTTTTTACTTTATTTCTTAAATCACTATTTGTTATGAAATCGCTCCATTTTATCATGTTCGTCAGTTTCCGGAGACAATATTTATTCTTGAAGCTGTTGTTTAGTTTTTGGTCTGATTTCCAGCTTTCACTTCCATATGACACTTAGAGACAATACAGGAGTTGAATAGCCCCCTGCCTTTCTTCCTAGATCTTTTGTTGATTTCCAGATATTAGTTTAGTTAGTGACGTGAATGTGTTACTGTTAGCTGCACCTGCTGATACTATTGCGTGTACTGTTTCCAGTGTTTTTGGGTATTCCGTGTGTGTTACTCAGTTACTACTGGCACTGTTGACTGTTGTTAGTAATGTTGTTAGTGACTGAACTGCTGTATTTATTTCTTGCGTCTCCGTCAACAAACATTCTGCTGCCCAAGTAATTAAAGTTGAAGACTTTTTCCAGTATTTGGTTGTTTACTGAGATATTTTATTTGTTTAACTGGATATTGTCATTGATAAGTTCCATGATTTATTTTATTATGATTTTTTGGGTGTGTAGTAGTGACTCGTGAGTGCAGTAGACTGAGTAGTTGATCTGGAGGCCAACTGTAAAACAATTTCGAACGAGAAGTTTGTACGATGTGACTTACCGACATCGCACAGCAACTTGAATATTCTGATTTTTTTCCTTTATTTCTGCTTTCTGTTGCTTTGTCGACATGATCAATTATTTATAGGATTAACACAATAATTCATAAACAATTTATTAGATACAAGGTTCATAAGTATTGTTGAAGCAAGTTCAAATTAAACCTCGCTTTCGTTTCATCCAATCATTTTCTAGCAAAATTGTTACCACTCACTATTATAAAATATTTCATTTCTGAAAATGAGAAACCCCAGCTCTTATAAATTACGCCTATAGTTAATTCAGACTTTAGCCAAAGACGGTTGTGTCAGTCCATTTGCGCAAATAAATCGGCGTTCTTCATTCTCTGAATTACATCCTGCTTTAAGTCTAAGCAAATTCTTGAGGCTAACGAAAACTATTTCGTTCTAGCAGTACCGAATCGCCTTGCAACTCAAGCAACGGATTTTTCTAGTTAGTCGTTGGATCATCGTCACTGCACTCCATACAAGTCCATAGGTGCTCATATCTCTCCTTGAGTTACACGTTTCTCCACCATTACATGTTCACCCCGTACACCGTTGATTGACCATTATTCTTCCTCCCCCTCGAAACCTCTCCTTTCTAGCGACACCACATTTCAAACCAAGCTTCCTTATTCTAGTCATGGAGCAAGTCATCATCATTTATACAGTCATATATACAGTGCATTTTCCTGTAGGGAGCTCAAAATGTCTGCCTGATCCATCCATCGCTCCACCAAAATGTCATGGGTTTGTCTGTACTTGACTAACCACATCTCTAAATAAATATGCGATTTTATCAAGATAATCAAACTTTATACTCAAGTCACTGAGAACGGACCAATCGAGACAAGGACTATTACAACAACGAACACCCCGCACAAATATTGAAGTATCCTCAGCAACACAAACATGGAACATCTGTATTCCCAACCATGGGCCAATAGGCCTACTTGTAAGCATAAATAACATAGAAACTGGACTATGGTGCTTCAAAGAATAGCTTATACAAGTAAATTCAAGTAGGAAGCATTAATATAGGCCCCCCTAAATGAAAATTCTTGAGGCTAACGGGAATTGAACCAGGTCTGTTCTAGCGGCACCGAATCGCATTTCAACTCAAGTAGACGGATTATTCTGTACTTGACTCACCACATACCCCTACCAAGATGCGATTTTGTCAAGACATTCAAACTATGTACTCACGTCACTGAGGACGGACCAATCGAGAAATGACTATTATAACAACGAACATCCCGTACAAGTATTGAAGTATCCTCAGCACCACAAACAGGACATTCATATTCGTAGCCAAGGGACAATAGGCCAACTACTAACTATTAAAATAATGTAACAACTGAATTACAATAAACGCACTAGCAAGGACTGTTTCCATGCTATGGTTCAAAGGGATCTTTTTCAAGAAACTAAAACACACAACAATAACAAACATTTATGTACAGAGATATTTAAGCCATGATGTCCCTGTACATAGAAAAAAAGTAAATAGATATTAGGAGAGACGCGTTCAATTGTGTTTATTGCCGTGCGCAAAATCCAACATATTATTAATAGGTACAATTAGCTACATTCCTAATACTGTCAAATATCCCCCCCCTTTTTACCTATTCTAACCCCCCCCCCCCCCCCAATTCTCTACTTCTCTACGTTGATTATTGGTAGCCCCCTCTCTGTATTTGTCCTCGTATGACCTTCCACACAAGCACACTTTTTAGAGTGTTTGTTTTATGTTTTTATTTATCATCTTTGCAATTATTATTCACCTGATCTGATTTTAGTTCTACACTAAGTCTATTCTACACAAGAACATACTCTCTGTAATTTCACTCCAAGTCTTGAAAAATCACATTCTCTGTAATTTCCCTCAAGTCTTGAAAATCATACTCTTTGTAATTTCCCTCAAGTCTTGAAAATCATACTCTCTGTAAATTCACCCCATGTCTTGAAAATATTACTCTCTGTAATTATCAAGTCTTAATAAAATCATTCTGTAATTTCTCTCCAAGTCTTGAAAAATCATAATCTTTGTAATTTCACTCCAGTCTATTTTAGCACAGGAGGCTTCGGCGTCTCAACTAACCGTGCATTCTCAAAATACTGTTCAAAACTTCATCGTTGACTGTCTGCCTTAAAACTCTGTGAAGACTGATCCTCCAGTCCGAACTCCGAACTGAGACTCGTTTCTGGACTACTGTCTAGTCCAAACTTCCAGCTGGCACTCCTCTGGACTAACCTTCCAGTCCGAACGTCGAACTCTAGCTGCTTGATTTGTTTGTTTGTTAACTGGGGATTAAATCCTCTTGGCCGAGGTTCGACCCTTTTAACCTAAGACAGAAGTATATTTTGGTTATATCCGGCCGTGTTAGCTTTTATCTAAGTGTGACCTAATGGTCTGGGAATTTCGAAAGCCGTGCTTGCTATTGCTAAAATTATCTATAGTGCTAGGTGGTGTTGATGTTGATTTTTGGCCGTGTTGCCTTTTATCTATGTGTGACCCTATGGTCTGGGGAAATTTAAAAACTGTCCGCGCTATTATTGCCAAAGAATTTTATGTTGCTAGGTGGGGTATTATGCTGTTTATTACCGGTCGCATTGCCTTTTGCCTATGTGTGACCCTAAGGTCTGGGGAAGATCGAAAACCATGATGTGTGCAATTATTGTCAAAGATTGTCCATAGTGTCAGTCGTATCCTGTCGTGAGTGTTCCTGTTTTATTTGTTGAAAAGCTGCGGAGAGAGACCTTTAGAAAAAAGTGTTGGGGAGTCCTGAAAAGGTCTTGTTATCACTAAGGGAACTTTGAGATTGGCTTTTACCGTCATGACGACTATCACTTACTTTATATGTCTTTGAATTAGTTTTCTGCCGAAGACGGATGTGTCGGGCCATTGGCGCAAAAAGGTAACACAACGCATTTCCATTCTCTGGACTACATCCAGCTGGAAATCTAGTAGGACCATGGTCCTGCTAGATCCAGCGGGAGTTTGAGAATGAAAGCTGAAGAAGAAGAATTGGGTTGATTGTTTAAAAGTTTTAAATTAGGGCTTTAGTTCTGGTTATAAATTGTTTAATTAGTTTTAGTCTATCACTTGGCTCATCATGTCGAAGAACTTTTTCTAGTTTATAAGGGATTTTATTATTTAGGTAGTAATCTTTTAGGTCTTTCCTACGATAGTTGTATTTATGACAATCGATTAAGAAATGATCAATTGTATTTTCCTCTTCACATATTGGTTAGAGTTATGTTATGTTCCTCCAGGGCCACAGGCGGCGCATAGGGCAGAAACCATAGCTTTCCATTTCTGTCTTTGTGTTGCCAGGTCTTTCAATTATTGCGTGTTGTTTAGGTTCATTGCCTTCTCTATTAATGGTTCTTCGTAGAGTTTCTCTAGGTCTCCCTCTTCTTCTTACTCCAGGTGGCACCCAATATAGTGACTGCTGGGGAATTCTTAAGCTGTTCATTCTGAGAACATGGCCGATGTAAGTCCAACGCCTTTGTCTAAAGAACGAAGATATATAGTGTTTGTTTGCTTTCCTCTCTTATAGTAGTGTTAGGTTTAAAGTCACTACACTTAACATTCAGAATGGTACGTAGGCATTTGTTTTCAATGGAGTCTAGTCTCTTATCTGTGGCTTTTGTGGCTTTGTGGTTAGAGTATATAATGTAATGATTTTCCCAGTCTAAGTCGTAGTAGTGTCCTATTGGCATGTATTTTCAGCTCTTTCTTGATTTGAGTGGTCCTAGTGGGTCCCTTTAGCAGAGCATGTGCATGTCTCCCTTTTGCACTGTTGTCCCATTTTACTCTCCATCCCTTTGTTATGCTTTAATAAAAAAAACTCTCTCTCTTATATTCCACAATTTCCATTCCTCTCAAACATGATGTATTTCATTTTTAATCATTCATACAAAATCTTCCATTCGACAAGCTATCCATTTACCTGGACATTCACCCGTCCAAATGCTATTTAGTTCACTACTCGGCATCATAGGCCTACACTGTCTGGTCCGTCGCTTATCTCGCCAATCAATCGTTTACCAGTAGTTTGATTACTTCTGACCCGGTACTTATTTGACTTCTTAGACATTCCAGGTATTTCGTTTCCCCTGTTTCATTTCATTCATGCACTCTTTCTATCACTCTCTACTATCACAATCTCACTCCCTCCAAACATTTGAGCGTCCAATATTCTCTGTCCATTAATTCAGCATAACAGTTCCATAAACTATTTACTTCAGTCGACAACAATGAACTGTCCTCTCTAGGGTAACCTGCCCATACAATATTCTCGAATATATGGTTCCGATTTCTGCGAGATAACAAGAATCGCTATAAACAGTCAGACCAAGTAGCTACCAATATTCTTGCATAATAGCTGGGATGATTTCTTGCTATCCTCGTGGTAACATCTAGACCAATGGTCCTACAAGATTTCCAGCAGGATGTAGTCCAGAGAATGTAAATTTGCGACAATGGTCAGATACATCCGTCTTCGGCGGTTCAGCGCGGAGTCCCAGGGTAATTTATCTGTGCTGAATCAACGTTTCCCATGTATTTTATTGGCTGGCGAATCAAAGTATATACAAAATGGCCTTTGATCAGAGGCACCAGCCAAGGTAGCTGACGCTGTGTGGATCAACGGAAAGGATTAATTAGGAGAAGGGCTTACATCTCGTAGAACGTTTTGTGAAGGTATAGTATGGTGATGGTCACTTACAGCATTGATGAGTTAGTTGTCTGAAACGTGGATTAAAGAATGTAGAATTCAGATTCTAGATAATACAATTCAGAAGCTCGCAGAAGATTTGGGGGAAGAAAGAATGCTTGAAAGGCAAATATCGAACTTTTTCAAGCTACCTTTCATAGACCTATATCAACATTTTAATGTCTAGAATTGTGGTAGTGTGATATATCGGAATGGGGGGGGGGGAATAAAGAGGTACAGGCAGTGCCGTCTTAACCCATAGGCCCATTGGGCATTTGCCCGGGGGCCCACGAGCATAGGGGGCCCCATGCGAATATTTTGTATGGTTATGGAAAACCCGTATAAAATTTAGTATTATTTTATAAAATTCTCATAATTTTGTGTTTATATGCGAACGGGCCCTTTAAGTTTATCAATCACTTCCAACCTTGAACCTGAACCAATGTTCAGGAATGTCATTTACCACATTCTGTAGATTGAGGTTCAATCCCTATAATTATTTTCCCTTCAAAGAAAAGCTTTATCGCAAGTTAAGGAAATTTTGGGCCCGGAATAGCAATGCCTGTGGCTGACGGGTAAATAAAACCTGTTTTTCCTGTAAAGATACCATCTGCACAGCATTTATACTTCTGGAATCTCATTTGGGTGTTTTCATTGTGAGTTGCTGATCCTAATTCCCAAAGTCTGGACATTGGTAATTTAAACCAGCCACTGAGTAATAAATATGTCAGGTCTGAAACGCCTCCTATAGAGAACTGTGGGAACAAGAAAATAATTGTCCTCATTCCAAAAATAATTATTTTCTCCCAACTGAAGAGTCCCTTTATGGATTAAACTGATCCACCTAGAAAGACGTCTCATTCAAACAAAACTTGCGTCCACGTACGTCGACTATGTGAGTAAATGCGATTTTCTATATTATATATGTGTGTCTACTAAAAAATGTGACCCAGTACTCTTTTATTTATCATCATAAAGTGCCGTCTCCGCAACGTAGGTTGGCTGCAACAGATCTCCAACATCCCGTCACTTGTTTCGGTGGTACACTCTGCTAGACTGTAACCTGTCCTTCTTTCGATGTTACTCTCCTACTTGTATCTCTGTCTACCTCTTGCTCGCTTCCCTTTTACTTGACCCTCAAGTAAGATCTTCAATAAAGTGTCATGTCTTTTAATGTATCCAAAATATTGTATTTGTCTGATCTTTATTTCTCTTAGTAATCCTTTCTTCATATTAAGTGTTTTTAGCACCTCTTTATTTGTTTTCTTCTCTTTCCATGATGTTCTCCTTATTCTCCTATATACTCACATCTTAATTCTGCCTTATAATTGTTTATTTACTGTCCATGTTTCTGATCTATACATTAATATAGAATAGATGTAGCATTTTATAATTCCCATTTTTAACTTGTTTGTAATTTGTTTAGATGTTACTTTTTTCCTCATGTCATTGAAGGTCCTTTTGACCATTCCTATTCTCCTTTTAACTTCTGTTTCACATCTGCCATCATTTGTGACTATGTGTCCAAGATATTGATAATGTTTCACGTGTTGTAGTTTCTCTCCATGTATGTTTATGTTTAGCTCTTGTTCTTTTGTGTCCTTGCTGATTATCATGGTTTTTGTTTTTTGGATATTTACGAGTATATCAAGTTCATATTGATTACTTGATTTATTGACTTGATTTATTATTCTTTGTAGTTCATGTTCACTTTCTGCTAAAAGAACAGTGCCATCTGCATATCTCAGGTTGTTTATTATTTTCCCATTGATCTTGAGTCCTGGTATTTCTTCTATATTTTTTAAGATATTCTCTGTGTAGATATTAAATAGGCTTGGTGATAAAATGCATCTTTGTCATACCCCTCTTCTTATTTCTATGTATGGTGAGTAGCTGTTTTCACACCTTATTTGGTGCAGTCTGTTCCCAGTATATATTTCTAATTAGTCTGATGTCTTTTCCATCTATGCGTATTTCTTGAAGACATTTTAATAATTTTTCATGGACTCTGTCAAAGGTCTGGTTGTAGTCTATGAAGCAAATGTAGACTGTAGATGCTTTTTTTGGACTTCTATATATTTATCTATCGCTAGTCGGTACTAAGTATAGCTTCTCTGATTCCTTTGTTTTTCCTAAAACCGAATTATTCTTCACCGACCTCCATGTCTATCTTGTTTTTAATCATTTCATGTATTATCTTGAGCAGTATTTTAGTTAAATGATACATTGGATGTATTGTTCTATATTCAGTACAGTTGACAGCTTTAGGCTTCTTAGGTAAAGTTATGAATATTGATGATGCTAGGTCTTTAGGTATATGGCCTGTTTCATATATGTCATTGCAAAGTCTGTGATAATATCCACACCAAATTCATTTAGATTTTTTTAATTATGTCTGCTGTTACGTTGTTGGAACCTGCAGCCTTTCCGCATTTTAATGATTTTATTGTATTTTCATGGACACTAACAAATTAAAAGAGAGAAAGCTTGCTACTTATAGATTGAGATGCACAAGAAAAGCTGGAAACCGAACAAGAAGAGACCATGCGAGGAAAGAAATTACAAATACTGTTACCCAAGACTTAGCCAAAATGCAGAATGGTGGCAGCTGGAGGACCTTTTTAAAAAATGCTCCTCCTTGTTGGTCATGACCCTCGATATTCTTTATGGTTTTTATTGTCATACGCCTTATTGAAACATGCTGGAGTGCAAGGTACGAAGCCATAGCGATCATGAAAATCTTCCAGAGGTTTGCCATTTCGTGGCGAAAATCAGATTATTGGATCAGCAAATAATGGTAACTATTTAGGTATACTATAGCTACTGAGTGAATTTGATCCTTTCCTGGAGGAACATCTCAAAATATATGGAAATCCTGGAAGAGGAAATACGTCATATTTATCTGCCAATATTTGTGAGGAATTTATTGATTTAATGGGACAACAGGTTCTTGGTACTATTCTTGAAGAAGTAAAAGAGTCAAAGTATTATTCAATGAGTGTAGATTCTACTCCAGACATCTCACACATAGATCAATTGACATTTACTGCACGATACATTAATTAAAGGATGCGAACCTGTGGAACGTTTCTTGATGTTCATCCCCATCTTTTCTCATGGGTCAAAGGATTTAACAGACACTGTTGTCGATTTTCTTAAAGAGAACAAAATTCCACTATCATCAAACTGCCGTGGCCAATCATACGATAATGCATCAAATATGTCTGGACGATACACTGGATTGCAGGCACGTATTCATGAACTGAATGAGTTTGCCATCTATGTCCCCTGTGCAGGACACAGCCTGAATTTGGTGGGAGTAAAATCTGCAGAGTGTTATCTACAGTCTATAAAATTCTTTGACTTTGTTCAGCATCTGTATACATTTTTTGCTGGTTCTACTCATCGCTGGAATGTATTGACATCATATTTAGAAAAAGATGTGGTCAAGCGTCTGTCTGACACGTTGGTCAGCACATTTTGATGCTGTTCATGCTTTGTGTAGGGGTTTCGATAAAATAAAACATGCACTGGATTCTATATCAGGTGACAATGAACAGCAAGTGACAACAAGGCGAGAGGCAGACGGTTTGAGCAAAAAAATGGACCACCTTGAAACAATATTTCTTACAATTCTTTGGAAGGGCATTCTAGAAAGGATGAATACAACAAGCAAAGTTTTACAATCAAAGGATGTGAACATCTTAGTTGCCACAAATCTTCTTGTGTCGCTGAAAAGCTATCTTCAGGAAACTAGAGACAAATTCACTGAATATGAATTCAAAGCCAGAAGTATGTTCCAGATGCCGATTACAGTGATGGAAAAAAAACGGGAACGAACCCGAAGTGTGCGTTTTAGTAGATATGATAGGCCAGGAGAAGAGTTACTTCTAAATAAGTCCGAAAAGTTCAAGGTAGAAACTTTTCTCCCTATTCTAGACACTTTAATCATTGAACTAACAAGACGTGCAGAGGCGTATTCACAAATTGGAATTCTGTTTTCTTTCTTGGGTGAATTAAAAACCATTACTTCTGATGCACTAAAGAAAAAATGCGAACATCTTGCCAATAGGTACCACAAGGACTTGAGTTATGACGACCTTTTAAATGAATGTGAGCATCTCAAGCATTACATGGTTTTGATGAAAATTGCGAGACTCTACCTGCACTATACATAAAAATAATTTCGGACACTTTAAAATCTGTTTTTCCGAACATTGAAATTGCACTCAGAGTGTTCATGTGCATGATGGTGAGCAACTGTACAGGAGAACGATCTTTTTCAAGACTTAAACTTATAAAAAATCAGCTTCGTAGTACAATGGGACAGCATCGTTTGAACTGGCTATCACTCACGAGCATAGAAAATGACATCCTGAAGACCATTGACTTCAAGCCGATAATAAAACAATTTTCTGAAAAGAAATGTCGCAAACGCTTGTTATAATAAAGTACCGTACTGAAATTTGTCTAATTTAAGAATTTTTTTTTCTATTACGAATTTTAATACCTTTGTTTGACCTTGTGTAATAGATGTTATATGTTATGGCGCTTATTATTTAAAAAACATATGTAAATATGTGTTTTTGTGTGTAAATTTTTTTGTTTTTGCAAATATCATATGTAATACTATAAAACATGTAAATAAAATCTCTTTTCTCTGTTTTTCATGTTTAATGTTGATTATAGTTGCAGCTGTCTATATATCTATCTATCTATCTATACGCTGTGTCCCTTGTTTGCCTTGCAGCGTCAGGGGTGGAAGAGTTCTCTGGAGATGGCCTTCTTGTGTGCTGTTTGTAAGCTTGTTCCTGTGGCTTCTTTGATTTCTGTGATCCATCTTTTACATGGTCTGCCTCTGGCTTTATAACCGTTATGTCTATGTGTCATGGCCATTTGTGGCATGCTATATGTCGGTAGTCTGGAAGCGTGTGAAAACCACTTGATCTGCTGTCTTTTGATGTGTTCCAATACTGGTATTGTTTTGGTTATCTGTCTGATGTTATCGTTTCTAATTCTATCTCTTAATGACACTCCGAGTATTCTTCGTAGACATGTCATTTCTGTTGTCACTATTTTTCTTTTGTCTTGTGCTGTCAGTGTCCAGGTTTGGCACTGGTAGCATAGTGATGCAGCTGTACAGCATGTTTTAACAATTTGGTTGAAATGAGTATAGTGACAATAAAATAAATAATACATTATTTTTAATATTATCAACCATTTTTTTTTATTCCTGCGGGAGGGGGGGGGGCACTCTTTCTTTGCCGAGGGGCCCAACACTATTTCTTTGCCCGGGGGCCCTAAATGGTGTAAAGACGGCTCTGGGTACAGGGTTGGGGTGTTGAAAGTAACAGTAATAATAAGGTACTGGTACTTTTCCCCTCAAACTAAACAACGTATACCCACCTTTTTTCCTAGAAAAAAAGCACTGTGTGTGTGTATATATATATATATATTAGCCGTGTGTTGCCGGGTCCCGAGAGAGGAGCAAAGAATAGCAAAAATGTTTACTTTCCATGCCTGTCGTAAGAGGCGCAAAGGAGGTTATGGGGTGTAGTTGGCTGTCTAATTCCATATATGGTGAAAGTGACTCAGTCACGCTGAAGTCGGATGTGTCAGGTGGAAAAGCGCAGATATCGCAGCAATGATGTAAACCATGATACAACACATTCCGTTCTCCGGACTACATTCTGCAGGAGTTTAAGAATAAACGCAGAGTAATGTATATATATATATATATATATATATATATATATATATATATATATATATATATATATATATAATATATATATATATATTTATTTATTTATATATATATTCTCAATCTCCCGGTATTTACTCTCTCCAAATATTCAATATCCCGGTGATATAGTATTGATGTTCTTGATCCAAATCTCAGAGCAACAGGTCTGGACATTAACACCGGTGCTATCCACAAGTCGATGCTGAGTTCGCTTAGCAGATGTGTTAGCTGGCCAAAGCTGACTGTTGTAAGCATCTTCTAGGTCGACCACTGTTTCCTCCTTTGCCTGAAATCCCTCGTAGACGTCATAGGCGAGGATTGCTGCATTTGTGGTCGTGTCTCTTCCCGGTGTGCATGTACCTAGAGTGTCAGGAAAAAGCCTCTATTTTGCAAATCGAATGCCAGTCTCCGCCGAAGACGGATGTGTTGGGCCATTGGCGCAAATAAAACGGCAACACAACGCATTTCCATTCTCTGGACTACATTCAACTGGAAATTTTGTAGGACCATTGTCCTACTACAAGAGAAATCCAGTGGGAGTTTGAGAATGAACGCTGAAGAAGAAGAAGAATGCCAGTCTTCTAGCGATTATCCTCTCCAGCAACTTGCTGTAGACATTTTGTAAGGTTGATGATATGATAACTCTTGATGCCGGAGGTGTCTTTGCCTGGGAGAGAAGGTAGCTGTGAGGAATGAGTCCCTGTTTTCAGACTTGTGTTGAAATTATCAACAGTTGTTTTAAGCCGGTCGTCTGCAATATCTTTCAGGAGCATGTAACGTATTCTGTCGGGTCCTGGTGCACATCTGATGTTTTCTTTTACATTCTCCAACGAGACCAGTTCCTCATCAGCGATATAGTTTATCAGCGATGATGTTAAAGTGGTCACTATAGTCTTGCGTTCATCAATATTGTTCTGATCTGATTGTTGGAGATATATGCTGAAAGGTTTGTCCTTCTGTGGTGTGGTTAGTATAAGCCCCGACTGGTCCTTCAAGCACAAGTTTAATTTTACCACCACCGCCGCATGAGATGCCCTAACAAGGTGGACACACGACTTGCCCAGATGGACAACCACAAAATGCTAGACAGGAGAAATTATGTATATATTTCTGTGTGTATATTGGCCTTTTGCGTCTTGCAAACGGTTAGACAACCTTAGATATGCAGAGGACACTTCTTTTAGCAGAAAGTGAACATGAACTACAAAGACTAAGAGATCAAGTCAATAAATCAAGTAATGAATATGCACTGGATATAAATATCCAAAAAAACAAAAACCATGATAATCAGCAAGGACATAGAAGCACAAGAGATAAACATACATGGAGAGAAACTACAAGTAAAACATTATCAATATCTTGGACACATAGTCACAAATGATGGCAGATGTGAAACAGAAGTTAAAAGGAGAATAGAAATGGCCAAAAGTACCTTCAATGACATGAGGAAAATAGTAACATCTAAACAAATTACAAACAAGTTAAAAATAAGCCAGTTGGAAAATTAAATCAGCACGTTCTCAACACTGGAGTGGAGAATTCAGTGCTAGAACCTTGGTTCACAGCATTGGAGCGGAGAATTCAGTGCTAGATCCTCGGTTCTCATCATTCGAGCGGAGAATTCAGTGCTAGATCCTCGGTTCCATCAGATCTTTGTTTTTTATTATTAGATCAGTGTTAGAAAGTTGTGTATTAGATCAGTGTTAGGGAGTGTGTATTAGATCAGTGTTAGGGAGTTGTGTATTAGATCAGTGTTAGACAGTTGTGTATTAGATCAGTATTAGGGAGTTGTGTATTAGATCAGTATTAGGGAGTTGTGTATTAGATCAGTATTAGGGAGTTGTGTATTAGATCAGTATTAGGGAGTTGTGTATTAGATCAGTGTTAGGGAGTTGTGTATTAGATCAGCGTTAGGGAGTTGTGTATTTAAAAGCAATTAAGAAATCGAGTAGTTGTGTGGTCTCAAAGATTGATAGTTCAGTGTAATCTTCTGTGTGGTTGTGTGGTCTCACATATTGATAGTTCAGTGTAATCTTCTGTGTGGTTGTGTGGTCTCACATATTGATAGTTCAGTGTAATCTTCTTCGGTGTGGTTGTGTGGTCTCACATATTGATAGTTCAGTGTAATCTTCTTCTGTGTGGTTGTGTGGTCTCACAGATTGATAGTTCAGTGTAATCTTCTTCTGTGTGGTTGTGTGGTCTCACATATTGATAGTTCAGTGTAATCTTCTGTGTGGTTGTGTGGTCTCACAGATTGATAGTTCAGTGTAATCTTCTTCTGTGTGGTCTCACAGATTGATAGTTCAGTGTCATCTTCTTCTGTTGAATATTACTGGAGTCTAATTAAGCATATTAGTTGAGCAATGTAAAGAATGTTCTAGACATTTGTAAGTAATAAACAATACTCTCATATCATTTGTAAGTAATGAACAATAGGCCTACTCTGATATAATTTTTAAGTAATAAACAATACTCTGATATCTTCATCGTTCATTCTCAAACTTCCGCTGGATCTCTCTTGAAGCAGGACCATGGTCCTCCTAGATTTTCAGCAGGATGTAGTCCAAAGAATGGAAATGTGTTGTGTCACCTTTTTGTTTGTGCCAATGCCAGACACATCATCTTTGGCAGATATACTCTGATATAATGTGTAAGTAATGAACAATACTCTGATATCACAAGCGTTTATTGGCTATTATAGCATTAACAATTGGTTAATTAACTCAGATCTTTAAGTGAAATTGAATAATTACATTACCATTAAGAATTAATGCGGACAGCTGATAGAGCTGTCATTTTTTGGTAAACATCGCTACAGAGAGATTCGTCCATCGAAGCTAGTGGCCAGTTGTAACAAAGGACGTGACATGCTCCAACTAGAATGTTGTCTATAAACTCGAATGAGAGGTCGCCCATGTGTTGCCAGGGCCCGAAAGGGGAGCAAAGAATAGCAACACTGTTTACCTTCCACGCATGTCGTAAAAGGTGACTAAGGAGGTTATGGGATGGAGTTGGCTGTCTCATCCCATATAGGGTCAGTGACCCAAAGCCATGCTGAAGTCGGATGTGTCAGGTCGAAAGGCGCAGATATCGCAGCAATGCTGTAACCATGACACAATGCATTCCGTTCTCTGGACTACACCCTGCTAATTTGCAGGAGTTTGAGAACGAACGCAGAAGAAGAAGAAGGATGAGAGGTGTGAAACAAAATAGAAAGATATTGTGATACTGCATTAGAACTAAGGGTTGATAAATTACTAATTAACTTTGGTGTGTAATTTCAAGGAGTATTTACCCTAAAAGTCACAATATTCACTCGATTACCTCTAATTCTCAATGCTGGTAGAACTGAATCATGTCTGTTCTAGAAACACCAAATCACCTTGCAGCTAGAGCAAACAGGTTTTCCGTACTTCACCAACCACATCCCCAATAAAAGATGTGATCTCGTCAAGACATTCAACCTGTGTACTCAAGTCACTGAGAATGGATAAATTGAGACAAGGACTAGTATAACAACAAATATCCCGTACAAGTATTAAAGTATCCTCAGGAACACATAGAACATCTGTATTTGTACTATAAGGACCTATATGCCTACTTATAAACATAAATAACATAGACATATGATAATATTGATTCAAATAATAGTTTATACATGTAAATTCAAGTAGAAAGCGTGAAGATAAATGAAAATAATTTTTAATGCTGATAGGAATTGAGCCAGGTCCATTCTAGCGGTACTGAATCACCTGGCAACTCAAGTAAACAGGGTTTCCATACTTGACCAACCACATGCCAAATAAAAGATGTGATCTCATCAAGACATCCAACCTGTGTACTTAAGTCACTGAGAACGGACCACTCGAGATAAGGACTAGTACAGGATGTTTATTATTGTTGTAATACAACAAATATTGAATCCTGAGGAACCGCCCGTGTGTTGTCGGGGCCCGAAAGGGGAGCAAAGAATAGCAACACTGTTTACCTTCCACGCATGTCGTAAAAGGCGACTAAGGAGGTTATGGGGAGTTGGCTGTCCCATCCCATATAGGGTCAGTGACCCAAAGCCATGCTGAAGTCGGATGTGTCAGGTTGAAAGGCGCAGATATCACAGCAATGCTGTAAACCATGACACAACGCATTCCGTTCTCCTGACTACACCCTGCTAATCTGCAGGAGCTTGAGAACCAATGCAGAAGAAGAAGAATCCTGAGGAACATAAATATAGATGTTCATACACTGGAAAAGAAATTGTAGTCATTTGAAAATAAATGTCTTAGAAATCTATTAAATACTGTTTGGGAAGAATTCAAGTTAAATATGCAAGTAAGACACCAAACATGCAAGTAAGAGAAGACACCAAACAGCTATATGTTTCTACAATAATAAGAAGAAAATGATGGACTTATATCGGACATGCACTTGGAATGAATGAAAACAGACTGCCTCTATAAGCATTAAAATGGGTACCAGTTGGCAATAGAAAAAGAGGAAGACTTTTAGAGAGACTCTTCGCAGAACAAACATCAAAGAGGGTATGACTATAAGTCTCAGCATCATACAGCATATCGCTCAAACTGGAGAGTTCTGGTTTCTGCCCTATGTGCTCAGCACTGAAGGAACATAGATAGATAGTAGACATTGGTGATGGCTTCTTTCACAACAACATGTGACTGACCTGCTGAAGGAGACAAATCTTCACCTGCTGCCCTTCCCAAAATGTTTTTCCCCAATACTTTACTTTGTCATTGACGCACATTTTTCCATATATACTGCTTGCATGTGAGATGAAATGCTTGAGGAAAGCCGCCATGGTCACCAGGCTTGATAGATTATGAAATGAATATATCAGGGAAAGAATAGGTATAATATCTTGTACAGATTACATAGAGAGAGAACAGATCAAGTGGTTGTGGCCACATCATGAGAATGCATCACGAAAAGTTGCCCGTACAAGCATATAACCAAATGAGATCAGGGTACAAAGCCAGAGGAAGACCACAGAAAAGATGGATAGAAAATGTCAGGGGCATCCTGAACAGACACGGTCATAGCACAGCCGAGGTCACACATCTGGCTTTAGAACGCAAGCTCTAGCTCCGATCACCCCTACGCTTAATGAAAAGAGTGGATACGCATGTGGTTGCGTCTGTGGGTCTCACCAATGGCCCACTAGACATACCATCCATGCAACGGAAAACCTTAGTGGATGACATGCCGTTATATTGAGGTTATCTTCTTATAGAAGCTTCATGGCACGTCATCTATACAATTATGATTTTGTTTTTTGTTGAAATGTTTTACATGTTTGCCTGAATATATATGTATGCACCCTCTGTGGTTGGGAGGGAGCCAGAGATGTACTGTGCAGCACTGAGGAGGAGGAAACTGACATCACTGTTTTTCCTATGGCTGAGGCCCATCATAGAGGCACAGTGACTCAGGACGTGAGAATCCTTTTGACTTGAACATTTGGTTGCATGCCTGGAGAAATAGAGAAGTTCGGCATAACCAGTAGTCAACTGGTGGCGGGGAATGAGCACAGTGAACCCTATCTTGGCTACAGTGGCTAGGAGCAGTGCATAGGTTGAAACCTACCTTCCTGGAGGTGTGATAGTTATTCTCTGGCTCTGTCCCGGGGTGGGCCAAAAATCCACAGACTTCCCAGCAATATAATGCCATCTAATGGCATTAGGTCAAAGGGCATGAGCCCATGGACCGCTGGATCAGCAACCAACCAACCAACCAACCAAAAGAGTGGATCACAAACCACCTGGGGAAAGACAATAGAATAATAGACAACCTGCAATGTTTGATGAGTGTTGGTTGGTTATTTTTTGTTTGGCTGTAAGAAACTGAATCACATTCGTTGGTCCAATTTGGACAGATTCGCTATCACACCTGCCATGTCGACTGCCTGAACCAGACACTAAGCATATGAAGAGAACGACCAAGTGATCATATGTTCATTGATGTTTGTTTATTATGTCAGTGATGCCATACTCCTTCTCCTGCTATGTTGCAGCATGGGCGGGTTTCATTTGAATACATCTAAACCAGTGTTTTCCAACAAACATTTCCACGTTCATGCCCCCCAATGGTGGGCAATTTGATTGTTCAGGGGGCAATTCAAACAAGTTGTAATTAGGTTTCATTTAGAAATAATTCAATTTTTGAATTTTAAAAATGTTTATATGTTACATAAGGGGGGGGGGGGAATCCGAATTTTGAAAAAGACTTTGGTGGAGCATGGTAAAAAAAAAGTTTGGGAAACACTGGTCTAAACCATTCCACACATGGTCAATCCAACAAGTTAAGTTTAACTGGAACATCTATTCAGCTTGACTTCATGAACATTGTATCAAGATGGCAGGGCTTTGTAGCTATTTGTCCCTTGATGCCTTGTATGTGATGACAGAGCTTGGGAGCTGGTTGTCCCTTGGTGGCTTGTATGTGATGGCAGGTCAGTTGGTACATCTGGCAGTCCTGTCCAGTGTGTACAAACAGATATGGTCAACATTAAATAAATTCACTTTAATGAAATGTATCAGCTATTGGTTTTATGAAAGAAAATCACAGCAATACTGAGAAAGATAAAGTTTAGAACAAAGGAAGATCAAGTTTAGAACAAAGGAAGATCAAGTTTAGAACAAAGGAAGATCAAGAGCAGAACAAAGTAATATAAAATGTGGAACTGAGAAAGATTGAATGTAGAACAGAAGAAGGTCAAGTGTAGAACAGCGGAAAATTAACCTTAGGTACGCTGTGTTTACAATTATGCAATTTATCTTATGTTGCGGACAGCCGTAGAATTGCTTTTCGGAAATTTTACGCAATCGTCGGTGGCTGTTTTGAAATCGCGATAACATTTTTGTTGTAACAGATATTTAAATAATATTTGCACATATAGATAAATAATTAAATTCTGCATATATTGGTGTACGTTTTGTTTGTATGTGTGTGATACAAGACGTGTGAGAAAGTGATAAAGTCAAATTTAGACCTATCTCGATCTAGACCTACCATATTTTTGATCGATCGTAAGCTGTTGAATATTATATATTTTACATAGTGAGAACCTTCTGGAACCTCGTGGTCTATTCTAATTAAAAACAATGTAACACTTACCTTTACCTTTAATAATTCCACATTGTATTCGGAATAAATAATGATTTCACTGATTAAATCGATGATAAAGAAGTATAATAAACTCTATTCACTGTCATGTCGCCTCGCAGCAAAGCCGATGATTTAAGATTGCTCGGAATTCATTCCATAATCAAACACTATCGTCTATCGCCATTTTGACAATAGAAACAGGAAGCTAGATAAAGTCTCTTCTCGATGTTGCCAAAACATTCTGTCAAAAAGTTACAGATCTCGATTTTTTCGTTCGGTTTCGGGTTTACCAAATCTGGCGGATGATTTCACCTTTCGTGTCAAGAAATGACACATTTCTGGCTAAATGCTTCGCCTGGTTTGCCAACACAGCGTGCTAAAGGTTAAGTGTAGAACAGAGTAAGATCAAGCTTAGAACAAATAAAGATCAAGATTAGAACAGAGGAAGATGAAGTTTACATCAAAGATAAAAGTTTACATCAAAGGAAGATCAAAAGCAGAACAGAGGAATATCAAGTATAGAACATAAGAAAATCAAATGTAAACAATAGGAAAATTAAGTATAGAACAGAAGAAGATCAAGTGTAAATAATAGGAAGATTAAGTATAGAACAGAGGAAGATCAAAAGTAGATGATCTAGCATGACTGATGACTTGAACAAACAAATATGGGTGAGGTTAGAATATTTAGCTACAATTAGACAGTACTTTCAAAGAAGACATCTTAAATGAGTTCACATACCAAGGTCATCTGGACTAGTTAATATCTGCTGAGAATTACTGCCTAATCCTGTTTGCCCATCATGCATGACTTGTTTGAAGAGTGAAATAAAGTCTTCCTCTAACTTTTCTGAAGAGACTCTCAACTGTTTCTGGTCTGCATCTGTGCTCTCGTCTATCAACTGCTGAAGATCCAATTCTAGCTGTTCCTGATCATCATCAGACATGCAAGAACTGAGCACTTGACTGATCTCTTCCTGGTTGTCTAAAGCCTGTACAAGAAGGAAGCAGTCAGATTTAGCTACAGGTACATATCAAAGTCAGTTGTTGCAGTCAGATTTAGCTACAGGTACATATCAAAGTCAGTTGTTGCAGTCAGATTTAGCTACAGGTACATATCAAAGTCAGTTGATACAGTCAGATTTAGCTACAGGTACATATCACAGGGTTGGAACACTGATTGTACTTTATTGTTGTATAAACTCAGGGTTGAAACACTGACCTGTACTGTATTGTTGTATAAACTCAGGGTTGGAACACTGACCTGTATTGTATTAACTCAGGGTTGGAACACTGACCAGTACCGTATTGTTGTATAAACTCAGGGTTGGAACACTGACCTGTACTGTATTGTATAAACTCAGGGTTGGAACACTGACCTGTACTATATTGTATAAACTCAGGGTTGGAACACTGACCTGTACCGTATTGTTGTATAAACTCAGGGTAGAAAGACTGACCTGTATTGTGTTGTTCTATAGACTCAGGGTTGGAACACTGATCTGTACCGTATTGTTGTATAAATGCAGGGTTGGAAGACTGATCTATACAATCATGGAGATAAATGAGAAAAACTTATGGTAAAACAGAAAGAAGCAATCTTGTAAGGTCCTACAACCTCTCTAACATTATCCATGACTGACTCCGCTCCTTCAGCTGTGATCTTTTGATTGATATTCTTCATCAGATCTGCCCCATCCTGACAAGCCTTCAGCACCTGTAGAACATTAAAAGCTCCATAAATGACAACACAAAAAGTAATTAATCTGATGTCATATACAAATGACATTCCGATGTTATATACAAATGACATCTTAATTAGGAACTAGCATCAATTCACGTATTATAAAAGATAGCAAAATTGATACAAATCAAAATAAATATTTTAATGAGAATTTTATTGAACATTCATTCTCAAACTCCCACTACATCTCTCTTATAACAGGACAATGGTCCTCCTACATTTCAATCAGGATGTTGTCCAGAGAAGGAATATGCTGTATTGCCATTTTATTTGCACCAATAGTCTGACACATCTGATTTCGACACGGTAACTAAAACGTTCAGTGTCTTTATCACTTTTACTGAACAGTGGATGTCTCTAGACATATAGTAGCACAGCCTTACAAGAGAACTGGTTACATACTATACACTGGACATCGCAAAGCTAACCACAGTGAAACATACTTGACCTGTTGGTCTCTATAGGCATTGCTATCAACATAGCCATAGGTGTCCACTATTAATTTAATAAAATGTTATAACAGTAATAGCCATTCACTGCAGGTGATAATAACTACTGTTTCAGACTTGCTGCATCTCTCTGGTTTGTGTGAATATGAATGAAAAGTCCAATTCAGGCATAAAATCCTGTCACATTTGGGACATGTATGGTCAGTTTGACATCTATATCTTTTTTTTAATGTCCTTTCAGGCTACATGTTTTCTCTGAACCCGTATACCTCTCAGTGATGCAAGCACCTTTGCTGGTGTTGCTGTGCCACATTGTGCAATTATGAGCAATGGATTCCCAGGATGTGACTGATATTGAAGCTATTGGAAGATATTTTAAGGAAATTCTTGACGTATTTCTTCTAAGAAGGGTATCAGTGTAATTAAAGTCATGACTTTTGCAGAGATGCAACAGAGATCCCATTTTCTGCTAATACAGGCAGTAGTACTGCCTTAGATAGACTATGTTCTTGATATACGAACACTGTCGCAAATAAGGGTTGATAGGCTGATTAGTTCAGAATGAGACCATGAGGGCAATTTTTAAAATTTATCGGAGATACACCCACACTACCATGAAATTTCTCCTAGACCTACCCAGCATCAAAGTAAGACATTGAGTAGTGCAGGTAAAAGAATATTTAAGGTTGCCATCACTCTTTAGACCAACCAATGTATGGCTCAGTGTATAAAATAAACAAACAGGTGCGGATGTGGCATTGTTGTCTACAAAAATGACAAGAAGGTTTTGATGGAAAAATCTGCTGTCTATCCCACCAGAATATCCAGCATGAATGTGGAAATACAGGCAGTAGCAGAGTCTCACACTCACGTGACGACACAACCACCAACACCTATAAGCAGTAACAGTCACACTCGGTTGATGGTGCAACCACCAACACGTACAGGCAGTAACAGTCTCACACTCGGTTGACGATGCAACCACTAACACCTACAGTGATTCTAATAGACTTCCAGATATGCTGCACAAGACAGAAAACTCTATAATAAGAAAGGAGTGGGTTACTCTTCTCAACAATGCCCAAAGTATCACATGGATCTACTGTTGAGGTTGGGGCAGTATAGCGCAGCTGTTAGTGCACTGACTTCGCATATGAGTGGTCCTGGGTTCATTGAGGCGGAAATGTTTTTAAGATCGCAATGGTTCCCGGGTCGATCCAGCCTTAAATGGGTACTTTACTTTACTTACTGTCGAGGTCATGAAAGAGTCAGATGCAATGAAAAAGCTGATTCATTGGTGGATAAAGCTATAGTGGATGGAAATCAATGAGAAGAGACAGAGCTGGGTTAATTAGAGATACACTACATTTACACTTATGGAAGAATTATAGAATGATAAAGTCATGGATACACTACAAAATGATAGTCATTTGAGGTCATTTTCAGTTATTTGAGGACTAGCCAACACCAGACCTAATTGACTTTATACAATGCAATGTTTATCTTTACTTGCGAAGGAGTAACATAATCATTACCAACATGTTATTTAGTAAAGTCAAAATTTCACCAAGTACAATCGACAAATGTTGAGAAAACATTTGTGTATCAGTAGAAGTCCGCCGAAGACAGATGTGTCGGGCCATTGGCGTAAATAACACGGCGACACGACGCATTTCTATTCTCTGGACTGCATCCTGCTGGAGATCTAGTAGTACTGCTATAGGAGAGATCCAGCAGGAGTTTGAGAATGAACGCTGAAGAAGAAGAAGTATCAGTAGAAGTAAATTCAAGTAGGAAGCATGAGGATAAATAAATATAATTCTTAAAGCTGATGGGAATTGAATCAGGTCTGTTCTAGTGGCACAGAATTGCCTTGCAACTCAAGTAAACAGGTTTTCCGTACTTGAACAACCACAACCCTGTGTCAGTAGAAGGAAGTTTTGTACTGCAGGTAATCAATGAGACTAAATGTTAAAACACAGATATGATTATGTTGCCAGGTAATCAATGAGACTAAATGTTAAAACACAGATATGATTATGTTGCCAGGTAATCAATGAGACTAAATGTTAAAACACAGATATGATTATGTTGCCAGGTAATCAATGAGACTAAATGGTAAAACACAGATATGATTATGTTGATCCCTGTAGATGATTTGATTTATTACCATTTCATTAGTGCTAGCAGCTTCAATTTTTTGTAAAATATCCTGCAGAAAAGTCAGTGATTCAGATCTTTTGTCCATCATTCTCAGAATAGCTTTCTTATTTCTAAGACAATGTTTAGCCTATGAAAGAGAAAGATATGATTCAAACATAAATATTCATGGAAATATCTGAGAATTTTCTTGTATGAAAAGTGAATGAGCGCAAGGTACACCAAGTTTCAACTAACCAGTATATAGAGCTCATTAGTACATGTCACACCAGGTTTCAACTAACCAGTATATGGAGTTCATTAGCACATGTCAGACCAGGTTTAAACTAACCAGTATATAGAGCTCATTAGTACATGTCACACCAGGTTTCAACTAACCAGTATATGGAGTTCATTAGCACATGTCAGACCAGGTTTAAACTAACCAGTATATGGAGTTCATTAGCACATGTCACACCAGGTTTCAACTAACCAGTATATGGAGCTCATTAGCACATGTCAGACCAGGTTTAAACTAACCAGTATATGGAGTTCATTAGCACATGTCAGACCAGGTTTAAACTAACCAGTATATGGAGCTCATTAGCACATGTCACACCAGGTTTCAACTAACCAGTATATGGAGTTCATTAGCACATGTCAGACCAGGTTTAAACTAACCAGTATATGGAGTTCATTAACACATGTCACACCAGGTTTCAACTAACCAGTATATGGAGCTCATTAGCACATGTCAGACCAGGTTTAAACTAACCAGTATATGGAGTTCATTAGCACATGTCACACCAGGTTTAAACTAACCAGTATATGGAGTTCATTAGCACATGTCACACCAGGTTTAAACTAACCAGTATATGGAGCTCATTAGCACATGTCAGACCAGGTTTAAACTAACCAGTATATGGAGCTCATTAGCACATGTCAGACCAGGTTTAAACTAACCAGTATATGGAGTTCATTAGCACATGTCAGACCAGGTTTAAACTAACCAGTATATGGAGTTCATTAGCACATGTCACACCAGGTTTCAACTAACCAGTATATGGAGCTCATTAGCACATGTCAGACCAGGTTTAAACTAACCAGTATATGGAGTTCATTAGCACATGTCACACCAGGTTTAAACTAACCAGTATATGGAGTTCATTAGCACATGTCACACCAGGTTTAAACTAACCAGTATATGGAGCTCATTAGCACATGTCAGACCAGGTTTAAACTAACCAGTATATGGAGCTCATTAGCACATGTCAGACCAGGTTTAAACTAACCAGTATATGGAGTTCATTAGCACATGTCACACCAGGTTTAAACTAACCAGTATATAGAGTTCATTAGCACGTCAGACCAGGTTTAAACTAACCAGTATATGGAGTTCATTAGCACATGTCAGACCAGGTTTAAACTAACCAGTATATGGAGCTCATTAGCACATGTCACACCAGGTTTCAACTAACCAGTATATGGAGTTCATTAGCACATGTCAGACCAGGTTTAAACTAACCAGTATATGGAGTTCATTAGCACATGTCACACCAGGTTTCAACTAACCAGTATATGGAGCTCATTAGCACATGTCAGACCAGGTTTAAACTAACCAGTATATGGAGTTCATTAGCACATGTCACACCAGGTTTAAACTAACCAGTATATGGAGTTCATTAGCACATGTCACACCAGGTTTAAACTAACCAGTATATGGAGCTCATTAGCACATGTCAGACCAGGTTTAAACTAACCAGTATATGGAGCTCATTAGCACATGTCAGACCAGGTTTAAACTAACCAGTATATGGAGTTCATTAGCACATGTCAGACCAGGTTTAAACTAACCAGTATATGGAGTTCATTAGCACATGTCACACCAGGTTTCAACTAACCAGTATATGGAGCTCATTAGCACATGTCAGACCAGGTTTAAACTAACCAGTATATGGAGTTCATTAGCACATGTCACACCAGGTTTAAACTAACCAGTATATGGAGTTCATTAGCACATGTCACACCAGGTTTAAACTAACCAGTATATGGAGCTCATTAGCACATGTCAGACCAGGTTTAAACTAACCAGTATATGGAGCTCATTAGCACATGTCAGACCAGGTTTAAACTAACCAGTATATGGAGTTCATTAGCACATGTCACACCAGGTTTAAACTAACCAGTATATAGAGTTCATTAGCACGTCAGACCAGGTTTAAACTAACCAGTATATGGAGTTCATTAGCACATGTCACACCAGGTTTAAACTAACCAGTATATGGAGTTCATTAGCACATGTCACACCAGGTTTAAACTAACCAGTATATGGAGTTCATTAGCACATGTCACACCAGGTTTAAACTAACCAGTATATGGAGCTCATTAGCACATGTCACACCAGGTTTAAACTAACCAGTATATGGAGTTCATTACCATGTCACACCAGATTTCAACTAACCAGTGTATGGAGCTCAGTAGCACATGTCAGACCAGTTTCAACTTACCAGAGATTTGTTGCCTTCTCTTACATGTCTCCTTGCCTCATTGATTTGTCTGAAACAAACATAAAACATAGTGTTATGTGTACCTTGCCTCATTGATTTGTCTGAAACACACATAAAACATAGTGTTACGTGTAACTTGCCTCATTGATTTGTCTGAAACACACATAAAACATAGTGTTACGTGTAACTTGCTTGAACATGTCCCTAATTTCATACTTTACCACTAACTATCCTCCTTGCTACTTTCATTCTCCTCCTCCTCTCCATTTCATTATGTAACAACTACATGTAAACAAGATATAATGTACGAGGGATGGTCAAAAAGTAATGCCACCTAATTTTTATCTAAGTAAATACTATATCGGTGTGCAATTTGTTAAATTTGCGAGAATCCCCAAACACTCTTCTGCACTGTATAGCATAACCAACATGTTTCACTAACAGATTGCAATACAGTAACCATTTAAAAATGGCTACCAAAGAAGTACAGTTAAAACAATGATATATCATAGAATTTCTCAATGCTGAAGGTGAGACCTGAATTCATATCCACAAATGTCTGAAGAATATTTATGGAGATTCAACAGGGGATGTTTACCATATCCAACATCGTTGTGATGAAGCTGAAGTAGGTCAATTCTCAATGGATGACGCAAAGTGGACTTGTTGTCAGTCTAACACAGTAACACCACACAACATTTATCGAGTTGATGACATCATTTGTGGTGATAGTCGGATAACAGTGGATGAAATGCATGCCATGTTGTCAACTAGTAAAGGTAGTGTCCAGAACATCGTTAAAAATGGGCTCATGCCCTTTGACCCAATGCCATTAAATGGCATTATATTGCTGGGAAGTCTGTGGATTTTCGGCCCACCCCGGGACAGAGCCAGAGAATAACTATCACACCTCCAGGAAGGTAGGTTTCAACCTATGCACTGCTCCAGGCAACTGCAGTCAAGATATGGTTCACTGTGCTCATTCCCCGCCACCAATTGACTACTGGTTATGCCGAACTTCTCTATTGCTCTAGGCATGCAACCAAATGTTCAAGTCAAAATTATTGTCACGTCCTGAGTCACTGTGCCTCTATTATGGGTCTCAGCCATAGGAAAAAACAACGCTGTCAGTTTCCTCCCCCTCAGTGCTGCACAGTACATCTCTGGCTCCCTCCCAATCACAGAGGGTGCATACATATATTCAAGTAAACATGAAACACATTTCAACAACAAAATAACAGCATAATTGTATAGATGACGTGCCATGAAGCTTCTATAAGAAGATAACCTCAATATAATGGCATTTCATCTACTAAGGTTTTCTGTTGCATGGGTGGTTTGTCTAGTGGGCCATTGATGAGACCCACAGATGCAACCACATGCGTAATGTTTTATTAATAAACCATAGGAGTATTACTTTAGCTTTTGATCCCAGCTTACATATTTCATTTCTAATTTGATCTGCTCCTGGAGCTTTGTTTCTAGCAAGTTTCTGTATCGCCATGTTCAGTTCTTGTATGCTGAGTAGGTCATTGAATGCAGCAATATTGTTGTGATCTTTGTTAGGTGTTGCACTTTTTGTAAGTATTTTGTCTAATTTCTTCCTTTGCTGTGACTTGTTAACATTTGCATGGAAATTGTTGAATGTATCTGCTTTCTTGATGGGTGCTGTTATTTCATTGCCACAACCATCTACTATGGGCGAGGAATTAGTCTTTATATATTTTCCCTCTAGATTATGCAAATCTCCAGGCTTTCTTTCCTTCTATTAAGTTTGCTACATTTTTCTCTCCAGGTCTTTCATTTGTTTTCCTTTGTGATGTATCTTAATTTTGCCGTCCATCTGTTTTGTTTAAGGTGGTAGTATTTCTCAGCCTTCTTCCTGCTATTCTCCTTTCTTTGACAGCTTCAGCCAGTTCAGGTGTCCAATATTGTTTGTGTTTCTTGACCTTTCCCCTTGGGATACACTTTTTAGCAGCTGCTAAAATTATGGTGCAGATTTTGCTGTATATCACGTTTATGTTGACTTTTCTACTGATTTCACTGAACCCAGCATCAGTTACTTGGCTGTACCTGGTTCAGTTGGCTTTCTTAAAGTTCCAAGATGGTTTTATCGCAATCTATGTCATCTGTGGTGTGGACAGTTGTTAGGATTGGTCAGTGGTCACTGCCCAGATCTAAGATTTTGATGGTGCTGTTGTCGACTATATCATATGAAACAAATGTCAGATTGGGTCGACTGGTCGTATTATGTGCCCTGTGTAAGAATTTCGGTGGAGCCACCAAGGTTGTTAATAAGACTAGAGTTGAACTGTTGCATATGTTTTCAATCTCTAGTCCTCTGTTGCTATGATGCTTGTAGCCAAGGGTTGGAATATGTGCATTAAAGTCACCTACTGTGATGGTTCTCCTTACTGTGGGCTCAAATTCTGATAGACTTATTATGTAGTGTATTATGTAGAAGATAGAAATATTATGTAGTGTATTCAAGGTGTTGTTTTTGTCCTATACTTTTATTTTTTGGTAGTCTATGTCTCCTTCAGGACTGTTGGTTATAGTGGCCTGGACATCATTTCTAATTAGTGCCATTTTGTCCTGACATTTCAGACATTTAGATTTGTGCTGTGTATAGCCCGTGATGTTGATTTCTTTCCGTGGTGGTGTTATTTTCTGAAGGAGGACGTTGTGTTCAGTAATGTTTTTATTACTTCTGAGATCTTGTTTTGTATACCTACTTTGTTTAGTTGTAGGATGCTTAGGTTTCCCCTCGCTGACTTTTTGCAAGGAGCAGGGGAGCGATCTCTCTTGAACAGGCCTTGGTAACCGAGGAGACCCCGAGCTCGTATTGTAGATTATGTCTGACTGGCATTGTGGGTTTGGTTGTTAGCTGCAGACATCTCCATCCAAAAGAATGACATGCAAATGTCTTCCTCTTATCTGAAACTGGTCGTGCAGTCAATTTCCCTCATTCACAGAGATGCATTCCCCACTGGTTACAAGCACTCAAGAGGCAGGCCTTGATCCTTCATACTGTGGCAGAGTATTTGCTGTGACTGTGTCACTTCTTGCATCCTATGCTTTCATGATTCTCTCCTGTAAGAAGTTTCCAGATTCTTCATGAGTTTTCTTGAACCAGAACTAGATGTAATACAACTCAATAATTTACCCTTGTGATGGCAGGATTAGATGTAATACAGTTAATAACTTACCTTTGTGATGGCAGGATTAGATGTAATACAGTTTAATAACTTACCTTTGTGTTGGCAGGATTAGACGTAATTCAACTCAATCACTTACCCTTGGGCTCTTGAAATTAAAACTTGAATGTCTTTCTCTAGTGTTTTCACAGTTAACTGTATTCTAACAGACAAAAAAAACATGAAATATCTTCAAAAAGAGAGCCAATCAAATTTTTTTATGGTTAGGTATATTTGTTTTTAGCACACAAAGATACTAAAGATTAGAGCCTTTTTAAGTCAGTAATAATTTCAATCTTGACCAGTGGATCTTTATCATCATTTCATTGTATGTCCAGTACTTGGTGGTGTATTTTCCTATTTCTTTCTTTATCAGTATTCTTATAACCACACACACACCACCTCTCCGGTCATGGTAATCTCCTCCTGAATATATAAAACTAAAATTGTCCTTTCTTGTGTACTCAGCATCTTTATATCTCAATTCAGCTACTTCTAGAATATTTACATTTAATGCTTCTGCCTCTAATATTAAGTTTTCTAGCTTCACTGACTAATGTAGTGTTCCAACATGCCATGTGCCTATTCTAATATGTTGCTTTCTTCTTCTTCAGTGTTCATTCTCAAACTCCCGCAGGGTCTCTCTTGTAGCAGGACAATAGTCCTACTAGATTTCCAGCAGAATGTACCAAGAGAATGGAAGTATGTTTTATTTTGTGCCAAATGCCCAACACCTCTGTCTATATTGCTTTCTAATCTTCAGATATTGTTGGTTCAGTTCTTGGCTTTGGGAGGTATGTGATAAGGTCCCAGTCTTTTCCATGGTGGCCAGCCAACATTCTTTATGGCCTGAATGTGCCTCTTGTGCACCAGACACTTTGCTGTTTCACAGTTTGAGCCATTGATCCATTTGGATTCCTTCGCCTCATGTGCTGCCACAGACTTTTTGTATAACAATGGACATTCCCTACTGTTGCCTTTGGTTGTTTCTTTGCAATGACATTCTACGCTGTTAAATTAGCCGTTAGTTGGAGAAATCAAGACTTCATTTGTTTATTGTTTTGCCTGTGTGATATCGGGGCCCGAAAGGGGAGCAAAGAATAGCAACACTGTTTACCATCCATGCATGTCGTACGAGGCGACTAAGGAGGTTATGGGATGGAGTTGGCTGTCCCATCCCATATAGGGTCAGTGACCCAATGCCATGCTGAAGTCAGATGTGTCAGGCCGAAAGGCACAGCTATCGCAGCAATGCTGTAAGCCATGACATAATGCATTCCGTTCTCCGGACTACATCCTGCTGATCTGTAGGAGTTTGAGAATGAACGCAGAAAAGTTTATTGTTTGTCTGCATTGAAAATATATAGTTCACAAGTTGGAACAAATTTGAATGCCTGTTAACTGTATTCAATTGCCAGAAAGATGTAAACAATGACACAATCATTATTTTGACTTGGGGTATATCTTGCTAACAGTTTGAGAGTGAACGAAGATGTACACAATGACACAATCATTCTGTTAGCAGGTGCAAAAAAGGAACAATTCCAGCACAGAATATCACTGACTGAAGCAAAAACTCTCATTTAAAGAAAATACAAACATACATGTGGTTAGAGAACAGGCAGTAACTTTCCACAGGACCCCATTCTAAAGCTAAACAGGTCACAGCAAACCATAATTTTTAGACTCCGCACAGGATACTGCAGACTACAAGCACATCTCCATAAAATGAAGGCTGTCCAAACTGACAAATGCCCATGTCAAAAGGGTCCCCAGACTCCAGAACACATTCTGCAGACTGTAAACCATTGGTGACATGAGAACTAAAATATGGCCCCAAGAAACAGATCTGAAGGTAAAGCTGTGGGGCAAATGTGGGGACCTCCTGCTGGCAACTGAATTCATTAAGGCTGCCCACTTTCCTGTATAGACTTATGAGCATAGGAAACTGATCGCAGAAGAAGAATCATTCTGTTGACTGAGGTGTATCCTGCTAACCAACAGTTTGAGATTGAACAAAGAAAAATAAGAAAACAAAACTGTGTCCTGCGTGAAACTTATAGCATTGTTACGGACAGACACATAGACCTGGGGGCTATTAGACACACTACTTAAATATAAGTTTGTCCGTATGAGACACGCCAAAGTCTTCCCTATCAGAGATATCAAGTCTTGTCTGTCCTATAGACATACCAGTCTTGTTTCTCTGAGGACATCCGTCTTGTCTGTCCTTTAGACATATCAGTCTTGTTTCTCTGAGAGACATCAAGTCGTGTATCAACTGTTTGTTAGTTTATGTACCTGACACAGAAAGTTACTGACCTGTAAATCTGCAGATCTATTTCTTGGACAGAAGAGACAGACGACTCTCCAATTCTGCAGAACTTGATTACCTGTAAACAAATTAATATATGCAAGAGGTGCACTACCGCAGCAAAAACATAAACATTAGACAGTCCTTGACATGTAGGACATACACAAGATGCTACTGACATGTGGGACAGACACAAGGTTCTACTGACATGTGGGACAGACACAAGATTCTACTGACATGTGGGACATACACATAATTCTACTTGCATGTGGGACAGTCATAATATCATACAGACATGAAAGACAGTTACACGATTGTACTGATATATAGAACAGCCATACAATTATGCTGGTATGTGGGACAGTCAGAAAATCATACTTGCAGGTGGAACAATCACAAGATCATACTGACAGGTGGGACAGTCACATAATACTGGCAGGTGGAGCAATCAAAAGATCACACTGGCAGGTGGGACAGTCACATAATACTGGCAGGTGAGACAATCAAAAGATCATACTGACAGGTGGGACAATCACATCATACTGGCAGGTGGGACAGTCACATAATACTGACAGGTGAGACAATCAAAAGATCATACTGACAGGTGGGACAATCACATCATACAGGCAGGTGAGACAATCAAAAGATCATACTGACAGGTGGGACAATCACATCATACAGGCAGGTGGGACAGTCACAAGAACATATTAATGTATATTGCTTAAACAGTGCTTATGTGAGGTGAAATTCTATTTACATACAGTTTGCATATCCTGTGTCTCTACAACAGTAATCTTGTTGTCTCTCTCAAGTTGTGTTAGAACAATATTGAAATCTTGATCTGAAGGAATCATGGACAAGCACTGGCAGCGAAGATCAGCTACAGACACCAAGTTGCCCGATAGTTCTTTCTCAACATTCTCATGATGAAGCTGTACAACATCTTCACATAATTTCTGAGAATAAAAAAACCAATAGAGAAATTTAATGTATTCACACACAATCATTCAAATCATCCAAGTACAGTTGTCATACATTCACACACAATCATTTAAATCATCCAAGTGCAGTTGTCATGTATTCACACACAATCATTTAAATCATCCAAGTACAGTTGTCATACATTCACACACAATCATTCAAGTGCAGTTGTCATGTATTCACACACAATCATTCAAATCATTCAAGTACAGTTGTCATGTATTCATACACAATCATTCAAGTGCAGTTGTCATGTATTCACACACAATCATTCAAATAATTCAAGTACAGTTGTCATGTATTCACACACAATCATTAAAATCATCCAAGTGCAGTTGTCATGTATTCACACACAATCATTAAAATCATCCAAGTGCAGTTGTCATGTATTCACACACAATCATTAAAATCATCCAAGTGCAGTTGTCATGTATTCACACACAATCATTAAAATCATCCAAGTGCAGTTGTCATGTATTCACACACAATCATTAAAATCATCCAAGTGCAGTTGTCATGTATTCACACACAATCATTAAAATCATCCAAGTGCAGTTGTCATGTATTCACACACAATCATTAAAATCATCCAAGTGCAGTTGTCATGTATTCACACACAATCATTAAAATCATCCAAGTGCAGTTGTCATGTATTCACACATAATCATTCAAATCATTCAAGTACAGTTGTCATGTATTCACACACAATCATTCAAATCATTCAAGTACAGTTGTCATGTATTCACACACAATCATTAAAATCATCCAAGTGCAGTTGTCATGTATTCACACACAATCATTAAAATCATCCAAGTGCAGTTGTCATGTATTCACACACAATCATTCAAATCATCCAAGTGCAGTTGTCATGTATTCACACACAATCATTAAAATCATTCAAATACAGTTGTCATGTATTCGCACACAATCATTCTTCTTCTTCTTCAGCGTTCATTCTCAAACTCCCGCTGGATCTAGCAGCACCATGGTTGTACTAGATTTCCAGCAGGATGTAGTCCAGAGAATGGAAATGCGTTGTGTCTCCGTTTTATTTGCGTCAATGGCCCGACACATCTGTCTTCGGCGGAACACAATCATTCAAATCATTCAAGTGCAGTTGTCATGTATTCACACACAATCATTCAAATACAAGTAAAGATGTGGATGACTAATCATTTTTAGTTTGTGTAAACATCAATACATTAGTGTGTGTAGACATCAATACATTAGCATGAATAAATATCTGTAAAACACAACAAAATAAATGAGTTGAAACACCTTACAGAAGCAGGAAAAAAACATACAAATTGGCAATAATAGTTTTTTTGGTTAACTTATTTAAAAAAACATAAAAACCGCTCCGCTTCAGCTAGTGTGATGTGTATGAAAGTTATAAATATCATGTTCTATTGTCCTCAAATAAAAAGTGGGTGGAGTATTACATACTCTACCTCTATCTTAGCTGTTACAGCTAGGAAAGCAAATAGTTTTACACCCTCTGCCTTTATCTAGGTACTTGGACATCCGGGTCAGACTTGTAATCGATTTTTAGCTTTGTGCCGATAAATAACTGAGTATGCGTTTATCAAGGCAGATGTATGGGATAATGGGGTTTTCTGAGGAATTTCGATACTAAATTAATTTTTACATGGAAAAGAGTGAGTGATTCTTGACCGGGAGATATTTGCACGTAATTGAGACATCATTTTTTGTGAAAATATACTTTACATGTGAAGTAGTTCCAAATTTAGTGCTCATAGGTATGTTACAACAATGTTATTTACTTATCTCTTATTCGTGTCACATCTGAAAATTATTTTCTGAAGTTCTTAGACCATTTTTATATAGATATGTGCAACTATTAATAATGTTTGCAGATGAAACGGAGATGAAAATCATGTTCAAACAACTCGCCATTTTATGCTTAAATCGCCCATACAGTTTTTCTATTTTGTAACATTTGGTAAATTATAACCATTTCATTAATTTGCAACTCTAATGTCACGTTATTTAGTAGTTTTAATAAGTTCTTAGACCATTTTGGTATAGACATGTGCAACTATTAATAATGTTTAGGGATGCAACGGAGATGAAAATAATCTTTAAAGACATCGATGTCATGCTGACAACCTTCTTGTCATCGGCCATTATGGCTGTTCTATTAATTATTTTCACCATGTAGGATTTCTACTTAACAATCAAGCATTTAATTTAAATATGTAGTTTTATTTTATTGTTAGATTTATGGACTATGCCTAATAAAAACAGTGTTGCAATTAAAAACATAGACTGATCGCTAATTTACTTAGACCTGTAGTATAGAATAATATATTATAATGGTTGGACCTACTTTACCGGACTAAGCATGTCACGCAGTTGGACAGTCATCACTATGACTACTGTAAATAACTAAAAGATCCTGCAAGGTTGGCATCTATCTGCATAGTGAACATCAGTTTTTTTTCTTTTGTTAAAAAAGTTAATTAGTAATGGCTGACCAAAGGTCCATAGATGATCTGAGGTAACATGCAAACCCGTAGTTGGTGGAAAGGGGGGGGGGGATTTTATGCACATTTTGTCTATGCTTCAGGACATTGAAATTAAGCTCATAATCAAGAAATCTGACTTAGGACCTACAAGTTACTCTTGTTACAATTTTTTCCCCACAAATTCTTCAACTATTATTCCTAGAACATGACTATGCACAATAATGCTACCAATAATTATATGTGTAAATGGGATTTCTTTGTTGGGGGGGGGGAAGAGGAGTAAAACATTAGAAATAAAATCTCTACTTACCAGTTGATGCACATGAATAATATTCCTGCACACAAGCTGCTCACAAAACTAACTAAACACATCACTATGCACATAATCCATGAATGTTTTGTCACATTTTAAGCACAGAAACATTTTATTATAAATAACTAAGATATTTAACAATCCTATATTTAAAAAAAAGTTAATTATGCAAATTAGCCATTCTGAATATTAATCAGCTTTGGTTGTATTTAAAAATTATGGCAATACAATCCATAGATTTGTCTATTTTTACAGAACCCAAAATATATAGTTTATATAATATTTTATTGTAAACAACTAAAATATTTAATAACTAGATTACTCAATGTAATGTTATTTATGCAAATTAACCGCCAATTTGGATTTTATTAACCCTAATTTCATATGAAAATTAGCACAATTTAATCAACAGATGCGTCTTACCTTTGCGAGCACGAAAATATACATTTTCTGTGGTATTTTAGTATATTTTATAATTTATTTTAGTTATGCTAATTAGCTGCCATTTTTAATATTAATTATTTTTTCGCGCATATTAAAATTAGACAAATATAATCAATAGATGCGTCTTGTCTTTGCGAACACAAAAATATATATTTTCTGCAGTATTTTATTGTATTCAATAGTTATATAATTTATTTTCATTTTAATTATGCTAATTATCTGCCATTTTGAATATTAATTAGTTCTGTGTGCATCTGAAAATTATAGAAATGTGATAAATAGATCCGTCTTGCCTTTACGAACACAAATATATATATATATTATGTGGTATTTAAATATATTTAATTGCTATTTAATTAATTTTTATATTTTAAATATGCAAATTGACAGCCATTTTTGAATATTGATTACATGCCGAAATCGGATGTGCTAGGCCTACAAGGCGCATAACGGTGGCACAACGTAATCATGCTCCCGGCGGAAATTGCACGGATATCCGTGATGGTTACAATGGAGCGAACGCAAAACAAACAAACAAACAATATTGATTAGTTGTGCGTGCTTCTGAAAGTTACATAAATGGGATCAACAGATGTGTCTTGTCTTCGCGAACAAAAAAATGTTTTGTTTGTGTGTTGTATTATTGAAAATAACATAGATAATTTAAAAATTATCTGCTTAACTATATTTTGTGATCACAAGTTTTATTTATATTTTCCAAATGTTTCATGTAAATTAGTTTGATGTGAAATTAATTCGAAAAAAATTCCTAACTTTTTTCAGGGTTGGCGTACAGACTTGATTGGGGTATCATTGAATTGCAATTTTTAAGGGCTATCTAACTATACTATTTATAATTATGTAGCATTATTTTGAAAATTTTGTCCAAGTACCTACTTTATCTTACCTGTTACAGCTTGCAAAGCAAATTGTTTTATTTACAAATTATAATCAATAAATAAACAAAACACAAATTAAAAGAGATAAATTTACTTGTTGGTAATATACTGGTAAATCTTTTCCATTTTGAAAATATATTCTCTATACTGTACCACTCCTATGTTCTCTATTATATGCAACACATGAAGTTTTCACACTTAAAAAAATATCTGAATGTCATTGCAACAATTCAGTTTTAATTTTTAGACTGCAATTTTTTTTAAAACCATAAAAACAATAACAATAACACATGAGGTGCAAAGGAACAGGGTCTCTGCAGACCCAGGGTTAGCAGATAATAAAGATCCCAAAAATACCTCATTGTAGTGCACCCTGGAAACAGAAGTACAGCAGCTCGTACTGCTTCTAGAAAACACTTTTGGGAATGTATTCAGGAATGTGGAGGCTGCAGATGGAATGAGAATTTACTGAAAAAAGACAAGCAATATCTCCGACACCTCTGGGCCAACACATATATTGTCACTGTTGACACACATGAGCATTGGAGGGGCGGCCAATGAACAGTCATGAAATGGGTAGATGTAGTCAAGACGAATAGTGAGAGTCAAAAAGATAGCATATTGAATACAATGTGAGGGCAGCACAGCACCAGAGAGCAGCTCTACATATAAACATAAAATGTTAAAAAAGGAAATCGAAACTAGTGTGGTTGAGCTCAAGAACAAGCTTCTAGTCCTGGATGCATGTCTAGGACCACTAACAGATCGGGTCTAACTCTACCGTCAATGCTTTCCTATACCGGAATCATGCCTGCGGAGAGAAAAGGTTCAGCCCTCAATGGGCACAGGCACAAAACATTTAATTACGCAAGACCAGTTCACTGGTAGCGGAACACCTCATGTGTGAGATAGCTGAGTAGTCGACCTAAACCTAAATCCTAGACCAGCATCTTCGCTGAGACTGCCAGCCAGGGATGTTTTAGTCTTAAAAGTCCAAGGGCACAGTGGGTGATAAGCCGTCACTGTGTAGAATCAACACATATTCACCATCTAGCAGCAGATATGAAGGCTGCCACAGGCTAGGGGAGCTAACTACCGGAATTAAAGGCATGATGAAAATGGACGTGCTGGATCTCAAATGTCCAGGCCTCAGATAAGCTGGGCCAACCAAGGTGCAAACAACACAACTCTACTGTGGAACTAGTAGCACAACTTACTTCAGACACCCCAGCCGGTAAAAATCACACAAACTTTTGTGGCAGATATCAGAGAGCGGACGCAGAAGAATAATAATAATAACACTGGATTCCGCTGTCACAAAGTTGGAACGGTGCAGTGCTAATAATATAATACAAACTTATAGCATAGGTGCCAACTGATACGGATTTTCCACATTAGTACATAAAAAGACTAATGTTTCCTGAATATGGGTGTATTGATATAAAATATGCATAGGGTAGCCGGGGGCAATGATGCGCGTTTTTCACTTTTTTCCGTATTCTAACAAATAGACTTAACTATGAGAGACCAAACTAGCAGCAGTGTGTAGCTTATCCGTCCATCTAACAATCGTCAGGGTATTTACAACATACAATCACGTTTAGTCCGTAGAATGAGATTTTATGAACATGAGTATAATCCCACCTTTGCCCCAATTTCTGGGGCAAACACGCGCAGGCAAAAACAATTACAAAATCATGGGAAAATTGACAAAACCAGCAAAATAACAACGTCACTTCCTATCTAAACATAGTCAGTGACAATGTGGGAAGATAATAGAGCACAAAGACTAGGCTTATGTATCTTTAGGTAACTTTAATAAGAAAAAAAATGAAAAAACGTAAATATGAAAAATAAAATTTAATACAGAAAATGGATGCTTAGATCCATTTAAAACTATAACAACGTGTTGGAGTGCTCTATAAAGCGTTTGACTATAATTTCAACTATCTATGAATAGCGGAGGTCGTACATCTATGATCAGCGGAGATCGTACAACTATGACCGGCGGCAATTATGCATCTATGACCGGCGGAGAACGTGCATCTATGACTGGCGGAGATTGTGCATCTATGACTGGCAGGGATTGTGCATCTATGACTGGCGGAGATTGTGCATCCATGACTGGCGGAGATTGTGCATCTATGACTGGCGGAGATTGTGCATCTATGACTGGCGGAGAACGTGCATCTATGACTGGCGGAGTACGTTCATCTATGACTGGCGGAGATTGTCATCTATGACTGGCGGAGAATGTGCATCTATGACTGGCGGAGAACGTGCATCTATGACTGGCAGAGAACGTGCATCTATGACTGGCGGAGATTGTGCATCTATGACTGGCGGAGATTGTGCATCTATGACTGGCGGAGAATGTGCATCTATGACTGGCGGAGAACGTGCATCTATGACTGGCGGAGAACGTGCATCTATGACTGGCGGAGAACATGCATCTATGACTGGTGGAGAACGTGCACCTATTACTGGCGGAGAACGTGCATCTATTACTGGCGGAGATTGTGCATCTATGACTGGCGGAGAACGTGCATCTATGACTGGCGGAGAACGTGCATCTATGACTGGCGGAGAACGTTCATCTATGACTGGCGGAGAACGTACATCTATGACTGGCGGAGATCGTGCATCTATGAATAGCGGAGAACGTGCATCTATGAATAGCGGAGAACGTGCATCTATGAATAGCCGGGAACGTGCATTTATGAATAGCTGAGATCGTGCATTTATGTATAGCGGGGATCGTGCATCGATTATCTGCGGAGGTCGTACAACTATGACCCGTGAAGATTGTGCATCTGTGATCGGAAGGGATTGTGCATCTATAGCAGCGACTGCTTCATTTTCAGTCAGTGGCATCATTTTCTCAATTTTCCGTTTGTAATTCCTAAAAAGAAACATAACGTGACAATAAAATATTGGTTTAAATATTTGGCAACATGAGGGGGAAGTGACTGGGGCAAACATGCGCAGTCAGTCAGCAGCGCATGTTTGTCCCGTCAGTGTGCGCGGCGTTACCCCAAAATCACACTGTTCACAATTTTTATAAAATATCATGAAAACAAAAATTATCTTGACAATGTAACATGCTTAATAACTTAACAATACAATATAGTTTTAAGTACAGACATGTAAAATAACATGACAGTAAAGATAACAGAGGACAAAGAGTGAGAAGTGGAAAAAAAGTTAGATCGAGAACGTTAAAAAATGAATTTACCTCATAGCTCAAAAATGACCTGCCCGTGACCGATGAAAATTCGTTGTGCGACAGAAACGGATGTTAGCGTCCGGCATGGCCACGTGGTTTGCGGGAAAAACCCATAGTTCCGGAAAAAAAACGGCTGCGAATCTTTGCCCCCAGCGCATCTTTACCCCCGGCTACCCTATATTTAAATATACAGAATTCAATTTTATGGGTCTGATTTTCTTCTCTGAAGATTTGTACGAATATAATGGTCTCAACCAATGAAATTGTTTTTTGGTTACATATGACAAAGGACTACCCGGGGATTCCCTTCTGACTAAAAATAGTGCTTTTTGTGACTATTTTTTTAGTAACTTCTGAGGAAATCTTGCTTATGACATGTTTGTTTTATGATTATTTATAAAAAAGGAAACTTCCTTGGGAACCCTTGGTACACCAATTTTTGGGTCATACAAGTCGATCACGTACTTCCTAGATTGACTAGAAAATTTAATGTGTCATGGATAATGAGTGATTCTGAGTCATTCCAGATGTTGAAAACGATGTCTTTAACTTGTCATAGAATTCAAGATGTAGATCTAAGATAATTTTCCTTATATGCCATGAAAAAAGTGTGATTCCAAAGTCATTCTCAGTGTTAGTAATGTCTAGAACTAGTGATGCAATACAGACATATAGATTTATTCTAAAATTTCATGTTCCATGAATAACGCATAATTCAGCTGACATTCGTGATTGGAATTTTTTTAGATCTAGGAATACTTCTTCTTCAATGTTCATTCTCAAACTCCTGCTGGATATCTTTATATTTGTGACTTCTGGTGTATGGTTTTGCTACTTATGTTGTCATTAAGCATCAATATTTTTCTAGATATCATAGTTAGGGTACTTTGGCCAGTTGGAATACTATTATAAAAGAAAAACATAAGAAAAGAACAAAGCAGACATGATAAAAATATAGACATAGTCCTGAAATATAATTGCTGAAAACATCTAGTTAGAACAACAGCAATTGTTAATAAGGCACTGTCTATTGCTGACAAAACATTCCCAAGATACATATCAATGTTATACAGCATTAATTTTCATTCACCTTGACAACCTCTGCCCATACATAGACACTAGACTCGTTGTCTCTAGGACCAAGCAGCTGACCTACTCCCCATTTCAATGGTTGCTTTATTAAGGTATTATAGCTCCAGGACAACCAACCACATTTTCTTGTATAGCTCTCTACAGATCTAATTCGCCCAGATCTGGAAAAAAATACAAAATGTACCTACCAAGGTCAGAATATAATAAAGATTAAACTTTCTGAAACTCATAAGGAGATGTCAGAGTACAAACATGACAGGACAAATCTAATAATCAATGTCAGATATAAAGTTTATAGACTTACCAAAATAAAGTTTATTAAAAAGAGTACATCTCGCTACAAGTTAAAATCGACCCTTGGGGGTCCATATAGACCACTATGGTCTAGGGTCTACTTTTAATTAAATTAGTCTTAGGTCTAAAGTAAAGTAAAAGTCTTTATTAACATCATCATCATCAGGTGCCATGTTGGCTGGCGTAGGCAATCATGATTCTCCACAGCTCTCTATCTCCAGTATTATATATCAGGATTGTTGTTGTTTCCCTGCCGTGCCAGGTTATTAAACTGTCTAATATTTTCTGACATTGTCGCCCTGTCTCTGTTGCCTTCAATCTTGCCTGTTGTGACTATGTTCTCCACACCTCCTTGTCTCATAATGTGGCCAAAAATGAGGATATGTCATTTTCTTATATTATTGATTAAGATCTGTCTCGCATATGACTCTTTCACATTAGTTTTTCTGGCAGTCCATGATATTTTCAGCATTCTTCTGTAGAACAACATCTCGACTGCCTCTAATTTCCCACTTTCCTGTTTATTGTCCAAGACTTGCATCCATATATTATTATAGGAGTTATAAACTGCAGAATTCTCTTCCTCACCTCTAATGACAAGGTATTTTTCATTTTTCTGAAAATTGTTTTTGCTTGCCTTATCCTGCTTCTATCTCTGTTGAACTTCTTCCATCTACTGTAATTGTTGTACCTAAATACTTGAATTTGTGGACCTGTTTTAATACTATTTCATTCACTTTGATCTTGCAAGCTGTGGTATTTTGTTTCTTTGAAATAACCATTACTTCTTTTTTCTTTATATTTAGGAAGAGGCCTTACTCTTTACTTTCTGTCACTACTACATTAATTAATTCTTGAAGGTATTCCTCACTTTTGGCAATTAGAACAGTGTCTTCTGCATATTTTAAATTATTTATGTTATGTCCTCCCACTCCACTGATATTCCTGTAATATCTACTATTGCACCCATCATGTTTTCACTGTACAAAGAGAACAGGTCTAGTAAAAGTGCACATCCCTGTTTTGAACACCTTGTTTTATTTGCTGAAATGGTCTAAATTGATTTCCTACTCTTATTGCTGCTGTTTGTTGCCAGCACATGTTCTTGATGATTCTTAAATCCTTACCGTCAATGTTCAAATTCTCTAATATGTGTATAACTTCACTGCTTAACTTTATCAAATGCTTTTGTGTAGTCTATAAAATAGAGGTACATGTCTGTTTTTAACCTCTTTAGTCTATAGTATGATTATGATCGATCAATGATGATAGATTAGATATCAAGTCATATAGGCCCTAAGATAATATTAATAATAAAATAATTAAAATAGAGAAAAATATTATCGCTTAGCTTACTTTTTCATTTCCTCAACAACCGTGCCAAGACACTTTGGTTGCATTCCTTTTCTTTCAAACATAATTGGCAACAAATTAACATCAAAGGTTACAATTCGTCGTTCTAAAGCTCTTTCAGCCAAGAGATTTTCCCAGAATTTTGCTTTCCTTGTCCACGATTGAGGATTCAGAGACTTTTCTCGAAATGGAGAGTATAAAACTGCTGCTTGCTGATCACTTTCAAGTTCCTGTGGCAAATGGTACCTTTCGTGTGATGCCATTTATTTTATTAAGTGACAAAATATTCCCATATAATCCGTGACTATTGAATAATCAACAATATCTGAACAGCTGCAAAATGTAGTTTTTGCGTATTATACCGATATTAAACACCAAAATACAAGAGCTACCATCTTTAGAAACATTTCTAACTTTTTCAACCTGAAGACTTTTACTTGACCAGTGTTACTGTTACCGTTTTTGGTGTTCGATTTAAAAAAAAATCTAGTGGCATTATTTTTTATATTAAAAATTCGGGACTAAAGGTTTCTTCTTCTTCTTTCCTTCCTCTTTTACCCTTTACGGGTGTCAAAGGAGATACAATGTTCTTGTTTTTCTGGCAGCTTCAGATAATGTTATTTTGTGTTTGTGTAATGTCTCTTTGATGTTGTCGATCCATCGTACTCTAGGTCTACCCCTGCCTCTTCTTTCTGCGTCTCCTCTCTTCACATATGCTTTATAAACTAATGAATTACACGGCATTCTTTCCAGGTGACCGAACCATTGTATCTGTTGGTTTTGTATGTATTGTAGAATTGATATGACATACACTCTTTCTCTTATGACCTTGTTTCTAATTATGTGTCTTCTGGTCACAATTGTGGCTTTTCTCAGACATCTCATCTCTGTTGTAACCAGCTGTCTTTTATGTTTTATTGTTAAGGACCATGTTTGACATTGGTAGCACAGAGTTGGAATGAAGATACTTTGTATAAGGTGTGTTTTTTGTGTTGTCATTGGTAGCATTTTGTGTTGCAATAAAGGGGATAATTGACCCAGTATTTGATTCGCTTTGCTACAACGAATGTCTATTTCGGTGTCCATCTTTCCATCTGAAGAGAATGTTACGCCTAAGTATTTGAAGGTGTTTGTTTAATGACTTGATTTTCAACTGTTTTATTTAGAATGTGTGTATCCCTTCCTATTGCCATCGTTTCTGTTTTATCTATGCTTATCATCATGTTGTTGCTTTTGCACTCGATGTCTATGGATGTTAGATGACGTTGTATAATTCTACGTCTCAGAACAGGACACAACCGACTCCGCAGTCACATGTATACAAAGTTCAAGATTGGCAACACAGCCATGTGTACATGTGGACAGGCAGCACAGAGTGCCAAACATATACTTCAAGAGTGTTCTGAGCATGAAACGCTGAGGCAGACATATTGGCCAGAGGAAACAACACTGGAATCAAAACTCTATGGGACACTGTATGAACTACAAAAGACAGTGAGTTTTATTAAGGAGACAGAATTACAGATATAGACATGTTTCAAGTGAACGAAAGAAGAAGAAGAAGAAGATGACGTTGTAGTTCAGTTTCGTCATATGCTATTACTGCCTGATCGTCGGCAAAGAGTAGCTCTTTGGTATTTTCATTTTCCATCTTAGCTTTTTTCGTAATGCTATCAATATATGTGATAAACAGGAGTGGTGATAAAACGCATCCTTGACTAACTCCTGAAGTGGCTTTGACTGGTTGTGATGTTCCTTTTTAAGGTTTAAAGGTTTAAGAGTGCTAAAATTAAGAACCAACGGGAATTGAACCAGTCCGTTGGTGGGATTTGGTGATATGGTGCCGTTGAACGGATTGGTTCAATACCCGTTAGTCTCCAAAAAATTTAATTTATTCTCTGGCTTCCTTCTTGAATTTACTTGTATTAGCAATTATTCGAAGCAAAGTTGTACTGTTTATATATGTTATCCATGTTTACAAGAAGATCTATTGGCCCTTGTAGAACTAATACGGATGTTATATGCCATATGTTTGTTGTTACTGAGGCTACTTCAATACCTGTACATAGTGATTGGGGACGTTAGGCTTACGATGACTCCGGACCAGTAAATCCCCATGGTACTTGTCACTCCTGTATGTAACTCCTTGTTCGTTGTTGTTGTAATAGACCTTGTCTCTATTGGTCCGTTCTCAGTGACTTGAATGCACAGTTTGAATGTCTTGATAAACTCTTTTATTGGGGATGCGGTTAGTCAACCCCGTTTACGAGATTTCCTCTGCGATTTGGTGCCGTTGAACGGACTGGTTCAACTCCCGTTAATTTCATCTTTGTGCATTCTTCTTAACTAGTGAGCTTCTCACTTTTTACTTCTCTTTTCCTGTATGTCTCTCTCAAGCCCTTGTAGTCTCTCTCAAGCCCTTGTAGTCTCTCGCAGACACTTGCAGTCTTCATGTCTTCCATGCCCTGCTCCTACTAGAACGCATCTCGCTCCTTCATTCGTTTTATCATTCCTCCTCTCCTGGTCCTGATCCATGTGGTTTTTCAGGGACACCCTCTATATTTCTAGCCATCCCCCATATTCCCCAGCCACACTCTATATTCCCAGCCACACTATATGTTTTCAATAAACCTCATTCTTCCAACCATTATATTTCAAACCTTCCCCAATATTTCCAACCATCCCCTATATTTCTAACCAATCCATATATTTTCTACAAATCCCTATATCTCCAACTATTCCATATAGTTCCAATCCCTATATCTCCAACATCTGTCTATATTTACAACCAATCCTTATACTTCCAACAAATTCCCATATTTCCAACCAACCTTTATATTTCCCCAATATATTCCTAATAGTTCGCATATGACTAAAAAGCCCTATTCGAGACGCAAGTGTCATTGGGCAGCTCAGGCATGGAATAAGCATATGGCTAAAAAGCCCTATTCGAGACGCAAGTGTCATTGGGCAGCTCAGGCATGGAATAACCACTGTAGGCGGATTTTGGTCTATCCATGACTTTCTAGCTACTCTCTACTGTTGAGCTGCTGCATATCTCCTCTTTTCACAAGATGATGCCCCTTTTTGACTGTAAATCGATAATATGTACTCACCGCGCGAAACTTCTTCTTCTTCTTTCGTTCACTTGAAACATGTCTATATCTGTAAATCTGTCTCCTGAATAAAACTCACTGTCTTTTGTAGTTCATACAGTGGTCCTAGAGCTTTGATTCCAGTGTTGTTTCCTCTGGCCAATATGTCTGCCTCAGTGTTTCATGCTCACCGCGCGAAACTGAAATCCAATAGGTAAAGCTTGAAACGGGGTAATAACGTTTTTCTAATAACTAGAAATATACATAATCACACAACATAAATCGACGTTTCGACCAAAACGCCGTTATCAAGGTTACATACACGTAGGCATATATATATCTAAAAATCAACGAGCAGGGACGACACAACTGGCATTCACATGTCTAGCGAGATGAAGGGTAGGCCGGAATGATAGAAATTAGTTCAGTGGTGACACAAACAGGAAATGTACAGTACTAGGAAATATACACAAACAAACCCAAATAATATAAAAACGAGACAAACACAGAAATGACGGAACAACACGATATCATGCATATATGTCTGGCGCTCATTGATTCCTAAAGGTTTAAGAGTGCTGAATTCGTATATCAATCGGTTCTCAAGAGCGAGACAGGTCCGGTCGTCGGAGAAGCACGCCTTAATGGTCGTCACCTGAATATCCTGGGAGACCCGATGCCCTGTGCCATTTGAAAAATCGGTCAGCAAGCCTCATGCCAGTCTCACCTATGTACGTCATGGCATAGCGCTTGCAGATGATGGCATAGATGACGCTACGGGACACATACGAGAAAATCTCCTAAATGGTGGAGGTGGCATTGGGGAATGTGACGTACCGGGTTTGGGTTACATACGGACAGGTGTAGCATATAAGACGTTTGCAGGTGATGGTGCCATATTGATTGGGGACGTTAGGCTTACGATGACTCCGGACCAGTAAATCCCCATGGTTCTTGTCACTCCTGTACGCAACCAGAGTAGTGTCGCAGAACACTTCACGCGTCTTAGGATCCAACTGGAGAAGAGGAATGTGTCGCAGATAAACATGACGATCAGCAGTGCTATGCGGGTGGAAATTGACCATGTCAGAGGGAGAAGACTTTCGAGTGTTCGAGAGAGTATCCTGGAGGAAGGGGCTGCACACTCAAGACAGGGCATAACGACAGAAGTTTTAAGTCCACCATATCGTGAGCTTTCTCGAGAAAGTCCTACTCACCACTTCACAGCCGCCAGAGACGAAGAAGTTGAGAGAATGGAAGGGAATCACAACAGGCAGAGGGATGAGAAAAGATATATAGGAGAAAGCAGTGGACATCAGCGGGTTTGTAGTGTACCGATGTGCTAAGACAGGAAGGTTGGATAATGATGGATATGTCCAGAAAGTTCACATAGGAAGTGGAGATCTCGGATGTGAACTTGATGGTCGGGTGAAAGTTATCGATGAAGTGAAAGAAGCGTGACAGATCAGCCTCAACTATGTCAGTGATACCGATCTGTAGACTGTAGAGCGCCGTGTAGATCTATTTTGTAAATCTGTTACTAGGAGCTCGTGGTCAGAATCACAATCTGCCCCAGGATATGTCTTACATGACAATAGACTGGACCTCCACCTGTAGTATATAGCGAAAAAGTATGATTTATTGTCTTGAAATCTGGTGATGTCCAGGTGTATAGGGGTCTTGTGTGTTGTTTGAACAGGGTGTTGGCAATTACTAAATTATATTTTAAAGCAGAATCTTAGCAGTCGTTCTCGTCTTTCATTCTGCTGCCATAATCCAAATGGTCCTTTGACTCTGCATTCTTCATGTCATGCAAAATGATGTAAAAAGGTTACTAAAACACTTACCTAGCCTATTAATAAAAATATATTTTTAAGAAAAAAAACAAAAAACATACAATAAAACTAAACAGGACAATTCTCAACGTATCGGCTCAAATTGAACCTTTTTCAAGAGACAAACAACAGAAAACGACAAAATAAAAAAATAAATAGATGTCTATATTTCATCAAGCCCTCGTCTCCATAATAAACGCTTAGAGGATGGCATGATGATTAACAAGCGTGACGAAGTGATATAATAAAAAAACCTATGCTAAGTGAAAATGAGAAACAAAAACAAGTAGACAACGAAAACCATGTAAAGTAGCGGCTGGAAGACAAATATAAATAACCAAATGGCCAGAGGGTGTCCGACAAAGTCCCCACTTTGTCCCCACTTTGTCGGACACCCTCTGGCCATTTGGTTATTTATATTTGTCTTCCAGCCGCTACTTTACATGGTTTTCGTTGTCTACTTGTTTTTGTTTCTCATTTTCACTTAGCATAGGTTTTTTTATTATATCACTTCGTCACGCTTGTTAATCATCATGCCATCCTCTAAGCGTTTATTATGGAGACGAGGGCTTGATGAAATATAGACATCTATTTATTTTTTTATTTTGTCGTTTTCTGTTGTTTGTCTCTTGAAAAAGGTTCAATTTGAGCCGATACGTTGAGAATTGTCCTGTTTAGTTTTATTGTATGTTTTTTGTTTTTTTTCTTAAAAATATATTTTTATTAATAGGCTAGGTAAGTGTTTTAGTAACCTTTTTACATCATTTTGCATTACTATTTGTTCATTAGGTTACTGCGGCACCATCCACTTTGTCGGACACCCTCTGGCCATTTGGTTATTTATATTTGTCTTCCAGCCGCTACTTTACATGGTTTTCGTTGTCTACTTGTTTTTGTTTCTCATTTTCACTTAGCATAGGTTTTTTTATTATATCACTTCGTCACGCTTGTTAATCATCATGCCATCCTCTAAGCGTTTATTATGGAGACGAGGGCTTGATGAAATATAGACATCTATTTATTTTTTTATTTTATCGTTTTCTGTTGTTTGTCTCTTGAAAAAGGTTCAATTTGAGCCGATACGTTGAGAATTGTCCTGTTTAGTTTTATTGTATGTTTTTTGTTTTTTTTCTTAAAAATATATTTTTATTAATAGGCTAGGTAAGTGTTTTAGTAACCTTTTTACATCATTTTGCATTACTATTTGTTCATTAGGTTACTGCGGCACCATCCACTTTGTCGGACACCCTCTGGCCATTTGGTTATTTATATTCTTCATGTCATCTTTCCCTACCAACTTTCGCACTCATGTCACCTATTATTAGTTCGGCTTCTTGTTTATCTGTCTTGTCTATTATCTCCTGCAGTTTGTCATAAAAAGATTATAGTTCTTGCTCTTCAGCCGTGTATGTTGGAGCATAAACATGGATTATTGTGATGTTGCGTGTTTTTTTTCCCCAGCCTTATACTTATGATTCAGTCGCTTAATGTGCTGTATATTAGCATAGACCTTGCTATCTTATTTGGTCAAAATGAAGCTTACATCGCATGTCCCCTCTTCTCTTTTCCTGAAAAAATTTACATTTGTTCGCGTCAGTTTTGTAAAGTGTCCGTGTCCTTTCCATCTGTGTTCTGATATTACCATAATGTCTACTCTAGTTCCTTCCATCTCTCCATGTACCAACTGAAGTTTACCTTGATACATGCCTCGCATATTCCTGTGCTTATTCCTAATCTGCTTTTCTTCCTTGGAGTGTTGCCAGTGGTTTATGAGACAACATCCTGGGGCTTTTGGCGGTTATCACATTTACCAGTATTAGCACTTCTACTCCAGTTATTTTGTGTCTGTCCAGCCTGGGGGAACCCGTCACCAGAACCTTATTTGTGATCATGCGTTTTTTGGCCTGGTGTAAGTCTCAGTAGGTTGCCATTGCTTCTTAAACCGGTTCTGGTCGCTTATCGTCCTGCGCCCACGTGTTGTCGTGGCCTGAAGGAGCAAAGAATAGCAACATTATTTACTTTCCATGCATGTCGTAAGTCACGACTAAGGGGATTATAAGGTGGGTTGACTGTCCCATCACATAAGGTCAAAGTAACCCAAGGTCATGCTGAAGTCGAAGTGTCAGGTGCAGATAGCGCAAGCAATTATGTAAACAATGACACAACGCATTCCATTCTCCGGACTACACCCTTCTAATCTGCAAACTTTTGAGAACGAACGCAATTAGACTTACGTAGAACACAGGTTTATATATCGCTTCAATGAGACACGACAGATTTGTGTATTGTAATTTGTATGATTTCTTGTGTGCCCATCATTACCTACTAGTTTTAGCTATAGTCTGTCGTGTCTCATTGAAGCGATATATAAACCTGTGTTTTACGTAAGTCTAATTGTTGTTAAGTTTCACGCAGTTACCTTGTATTGATTGTCATATTGAGAACGAACGCAGAAGAAGAATAAATTACCGTCGCTAATACGCCCTCAGCTCAATACAGGGGCCTATCCAAGTCCGGCCTTCAAAGCCGTTGTCGATATGACGATCTTCCGACTTCACCAGCAGTTGTGTGCACAGTAGGGGATGACTTCCCCTTGATGAGTAGTTTCATGTAGTATATTAGATACATAGTAGTATATTCATGTAGTATATTAGCTTTGCACAACTCTTCCTCACTTTAATCAAAATCCCCAGTGCAAGTCATTTTAACATTCACGAAAATTCACCCGAAGGGAAAAGCTTTTCCCACTGACTCTTTATGAACATCAGATGGCAAGACAAGATTCCAGATACCACTGTCCTTGATAGAGCTGGTATCCCAAGCATTGACACGATCCTGATGCAGACACAGATTCGTTGGGCAGGTCATTTGGTGTGTATGCCAGACCATCGTCTGCCAAAGATACTTCTCTATGGTGAGATAGAGAAGGGTATACGATCTCAAGGTGGCCAAAGGAAGCGCTACAAGGACTCGTTAAAGGACTCACTGAAAGCCTTTGAAATAGACCACGATACATGGGAAGAACTTGCACAAAATAGATCTACATGGCGTTCTAAAATAAAAAAGAGCGCATCATCTTGTGAAAAGAAGAGAAATGCAGCAGCTCAACAGCGGAGAGCAGCTAGAAAGTCACGGATAGACCAAGATCCGTCTACAGTCGTTATTCCATGTCCAAACTGTCCAAGGACATTTACAGCTCGAATAGGGCTCATTAGCCATCTACGAACTCATAATCAAGGACATAACTCAAATTGAATTTTCAAAAGTGGATGTAACAAATTGTCATCATCACTTGTGATGGACGAACAACAACAACATTAGATACATATATAATCTTATTAAAAGTATAAATTGAATCCGAAGCAATGTTCAGTCGACTGGTTTGCGATACTGTGTTAGCTAAGTATGGTGGCCAAATTAAGCTGACAATGAAAAATCCAGAACTCTACAGTACTTTACAGATAGGTCTATGTTCGGGTTAATTAATAATGTAATGTCACAATTAATTGGCAAACAGGATTGCCATCTCATTTCGTCATAAAAGCAATAGAAACGTCTTTAAAAAACACCAGAAAGCACTAAAAAAATTGGAACAATAAAAAAAGCACCAAATATTTTCCTTAATAGTACAAGATATCAGTGTGAAGTAAGTGCGGATTTTGTGCAGGTCGCAGGGCAGTGGATGTGATATTTGCTGCCCATCATCTTCAAAACAATATCAAGAACACCAAAGACAATATTCATAATATTTGTAGACCTCACAAAGGCAGTTGATACAATGAACAAAGATGGGCCGTGAAAAGCGCTCGCTTAATTTGGCTGTCCCCACCCCCACAAAGTATTAACATCGTGTTACATTGTCATGACGGCACATATGCCTTTGTTATCAGTGATGATATGTCACCACCAGCCGCTAATAAAACAAATGGGGTAAAAGAAGGATGCATTCTTGCTCCAACACTGTTCAGGCTGATATTATCTGACATGCTGACAGACGCATCTAGATGAAGTGACTAACAGACATAAAAATAAAATACAGAAAAGACGGTTAACTTTTAAGTATTCGGTGTTTGCTAGACAAAACTAAGGTGCAAGACACAATGGTCAGGAAACTCCTATATGCAGACTGCGCACTGTATGACGATTCTTCAGACAGTATGCAGGTCACAGTAAACCTATTTTTTATGGAGCATGTGACAACGTTTGCTTCATCGTCAATACAAAGAAAACATAAGTAATATTTCAATCCATAATAATAATAAGACCCATAACCCGCCAGGGTCGTAGTAGTGCCACATTGGATATATCAGCACAAAATGCATTCTAAACAACTCTGTCCTCAGTCATTTGGAGGAGTGTAGAAAAATCACGCCTTGACCATTCCTTTATTTTAACAATCCAGAATGTTCTCTGTCCTCTTCTCCTTCCATCCTCGACTGTTCCCTGTAAAATAATTTGAGGGAGAGTCGTATCTCGTTACATGTCGAAACTAAATAAGTTTACGCCGTTTCACAACTGCCAAAAGTGGTACTTGATAACTTTCAATTGATAGACGAACAAATTGCACTTATTGAGGAAACGAGTTGGCAACACTGTTAGGGGTTCCTTTATAATATCTATTTTTAGAAAGGCAACATTCTTTGAACGCGTCAGTCTTTGACAAATGTTTCCCATTTATGACAAAGAAGACGAAACGAAATTATCGAAAATAGGCGAAGGCTTAATTTAACTGTTAAATATAATTATTAAAGAAAACATATGCTCACATTTATTAATTTGATACAGTTATTGATAATTTGTTGTATTTTTAATTGTTTTGAACAAAGTGTTTCAATTATTTTGACTATTAGGCCTATGAACATGTAACATTCATGTGAGTAAAAGTCAACATTTCTAAGAAAACAGCTTTTATTAGTGTCAGAGCGAATGTTGCCTATTTCATGTTTTGTATTATTTGTTAACTTTTACCAGAGTTTGGCATTCATGGATATCCAAAGAAATGGCGGATTTGGCAGAGTTGAAGGTAAATAAATTGATATTTCCGTGGCTTGTCGTGCTGGTGATGAATAATATTGTGGTAGAAATATTGCCTCGACCATATGGGACAGTATGACTATGAGTACACCAATCATAATTATCACTGACAGGCAAATAAAATGAAAAATGGAACTACTATCATCCTGATCCATGTTCATATGCTTTTTCCGTGGGTAGACTCATACTTCATTCATTTTAGTATTCTATCTATATCGACTACTATATTTAAAAAAAAGTAAAATAAAAGATGTTGGCCGAAAAGATTCCATGTTATAATAAAAGATCCTGCAGGCGACAGTCTCTGGTAGATAGAGGAAGACAGAAAATCAAGGATACCAATTTATTTCAATTCATTCAAAGTTCAAGAATGATTAGAATGGCAATGGAGTGAGTTACTTGAATTACAGTAATTAACAGTCTTACTCTTAAATCAGTTACATCAATTTTTCTAGGGTGTTTAAATTTTTAAAATTAGAAATTAGATTACAACTATTCTACACTCATCATCAGCAGATACAAATTAAGTTGCTGGAGAACTATGTTTTTGTTAGTGTGACTTTATACTTTATAAATGTGAATAAAAGAAATTGACACTTTTCTAGGCATAAATTAGTAAACTAAACCACTTCTTCAGTGAATGAGGGATTCAGATTGATTAGGCAGGGCTCATGCATAGGCCTAAACCTTATTGTTATAGGGGCCTACTATTATATCTAACTATGTTTGTATAGTATTGTATAGTGACTGAGACTCATATAATAATAATATATGTTTATTAGTTTATATATTGTTTGCTTGTTAACAATCAAACAATATAAATATAATTATAAAATATCTTTAACTTCAAAAGGAGAATAAGGAATGGTTAAAGCTAAACGTACTTTCACTACACTAACATGAGGAAAATATTAACATCGAAACAAATTACAAATAAGCTAAAAGTAAGAATGATAAAATGCTACATTTATTCTATATTAATGTATGAGTCAGAAACATGGACAATAAACAGACAATTATAAGACAATTGATGTTTTTGAGAAGTAGATATATTATAGAATGAATAGGGAGAAAATCATGGAAAGAGAATAATCAATAAAACAAAGAGGTTCTAAAACACTTAGTATGAAGAAAGAATTAAAGATAAAGTAAATAAAATATTTTGGACATATTAAAACTCAAGACACCTTGTTGAATACCTTACGTGAGGGTAAAATATTGAGGGTCTGTTGCAGCAAACCTTCGTTATGGAGACGGCACTTGATAATGATACCACCATTGCTACTACTACTATGTCATTAAGAATACTACAGCGAGATAGTTAAGATACTATTAGATAGTCCTTGAAAATCACAATTCAGCAATACCTCAACCAAGCCGTATGTATTGCTGTATGTCCATCCTGAAATAAATTTATGAATTTTTTTTCAAATTAATTTGTCATAAAAATAATTTACATGAAACATAGGGTCCTATAGGAAAATATAAACTTAACTTGTGACCACAAAATTTGACTTTTAATAGAACCCAGCTGATAATAATTTCTAAGTCATCTTAGTTACTTTCATTAAAACAACACAAACTAGACATTTTTCTGTTTGCGAAGAGAAATGCATCTGTTGATCACATTGCTAGAATTTTCAGATGCATGTGCACGCAGAACTAATTAATACAGTGGAATCCCTCTATAGCAGTTTTACCTGTGAAAACTTGTCAAAATTCCCAATTATATTTGTCCTTATTGTACTGTAGCTTATATAGCAAATTTCTGTTATTACATAGAACATAAATTTTTCACCAGTCTGGACCAAGTTATTGTAATTCCACAATATTAAAAATGGCTGCTAATGAGCACAATTATAATGAGAATAAATTACATAACTATTAAACATAATAAATACCCACAGAAACTATCTATTTTTGACTTCACAAAGACAAAGACACATCTGTTGATCACATTGCTGTAGTTCTCAGATGCATACAGAACAAATTACCGTAATATTCAAAATAGCCACTATTTTGTATGTTTAATATGAATGTAAATGTTTAATTAAAAAAAATTAATAGCCATTTTCCACCATTATGAACATTCTTAGAAGTTACATACAGTGCTTTTTTTTCTAGGGCAAAAGGTGAGTATACTCTTATTCAATTTGCGAAAAGTTCCTCCCCCCCCCAATATAACGAACAGAACTAATTTCTTCAGAAGTAGTTATAGAAGTGTTGATTTACAAAACGTATATTTACAATGTTTGATATTTAGCTAGAAAGCATTTTTTCCGTTAACCTTTAGCAAGCCAGATTAAAAAATATGAAACGTCTCCTGCCACCGGATTCTTTTTTGAAAATTTACGTTATTGATGGTGACTGTTTTGAAAATGTGATAATTTTTTCGTTGTTAGAGATATTTAAATAATATTTGCACATATAAATAAAGAATTGAATTATGCATATATTGGTGTAATTTATGTGTGTGTGTGTGTGATACCAGACATATGAGAAAGTGGTAAAGACGTTTTTCACAAAAAACATATTTCATAACAAATAAAGAGGAACAATTTTAGTAAACAATAACTTACCTTACTTATCGAATTCCTTGGCAACACTGTAAACTAAATCACGCAAATCTGTAGTATTTATGTTCTTTCACTGCGAAATTATCAAAATATAGCCGGGGGAACTGCATAAAACATGTAGATTTGCAGTAAAATCGTTCTTTGAGCTTAGGCCTAGAGTCATTTTTGGTGCCACTTCAACATATTCGATATCAAACGTACAAGTTCCCAAACCAATGCGGCATTCTGTATATTCACTGCTGTGAAACTAAATAACCTAATAATTCATGATTCAAGCCATGATTCAATGTTATTTTATTCAAAATACGATGAAATAAAGGTCTATAAAAACCGATCCACCATCATGACATCATACCGGTGTGCAGATGTGGTCAGATTAATTGCTATAACATGTGTATCTTCTGGCTAGCCATTGTTACAACGATCATGTCGGACGTAGGAATGAACCGGCTTGAATTGCACATGTTTCCAGAGTAACCAATCAGGCTGTGGGGCGTCTATTATAACGATATCTCATTGGATGGAGTATGTCGCCATCGGCGCTAGTTGCCATTTTGTTTATTGGCGACTGGTGTTAATATAGGCGCGGTGAAGGTTAACTGATCTTTGTGGACACAAAGTTCTGAATTGTATACATAAAGTTGAATCCAAGCCTTAACACAGAAGCATTATTTTAGAAAATGACTTTGGTAAATGGCTATGACAACTATATACTGGTTGTGTTTGAAAATATGTAACAACATTCATTTTATGTCCAGCTGTGACCACAGACAGTGGTCCGGTCATGGTACAATGGTCAGCATAAGATTATCGTGCTTGATTTCTACTGGAAGACCGATATTTCTTTGTTCGTCACCATGGGCAATATTAGATCTGTGGGCTCAATGGGATTCATCCAAATTGATGAATTGACATTTATTGTGATTTTCATTGGCTGTTGGCACAAAATGACCGATAAAAATCACAGGACAAGCCCAATGCGTCAATATAGAAGGATAAAACCTAATTGGCCAGCAGAACTGAATAAATGACGAAGGACAAGGTTTAATAGTACAGTTTTTGACAAAGTGAAATCAGGTATTTATAAACAGGTGACTAGCTTTGTTATCAATTTTATTACCAGGGGAAAGTAGGCGTGATCAGCTATAAATCCAGAAGAACAGTATATTTAAGCATGGTAGGCATAGATAGTGAGTCCATGGTCATTTCGTAAAAACCGATAAAAGACAGATGAGATGACCCTTTGAGTGTTTCACTGTAGAATTTTTGTTTTTTTCATGGATAGGAAATTTTCTTTAGGTTGATATTTGTAACCAAAATAACCTGAAAAAAGGTGGGTATATGGCATATACCTGAAAAAAACAACAACAATTACATATATCAAAAGAAAAATGCAAGACAAGTTCATTGGCAACAGATTGTCTCATGCGAGATAGATGTCAACCCAAGCCTAAATGTCTGCTTACTGCCTCCTTGGAAACGGCCATCCAAGGACATGTTTTGGCCTGTAAAGTCCAATGGCACAGTGGGTGATAAATTGTCATGGCATAGAGTCAATAAACATCCATCGCCTGGCAACATATAGGAAAGCTGTCACAGGCTAGGGAAGATCACCCGAATTAAAAGCCTGCTGAAAATGCACGTGCTGGGCCAGAAGGCGCAAAATAATGCAGCTTCGCTGTGAAACTGGCAGCACAATGTACTTCACGCTTCCAATGGGAATCACGCAAACTCACATATATGTAGAAGAAAATAAAATATTAATTAAAGAAATAACAAAATTTAGCGGCCAACCAGTGCTCGTGAAATTTAAATGGGTTATAATGAATTTAACTTACCTTGAAGCACTAAATTCTATATTACTTCAATATGAGATAATATTTCTGTCAGAATCAATAGCCACCATGTTTAGCAAAGATGTCCGGTCCTGAATAAAACCCCCTTATGTAGGTATAGACGTATTTATTCTCAAAATTTCTAAAAATAAAACTGAGTGTTGGTTAGGGAGTTTCCCCAAACAAATGGTTCTTAGAATATTTATAGCTTTAAGCAATATTTTATGCACATGCACAGCCCAGATGTCCAAGGACCTAGTATGATGTTAGTGTTAGACTATACCTAGTTAACACTAACTATATAGTATATAAAATAATATATGCTAGACTACCTATAGGACAGACTTACAGGTCATCATCAAGTGACTTATTCTTTCCAGAACGTAGTCTTTCCTATGGATCTCTTGAATTCTCCGCGGTCTTGAGCAAGTTGTCCTGCATCTTTCAGTGACATTCTTGAATTTCTTTTGTCCAACTGCGTCTTGGTCGGCCTTTGCCCCTGTTGCCTTCTATCATCCCCTCCAGTAACACTCTCTCCAAGCCGTCGTTTCTCTTAATATGACAGAAAAAAAACTAGCTTTTTCTTTAATATGGTGTTCAGAATCCAGCCTTCCTAGACGTTAATTTTTCGTAACACCTCCTGTTTTCTTTGCTGTCCATGGTATTCTCAGAACTCTTCTATAACACTTTAATTCAAATTATGTTATTCTCTTGGCCACTGTTTTATTTAGTGTCCATGGTTCGCATCCATATGTCGCCACAGGAAATACACGTTTGTAGTAAACACAATTTGGTTCTTATATTAGTACCTTGCTATAGTTTCTTTATCTGTTTTTTAATTTTGCCAGCGTCATTGCCGTTTTTCTTGATCTCAACTGCACAGTCCCCCGCATTGTTTATATTAGTTCCTAAATAATCAAAATGTGTCACTTTTTCCAAATTGCAGTTCTCAATATTAATTACAGGTACTATCTTTAAATTTATGGATATGTATCAGGATAACACTCATCATGAGTCCAGGCGTAGTGACATATTGTGTGTTTGATAACACTCATCATGAGTCCAGGCGTAGTGACATATTGTGTGTTTGATAACACTCATCATGAGTCCAGGCGTAGTGACATATTGTGTGTTTGATAACACTCATCATGAGTCCAGGCGTAGTGACATATTGTGTGTTTGATACTCCAGTTCTCAATGTCAGGCAGAGTTTTAATTTTAGCTGCAGATTGATGCCTTTCTAGCATTTAAAGGAGGTAGCTTTCCAGAGCTTATTCTCAGGCTGTGGCAATAAACTTGTCAAGGGAAAAAAAGGAGTAGGAGAGTTCCTAAAAAGGTTCTTTGGTCCTTTTGTGCCATCTGTCCTATATTTATATAGTAGTAGAATAAGAATCTGAAGAAATGGGGGGGGGGGGTCGGGGTGTGTTTACTAACATTTTTCTGACTTATTTTATATTGAAATGAAGGGAATAGGGGGTTTTAATTTTAAGGGTTCTTGAATCCCCCCACACACATTTTCACGTTCCACAATTTGAGCGTATTATTACTGTATACTCTAATTTATGAATTTACAAGCATAATGCTGCTTTCTATTATGGAGAAGACGTATAAACCTTTAACATATATTCGTCTCGCATACTAAAACATTTTAAACAAATAATCATAATAATCTGTTTTATTCCAAAATTTTTCACTTAGTAATATGCTTGTGATCATATTTTTGTGTCTCATCACAAATATGTTGTATAACAGTATCATTTGATACAGATTCCAAGATTCTTAAAACATCTGCATTGTCAATGTTTTGAATTATTATACCATTAAGGCCAGAAAATACAAATGGGGACCTTACCGTATCACAAGTGCCTGACCACGAATTCGAAATGTGTACACTGCGGATATCTGAATTATAGTTTATCCTTTGAATCATTGCTAGTATCACAATGCAAATGAACACTTTCTAAATCACTTCCTGCATCAGATAAATTAGAGCTAGAATTATAAGAAAAACTTTCTTCCAAATATTTTGCTTCTGCGTTCGTTCTCAAACACCTGCAGATTAGCAGGATGTAGTCCAGAGAATGGAATGAGTTTTATCATGGTTTACAGCATTGTTGCGATATCTGCGCCTTTCAGCCTGATACATTCGATTTTAGCATGACTTTGGGGCACTGACCATATATGGGATGCGACAGCCAACTTCATCCCATAACTTTCTTAGTCGCCTCTTAGGACATGCATGGAAGGTAAATAGTGTTGCTATTCTTTGCTCCACTCACGAACCCTGGCAACACACAGGCGCACATGTTTATAAATTTCCGATTCATTGAGTCTATGCATTGTTATATTTGTATACTCTGTTCACTCTAAGAATGAAGTGGGTCAGTGCTTCTGATTGGTTGTTGGACATTAATCAAGTGCCCAATAATATTGTTTTTAGAAGTTTTTTAAAAATGTTTAAATATTGTTTTTAAATGTCATCAGCTGTTTAAAAATCACCTAATGTCGCGGAGTAATGTCAGGGTGTGTTTTGACCTACTTAATTCTTAGAGTGAACAGAATATAGGTCAAGGTAAGATGGGTACACAAGGAAAGTCCAGCTGTGTCAACACACACAAGTAGAAATGATGCTTACAAGCATGTACAATTACAAAATCTCAATTGTTAGATGACCTCTAGACAGCTTGAACTAGTCAATCAGAGTATTTGAACACTATGATGTGCTTTCAGGGATAAATTATACGAATACATGGCTCATCATTCCATAAGGAGATGTCAGCAAAATGGAGGTAACTTTTTATCATTTCCTTAAAGATACCTCTGCAGCCAAAGGTTAAGATACAAGTGAAGTCCTCTGTGCCCCCATATAACGTAATCTCTGGAGTTAAAATATGTCTTATGTGTGTGCCCCATGTACGTTACAGGTTCTAGACTTTCAGATAAAATGAAGCCTTCTGCTGCCTCAGGTAAGACATATACTCTGGACATTTTGATCGAAACGTCAATTTTGTTTAATATAGAATTAATACATTTTCTTTTTCTTCTTCTATTTATACTGTATATAAATACAGGATATTTATATACTGTTTAAAATAAATCTCAAGAAGTGAAATATCAAGAGACAATGCGCATGTTTTGACTCAGATTTGTTGTTTAATTAACAGCAAATGGTGCTGAGCTTCAGAGTGTCTGAGCTTCATGTTCTACTTGGGTTTGCTGGAAGGAACAAGAGTGGTCGCAAACAAGAACTAACACAGAGAGCTTTGTCTTTAGTGCAGAAGGGCTGTTCTCTACCTGTACAGATTAAAATTCGGGAGCTGTATAGGTATGATTGATATTAATGTTGTCTTGCTGTTGTGTTATATTTCTAGAATAGGACTTGCTGTTGGCTTACTGCTGCTGCCTAGTCAGATATTTAGAAATACCATATCACTGCTGCTGCCTAGTCAGATATTTAGAAATACCATATCACTGGTGGTGCCTGTGCTCATGTTTCTCCTAATGTTTATTTCTAACCCTGTATTTTCTTTTTACTCCCATTGTTATTTATATTTAAAAAATTTATTTTTCTATGTTCTTCCTAGATCTTATACATTACTCTGTGTTCTTCCTAGATATCACATCCATTACTCTATGTTCTTCCAGATATCTCATTTATTACTCCCTATGTTCTTCCTAGATATCTCATTTATTACTCCCTATGTTCTTCCTAGATATCTCATCCATTACTCTGTGTTCTTCCTAGATATCTCATCCATTACTCTGTGTTCTTCCTAGATATCTCATCCATTACTCTATGTTCTTCCTAGATATCTCATTTATTACTCCCTATGTTCTTCCTAGATATCTCATCCATTACTCTGTGTTCTTCCTAGATATCTCATCCATTACTCTATGTTCTTCCTAGATATCTCATTTATTACTCCCTATGTTCTTCCTAGATATCTCATCCATTACTCCCTATGTTTTTCATGGATATCTAATTTATTACTCCCTATGTTCTTCCTAGATATCTCATCCATTACTCCCTATGTTCTTTATAGATCTTTCTTACATATCTAACCATATATGTCTTGAAACAGTTTAGCTTGTATAATTAATTGTGTGGAGTGACCCATGTTGTAAAATATTGTCTTTAGTCACAGCCACTGATAACATTGTCAAAATCCAGATCTGACAATATCAATAGCAGTCAGGTTTGATATCATCTGCTGTTAGGAGAATCCAAGTTCAGAGAAACTTTACAAGTCTTAAGATATTTATAAGCTAATTTGACATGAATTTTGTGTTTTCTTGCTGACAGACAAATCTATCCAGTGACAAACAACCAGAGTAACTCTCCTTCACATAAGGACAGTAATATGCCAGTGATGCACAGACATGTAGGTAAGATACTGATGCTTATTATATTCTTGTTAGTTGAGCTGTGGGATGTTGGTATTTTTTTTATTGTTACTGATATCATGGCTTGTGTGCTCTGGTGATTTATTTTACTGACACATGTTCTTTTAGCTGTAACCTGACGTCTTGGCCAATCAGTCACAGTAACCTGAAGTCTTGGTTGATTAGTGACAATAACCTGACGTCTTGACTGATCATTGACAGTAACCAGAAGTCTTGAACCTAAAGACAGTAACCTAAAATTTAGTCTCCACTAAATAGAGATGTATATAGTGGGAGGGGGTTTAGGATTAGGTCTTACCTACACCCCCCCACCCACTCTAGTATAATCTCTTCTCTGATGCACATTCCTGGCATAAATTTATCTCCGCAAAAATTAATTAGCCATTTTATTTTTCTGTCAAGTCTGCTATAGATGTAATTTCATTGACTGTGTGGACTATAGCAGACTTGGAATGAACCTGTGCATAATATGTAACTTCTTCCACATTTCGGAAATACAGTGAAATATAGGGGAAGGCACATGATATGTGATTGAACCAAATTTTGTTATCTGTATTATTTGCCGTTGTATTATGTCTGTTCAAACGAAGATCTTATGATCAAAACATCAGCTGTTTTTAACAATAATTCAACTTAGTTACATTAATTAATCCTGTCCCAATTGCACATAGGAAGTAAGAGCTAATTGCTCGTAATTCCTGGGATTCTCAAACAAACAATAACATTAGTCCTAATTGAATTCAGTAGATTTTGTATTGAGACATAAACGTGTTCCCAAGTATGAAGAAACAGAAATGGGTGTTGACTGATATTTGTCTGTACTTATACCAGTCTAATGTTGCATATGTGTCTGCCATGCTATTTTGTGTGTGAGTATTCGTCATTATGACAACAGCTACAGATGTTCATGTCTGCTGTTACACATATTTCTCTTGTTCCCAGTTGGTTTGGACTATACAGCCTTGAGCATGAGGTCAATTATTCCAGAAGCTTCAATACCAGTCAACCCTGATGTTAGATTAAAACATCTGCCATTTTATGATGTGCTAGCAGAAGTCATGAAGCCATCTAGTCTGAGTAAGTTTTGATTGTTCCAGGATGATCATAATGTTCCAGGATGTTCATAAGCATATTATATTTATTGTAAAGTGCGTTCCAAAGTGATATGTGAACCAAAAAAAAGAACATTGATTGTAAAATAGATGACAACATTGGATACGATTCTAAACAAACATGAGAGCACAGTTCTCTGTGAAGAATCATGCTGTCAAGTTTAGAGAGTAATTCTCTTGTATAGTGTCAGGTTTGATGAATGTATTACTAGTATTGGTAGTAAATGTTTCTACTGATGTTAGTACAGTATGTGATGTTAGTTCAGCATGTAATTTGAGTACAGTATGTGGTTTTAGCACAGTATGTGATATTAGTTCTGTATGAGATGTTTGCATCGTGATGAAACATGGTGGACGGACGTGACAGCTTCGGGCTTCTGAAACGTTTACAAATGTTAACCAGCTAGTGTTGTAATTTCAGGGATTTTCAGAATTTTTCCCTTTAATTGGATATTTCTTGTGTCTATTGCAGACATATTTACAAGTTTTTTTATGTGTGCTTGTGTGGTGGATTGTTATAAATGATGTTTGCAACATTATGTGCATCTGTTACAATTAGAGAATTGAATACACAATATCGAGTGGTTACCTGCTGTCATGCTTTTTTCATGGTACGGACTGTGAATAATTTGCTCGGATGGTTATAAGTTTTGTGTGTTGCATTGCTGGATGGGTCACAGTCAAAATTTCTTTTACAACTGTGTCCACTGAAATGTGCTCACTGTGTCCCCGAGCAGATGGCTTGGCAACTTTATAAACATCCATCAAACCCAGCAGTCTAAGTGGGATAGTATGAGAGTACTTTAGGCTAAGTTAGCAAACCTGGACAGAAAACCCCCACTGCCTAACGGTTAGCACGGGAGTGTTCCTGGCTAAAGGAAGTAAACCCTCATAAAACATTTGGAGGGGGGAACCCTAAGGCAGTTGATGGTGGCATTCCATCATCCTTGGCATCTCCTACAGTTCTGCATGATTCCAAGCATTTCGGCTTTTCCTTGGACTACATTGATGGAACTGAGAAGGGGTTAATAGTAAATTTGGTATAGCACTTTCTCCATATAAGCCGCTCGTGCTTAGCAAAACTTGTCTAGAGAGAAGCAGAAACAAACAGCCTCTCAAATTTGAAAAAAATGCTCAATGCCTTGTTTCTTTTTTTATTGTTTATCCTGTAGAAATTCGATGTCAACATTTTTCGACATGTTTACTCTTTGGTGACACCTGATGGTAGTCATTTGTAGTCATGGACAACAATTTCCTATGATTATTTTCAATCAAGCTTTTATAATATCTGTTTGTTTGAGTAGTTGTTCCTGAATTTTATATAAATACAGGTGATATAAATACCCTGTTGAATTTATGCGACCTCTTCACGTTTGTAAGCCATACTGTAAGGACCTAACTTCAGTGACACCATTGTTCGTTAATTCTTCATGAGTGCTGATTTCAGATGAAGATTTTGAAGACTTCAGTGTGTTATTACATTATGGTATATGTATGATTGATTAGTTGATAATCAATTGACAATCAGTTGATAATGGTAGAGGACAAAATGTATATATCTATATTGTAATTTGCCCCTACACATATGTATTAATCTGTACTCTATACTAGTAAGCCACTTTAGGTGTGTATGTTTTTGTCATTGTTATCACTGTCCATGTTGGTTATCCACTGATTGTCCACATAACAATAACACACAAACAAATAACACCACCATATCTAGCATCCACACATTTCTATTATCTTCATATTTGAAATTAATAAATAAAAAAGTTCTGCCAAAAAAGTAAACACATGCAGAAAAACCAGAAGTCATAAAAAATGGCCAGGTGCCAGAGGAAGCATGCATTATTTTTCTCTGGGTTGCTACAGGTTAATGACCGTCTGGAAGACACAAAAGGCTGTATATAAGATGCTAGCACAGCATGTGATGTTAGTACATTATTTGATGTTAGTACATTATATGTTGATATTACATTATTTGTTGGTGTTAGTACATTATATGTTGATATTACATTATTTGTTGGTGTTAGTACATTATATGTTGATATTACATTATTTCTTGGTGTTAGTACATTATATGTTGATGTTACATTATTTCTTGGTGTTAGTACATTATATGTTGATGTTACATTATTTCTTGGTGTTAGTACATTATATGTTGATGTTACATTATTTCTTGGTGTTAGTACATTATATGTTGATATTACATTATTTCTTGGTGTTAGTACATTATATGTTGATGTTACATTATTTCTTGGTGTTAGTACATTATATGTTGATGTTACATTATTTGTTGGTGTTAGTACATTATATGTTGATATTACATTATTTCATGGTGTTAGTACATTATATGTTGATGTTACATTATTTGTTGGTATTAGTACATTATATGTTGATGTTACATTATTTGTTGGTATTAGTACATTATATGTTGATGTTACATTATTTGTTGGTATTAGTACATTATATGTTGATGTTACATTATTTGTTGGTATTAGTACATTATATGTTGATGTTACATTATTTGTTGGTGTTAGTACATTATATGTTGATATTACATTATTTGTTGGTATTAGTACATTATATGTTGATGTTACATTATTTGTTGGTATTAGTACATTATATGTTGATGTTACATTATTTCTTGGTGTTAGTACATTATATGTTGATGTTACATTATTTGTTGGTATTAGTACATTATATGTTGATGTTACATTATTTGTTGGCGTTAGTACATTATATGTTGATGTTAGTACAAATAGATTAAGAACGGTATATTTATTTCTCAGTACCAAAAAGTAATGGAAGAATGCAAGAGACATTGTTTGTGTTTCATCTGACTCCACAACAAGCTCAGGATATTACCATATCAAGGTCAGTTTTTTTTCACCAAGCAACAGGAAATAAACATCAGTGACTGTGGCCAGTGTTTAACTCTACATTAGCTAGTGTGATCGTTTTCAGAACATATAATTGTGTATCTTCCAGTTCCACAACAACTGTCTATTGTCTGAATCACTACTAGTATCATGATGCAAATTAACACTCTCAAGTCTCTTCCTGCGTCAGATAAATTAATGCTAGAGTTATCAGAAAAGCTTTCGGAGTATTTGAACACCGTAAATTGCTTTCCGCTATACATTATAGGAACACTGGAACCAGCTCTCTTTAAGATGTCTGCAAAATGGCGGTAACTTTTTCATCGCTCCTTAAATAATCAGGATATCAGAATGTGCTATGTCATGGTTTACATCTTTGCTGCGATATCTGCACCTTTTGGCCTGACACATCCAATTTTAATGACTATCACTTTTACTCTATTTGTAATAGCCAATTCCATACCATAAGATCCTCAGCCACCTTGTACGACATGCCAGGAAGGTAAAAGTACTGCTATTCTATGCTCCCCTTTGGCGCTTTAATTCTCGTCGGAAATGGTTCCATTCTTCATCCCGTAACCCCCTTAGTCGCCTCTTATGATATGAATGAAAGGCAGTGTTGCTATTCTTTGCTTCCCTTTCAGCTCCCAGCAACATGACAGTGAGCAAGATATTTTAAAAATAACTTATTTGAGCTATATAAAATATCAAATAGTATATGTTCAGTCTTTCCATTCATTCAGTGTGTAATTTTAGAAAAATGCTGTCTTAAATCTTCTCAAGAATGCACCGCTAATGTGTTATGCAACATTTCAGTCAATGTCATCACACTATAAAGTCAATGTCAAATAAGGAAAACAGTTCACTGGTTGTCCGTTTCACATAAACGTGGGATATATTACAACCGTAATTGACTGAACCCTCTGAAAACATTGTATGAATGATATGTTTATCAAGTGCAGTGAAGATATCTTGAAAAATTCTTCTACCGTTAATTCTTCTTCAGTGTTCATTCTAAACTCCCACTGGAGTTAAATTATTAGTTATTGGTATGCATTTGCCTTGCGCCTTCTTATTACGGTTTTGTTTGCGCCCATTTGTCTGGTGGGTTCTTAGCATTGCGCACATTCATCTTCGCACTTTTGTCTGTGTGCATTTGCCTTGTGCTATTTTGTTCTATCTATACGCTGTGGCCCTTCTTTGCCTTGTGATGTCAGGGGTGGAAGAGTTCTCTGGAGATGGTCTTCTTGTGTGCTGTTTGCAAGCTTCTTTGATTTCTGTGATCCATCTTTTACATGGGCTGCCATTATGTCTATGTGGCATGCTATTTGTTAGTAGTCTGGAAGCGTGTCAAAAAACCACTTGATCTATTGTCTTTTGATGTGTTCCAATACTGTTATTGTTTTGGTTATCTGTCTGATGTTATTGTTTCTAAATCTATCTCTTAATGACACTCTGGGCATTCTTCGTAGACATGTCATTTCTGCTGTCACTATTTTTCTTTTGTCTTGTACTGTCATTGTCCAGGTTTAGCACTGGTAGCACAATGATGGAATAATAATAGTCTTGTATAATGCAACTTTAGTGTTAACAAAACACACTGCTGTTATGCCGCCAAAAGTGGTGCTTGTTAAACTGCAAGTTGGTTTATTTGCTGCTGGACATATATATCTTGTGTTCTATATAGCTAATTCTTTACAAATGCCTGTAGCACTTATTTTCAAAAGCCAACATCCTTCTTTTTGTGTCTGCATTGTGTTTCCACCTTTCACATACTTGCAAAAGTATTCTTAGAGCACTTCTAGATAGCATTATTGTGATTGGAGCATATGACAAAGTTGTGCAAGATCATGGAGAATAGTCTGAAATATTTGATCTCCCATCTCTATATCATTGAAGTCTATGTCTCAACTTGAAATGTCTAGAATCATCAGCATTTCTAAAGTTAACTTATTTATGCTTCATCTTCTAATGTGTTTGTACATGTCTATTCCCTGACTTCTCTATTCTCTATCTTCTAATGTATGTGTGCACAATTCTGTTCTTGACCTGACTTTTCCATTGACAGAGATTTCAGACCTGGTGCTAAATGTGAATACACAGTTCAAGTTCAAATGAGATTTTGCCTTTTGGAGACAAGCAGTGAGCAGGCAGACATTTTCCCATCTCAGATTCAAGTCAGAGTCAACAATAAGCCTGCTACATTACCAGTAAGTTTTGGCTCCTTGTCATCATTGGTGTTTTATATGTTTGTAGGTTGTTGTTGCAACACAACAAATAAACTTTAATGCATACCTCATTTTCTGCTCAGGAAAGAACTGATAGAAAGAATAGTGTTGTGTATTGCATGAATACTCAATTCCACATTTTGCTGGGCCTGAAGTGTGAGCAGAGAGTAGCAACACAAGTGATATGCCATGCATGTTGTAAGAGGCAACACAAGTGATATGCCATGCATGTTGTAAGAGGCAACACAAGCGATATGCCATGCATGTTGTAAGAGGCAACACAAGCGATATGCCATGCATGTTGTAAGAGGCAACACACGCGATATGCCATGCATGTTGTAAGAGGCAACTATGGAGGTTTGAAGGTGGAGGTATCTCTGGCTACCCCTCACCTCTACTTCAATACCCCATAGGTAAAAGTGTCTGTGCTTAAGTCACACGTGTCAAATCAAATGGCACACAATATTCCAGCCAAGCTATAAACTATGACACAATTCAGTACAGTCAGAATGATATCCTGCTAACAGTTTAAGAATGAACACAGATGAAGAATGTACATTGTGACTTGAAGGTACATGAGCTGTGTCCTGTGGTCACAGTTAGACCTCAGAGCATCTAAACTGTGTGAGACCAGCTTGATTCTAAAGAAACTAGAATATTGAATTTTCTGTTGCTATTGTAAGTGTATTTACCACAAATATTTTCTATATCTCACATCTATTCTCTCTCTTAACTAGTACACATCTCTATCTAATATTGTAGCTCATGTACACTTCTCTATTGTACTTTCAGAATATTATTCCCACGAACAAACCAAATGTAGAACCTAAAAGACCTGGCCGTCCTGTGGACATCACAAGCCTGTGCAGGTTATCGCCGACTGTTTCCAACGCTATCACCGTCACCTGGGCAGCAGACTTCACCAGAGTAGGTTCTGCACTTAGCTTCTTGTGCCACACATTTCTCTGATGTTCTTATTATATTTGCAACTGAAATAAACCAATATTATGTATAACTGCTGCAAAACTATGATCCGACAAACAAATATTGAAAACTCAGGGTAATGAACATTTCTGTAGCACTGGAAGCACACAGGAGAAGACACAAATTGACATATAGACAAGACCATCAGATTGTAGTATGCTTATTTTGTTGTATCATCAGATTGTAGTATATTTATTTTTTTGTATTATCAGATTGTTGTATGCTTGTTTTTGTCCTCCTCAGAGTTTTTGTATGTCAGTTTACCTGGTCAGAAAACTGTCATCTGATATCTTACTAGCCAGGCTACGGCAGTTTGGAAACCGACACTCTGACCATACCAAGGCTTTAAGTAAGATAAGATATTGATATTTGGTAGTAATGAATGTTTTAAACTGACCACATAGTAGTTAGACAGACCTGGTCATGTAATTGGATATTGTAATTGGTGGTATGTTAATGTCTTCACACACAATTAGATACTAGTTAGGTGGTATGTTAATGTCTTCACACACAGTTAGATACTAGTTAGGTGGTATGTTAACATTTCTCCTGCATGTTTTTACCTCTGTCCTAACTTTTTGAGAAAGATCAAACACAAATTGTAAACTTATTGTTGCAAGCAACGATTCTCATTGTGGAAACAGCTTTTGCCAAGCAACAATCTGTAAAGTTACCACATGATGCCAGTCCTATGTAATTATATCTATAGAATTATGTATGTATATGTATAGTTAACTAGAAAATATAATTATGTATGTATAGTTAACTAGAAAATAGAATTATGTATGTATATGTATAGTTAACTAGAAAATAGAATTATGTATGTATATGTATAGTTGACTAGAAAATAGAATTATGTATGTATATGTATAGTTGACTAGAAAATAGAATTATGTATGTATATGTATAGTTAACTAGAAAATAGAATTATGTATGTATATGTATAGTTAACTAGAAAATAGAATTATGTATGTATATGTATAGTTGACTAGAAAATAGAATTATGTATGTATATGTATAGTTGACTAGAAAATAGAATTATGTATGTATATGTATAGTTGACTAGAAAATAGAATTATGTATGTATATGTATAGTTAACTAGAAAATAGAATTATGTATGTATAGTTAACTAGAAAATAGAATTATGTATGTATATGTATAGTTAACTAGAAAATAGAATTATGTATGTATAGTTAACTAGAAAATAGAATTATGTATGTATAGTTAACTAGAAAATAGAATTATGTATGTATATGTATAGTTAACTAGAAAATAGAATTATGTATGTATATGTATAGTTAACTAGAAAATAGAATTATGTATGTATAGTTAACTAGAAAATAGAATTATGTATGTATAGTTAACTAGAAAATAGAATTATGTATGTATATGTATAGTTAACTAGAAAATAGAATTATGTATGTATATGTATAGTTAACTAGAAAATAGAATTATGTATGTATATGTATAGTTAACTAGAAAATAGAATTATGTATGTATATGTATAGTTAACTAGAAAATAGCCTGCACTAAGAGCAGTATCATGAGAATGATGTTTACTTACCTGAGTGGATAGTTGCTTTCCTCCAAGAAATGTGGTCAGTCAGAGGTCGGGTCTTTATTATATTGCGACAGTGATTCCCAATCAAAATATTTCCTGCACGTATCTGCTATGGCAAAGCGGTCTTTATTTCCACAGCCCATAGAAAACCTCCCTGCATTCCTTCACAGGAAAACATGCAGCAACGAAAGTGACTCCCAATTTCTTGTAAATAATACTTGTATAGATACTTGCTTGAGTCATTTGATGTTGTTATTTTATGGACTTACTGATCCAGCAATGTAATAATAAATAAATATTGCTGTCTTCCCACCAAGGCAAGCTACTTGTTGAGGAGAGTGGCTGAACACACATTCTGGCTAAGCTCTCCAACATGTGAGCAAGTCTGTCCTAGCAAGTAGAAGTATTGAAGTCAGAGGCAACCAGTGAAGAGGTGCAATCAGGATGCCATGCATCAACCCTATAGGTGAATGACAGAAGAAGAAAATTACTGTCTCAGTATTCTCATGTTCAACGTGAATGAACAACGTCCTTGATCGTTTAGTATGGCAACAATCAGTAGCCACCCAAATGAATAAATCAATCACCAACCCTAATCCACACAGAAAATTATCTCAAAGGTTAATTTGAACACAAATTATTTAGAAATACAGCCATCTTTGTAACTTGAATGTTTATTTTAACTGTCAATCTGGTTATCTTTATAGCCACAAAGCTCTTCCATTTCTAGCACACCAGTGACTTGTAAATATTTAATCATAGGCTGTTGTTTTTTTTAAATGGTATTTTCTAAATCAGTGTGCCGCTTAGAAGGAACATTTAACATGTAGTTTTCAGTGTCCATGTGACATTATTCGAATATTGATTTCTTACCCTTTTTCAGTCAAAGACAAGTTAGCCCAGGATCCAGACAGTGAGATTGCGACGACCAGTCTACGTGTGTCCCTCATGTGTCCGGTATGTATCACAATGTATGTGTGCATGAGTGAATCATTATCATTGCCATACAAAACTTATACATGTTTCGTAGATTGCCACGACCAGTCTACGTGTGTCCCTCATGTGTGCATGAGTGAGTCATTATCATTGCCATAGAAAACATGTCCACATGTTTCCTGATCTAGAGTGCATATCCCCCTGCACCTATTGACTTACTATTTCAAATCTGTGTTAATGGATCAAATATTTTATGTTGCTTGAATTTCGTTCATGTCAATCAGCATTATATTGTATTCTGATTTCAAACAGTTGTGGTAAGGAATTTATGTCATCCCTTGGATTTACTGTACTCTTGGAGATCGCAATCCTTGGATTTACTGTACATTAGGAGTTCAAGTCATACCTTGGATGTAATATACACTAGGAGTTTAAGTCATACCTTGGATGTACTGTATACTAAGAGATCAGACAGTCATGATTAGAAGATGGAGTCTGGTATGTTATCAAGAACCTAAGACCAATGTGTTTATAATATAGAATTAATGTATTAGTGAGTTAACAAGAACCACTGTTAACAATTGGGAAACTTGATAAACTAAGGTGGTATGAGCACATGATGAGACATTACTTGATGATATAAGATGTTCTTATAGCACGGTGGAACGTGAAAGAGGACAAGGCGGTCAGAAGACATGGCTGGGTAACATCAGGGACTCTACTGGGTGTGAAGTTTCCAAACTCATCAGAATGGTAGAGGATACAGATGCATGGAGATCTTCCTTTTAATAAAATGTCTCAATGTGGCACGCCTATGACCCTGACGGGTTATGCGTTTTATTATTATTCTGTCCATTCTCACGGTGTCTAACTCAACGTTTTCTGGTGGCATTCTAATTTATTGAACTTGTTCAGACAGGAAACAGTCCACGACATTCAGATAACAATAGTACTTACGTAGAACACAGATTTTTTGAAGTTTTACAATGAATGTGTATGTAAGCTGAGAAAGTTATCAATGTGTATGTAAGCTGAGAAAGTTATCAATGTGTATGTAAGGTCAGAGTTTATTGTGTAACTGATGTCTCCTAGCTAGGACAAGGAGGATGCAAATATCTTGTTGATTCATCAAATATACTCATGTACAATGTTTTCTTCCGAAGATGTCATCTGAGGCTATTAACACAAATAAAACGGTGACACAATGCATTTCCATTCTTTGGACTACATCCTGCTGAAAATCTGGTAAGACCATTGTCCTGCTGCAAAAGAGATCCAGCGGGAGTTTGAGAATGAACACTCAAGATCTACAATGTTTTATGTCTTCTAGCTGGGGAAAATGGGCATGCAAATCCCTTGTCAAGCCAGCATATGTACTCATCTACAATGTTTTATATCTTCTAGCTGGGGAAAATGAGGATGCAAATACCTTGTCAAGCCAGCATATGTACTCATCTACAATGTTTTATATCTTCTAGCTGGGGAAAATGAGGATGCAAATACCTTGTCGAGCCAGCATATGTACTCATCTACAATGTTTTGATGCCTCTACTTTCCTGATGATGAATGAGAGAAAGCCAACTTGGATGTGCCCAGTCTGTGATCGACCATGTCCTTATGATAAATTGATTATTGATGGGTAAGATTGTAGACACGTTTGTGTGTGTTGTCAAGATCTGAAAGGGGTGCCTACATCTTTCTCATCTGCCCTGGACTTTACCTTCGAGTAATATCTTAAACAAGGTGTCATGTCTTTTAATGTGTCTAAATACCTTAGCCAGCATATACCTCTTAGCCAGCATATGCCTCTTACAACATGCATGGCTACATATCTGAGCTACATCCTGCTAATCTGCAGGAGTTTGAGAACAAACAAAGAAGATTGTAGATCTAATTAAGCATGACTATCAGTCAGACAGAATGTCAGTCTTTGTTAGTATTTAGTATTATTTATGCCACATTCATCCAGATGTGCTAGTGACATCTATGCCATATTTACCCACGTAGTGACATCAATGCCATATTTACCCACATGTGGTAGTGACATTTATGCCAGATTTACTAAGATGTTGTTGTGACATTTATAACATATTTACTCAGATGATGTTGTAACATTTATGAGCTGCGGCAACACAAGGCTAATTTAATATAAACAGAAATAAATTGTTTTAATTAGGTGCACAATGACTGTTGTTTGTCTGCCGATGTCGGCGATGACCATTCAGCCAAACTGGGATGATGATCATAAAGATATCTACGGTGTGCCCCACTGTGACTAATGAGTCCTCTGCATGCCTGGAATTGTCTACAAACTCAGAGCATGTGTAGGAGGAGTCTGTGGGACATTTTAAGCATCTCTTGCCTTTCTGCTAGCGCATTTTATTGCACAGCTTGATGTCTGAAAGGAACTTTGCATGGACATGTTGTTTTGTCCATTGACAGCTGCTTTTTACACTAATTTGGGCATCTATGACCATAGTCTACCTCGACAGTAGTAGTTAGTTGTAGTGGTAAAGCCACATCTGTAGCCATCATCTACTCTGTCATGTGTTTCTATTATAACTTACCTCAGTCAGTATTTCAACAATTGTCATATGTTCCTGTTATAACTTACCTCAGTAATTATTTAAACAATTGTGTGTTCCTATTATAACTACCTCAGAATACAACAATTGTATGTTTCTATAACTTACCTCAATTAGTATTCAACAATTGCCATGTGTTGCTATAACTTACCTCAGTCAATATTTCAACAATTCTCATGTGTTCTTATTTCAGGTATTTTGTGGACATATTTCTGCAGTCACCTTCGTGTACTGACATCATTTTCCATGAAGATGGCAGCTGGTCTCCATTGAAGCCACAGAAGGATAGCCCTAATCAAGTCATCCTCACAAATACCACAAAACCACCACATACATCAAGCACAGCATCTTTATCATCTTCAACTGTATCACACACAAAAACATCAGGTACTTAACTTGTTATCACACACAAAAACATCAGGTACTTAACTTGTTATCACACACAAAAACATCAGGTACTTAACTTGTCTAGTCTTTGTTATTTAGTTGTCTACAGCTGTTTCTATGAGAAATTAATGAGGTAATTCTGTGTGGTCAGACAGTATGTGCACAAACAGAAGTCTTAAAATGTGAGAGACAGTACATGGATATACATAAAGTCTTAAACACTAAATTTGTTCTGCACCTCCACGCTGTATTCTGCTGGTATTGCTCTAGTGTCGTATCTAACAGGTCAGGTGCTTTTCGCTAACCTCTTGAGTCTGATCTTCACATCTGCTACTAATAGCTCATGGTCACAATCTGCTTCAGGATAAGTCCTACAGGACAGTAAACTGGATCTCGCATCTGTGGTGTATAGTGATGAAGTCTATTTGGTTTCTTGTCTTGCAATCTGGTGATGTCCAGGTGAATAGGAGTCTAGGGTGTTGGCAATTACTAAGTCATTTTCTAGGCAGAATGATAGCAGGCTTTCTCCTCTTTCATTATGCTGACCTAATCCAAATGGGCATTTGACTCTGCATTCCTCTGGTCGTCTTTTCCTATCAACTTTTGCATTCATATCATCTATAGTTTGATGTTTTGTTTGTGTGTTTTGTCTAACTAGAAGTTTTATGTTTCTAGTTCTTGAAAACTTCTAGTTCTTGCTCTTCAGCTGCAGATGTTGGAGCATACACTTGAATTATTGTGATGTTTCATGTTTTTCGTTTCAGTCTTATACTTATGATTCTGTCATTTATTGGGTTGTATCCTAGCATAGATCTTGCTGTCTCTTTGTTCAAAATGAAACCTACTCTGCATCATCACCTCTTCTCTCTTCCTTAAAAAATTACAGTTGTTCTCATTGTTGTTGTGAAATATCCTTGTCCTTTCCATCTGTGCTCTGATTTTCCCCATAATATCTTCTCCAGTTCTTTCCATCTCTTGCTGTACCATTTGAAGTTTACCTTGATATACGCTTCGCACATTCTGTGTCTATTCAGTCTGTTTCCCTTCTTTAGAGCGTTGTCAGTAATTTCTTTGATAACACAGTCAGGTTTTTGGCTGTCATCACATTTACCAGTACTAGCACTGTTTTCGTTCTCTTCCCCAGTTATTTTGGGTCTGTCCAGCCTGGGGGACCCGCCACCAGACCCTTGAAGCTTATTTGTGGTCATCATGGGTTTCTTGACATGTACGTCTCAGTAATTTGCCATTGCTTTCTGAGCTGGTTCTGGTCGCTTATAATTTACCGTCCTTGATGCGCCCTCTGCCCATTACAAGGCCTTTCTAACTCCCGCCTATGACAGCTCATACAGAAGAAATTAGGTCTGAGACCTAGGGACACAATGGGTGGTAATGGAATGGTCTTCTTACATGAGGAACAGCTTGCTGGCTGCGGAGCGCCTTGTCAGATGATAGACATCCACAGAAGACGGATGTGTCGGGCCATTGGCGTAAATAAAATTGTGACAACGCATTTCCATTCTCTGGACTACATCCTGCTGGAAATCTAGTGGGACCATGGTCCTGCTACAAAGGAGATCCAGCGGGAGTTTGAGGATGAACGCTGAAGAAGAAGAAGAAGAGGATAGACAAACAATGGGTGACCCAAGCAAACTATTAACTTGCCTTATTTTATGTCTTGTCTCATTAAAGGCACTCATGTTGAGATCTACTCAAACTTGGTGCGTTAATAATGAAACGTGTTGCATTTGCCTAATAGAAAATGAAAATTGGGTTAGTCTGCCATTAACAGTATAAGTAATAATGACATTTATTATTGGTGGTGATTCAGTAGGACACACTTTTCTAAACAACTGCCGTAGACATTTGTCATCCATTGCTATGTACTCATTTAGCGACCTGGAACAGATAATGTTTAATGTCACATGACTGAAATCAGTGATCCTAGCTAGCAATAATATTATACTTCCTTTTTCTGCATTGTGTTTGGAAAAGAAAATAACGTCGGATTGATAATTAAAAAATTTCTAGTCATCTGTCCCAATCAGTGAGATCAGCGTGAATTGGGTTATAATATGTTGCCATTGTTTTCTGAGCGGTCCGGATGTACAATTGCTCGAGACATGATTCTAACCCGGTACCTTGCTCGTCACAGACTTGCACTGTGCCACATCACCACAGAACCGGACCATCTCATGCATACACAAACAAAACTTAGACAGTTCGATTCAGTATTCAATTCTTTATTTCGATGTACAAGAATTATTTTAAAATCTCTAAAAACTAAACATTTATTTTATTTTCCAAACACAGACCAAAAATAAAGCAAATTGCAAAAAGGAATCTGGTGGCATGAGGGAGGAATCTGCCAAATTTTAATCTTGCTTGCTAAAGGTTCAATATGAACATTTGTTATAAAGGGATTCACTATAGAGGGATTCAACTGTATACCTTTGTGTTGTCAGTAATTAAGAGATGTATGTTTTTTTATCAGTAATTAAGAACTGTATGTTCTTTCTAAAGATTGATAAATTTTTTTTTCATCAGCGGTTGTTGTTACAGCAGCGGCATCACCAGCAGCTAAACCAGCGTCAGCAAAGGGTCCTGTGATCGATCTGACTTTGGACAGTTCAGATGAGGATGATGTCATCCCAAGTGATCCAGTCAGTCCTCAGCCTGTCATCAACTTGGACACGCCGTCCCCTGTCCCCAACTTGCCAAGCTCACCAACTGTGGTTCTGTCTAATTCACAATCTTCACCTCCATCGTATTCTCCCACTAGTCATCCACTACCAGCATTGCAGACCAACCACAGCTACAGTGATTCAGAGTCTCAGTCTTCGAGCAACAGTGACATGGACACCACACTAGATGCAGTTGATGGAATTTTACGGGTGTCATCCAGTAAAAGTCGCACCCTCTCCCCCAGTAAGACTCACACCTCATCAAGCAAGGTTAGTGACACCTTGTCTGGCAAGTCTGGTGGCACCTCATCAAGCAAGGCAAGTGACACCTTGTCCAGCAAGTCTGGTGACACCTCATCCAGCATGGCAGATGACACTTTGTCCAGTAACACCGAGACCTCGTCCCCAGCCAGCTCACTTCAATCTCAGGCTCTCAACTTGGAAGCAATGTCAGATGCAGATTTTGATGAGTTTCTCAAAGGTTTATCATGGGGAGTGTAGTAGCTGTGACTTGTCATGTGGAGTGTAGTGGATATGACTGGTATGTGGAGTGTAGTAACAGTGACTGTCATATGGAGTGTAGTAAATGTGATTGTTGTTTTGTGGAGTGTAGTAGCTGTGGCTGCTATCGTGTAGAGTGTAGTAGCTGTGGATGTCTTACCATGAAGGATGTAGTAGTTTTGACTGAGGTTTGTTTATGAAAAGAGTGGTAACTAAAGGTGATCTTGAGATTGTAGCTGCTTTTTATCAGTAACCTTTTCAGTCCTGGCTCATCAGGAAAACTCAGGCAAGGTTTACACCTTGCCAAGGGAAATAACTTTGAAAAATAAGTAGTGATTGTGCAAGGAATTTAATAGAAAATACAATTTTTGTAATCATTTTTTATGATTCAAAGTAAAATTAACAAATAAATCGAAGAGGTACTGATCTTGGAACATATCTTTGTGAATATCATGCAACAAGAGAGAGGGGAAAAAATGAACACTAGTTTCAAGTCAACTTCATTTACTTGTATCAAAATGTTTGTTGATAAAAGTTGAAATGAAAAGCTGCAAAGCATTCTCCCTTACACAGTATGACAACATGATTTCTTCTTCTTTCGTTCGCTAATAATGTCTATATCTGCAGTGTTGTTTCTTGTATAAATTGGACAGTGTTTTCCATTTCTTGTTTTGTACCATAAAGTTTAACATTCATTGGTGTATCAGAAGGCCAGTATGTGCATCTTAATGTGTCATAGTTTGCACATTCTTGAAGGATATGTTCTGAAGTCTGGTTGACTTGTCCACAATTACACTTTGCTGTTGTGCCAATTTTAAATTTTGTATACATATGGCTGTTTAGTCTATTGTGTCAAGTTCTCAGTCGAAATATGATGACCTGTTCTTGTCTGTTAAGTAGGTGGTAGTCATCCCGTGGAGGTAAGTTAGGCTTTCGTTGTGCCTTTATCATGGATTTCTTTTGGTGATAGCTGATTGGTACATCCGGTTGCTGCATGTTAGCACCTTCCTTAGTGAGTTGATCAGCTCTCTCATTTCCTGCTATTCCACAGTATGATGGAATCCATTGCAGTATAACTCTACACCTATTTTGTACTATGGACAATACCTCTTTTAACTCTGGAAGTTTATTGGATTGTAATGCCTCTAGTACTGACCTTGCATCTGTAAGTATTACAATAGGGTGTGAGGTCCTGTCCAATGTTAAAAGTTTCTCTGCAGCTGTATAAATAGCTTTGACTTCAGAGTCATAGTTGTTGCAGTAATTCCCTGTTGGTATACAAGTGGTATCAGTGGTGCCATCTGGGTATTCTACATATACACCACTTCCTCCATTTTTTACTGCATTCTGTGCTGATCCATCTGTATATACTCTGGTCCATAGATCACTTGGGTAAACATCATCAAGGAAACTGAGAGCTGCTACTCTTTTCTGCAGATTATTCTGATGTTCATCCCCATGCACACCTGCTACTGTTGTTTGGATGGTCACTGGTAGGCATGTCCGTTTTTCCCATGGGGTGTGTTCTGGATGAGATGTCAGTGGTATTGTTACCTCTGGCAGATCCGATACCTGTCTACGTAGACGCTTGGCCTGGTGTATGAAGCTGCTTCTTTTAAGCCGTCCTTGTGACAGATTCTGGAATCTTTCCTTCATTGGGTGACTATGGTGGGAAAGAAACTTTTCTCCATGAATTATAATTTTAGTATCTCTACACTCTTTCAATGACTGCATCCCTTCGATATTCTGCATTTCTATGATTGGTGTGGGACAACATGATATCCTAATCCATCTATCATCTGTCTAATTATCCATACACATAAAATTTATAGAGATATCCAGAATGAAGATCCGCTGAACATAACATTTTTATTCCCAGGATTTGTTTTTCATATAGGTCTACTGTTTGAATTGAAGTTTATCTGTAAAAGCTATCGTAGCTTCATCAATGCTAATATCTTGTTTATGCATCATTAGCTCACTGCACTTAATTAGAATGAGATCAGAGATCTAACCTTAAAAATTACATCTAGTCCTTGTTCCATAAATGTGGAATTATTATTGAAATAAAAATATTTGTTTATACTTTCAAATATATTTCTGAACAATACACTTGACACTATGGTCACATTCAGCAGTTCACCAGTAGACCACATCATTCTGTGATTGTTAAACTACAAACATATAGTTCACATGAAGAAAGCCCATGATATTATTTGGTGAAACAAGGCTCCAAACTGAATCTCATTCTTCTGAAAATTTTGATACCAGCATACACTATACACTTTGGTTTGTTCTGTGTGTACCTCAAAGATAGAACAATTTTCAAAGAAGAAAATTGAAGGTCATATTATAAACAATTCACAGCTTGTATACTACTCCTGTTAGCAATGATTAGAAAAGTACAATGGAAGCTGCCAATACCGGTAGTGACGTAATAAAAAAAATAATTGAAATTACTATATAGAAATTGGATGTAAATGGGCATTCTGGGAATGAATCTATAGCAGGCGGTTTCGGCCTCTCTGGGGTTAAGAGTATAGTGTCCATAGCCGCTTTTTATCATTAAGAGTGTAGTGACTAGCCGCTTCTTGTCATTAAGAGTGTAGTGACTAGCTGCTTCATGTCATTAAGAGTGTAGTGACTAGCCGCTTCTTATCATTAAGAGTGTAGTGACTAGCCGCTTCATGTCATTAAGAGTGTAGTGACTAGCCGCTTCTTGTCTTTAAGAGTGTAGTGACTAGCCGCTTCTTGTCATTAAGAGTGTAGTGACTAGCTGTTTCTTGTCATTAAGAGTGTAGTGACTAGCCGCTTCTTGTCTTTAAGAGTGTAGTGACTAGCCGCTTCTTGTCATTAAGAGTGTAGTGACTAGCCGCTTCTTGTCATTAAGAGTGTAGTGACTAGCTGCTTCTTGTCATTAAGAGTGTAGTGACTAGCCGCTTCTTGTCATTAAGAGTGTAGTGACTAGCCGCTTCTTGTCATTAAGAGTGTAGTGACTATAGTCCGTTCAGAATCGTTTGCCGAGATGTTATGATTTATAATTCAAAAAGTTCTTGATGATTTCACATGAATTTTAGCATACGTTGTTAAAATGTCCATGTCGCGAAAACATATGTGTTACTTGATGTCTAGCTGTAACGGTTATTTGAAAGCGGCGAATTCTTTTGATGTTTGCCCATGTAAATATTATTTCGACCATAAACAAAATATTTTACAGTAATCTAGTGCAATGATGACCCATAGGCGTGTCCACAAAATTTTACATGGTGGCAGGTGTAAAAAAAATTTAAAATATATCTTTTGTTCGTAGAGTCAATTTGATATTGTTCCATGCTCTTGGTGTGAGTTTCACAAATGTTGTCGCTGCCTTTGAAATAAGTACATATATTTCTTCATGTAAGGAAATTTTGTCTGTAATAGTTGATCCAAGATATCTGAACTTCTGTATTGAATCAAGCGGGCTAATTTTTATAAGTAATGGTTGATGGTTTGCTTATAACATTTTTTTGAATTGCTTGGGTGGTATTGAGCAATGAAATGTTTTACAAATCAACTTGTAAATTTTGCAAATCAAACTTTTTTTAGTGTAGACTTAATCAGAGTAATGATCATTCATAATCAGACGAGTCAAATAGGTCGATTACTGTTTTCGGCTGAACAAACAACAAACCTTCCTTTTTCCAATATTCCTCTTCTTGGCGTAACACATGATCCTCACATTTCACCCAGTAGTCTTTATGTATATTTGATAGAGCCTGATTTGTAAGAGTCTCAATATCACATAATTTGAAAGTTGTATTTGTAGATGCTACGTGTCCTTTAACTTTTGCCCAAATTAGCTCTATAGGATTTAAGTGTGCATGATATGGAGGTAGTCTCAAACATCTATGACCATGTTCTTCAATTAACTTGTCTATTTTAAATATCTTTGTTCGTTGTGTCTGTTTTACAAGGTTAAGCAATTCGGGTTTCAAGTACCTGTCGGTAAATGGTATGTGTTCTTTTATGAGCCACGTTTTGATTGCATCTTTTGTACTTGATGATGTTGGGATTCTATCTTCTACGTTCACTACGTTATGGTATGAAGCATTGTCCATTATCAGACAAGAAGGTCTATCTAATATTGGAAGAATACTTTTTTCGATCCAGTCTTCGAATATGTGCCCATTCATTTCGGAGTGGTAGTCTCTATTGTCAATGGATTTTGAAATGAAAATTAGATGAGCATTCTGCAACAACCCATTATGTCTGCTACCTGTATGTGCAACTATCAAACGTTGCCCTTTACTACTTGGTACTGATCTTTTAATACTTCCATCTGCTAACTGCCATTCCTTTTCATTTGTATGATGAGCGTTGATCCAAGTTTCATCTAAATACACAATATCATAACCATTCTCGCGCATTCCCTTCACGTAAATACTTGCTTCTAAGAGCTACCAGATGTGGCTTTTCACAAATAATGTTTTTTCCACCAGCATACTTTCTAAAGGTGAAGCCTGCATTTCTTACAGTTTTCCATAATAAAGTTTTTGATATTTCAATGTCGTTATTAGTTTTCAGCCAAATCTTCAACTTTCTAAGTGTCACTTCTTCGTTTTTATCAAACATTCTACATATTTCTCTTTTTACTAGGTCCTTATCGAAACTGTCTATCTTTTCTTTCCTTCCTTGCTTTCGTGAATTTGTTGGCAATAAATATCCGCTTGCTTCCACTATTCGATCAAATGAACGTTTACACAAACCTAAAATATGCATTGTTCTCTTCTCAGGATTTGATAAAGAACAATAAAGATGTCCCTTTTTACGCTCTCTGCAGAAGTATTGATAAATCTTTATAGCAATGTTATGCTCAGTAAAATATTTCGCTTTCAGATTCATTCTCACATAGACTTGCAGAAGGTAATATGCTTAGTGCCGCCTACATTTTGTAAATATTGAGACGTGCCTCTGACTTGTGACTTGAAATCGAGTCAATATCCGATTTTGATTTCACATAATTCTAAGTTCAGGAAAAATAATATTTGGTGCTAAACGGGAATTTCCATATGTAACATTGCTTTATACAAATGTACAGTGGAAACAACTACTTTTAGAACGGTGCACATTCTACCGTGAGGGTCATGCCTTTATATTTAATAATCAGATGTGAGATGTAAGCATCTACATAATCCAGCGGTTGTTTATAATTTAGATTAACTTTTTTTTAATATAGGTTAAATAAGGTATCTTTGATACTGGATCACATTTCTTTGATAAAAAAATATTTCTATAGCGACATTATTATTCTAAACCTAACTTCAAATGATCAATCCAAATGAACAATACGTTTTTGATAAAAATAATTTAACATCTCGGCAAACGATTCTGAACGGACTATAGCTGCTTCTTGTCATTAAGAGTGTAATGACTAGCCGCTTCTTGTCATTAAGAGTGTAGTGACTAGCTGCTTCTTGTCATTAAGAGTGTAGTGACTAGCTTTCTTCATGTCATTAAGAGTAATGATTGCAACTGCTTCTTGACATCTACACTTTGCTGACCAGCAATCCAAAACATACTGATCAACTATGATTGAAAGTGAATGCAAAATTGTATACATTGTTATCACTGTCTTGTAAAATCTGTATAAAATAATCTAGCGTGAGAGAGAGCCTTGAAACTATCTGTGTGTCGTAATGACTTTGCACTTTCTGAATGAATTTGAAAACCCCAGAGTTATTTCAAGTTTAAAAATGCTACTAATTATAATGCTAGGCCTAGATTTATATTAACATTACTTTCTATATATCATAAAATATTACTTTCAAAAACTGTGATTTATTCATGATAAATACTCATGAACAATGTTTACAGCTGTATTTCACATGTGTCACCATTTTGGAACAACATAGTTTTGCAGACGAGCTATTTTTAGTAACACAATCACAACAGGGGTTCCCATATTTCTAAAGTATAGCGGTCACCAAGGTTCTATAACAAATTCAACAATCTTCGAAATTGGATAGTACAGTGTTAAGAATGTAGTGATTGTGGTTTCTTCTTGTCATTAACACAGTGGTGACCAATTTCAGCGATTGTTGAAATTGCTATGATGCATCAGAAATGCTGCCACTTTAGTGATATTGTTACTAAATATACCTCATCTCAGGCACTATGTCCTTCCAAAATGGCTGCTCCCATTAGTTGCGACGTTTAGTGGTATTTGGTGGCTAAAAATTATTAAAATCTCACATTGTTTTAGCACTAGTTTGCCGGTCAGATATAATCACCATGGCAGAAAATGTTGACCATCATTACAGCAGAGATAATTCTGATTCTTGAAGTGAATCTGAAATTGATGTTTCATGGAGCAGTTTCAATAGCCTAAATTATAGGCCTGATATGATAATTCGAAATCACAGCATATGCAATATGTTGTTTATACTTTCAAATCTATTTCTGAGCAATACACTTGACACTGTGGTCACATTCAGCAGTTCTCCAGTAGACCACATCATTCTGTGTGACTGTTAAACTCCAAACATATAGTTCACATGAAGAAAGTGAATGCAAAATTGTATACATTAACATCACTGTCTTGTAAAGTCTGTATAAAATAATCTAGTGTGAGAGAGAGCCTTGAAACTATCTATGTGTCGTAATGACTGTTTGCACTTTCTGAATGAATCCGTTCTTCTTGACATCATTTTCCAACCTGCAATCAACAAGAATCTGAAACTGACAAGAGCACATGATGCCATCTTTTGTATCATAAAAATCACTTGGCATGAAACAAAAAGGGTCAACCTTATATTTACTGTCCACTCCATTGCAGATATTGACATGACCATTAGAATGAGAGGTATTCCTGAAGGTAGGACAATTCACAAACCCTTTTTTAAAAACAAATATAGCAAATACATGAGAGGAGTTATACAAGTTGTCTGTTGATAGTGAATGAAGGGATATGTCAGTAAGATAAAAACAACTCAGAACTGACTTATCAATACCTACACAGATCTTTCTAGTTGAAACTGCACTGGTAAATGGACACATCATCTACAACAGTGTTAATCCTGCTATCAATGCACAGAAGCTCAGGCAGAACATCAGTCTTGCTCTTATACAGGCTGTTCTTCGACGAAAAATGATAACATAAGCTCCACAGACTACAATAGAGCGACATCTTCCTGACAAATATGAAAGGCACGGTACAAACTAGACTGTATAGTGTGTAAAGCTGCAGGAAAAAGAAGCCAAACCTGCATGTACTGCCCTGATTACAATGTACCTCTATGCTTGATGCCCTGCTTCAAATTATATCACACTGTTGAGGATTATCAGTGGCATCGAAGGAGACTCATGTCTACAACTTGAACCAACACTAATGAAGAAAGCAGTTCAGACTAACTAGAGGAACAGAACTATTCAAAACATTCACAATTATTCATTACTAGAATCCACAGATTTCTATCATGAGAATTGTAACATCTGTAACTGTTTCCTATAATGAGAGTGTAACATCTGTAACTGTTTCCTATAATGAGAGTGTAGTACAGTGAAATCCCTCTGTAGTGCATACTTTTGTACAATTTTTCTATTTAACACCTTTCAAAATCTCTTAATTATATTTATATTCTATTGTTTGTATTGTATAAAACACATTTGTGTCATTACATATTTCTGTTATAATGGGATTTGACTATTTGTACATCAGTGACAAAAACAGTTTGTGATGATAGTGAATTAAAAGATAAGCCAGTGAGATACAAGTTGTCTGTTGATAGTGAATGAAGGGATATGTCAGTAAGATAAAAATAGTTTGTGTTGATAGTGAATGAAGGTATATATACCATTGAGATTCATGTTTGTGTTGATAGTGAATGAAGGTATATATACCATTGAGATTCATGTTTGTGTTGATAGTGAATATAATGAAAAACAGGTGTGCTAGACAATTCTAGCATCTTACTGATGCCTGACCTGTAGATGTGGGGGTTTGATGAGACATTGTTAGCATATTATTGATGCCTGACCTGTAGATGTAGGGGTTTGATGAGACATTGTTAGCATATTATTGATGTCTGACCTGTAGATGTGAGGATTTACTATATGAAACGTGTTTGTACATAATAAAACAATTGTATGTTGTAATGTAATTCAGACAATATGAAATGCATTGATGTGATTTCCTGGAAAATAAACCTCTATGCCTTTTCATTCTTTGACTCACAACTACACTCTTTTTGTCACTTGTAATGTATTTTCTCATCTTACACACCAAGATCTTGGAAACAGATCCCATGTGTGTATTGTGTTTGTGGCAATTAATTCCATGTGTGTATTGTGTTTGTGGCAATTAATTCCATGTGTGTATTGTGTGTTTGTGTCAATGGATTCCATGTGTGTATTGTGTTTGTGGCAATGGATTCCATGTGTGTATTGTGTTTGTGGCAATTAATTCCATGTGTGTATTGTGTTTGTGGCAATTAATTCCATGTGTGTATTGTGTTTGTGGCAATTAATTCCATGTGTGTATTGTGTGTTTGTGTCAAAGGATTCCATGTGTGTATTGTGTTTGTGGCAATGGATTCCATGTGTGTATTGTGTTTGTGGCAATTAATTCCATGTGTGTATTGTGTTTGTGGCAATGGATTCCATGTGTATGGAACCAATGTGATAATCTTTAATCGAGTGACTTTGCAATCATCCAATGAATCTATTTGAAATGCAGTGAACGTGCAGAGACAGTAAAATGGTGAATCGATCAGGACTTTGTTGAAACAACTGGCTGTCGTTGCATTCGATGATGGAAGGTTGTGCAGCAAACGACATTCACAGAAGAATGACTACAGTAGTCAAATTCCATTATAACAATTTGGTCGAGAATGACAAAATATTTATGTAATAACAGAAAGTCACTATATAACAGTACTGACAAAAAATAATAAAAATAATTGGAGATTTTGAAAAGATAGGGAAATTGGTTATAAATGTTAATGCCTGTGTACATATCATAGGTGGTGGGCACAGATACTGTTGATGTTTGTGTACATATCATAGGTGGTGGGCACAGATACTGTTGATGTTTGTGTACATATCATAGGTGGTGGGCACAGACTTTAGTAGGTTATAATCCAAGCACAATGAACATGCATGGATATGCTTGAATTTGACAATTTATCACAGGCAGAGACACATCATTAATCTGGTATAGTTTAACTTGGACATATGATCACAGAAATACACATTAAGTTGGAATAGTCGAGCTCTGATGAATGATCACGCAGGAACTGATTCGTACCAATCACATAACACAGAAGGATATCACTGTAATGGTTAGGATTTTGATTATGGATGAGTCCACCACATTATCTATAGATCACTATAGGAAAGTGCAAGATGGGTCCCACACTTGCTGGCACGAAAGAAATAGTGACAACAGCAGGTGTGGTGTATCAGGAGATTTTGTCATGAAGAAAGCACAAGATGGGTCCCACACACGCTGGCATGAAATAAAAACACAAGATGGGTCCACACACACTGGCATGGAAATAAAAACACAAGATGGGTCCCACAAATGCTAGCTTGTAAATGAAACTGGCAACATCAGGTGTGTCAGGAAATTTTATCAAGATATGAACAAGAAGATTATGCCGGTATCTCCTAAATTGTTGAATAATGGGAGTATCAGTATGACAGTGCCAATCAATATGGCATAGTTACAAGAACTCACATATCCCTCTCCAAAAGAAATTAAAAGTCATCGCTTCAATGGGAATGGTGATGATCACCTTTTGGGACTGCGAAGACTCATCAGTCCACTCAGAATGAAGAGCACCAATACTGTCAGTTGGAACCACAGTGTGACAACTTTTCAGAAACTCAGTTCAAGATTGCTTTTTGTGGTTTTTTTCTATACATCCCTGAACGGCTGAGTTAATTCTGAAATTAACCTGCAGAAGATAAATTAGGTTGCTTAACAAAGTTATACTGTAGACTAATACTATAATCACAAGTGGTCGGCAGTGATAAAAAGTGCTTCTTGACTCCCAACTTTCAATCAAGCTGATGGGGTCAATGGGCATGAGCTCATGGGTCACCAATTAGCAACCATCAAGCTGATGAAATTTGAGTGTGCTACTAACCCTTTATACATCTTACACTGCCGAAGACAGATGTGTTGGACCATTGGCGAAAATAAAAAGACAACACAATGCATTTCTATTCTCTGGACTACATCCTGCTGGAAATATAGTAGGACCATTGTCCTGTTACAAGAGACTTCCAGTGGGAGTTTGAGAATGAACGCTGGAGAAGGATATACCTTAGACAGAATTGAGTCATCAGGGAAAAAAACAACAGCATGAGCAAACAGCATGAGCAAACAGCATGAGCAAACAGCATGAGCAAACAGCATGAGCAAACAGCATGAGCAGACAGCATGAGCAGACAGCATGAGCAGACAGCATGAGCAAACAGCATGAGCAAACAGCATGAGCAAACAGCATGAGCAGACAGCATGAGCAAACAGCATGAGCAAACAGCATGAGCAAACAGCATGAGCAAACAGCATGAGCAAACAGCATGAGCAGACAGCATGAGCAGACACAATTAACCATTGCATAAAAGTAAGTCTCAGATAATATTTTATTGCATGTATACATAAATGTTGAACAGTCAACAATGAAGTTAGCTAAAACACTTTTGTGCAAGGATTATCTTAAGTTGTCAGATGACTGATTGAAAATTCAGCAGTAACAAATTATGAAGATATACTAGATCTAGTATATCCATGTTCAATATATGCACTGATGTCCACTCAACTATCTCATACATGCACTGATGTCCAGTTGACTATCTCATACATGCACTGATGTCCAGTCGACTATCTCATACATGCACTGATGTCCACTCAACTATCTCATACATGCACTGATGTCCACTCGACTATCTCATACATGCACTGATGTCTACTCAACTATCTCATACATGCACTGATGTCCACTCGACTATCTCATACATGCACTGATGTCTACTCAACTATCTCATACATGCACTGATGTCCACTCGACTATCTCATACATGCACTGATGTCCACTCGACTATCTCATACATGCACTGATGTCCACTCAACTATCTCATACATGCACTGATGTCCACTCAACTATCTCATACATGCACTGATGTCCACTCGACTATCTCATACATGCACTGATGTCCACTCAACTATCTCATACATGCACTGATGTCCACTCAACTATCTCATACATGCACTGATGTCCACTCAACTATCTCATACATGCACTGATGTCTACTCAACTATCTCATACATGCACTGATGTCCACTCAACTATCTCATACATGCACTGATGTCCACTCAACTATCTCATACATGCACTGATGTCCACTCAACTACCTCATACATGCACTGATGTCCACTCAACTATCTCATACATGCACTGATGTCCACTCAACTATCTCATACATGCACTGATGTCCACTCAACTATCTCATACATGCACTGATGTCCAAAGAAAAAATTTCATATTTGTGCCTGGACATGCCAGTGTCCAAGAAAATGAATGCAAACAGGTGTACTGGTATGGTGACCAGACAAGCAATGGACCGAACTGTCCTGAATGCTCATAGGAAGATACCGTAGTTGGTGGTGATACTGTTTACACAGTTACAGAGGAAGTAGTTGGGTGTGGCTGTTCGTAAGCATCAGGGCTAGTTTGATGAAAACGATAGCCAGGTCAATGCTCTTCTTAATAGCAAACATAACTTGCATAGGGCTCACAATAATGGTATAAAGTCAGTCGACAAGATGTTATATGAAAATACAAAGAAAAATGTGCAAAAACAGCTGAGGAGGATACAAGACAAATGGTTAAGTACTAAAGCGATACAGCACTATGCTGATAGTCACAATCTGTTGAAATTCTACCCAGATCTAAAAGTCAGTTTATCTCTTTTTCTTCTTCATCTTTCATTCTTAAAATCCTGCTGGATCCCTCTTGTAGCAGGACCTTGATCCATTCTAGATTTCCTCAGGATGTAGTCCAGAGAATGAAAATATGTTGTCTCCGTTTTATTTGCGCCAATGGCCTGACACATCCATCTTCGGCGGGTAAAGCAGTATATGATCATCTGGAACATCTCAGTGTTGATGGAAACTTTCTCACCATAAATAATTCATTAGATTCTTTAATGATGGACAGAAGATTTTGATAGTTGTATTAAACCACCCTCCCATCATCAATAATAGACAGAAGATTTTGAAATTGTACTAAACCACCCTCTCATCATCAATAATAGACAGATTTTGATAGTGTACTAAACCACCCTCCCATCATCAATAATAGACAGAAGATTTTGATAGTGTACTAAACCACCCTCCCATCATCAATAATAGACAGAAGATTTTGATAGTATACTAAACCACCCTCCCATCATCAATAATAGACAGAAGATTTTGATAGTGTACTAAACCACCTTCCCATCATCAATAATAGACAGATTTTGATAGTGTACTAAACCACCCTCCCATCATCAATGATGTGATTATATGCCATGAGCAATTACCAATTAACCACTCCCTCTCAAAAACCCACAATACCTGGCAGAGGTGGAGATGTCTTTCTTCAATATGTCTACAGGAAAAGCGACAGGTACAGACTTCATTCTAGCATTTTTCTTCTTCTTCTTTCGTTCACTTGAAACATGTCTATATCTGTAATTTTGTCTCCTTAATAAAACTCACTGTCTTTTGTAGTTCATACAGTGTCCCATAGAGTTTTGATTCCAGTGTTGTCATTCTAGCATAAAAGGATGCCCCCATAATTCACCTATACAAGAGAAAGGGAAATGAAAAGTCCATGGGAATGATGAGGCATATCTCTGCCTTCTATCGCAGGTTAGATTCTGGCTAAAGTTCTGTTAAATTGACTGTAATCATTCCTTGAAAGAGGTTTTCTCCCTGAACGTCAATGCTGATTCAGACAAGGCAGAGGAACAGTTGACATGATTTTTACTGACAGGCAACTATAGGAAAAGTGGCATGAGCAGAATATCGGCCTATACTCCACATTTGTTGACCTGGTCAAGGCCTTCAATACTATCTGGACCTTTGGAAGATCATGTCCAAATTAAATGTCCAGATAGATTTATATTTATAGTTTGCAAATTTCTTGATAGCATGAAAGCAAGTTTGCAAGATAATTCTGTTTTGTTGTTATTTCTGATTATTTTATAATGATAGTTATCTAGTAACCTGCACACTTTATTTAGTATTTACTTATTATTTACCACATGACTACGTCAGACACCAATATTTCAATTTTTGACACAATGCAGTTTGATTGGTCAAGGATGAGTCAATTTTTAACAATTAGGAAAAATATTTTTTCTCTATGTTGATCTATTTTTTAAAGAACTTCTCAAACTGTCTGCTGTTATCATTATTATAGTGATTTTTTAAATGTTTGAACTGAAATATATGTTGTGTTGTGAAGTTTTTAAGCACATTATCTTGTCAGGCTACGTTGTTTTTTCATCAGAACCTATGATAGTTGTTACCAATGTGATTTGGGAAAAAAGATCCACATGTTATTGGGGCATAAGGCCACATTAAAATTGTATGAACAAAATGCAGATGCCATGAGGAAGCTGCAAATGCTGAATTAAAGCTGGGAGAGACCTATATATATATATAATTATAATGATCTTCCAACATTACAAAGACATAATTAGCTTTACAGAAGATCTATTTTTTTATTCTAATGTTCTTTTTTCAGATTAAAGTTATGAAACTATACATATCTATTCTTAGCATACATTTACACACTGCCAGTTTGCTAGACCTGTCACAGTGGTGATCTCCCTCAATTTTATAATGGTTTGTATGACCATTTTTCTTGGAGAATCTTTGCCCCAGAAAATGGGGCAAAGATCTGCATTTACTTAAGTTCGTAAACTCTCATTGTATTGTCTACAGTAAGACTTATGCTTTCAATATCCTAACTAATATAAGATGGATAGATAGGCTATACATTGATGACAGTTTGTTGTCCCGTAGTTAGGTCTAGGTGTCAGAATACACTAAGTGTAAAAGGTGAGGATCATTACACACAGACACCCCCCCTCCCTATACACTCCTAAGGTTTATTTGTTGTATGAACCAATGGTTCAATTACAAGTGAACAAAGAGCACAGTTACCACTGGATTGACTCTATAAACATGTACATGGAAAAAAACTTGTGGTAAAAGATGAATCATTTAAGCAATAATAACGCTAAGAAGTACATATTTTGTCAACCATCCAGCTGTTGCCGTTTTTGTGGTGGCTCATCGAGTCCAGGTGAGTATTGATGGGATATTGTGCTGGATTGTCCTGCCAATGTTCGTTCATGTTTAGAAGGTGAGGAAGGCTCTTGTTTGACGAGATGACTTCCTGTCTGCGACAGGGAAATACTGACAGGCGCTGACATCAGTGAGAGGGAACCACTACAACAAGTCACAAGTGATTTCATTTATTAAACAGACATCCTCATCAAGAAAGTCAATAGTTTAAGGTATTTGTATTGTAGAAATGCCATTCTAATGTTTAAAAATGTTTTTTATTAAGCCAGGCCATTTCTTTACACAGAACATAAGATATTGTAAAGTGACATGTAATTCATAAGATATTGTAAATTGAGACATAATTCATAGGATAGGCCCCATTGTAAAGTGGCATATAGTTGTTTTTTTCCCTACTTTTTAAGTGATATGTCAAAAGTGGTTATTTTAGTGTTCCTTGACAATGTAATGTTTACTTCTGGTTCCAAATTTTCTTAAATATGTGTGTATGCTACACTTAAAAATGCAAATTTATGATGATTCTATAACACTTTTGTGTCTGAAAAGAACAAGAGAAGCACTGGGATAAAGGGGATATAACTCTAAAGTTTATCTTTATCGTGACATTAGTTCACATGTGCTAAAAGATTTTACTTGGTTCTACAGCCTGTTCTCTTCATCCATTTATTTGACTATTAGACAAGAACAGGTCATCATATTTCGACTGAGAACTGGACACAATAGACTAAACAGCCATATGTATACAAAATTTAAAATTGGCACAACAGCAAAGTGTAATTGTGGACAAGTCAACCAGACTTCAGAACATATCCTTCAAGAATGTGCAAACTATGATACATTAAGATGCACATACTGGCCTTCTGATACACCAATGAATGTTAAACTATATGGTACAAAACAAGAAATGGAAAACACTGTCCAATTTATACAAGAAACAACACTGCAGATATAGACATTATTAGCGAACAAAAGAAGAAGAAGAAGAATTTGACTATTATGATAGCAAATGTATTCCTTTTATTTGGTGATTGATCTATATGCACTGACACTGTCATGACACTAGTCAAATAGGCCTGTACGAGAGAGTGATTAACAAAACATTAACTAAGTTTAGCCTATTCATCCCAAAGGATTAGGAAATAATCAGAGCTTAATTCCCAGGGCAAGGAAATAACTACACACAAATGAGAAATGATTGTGCAAGAAAATGAATAACAAAAAATACAATTTGTAATCAATTTGTATGATTCAAAGTCTAATTAACAGATAAATGGAAGAGGTACTGATCTGTGAACATATCTTTGTGAATGTCATGTAAGACAAGTGTACTTGTCATGTAAGAAGCGACAGGAAACAAAATTAGCACCAGTTTTCTGACAGCTTCATTTACTTGTATCAAATTGTTTGCTGATATAAGGTTTGCTGGTGCAAAGCAGTCTCCATTTACACAGTATGACAACATGAAAGTCCATCTTTCATCTGTTTGATTATCACCCCAAATAAAAGTTATAGAGATATCCAGAATGAGGAACTGGAGTCTGTGCGTAAAAGTTATCATAGCTTCATCAATGTTAATATCTTGTTCATGCATCATTAGCTCTCTGGGCTTGGTTAGAATAAAATCAAATTGAGGTTTAACCTTAAAAATTACATCTACCGTAGTTCCTGTGCCATGAATTTAGAATTATCATTGAGATAAAAATATTTGTTTATACTTTCAAATATATTTCTGAACAATACACTTGACATTGTCACATTCAACTGTTCGTCAGAAGACATAAACATTCTGTAGGTGGGTAACTGGTGAACCAAAAACATATAGGCCTAGTTCACATAAAGTAAACCTTGGTAATATCAAGTAAAACCAGTTTCCAAGAAGGATCTTGTTTTTCTAATATTTGGATACCAGCATAAACATTGCTTTATGTAGTACATAAAATAATGACTCATGTAGAAATAGTCAAAGATAGGCCCAGGCCTACGTCTAATAAAAGTCAGAGTAATTTGGATAAGTGTCATTTGTAAGACCCAATTTTTCTTGAAATTGTTCAATATCGACATAGCTCAGCTGTTTTGACTATTCTCTATCATTACTAGATCTAGTGCTAGGTGGAAGGCGCACATTATCAATTAGGTCTACACTACAGATCGCCGCTACTTTCATCTCTCAAATCCTTAACTAATTTCTCATCTTCTTCTTCTGCGTTCGCTCTCTTATAACCACAATGAATAAATTGTGTGATTTCTGCAGGGGAGCGTGAAGTACGTTATAATGCAAGTTCCACAGTTGAACTGTGTTATTTGCAACTCTGTTGGCTCACTCTGTGGCCTGGACATCCGAGGCCCAGCCCATCTATTTTTATCATGCCTTTAATTCGGGTAGTGGGCTTCCCAAGCCTGTGACAGCCTGCCTATCTTATCGATAGACACGTGGGTGTGTAATAACTGTTTGCCGAAACGATTGCCATTCACATCTGTCTCGCACCAGATGTTCCACAGTCTGTGAACTTGCCTCATGTAATTAGACATCCTACACCCCATCTACTGAACCTTTTCTCATCCACGAGCCTGGTTCCGGTTAAGAAATAACTCGACAGAAGAATTGGACCCAAGCGCATTCACCTTCTTAGTAGAATGTTGTTCACCAACATCTATGAACCCCTCGTCCAAGTCTGAGTCTCACCATGCATTTTGGGAGCAAAGCATGTTCTCGAGCTGAGCAACCTTGTTCCATTTGTGCCTGAGCCCATCGGGTATGGAACTCTTTCTCTTTGCGAGCATGTTTCGGGTATAGGGAAGCTCGATAGTACAGTTGGACCAGGGCTGTTTTCTTTGCTGGGTGCCAACAATTGGGTCTCTGTCCATAAAGAGCACAAGTAACTAGAAGTTTGTCTTGAGATAACAGAGCTTGTAGTGTCGATTTCCTTGAAATGTTTTTTCTTTCTATTTGCAATTGGCGCTGTGCTCTAGCACTGTGCTGCCCTCTCATTGTACTCAGTATGTTATCTTTTCATCTTTTGCCATGCATCTACCTTTGCATGTCATTTTCATTGGACACCACTCCAAGTACCGGACTGACTAGCATCACAAATTAGACAATCACAAATATTTTTTTTCTACTTGTTCATCACATTTATTGTTTTTCATGTCATGCTCATCTTTGCTTGTGAAGGAGGAACATCATCATCATCACTATGGAATGGATATTGCTTAGTACCTCTGATATAAATGTCCTACCATTTAATGAAAGTTGCTTAGCACATCTGATCTAAATGTCCTACTGGGGAATGGATGTTGCCAAGTACATCAGACTAAATGTCCTACCTTGAGATGAAAGTTTCTTACCATACAAACTAAATGCCTTACCCTGGGGTGAATGTGACTCCTGAAGCTTGTAGTGCTGCTGTTAGAGGCCCTGAACCTTGACTACTAAACTGGTAGACTAAAGGAGATAACCCAGCTATATCTGCACTGCAAAGGAGATCTGCAAGTACCAAAAATAGTGAGGTCAATGAAGATTTACATTTAGCTACTTATTCTAATTATTGTCACAGCTTTATCAAGTAATAGAATTACAAAGTGCAAAAGTCTCTTCCATTTCTTGTTTCTAGATTCCCAGTTTAAAACTAAAAGATCACCAAGTTTAGGTGAGAGTGGAATGTGGAAGGAGTGAGAAACAAAAAGCCTGAGATGAGCATACAAGAAAGACACTTAAAGGACACCGGAGGTTTTCTATTCAGCTCTATGAGTTCTTCCGCTAAGACCAATCCAAAAGAATCAAAGGATGAATACTGACAATCATCAAAACATCAATCCCAGCAGTAGATCCAGAGAAGGAGAACTAGAACAGAACATATAACAGTGAAATTGCTGCTGCCTGGTGGAGAACATTGATTACAAACTGCTACATCCCTCCTGCCTCAAAAATATAACTAAGCCATCTGAAGACAGAGGAAATGCGATGCCTACTATTTGATGACTTTAATGGTCACTCACCGAGCTGGGGCTATGAAGATATGAATCAAATAGATGAAGAGATCACAGACTGGATGATGGAAAATAAACTAATTCTCATAAACCAGCCAGATGACACACCAACATTCTTCTCCAGAGCCTGGAAAAAAACAAGCTCACCAGACCTTGCCATAGCAATGGATGACATAGACAGACACATTACAAGAACAGTAGAAAGTTACTGTCAAGAAGTGATCATGTACCAGCCATCCTGCAAATCTCAGAGACAGGAAGTACAGGACAATATAGCATGTCCCCAAGTTGGTATTTCAGAAACAAAAACTGGACCCTCTTTAGAGAACAGACAATCTCTGTGAGAATATCACCCTCATCAACAACATCTCAGTAATAAAAAAAAAAGTTCATGTAAATATTTCATTTTTGTCCATGACTAATTAACCTGGTATTGGTAGTGCATTTGACGATTCTTTCACTGTCACAGACTCCTGCATGTCCCCCAGAATAAATTGACAAAATTCTCCATAGATCAGAATATGCAATTTACTCCATCTACTCATGTTGGAGTCACAAATTCTCAATCTTTCTAAGTATGGACAGAGAGTCTGTGCCACAAATTCTCAATCTGTCTAAGTATGGACAGAGAGTCTGTGCCACAAATTCTCAATCTTTCTAAGTATGGACAGAGAGTCTGTGCCACAAATTCTCAATCTTTCTAAGTATGGACAGAGAGTCTGTGCCACAAATTCTCAATCTGTCTAAGTATGGACAGAGAGTCTGTGATTATTACAGCTCCCGGTATTTTTGTGCTAGAAATAAGAAATCAATTTTAGTGCTGCCATAATTATTTAAATTTCCATTCTCATGCAGAAGGTTGTTGCAGTGTAACCTCCATAATGCCACATGTCTGATCATGTTATTCAGCTACTATCTCTAGGGACTTTTCTGCGCTAAGTGTCAGTGCATGGTCTGCACATTTTATCTTCTTCAATGAATTGTGCACGTTTTAACAGCATGCTGCATATTATATATACAAACTTCATTCCCCTGACTACTGTCTTTTGTTTTCACTGGACTCCGGAGAAGGGTGATATAATTCATGTTCATTGTGTACTTTGTTTTTTTTTCTTTGACTAAAACCGCTTCTGGTGGTAATTTTGAAAACCTTCTGTTTTTTTTCCTTGACTAAAATCTCTTCTGGTGATAATGTTGAAAACCTTCTGTTTGTTTTTTCCTTGACTAAAACCTCTTCTGGTGGTAATGTGGAAAACCTATTTTTTTCTTGACTAAAAACCTCTTCTGGTGGTAATGTGAAAACCTTCTGTGTGTTTTTTTCATTTGTATTGACTATTTTCTTATCATTTACATTTATTATTTGTACTTATTAGATTTGTATTCTTTGTAACATTTTATCACTTATTCTAACATCACTTCCTATTTGTGTTACTGATGCCCACTCCCCTTTGTTGGATTATTCTCTGGTATTTGGTTATTAGATATATAATTGATGTGCTAAAGATAACAGATCATGCAGCTTTATAAAACTGGCACAGAAATCTACCTGATGACAGGATCGCCTGAATAGTTTCATGAGTCCCACCTTGGTTTGGTGTTGCCATTGAAACATGTGGAGTATCTAGAGCTGTTCCTGGAGGTCCCGGCTGCAAAAACAAAGCTAAGATAGAAGCATCAGTTTTATGTGGATGTCTTGTCTGCTATAAATAATTCAGTTGGCTATTATGACAGCCACTAATATTCCTGGCAGGAACATCTATGCCCAACAAGTAACAGACAAAAAGTGATACTAAATGTGACTCTCTGGTCTTCCAAGTTGGACACAATTGCAAAAAAATTGTTCTGCAAAAAGTTGCAGTACTTTCATATACATTATCTTGATGTCTGTAACTCACTTCCATGATTATTATGTTAATGTCATTCATTATCTATCTATGTACATCCTGCATAGTACATCCTGCATAGTACATCCTTTAATAACAAATTTCCCCATTTAACACTTTTCAAAATTCCCAATTATATTTATTCTTATTTGTTTGTACTGTATATAATACGACATCAATAATAAGTTAGACTGCTGTAAGACTGTATAACAATAGTACTTAATTAAGTAAAACACAAGGTAAAACTGTATTACAATAGTACTGATGTAAAACACAAGATCAATCAGCTTTATGTTGTTATAGCATAAAGATATTGGAAGAAATGGTAAACCATAGAAAGTTTACTCCTGTCACATGTATTTCAATGGCGCTGATCATCGTGGTGTCTGTGACATTCAGGTAACTGGGATAATATCTTGCACCACTGATGATAGAGCTGTGTGCAGCCTTGAAAATCGCAAATACATATTGCAGTTTAGTACGCTTAAACAGTATGATGAAAACAATATCATACAAAGAATACATAGACACTAAAAAAAATCAAATACTCCAGCCATCTGATCAGAATGGAATCAGATCGCATTCCAACGACAGCCTTTAGTAGAAAATCATCTGAAAGGAGAAACAGGGGAAGACCCAGATGAAGATGGATAGATGACATCAGATAAATACTAGAACACCATGGCTGTACTATGTCAGCGGCATCACAGTTAGCAAAAAAAAAATGGCTTTGGCTCCCCATAATGCCTAGCGGCACACATATATCATTATCATTAAGTGCTGTCTCCACAACAAAGATTGGCTGCAACAGATCTCCAACATCCCCTGTCTCTTTTTTTGTTGGTGTACTCTGCTGGACTGTAACCTGTCCATTATCTGATGTTACTCTCCCACTTGTATTTCTATCTAATTCTTGCTTGCTTCCCTTTGACTTTACCCTCAAGTAAGGTCTTCAATAAGGTGTCATATCTATTAATGTGTCCAAAATATTTTATTTGTCTGATCTTTATTTCCTTTAAAAATTATTTCATCATATTAAGTGTTGTTAGAACCTTTTTGTTTGTTTTCTTCTCTTTCCATGATGTTTCACCTATGTCTATAATGTCATTATTCAGGCAACATATTTCTCTTTATTTCTATAATGTCATTATTCAGGTAAAGTATTCCTCTTTATTTCTATAATGTCATTATTCAGGTATAGTATTCCTCTCTATTTCTATAATGTCATTCAGGTAAAGTATTTCTCTCTATTTCTATAATGTCATTATTCAGGTAACATTGTTTCTAGAATGTAGTCTTCTTTATGTGAGTATCAGAACTAGACGAATGAACAGGACAACACAGACATGACTCATTGATAATAAGAGTGTGGGCATGTGGAGACATGGATAACTGACCTGGTGGACACCTGAAACCCTGTCTGGTATAAGCACCTTCAGAACTGGCTTCTTGCCAGTTGTTGTTGTCAAAGACATTGGCTGGCTAGATGTGGAAGCATGGGAGAAAACTGAGGAAAGAAATGGACATGTATAAATTGTGATCTAGCTAGTGGATAGTCACTACAGAACATAAATGTTTCATCTGTATCTAGCTAGTGGATAGTCACTACAGAACATAAATGTTTCATCTGTATCTAGCTAGTGGATAGTCACTACAGAACATGAATGTTTCATCTGTATCTAGCTAGTGGATAGTCACTACAGAACATGAATGTTTCATCTGTATCTAGCTAGTGGATAGTCACTACAGAACATGAATGTTTCATCTGTATCTAGCTAGTGGATAGTCACTATTACAGAACATGAATGTTTCATCTGTACTTGATTTCTGCTTGCTGCTAAATATGCACAGCAGCAACAATACATGCCTGGAGACAAAGTTCTAAGAAGTCATCTCAACATTACGTTCAGAGAGGTCATCTCAACATTAAGTTATGATAGGACATCTCAACATTAAGTTCTGAGAAGCCATCTCAACATTACGTTCAGAGAGGTCATCTCAACATTACATTCAGAGAGGTCATCTCAACATTAAGTTCTGAGAAGCCATCTCAACATTACGTTCAGAGAGGTAATCTCAACATTAAGTTCTGAGAAGCCATCTCAACATTACGTTCAGAGAGGTCATCTCAACATTAAGTTATGATAGGACATCTCAACATTAAGTTCTGAGAAGCCATCTCAACATTACGTTCAGAGAAGCCATCTCAACATTAAGTTATGATAGGTCATCTCAACATTATGTTCAGAGAGGTCATCTCAATATTACCTGAGGAGACAGAAAAATAATGATAATAGGACAGAACAGAAGAAAGGTAGAGAAATTGTGACATTATGGCAGAGAGAGGCAGAGAAATGATGACATCAGGACATGAGATTCATTCATTGGTACCATGCTTTCCGGCATAGGCGATCATGTCTCTCCACAGTCTCTGCTTTTTATACAAGAAATCTCTGGGTTTAAAAAAAAAAAAGACACGAGATAGGTATATAAATAATTACATCAGACAAGAGAGAAGTATAGAAATTATGACATTAGATTATCATTTTTTCAGTAAAGGTTTTCCGGTTAAAGATGGCGTCATGAGAGACTACAATTTATGTTGGTGTGTTTATGATTTATTTTCTGAGGATCCTGTAGTCGTAACCTTTGATAACAGTTACCATGTTGTTCCAACAAGCCGAGGTTGTGCTTGGGCTAAAGAATTTCATGAGGAATATGATCTCTGACAAACGCATGGCAAAATTTTAATCAATGATACAACTGTGACATCATCTGTATGCAGTTAAAATGGTGGATCGCAAGCTCATATTGTCAACGATGTACCACTTGTCGGTGAGAGGTGCAGTGTATGGATTGAAATTGCAGTTGTTTTTTGTAGTGTTTTCTTTGACAGGAAAGGTGAAAATTTTTTGTGTACAAGCTCATCTAATGGAGGTAGGTATAGCCTACGATTCATTAAATCAGAACAGAAGAGATGCAGAGAAATGATGACATCAAAACAGGAGAGACACATAGAAATGATGACATCGCGACAGAAGATAGGTAGAGAAATGATGACATCAGAACAGGAAAGACACAGAGAAATTATGACATCGCGACAGAAGATAGGTATAGAAAATATGACATCAGAACAGGAGAGACACAGAGAAATTATGAAATCAAGAGATAGGTATAAAATTATAACATCAGACAGGAGATAGGTATACAACTATGACATCAGAAAGGAGATAGGTATAAAATTATGACATCAAACAGGAGATAAGTATAAAATTATGACATCAGACAGGAGATAGGTATAAAATTATGACATCAGACAGGAGATAGGTATAAAATTATGACATCAGACAAGAGATAGGAATAAAATTATGACATCAGACAGGAGATAGGAATAAAATTATGACATCAGACAAGAGATAGGTATAAAATTATGACATCAGACAGGAGATAGGTATAAAATTATGACATCAGACAAGAGATAGGTGTTATATTACTGTTCCTCCATCTCAAGTGATGATGACTACTTGTTACATCTACTTTTGAAAATTCAGTTACAATTATGTCCTTTGTTATGAGTTCATAAATGTCTAATGAGCCCTATTCAGGTCGCAAATGTCCTTGGCAGACACCAATCAGCCAGACACATCCAACTTCAGCATAACTTTAACCTATAATATTTATACTAATAAAGGCCTCTTCCTAAATATCACGAAAACAAGTAATGGTCATTTCAAAGAAACAAAATACCACAGCTTGCAAGATCAAAATTAATGATATAGTATTAAAACGGGTCCACCAATTCCAGTATTTAAGTACAACAATTACAGCAGATGGAAGAAGTTCAACATAAATAAGAAGCAAAATAGGACAGGCAAAAACAACATTCAGAAAATTGAAAAATATATTGTGTAATATGACCTTGTCATTAGAGGTGAGGACGAGAGTTCTGCAGTGCTATATAACTCCTATATTAACATATGGATGCGAGTCTTGGACAATAAAAAACTGGAAAGTGGGAAATTAGAGGCAGTAGAGATGTGGTTCTACAGAAGAATGCTGAGAATACCATTGACTGCCAGGAAAACTAATGTGGAGGTGTTGAAATCGTTAATATGTGAGATGGAGCTTAATCAATAATATAAGGAAAAGACAATCTTCATTTTTTGATCACTTCATGAGACAGGAAGGTTCTGAGAACATAGTCATAACAGGCAAGATTCAAGGAAACAGAGACAGAGGGTAAGAATGTGAGAAAATATTAGACAGTTTAAATATTACTATTATATAGTATGCATACATTACTTAATTGGCTATGTACTGTCAGTTACTCACCTGAAGAACTAGCAATAGAATTAGCTATGGATGATGGTGGTGGCTGCAGTACAATGATGGATCCCCCTGTCAAGGTGACAGGTGTGCCACTATATTGACTCACAGGTACGTTCTGAATTCAACATCAGAAAAAATGTTGTTATAGGCCTGCATTAACAAATTTTTCTCTCTCTTTTTCTCTCTAGCAGAGGACTGAAGTTAAACTCACTCAATCTCTTGCTTAGATTCACCAAAAACTAACAGTTGAATATAAGTTTGTTTGTACTTTCTTGTACCTAGTCAAGTCTTCCACTGCCAGGAATGTACATTGTACCTGTCAAGTCTCCCACTGTCAGAAAAGTACTGGTACTTTCTTGTACCCTGTTAAATTGCCCATTGCCAGGAAAGTACTTTCTTATACCCTGTCAAGTCTCCCACTGCTAGGTAAATACTTTCTTGATACCTTGTCAAGTCTCCTACCGCCAGGAAAGTACTTTCTTTTACTTTGTCAAGTCTTCCACCGTCAGGAAAGTACTTCCTTGTACCTTGTCAAGTCTCCCACCACCAGGAAAGTACTTTCTTGTACCGTGTCAAGTCTCCCACCACCAGGAAAGTACTTTCTTGTACCTTGTCAAGTCTCCTACCACCAGGAAAGTACTTTCTTGTACCTTATCAAGACTCCCACTGCCAGGAAATTAGTCATCAGATCATCATGGCACTCTGGACATACATCTCCATAGCTGCTCCAACCTCATATTTAGTATGTCTTTCAGCATGTGGTAACTGACTGTTCTGTGTTGGTAGATAACTCTTCTTTCAATTTATAAATGCTGTTCATTTCTTGCAACACCACTCATCACTCCCAAGTCCTTCATTCTAGCCATAGACACTGACACAGAAGAAAAAATACACACCACATTTATAAAATTGGTCTAACTCCTTGAATGCATTCAAAATATCAGAACGGTCCATTAAACTACTACTAGTCACTGTGGTAAGTCTGTCTGCTCTTTCATTTCCCCTAACACCCATGTGTTAAAATGAATGTAATCTTTACTGATTGAGTTGACTTGGAATGACCCACCTAAAAAAACATCATGTGGTGCTAGATAAAAAAGCTGATCTGATTGAGCAAAACCAATGTGATTTTTGGATTCAGCACAATAAAATTATCCTAAATCTTAAAAAAAGAAACCATAGACAGCAAATTTGATGTTGATCAGTGCAATCACTTTAGGAATTATAGTTACTACTAGATTTAATTTTTGCACCAATAGTTTTAATCAATATGACAGTTCTAGAAATGGACAGGTTTTGCTGACAGCAATGTAACCAAAAATACAGTTTAACCTACAATGAATATACCATTAAGATCTGTATATAAACCCATCCGATAATAGGCAGAGAACCTAATTATACCTTCCCGAAAGTGGCGAAAGTCTAAGATCCGACTATAGACCGACATCCCCAACTTAACAATGCCGGCAATAATCAACTTCATCATCATAAGAAAGAACCGACATGCTAAATGGAAATTAACACAAACTTTTGCAACTGTCAGAAAATGGCAGGAGGAGAAATTATCCGAATAGATAATGGAGTCTAGACAGAACGGATTAATTATAACCCGTACCAATATTCGAATCAGGGCGCTCTCGATATTGAAAGATCCTGCATTCCAGAAACACAAATGTGAGGACTTCGTTGCGTCAATGGGATGGTGCAATCGCTTTATAAACAGACATCACTTGTATCTACGAACACGCACTAAGCTGGCGCAAAAGTTGCAGAAGGAGCTAGAAACAAAACTTTATTCATTTCAACGTTTCACTATCAACCTGAGGAAGAGATTTAACTACGATCTATCTAAAATAGGAAATATGGACGAGACACCTGTTTGCTTTGATATGCCTTCTAATCGCACCGTTGAACGCAAAGGTGCGAAGACAGTTTTTGTAAAGACAACTGGGCATGAAAAAACTTGATTCACTGTTGTGTTAGCTTGCGTGGCAGATGGGTCACGTTTGCCCCCCGTGATTATATTTAAACGCAAGACTCTGCCTAAGGGTATTAAATTCCCAAGTGGCGTGTTAGTGCGTGCTCACACGAAAGGTTGGATGGACGAAAGTGGTACTCTGGAATGTCTGGATAAAGTGTGGGGGCAGAGGAAGGGGGCCGCTTTAAAAAAACCATCCATGCTAGTCTGGGATTCATTTAGGGCGCATCTCACAGAGAAAGTGGAACAACAATGCCATGAGATGGAGTTGTCTGTTTCCGTCATTCCTGGGGGACTTACATCCCTCTTGCAGCCACTAGATGTCTGCCTGAACAAACCATTCAAGGACAGACTCCGAGCAAAATGGAATGACTGTATGGCATCATCTGATTTAGCAGTGACGAAGGGTGGTAACATCAAAAAAGTTGACATCACCACAATCGTTACGTGGGTCAAAGAATCGTGGTCTGATATTTCATCCGAAATGATCATCAGATCTTTAAAAAAAGTGTTCAATAAGTAATGCAATGGATGGAAGTGAGGACGATGCCGACGACGACAATGTACCAGAGACTGATGATATCCACCCTGATGTTTCCATGACAGATGATGACATTCGTGAGATATTTCAGACAGGTATTCGGATTTTGAAGGATTTCAATGACTGTTTGGACTGGCACCGGTAAGTTTTTCCTAAATTTTATCTATATTTGATGTTATTCTGTGTTCTGTTTTTGTGTCTACACTACAGATAATTTTGTTTAAACATTTTGCTGTACGCAAGCCAAACCTCCTATAATTTATTCTGTTACTATCAAAACACTACCCAGTAGGGCTAGACTATAAACGCCAGTTACCGTTATATAGACGTCATTTGTTATCACAGACAACATTATATATACCCGGTAACTACCGGTACCTACACTTTACCGTAGTTAGGTTAATAAATAACATCAGATACTGGTATACTTTTCTGACCAATTTCGATGATCAATTGAAACCGTTATGATAGAAATATATGTACCATAACGGTAAAAAAACGGTAATACCCATTGCTAAAAATAGCGTTTCCGGGGAAATTATGCTCAGTAAAAATGGCGGCATGTCAGAAATAACGATATAGACCTAGTAAGTGAGTTTTTATCAAGAAATATCGGAGATTTCGAAGGAAATATTGTATGATATATAGAAATTAATGTAATTAGAGGCCTAGCATTATGGTAAGTATGCTCTAGATTGCTGGTGAGCACTAGTCATTTTATCCTGGCTTAATATATCGGAACATGTGAGTTGTCACTGGCATTTTTTTAAACAGTGTTTTTCTCCTTTTTTACTGTGATTTGGACATAATTTTTTTTTAAATTTGATCTTACTCGATTATAAGACGAGGAGTATGAAGTCATCTCTGATTTTTGTCCAAAAATTCTCGGTTTATACACGGATCTTAACGGTAATCATTTTCTAACATTTTTTTGTCCTAAGGTTTGTATAAAATCGTTATTTAGCAAGAAAATTGTTGCTTCTAAATCATATATAATCATTTTTTTTAATTGAAAGAATATAATCTATCATCAAAATAGCAGAAAAATGTGTACAACCTTGACAATGCACTATAACAAACAATACGAATATCATACAAAACATCAATATAGTATTAATGTGGAAAAAACAAATGATGAAATATTTTTTTAAATGGTCACATTACCTTGACAGTTCCATCATTCATAGCTCTTGTAAAAGCTGCATCTATTTTCCGGTAATTTTCATCAGTGTGGGGGGACAGTGGAGAGTCATCATCATCAGCATCAATACCCTTATTATCTTTCTTACTGAGCATCTGTATTATTGCATTTCATTCAATTAGCTAAGGGTAGTTCTAAAACAAATAATCTATCATTTATATGTGACAGGTTGTTCTGAACAACATTTCATTCAATTAGCTAAGGGTAGTTCTAAAACAAATAATCTATCATTTATATGTGACAGGTTGTTCTGAACAACATTTCAGTAAATTAGCTAAGGGTAGTTCTAAAACAAATAATCTATCATTTATATGTGACAGGTTGTTCTGAACAACATTTCATTCAATTAGCTAAGGGTAGTTCTAAAACAAATAATCTATCATTTATATGTGACAGGTTGTTCTGAACAACATTTCAGTAAATTAGCTAAGGGTAGTTCTAAAACAAATAATCTATCATTTATATGTGACAGGTTGTTCTGAACAACATTTCAGTAAATTAGCTAAGGGTAGTTCTAAAACAAATAATCTATCATTTATATGTGACAGGTTGTTCTGAACAACATTTCAGTAAATTAGCTAAGGATACTTCTAAAACTTGTTTATCACACATATGCCTGGTCTGACTGGTTTATCTCACATGTCTCATCTCAAATATGCCTGCTCATTAGTGCCAGAAGGTCTCATTACTACAATGATCAATTAGGACCACTTGCAAACATAAACAACCCATAAGCAGGGGGTTGTCCCAAATGTGACATGGGCAAACACATTCTTTAGGAGTTTGCATTCTTATAATAACCCTACCTGAGAAGGAGGTTTCCTCTCAAAGTATGACACGTCTGCAAGCATTGGAGTGTTTTGTGTATTATAGAAATCTTTGGAGAATACCTTATTGCAAAGAAAACTCCAAGCAACAAGCTCACACTACATTAACATATTATGCTGCTTATCCTCAAACTCAGTACTTAATATGTGAACACCCCTCACATGTAGTACTTAATGTAAGCACCCCTCACATGTAGTGCTTAATGTAAGCACCCCTCACATGTAGTGCTTAATATATGAGCACCATAAGATATATGCTTCACAAATATTTCATGCTGAAAATAAATGTACTGGGTTGGAAGGCGCAAAATAATGCAACTCTACTGTGACACCAGCAGAACAATATACTTCATGCAACCTAGTGGATATCACATGAACTTCATGCAACCCAGTGGATATCACATGAACTTCATGCAACCCAGTGGATATCACATGAACTTCATGCAACCCAGTGGATATCACATGAACTTCATGCAACCCAGTGGATATCACATGAACTTTTGTGTTGGTTATCAGAAAGTGAACACACAAGAAGATGTTAAATATTTGAAAACAGAGATTAACTCTTTTACTGCCAGCAACAGCTAACTCTTACTCCAGCAACAGCTAACCCTTGCTGCCAGCAACAGCTAACCCTTGCTGTCAGCAACAGCTAACCCTTGCTGTCAGCATCAGTTGCAACACAACATTAGGATTGTCAATCATGATCATGGATTGCCAGTGCGTTGTGAGGGCCCGAAAGGGAAGAAGAGAGTAGCAACGCCCTATACAGGAGAACGAAAAAGATGATGATAATCGATGGAAAACAACGCTATTTGTTCAAGTTCACACAACAAAGACTGAATTTTGAAAAAATACATTATAGAAGATTTTGTGCTCACAATCTGTATTTTCGTACATGACATGAGCACCAAAATCATTCACAGAACACCAAGGTGATTACAAGCAATGGATTGGACGCTTGGTCTGAAAAAATCTGCAAAACAATTATCTGACTGAATCAAAATTATTTCATATCTGATAAAATATGCCGTTGTCTATCTAACCAAATTAACAATTTCATTGTCTAACAAAATTAACAATTCCATTGTCTGTCTAATTAAATTAACAATTCTGTTGTCTGACAAACAATCCCTTCATTACTAACACCCTTTATACAGACACAACACTGCTGAAAAAGACATGCACCTACCACTGCCTAGCACAGGGAAGAAAGAGTAAAAGTTTGAACCACAGGGATCGGATAAGTAAGTAAGTAAGTATCTGACAAATCCAATTAACAATGTTGTTGTATGACTAATCGAATTAACAACACCATTGTCTGACTTGCCAAAATACTAATAATGTTAATTGAATTAATTGATTAATTGAATTAACAATATTTTTATCTTCTTCTTCTTCAGCATTCATTCTCAAACTTCTGCTGGATCTCTCTTGTAGCAGGACCATGGTCCTACTGAATTTCCAGCAAGATGTAGTCCAAAGAATGGAAATGCATTGTGTTGCCATTTTATTTGCGCCAATGACCTGAAACAGCCATCTTTGGAGGGATACTGTTATATGATTAATTTAAAAAATGTACAACTAGAATTACTTGGACCTGTTTTTAAAAAATATTTTCAATATTTCTATGATTTTATGTTTTTTATCATTATTTATTTCTTGAAAAAAGTCCCGGTTGGACCGCAATGTAGAAAATTATCCTTGTTATATATTTTATTGTTAGTTATTTTATTTTTTACTATTGTTAGTTAAGTATTTTATAGTAACCATTTTACTTAACTTAGTATTTTCTACTTATTCGTTTGGTTACTGCAGCACTTTCCATTGTATCGGACATCCTCCAATATTTTGGTTATTTATATCTGATTAATCAAATTAGCAATATTGTTGTATGACTAATTAAGTTAAGTACAATATTGTCTAATTATCAAATAATCAGACCAGAAAAGTCATTGTAAAATTGACTATATCACTTACATCCATAATGTCCTTGTTTGTTTGGCTGACCACAGAATCATTGTATTCTGTGTATTTGAGTAAGACCTTGTCCATGTCTGAGCTTGCATACTGGTACAATTTGTTGCTGCTGGTGAAGATGATGAGGGCAATCTCACATTCACACAGAACACTTAACTCGTATGCTTTCTTCATCAGACCTAACTTGCGCTTGGTGAATGTCACCTACAGGTAATCATCACAAGAAAATATGCCATTAACATATGATCAAATCTTACGTACACATATAATATATCACCAAATCTAACATTTCACACTAACCAATAATGATGTCACACATTCTCAAATCTGATATTTCTAACAAAAAGGATGATGAGGAAATAGAAAACTAGTAGGATGAGTTTGAAATTATCCTGATCAACCAATTGAAACCCCCTTCCCCCAACAAAAGTATTTCCTATTTCTTGTTTTGTACCATAGTGTTTAACATTCATAGGTGTATCAGAAGGCCAGTATGTGCACCTTAATGTGTCATAGCTTGCACATTCTTGAAGGATATTCTCTGAAGTCTGATTGGTTTATCCACATGTACACTCTGCTGATGTGCCAATTTTAAATTCTATGTACATATGGCTGTTTAGTCTATTGTGTCAAGTTCTGAGTTGAAATATGATGACATGTTGTTGTCTGTAAGTAGATGGTAGTCGTCCTGTGAAGGTAAGCTAGGTTTCTATTGTGCCTTTATCATTGATTTCTTTTGGTGATAGCTGATTGGTGCATCAGTAAAACTTTAAATGAAAGCACGGTATGATTTTAAAATGCACTATACAAGATGTTTGAAAAATCTGGCTGAAAAATACATTACAAACATGTTAAAGTTGATGTTTAGATTGCATGTAGAAGTAAAAGATGAAGATGGGTGAAATGCTAAACTATTTTCTACAAAACACAAAGATAATGAGTACCTGTCTGTTTCTTTCATCATTGATACGAGTAATCTGGATCTTCTTTCTTCCCATTCTCTGAGTTTTTCCTCTATGGCAACTGAAAGAGAATCCAGTTATTTTTCAAATCTTACTGATAATGGAAACTATAATGTATTACTTACTTATTTATCCGAACCCCAGCCAGGGTTGAAAGTTTTCACTCTTTCTTTCCTGTGTCTGGTAGTGGTAGGTGTATGTTTTCTTCAGCTGTGTTGTGTTTGTATAAAGAGTGTTAGTGATAGAGGGATTTGGTGGTAACAGTTGTTTTTGTAGGTCTTGTAGTGCAGTGCATTCAATAAGGTGGTTTTCCTCCTCTTGTCTGTTGCAGTATGTTATATGCGTAGGATGTAAGTATGTTTGTAGCTTGAAGTATGTAGTTTTCTCTGCTTTTGGATTCCAGTTTTCAAGGGCTTGTAGAGCAGACAAGGAGTCTGTGAATATTACTACCTAGGTTTTTTGAACGTGTTGCATTATTTTTGTATTTGGTAGTGATGTATGAGAGTGTTTCTGATATTGCTTTCCCCTTTGCATCATAGTTGCTGCAGAACTCTCCACAAGGAGCAGATAACTCTATTGACATTTTGCCAGGGAGGACTATAAGAGAGCCATATCCAGCATTGATGCTGGCTTTGATGGCTGACCCATCTGTGTATGATGCTTGGATCAAGTCCTTGTGGCAGGAGTTGATAATCTAGTGCAATGGACTTAAGGGTGTATTGGTTTGTTGCCTTGGTTACTGACTTGCCAATTAGTGTAGTGTTTATTTGGAAGTATAAGTATGAGGGATGCATTTGGTGGGGTATTTGATACTCTTTCAGATTCCTCTCAATCTTCAGGAAAGTGATGTTTCTTGTTTAGTTCTTCTGCTAGCTATACTGGGAATTTGTGTTTTAGTCTTGTTATGAATGTCCATTTGCTGACTACTTCCTGTTGGATGTTTTCATGGGAGTTTGTATCTTTCCACATCTTCTATAGTTGCCTTTTCTCTTCTAATATCTAATTGCTCTATGTTTGCATTAATTTCACAGGCCACCATTGGTATTGATCTCATGCCACCACAAATGAAGTGGAGATCCTGGTTTTGTACTATGTCCAATTGTGTGCAAGAGCTTTTTGATGATGTGGCCTGCAAGGGGAGATTATAGTTTAATATGGGTCTGATGTATACTATATGTGCATGTCTAAGTGTTGTCTTGTCAGCTCCCAAGGATGTACTTGTAAGTTGCTTTAGCATGTTCAACTTCCAAGACACTTTTTCTCTTGAAGGAGCTCAAATAGTTGAGAAGAAAACCCACCATACATAGGTGTTCAGCTGGACAAGAAGCTAACTTTCAACAATCATTCGCCCATTTTCATTTGCAATTATTTTTCTTTTCCATATTTTGTTACGAGGAAAGGGGGGAGGTATAGGGCCTACATCTTTTGGCAAAATTTCTAGTACTAAAAGTTATGTTTTCTTTTTAGTCGAAACGTCGTCTGTCCCTGTATCTCGTTGTTAGGTTGTTTTAAACTTACAAACAGCACACAAGAAGGCCATCCCAGAGAACTATTCTACCCTGATGCTACACGGGTCACAACGTATAGAATAGTTAGACATTACTTGAGGGTAAAGTCGAGGGGTAACAAGCGAGAGCTAGCCAGAGATATGGGAAACATCTCAATATGGGCAGGTTACAGTCTAGCAGAGTGCTCCACCAAGGCAAGAAATGAGATGTTGCAGGTCCATTGCAGCCAACCTTCGATGAGGTGACGACGGCACTTAATGATGAATGATGACAATATAGTATAGATAGAATCTTCCAGCTCTGGTTGAAAGGAAAACGCAAGTATAGTACGTAACAGCCAACCAATTCCAGGAAACTCACTGTTGACTCCCCATCGGTCGTTAGTTTAAAGTGTTAAAATCAAGACAAGTTTTCATCATTTCCATATGCATACATGCAATGCTTCCAGCATATGTTGAAACGAGATTCAAATAACAATGTTCTTACCAAAATAAAGCCACGAGACGAATAAAAATATCCTAACTCGTCTATTTTTACTGTCCAGTAAAATGGAGGCTGGACGATGTCACTGAGAGGGCGGAGGCTGATCTATTTTAAGCAATGGAAATTACTCCGCTATTTTTAGCTTATTCACACTTCCTTCTATTTTTTTTTTAAAATTGCACTTCTACAATTAATAAAATTACATTCTGGAATACCAATATGGATCGCCCCAATCTGTATACCACCCAAAAAAAAAATAATTATATTTTACAATTCTGATTTAAAAGGAAAAAAAACGTTCTATTTTTTTGTTCCATATTACATCATCTCAGTAGTGGGTACCATAAATGTTCAGGCGTGACATTTAAATTGACAGGGTATTACAGGCATGCTAACAGAATTAATGAGTCCTTCATTGGTTCCTTTTTTAAAATTATTCCCGTGTTTTTCGTTGGCCAATATTTATATACTCGATATCATCATCATCAGGTGCCATGCCGGGTGGCGTAGGCGGTCATGGCTCTCCACAGCTCTCTGTCCACAGTATTATGTATCAAAGTCGTTGTTGTTTCTTTGCCGTGCCAGGTTGTCAAACTGTCTAATATTTTCTCACGTTGTCGCCCTCTGTCTCTGGTGCCTTCAATCTTGCCTGTTGTGATTATGTTCTCTAAACCTGCCTGTCTCATGAAGTGGCCAAAAAAAGAAGATTGCCTTTTTCTTATATTGTTGATTAAGGTCCGTTTCGCATTTAACTATCTTAACACCTCTACATTAGTTTTTCTGGCTGTACATGGTATTCTCAGCATTCTTCTGTAGAACCACATCTCTGTTGCCTCCAATCTCCCACTTTCCAGTTTGTTTATTGTCCACGACTCGCATCCATATGTTAATATAGGGGTTATATAGCACTGCAGAACTCTCTTTCTCACCTCTAATGACAAGGTCATATTACACAGTATATTTTTCATTTTTCTGAATGTTGTTTTTGCCTGTCCTATTCTGCCTCTTATTTCTGTTGAACTTCTACCATCTGCTGTAATAATTGTACCTAGATATTTGAATTGGTGGACCTGTTTTAATACTATATCATTCACTATGATCTTGCAAGGTGTGTTATTTTCTTTCTTTGAAATAACCATTACTTCTGTTTTCTTAATATTTAGGAAGAGGCCTTTCTCTTTGCTTTCTGTGACTACTGCTTTAATTAAGTTTATTAAGATTATTTCTAAGCAACCATAATCCAATGAGGTGTTTGAGGAAAATTATAAATGTCACGAGAAGAGACCAGTGCAGAAATGACGCCAAGACTACATCGAGGGGCAGCAAACTAGATGATTTGGTCACGTTATGAGAATGGAACCTGCGCAACTGCCTCATCGTGCATTCATCAGCAGAAGACCGAACTATAAGGCACGGGAAAGACCAAGAACTAGATGGGCAGAGACAATTTAAAAAAAAATAATTAAATAGACACGGACTTACCATGACCAATGCAACTAAAATGGCCAAAGACAAAAAAAAACTCAGACACTGCTCCCCCCCCCCCCCATGACGCTTAACGGCACTAGTGGAAAAGACAATAGATAAATTTAAAGATTGAGGTGTTTTCAAAATGTTGAGTGGTAACTCGGGCTTGGTGCTCTTGAATCTGTTTCCGGTTGTCGATGTTTACAAAGCAGACCGGGAACCTGAGAAAACATACCCCATTTAACCCAAGCAATGAATTTTCAAGATCAGAACCCAACAGATGTAATTGTTCAGTGTATTAATTTGGTTCAGAAACTGAGGCATGGAGTTGGGCAGGTATTTAAGGAACTATCGGATGGTATTAGCGATTATGGTGAGGAGGTAGCAGAAAAGGAAGATGCTGACACTGACGGCACTAATTCCAAAAGTGAGTCGTCCAAAGACAGTAAAACTAGTGCCTCTCAAAACCAGAAAGATGCTGCTGTCTCAGGTGGGGAAAAAGAAGAGTATCAAGATAAACACAGAGCCATACTACGAACTCTTAAAAAATCGTTGGAAACCATAAGCCATGACTTCAGGTAAGTTTGTAACTTTATTTGCCCTCCTCTGCTACTTTCCCCTTTGAAAGTTCCATGCAGTATTGTTTTTGACATAGAATCATGAATCATGCCTGCATACATGTCCAAACCATGCTAGTTTTCGTCCTTTCACTATTGAAAGTAATGGTTCCTGGACACCTGCACACATCTCTACTTTATTTCTTACGAACACATTGGTCTTATAGGTAATTATAGGAAATTTGTAGCATTTGTACTCAAAAGCCTGTAATCTTCTCTCCATGACCGCAGTGAGTGTCTCAAAACCATACAGTACAATAGAAAGCTGCAAGCACAAGCGACTTATACAGTTTGATTTTCACTCCAACACTGATGTTGCTTTTTCAAATCATCATTAGTCGTGACAAGGATGCTAAAGCCATCTCCAGTCTTACTTTTAGTCTGCTTTGCATTTACCATCGCTGCATATACTGGATCCAAGGTATTTTAAGGTATTCACCACCTCAAGCCTGCGTCCATTCACCATGAATTTAGTCTGTCTTTCTGTGTCTCTGCTGTTAACCAAGATTTTGCTCTTATCTGTATTGATTTCCATTCCGTACTTGCTGGTAACTTTTTCTAACTTTGCTGTTAACTCTTGTAGTTCTTGATGTACATACATATGATGTATGTACATCCTGAGAAAAGTTATTAATTTTTGTCATATTAATTTGGCATCAAAATAATTGACATGATAGGGGTCTATAGGAAAATATAAACTTGTGACCACAAACATAATTTTATTTAATAAAGCTCAACTTATAATAATTTCTGAATTATTGTAGTTATTTTCAATAAAACAACATACAAACTATACATTGTTGTGTTTGCAAAGACAAGATACATTTATCACATTGCTGAAATTTTAGATGCACACAGAACTAGTTCCGCCTAATATTCAAAATAATTACTAATTAGCATAATTATAATGAAAATAAATTATATAACTGAAATATTATAAAATGTTGGTGTAGATGCCTAACTACCATATTTAAACAACAACTTTTCTCTAGTTAGTTAGTCATTGGATTATCGTCACTGCACTCCGGACAAGTCCATAGGTACTCAGATCTCTCCTTAAGTGTAGCCGCCATACACATTGACTGACGGTCCTAGTACGCAGTTGATTGACCATCATTCTTTCTTGCCCACGAGACACCACAGTTCAAACCAAATTCATTTATTCTAGTCATGGAACAATAGTCATTGTCACTTATACAGTCATTTGTTTGTGTGTTTTCACCTAGGACGTTCAAAATGTCTGTTCGATCCATTGCTCCATCAACAGCCGTAGTAGCAGCATGTGCATCCTTCCTATCTGCTCTCTCATTACCCCATTCTCTCTGTATCAGAGATCTCTTATTATCTCTCACAACTTCTCTCTGAAACAGGGCAGCAGCAACTCAATGTATATGATAGGGCCTGACTTTGAGTTTCAAATTTTGACTCGTTAGATAGTAAAACGGCACTCTATTGTACATGTCTTCAACATGTGCTGCAGAATGTCTCCATCCGTGAGTCGAGATCTTCAAATGCATCCTGTGAAAAGACTGCTACATTACATAAGATTTGCCTGTTAGGACGATACTGGCCAAGAATTGGTGGTAAAATCTTGTTTTTCTCAATCAAGATAAGACAATTTCCGCATCTGTACAAGATACTGAACACCTACATGTCTGTTGAAATGCATTTATGTTGATTGTGAAATAAATCAAGAAAATAGTTATTTTACAAATAAAAATAACGTGTAATACAAGATATGGTTTTTTTCACAGTGACCTTGAAAAAACAGGAGCCACTATCTCCCCTGTGCAGCCATTTTCAAACATAGATAACCTGAGCCTTGATCCAGTAGACAAGAACACAGTCATGCACTCACAGTTACTACAGGCATACAAGTGGACAAATAAGGTTTGACAAGTCTACAAGCACAACTCTTATATGTTTCAGTCTTTTGATACCATAAGCCTTAGATATTTAGACTGAGTATTTAAATTTTTATCTTTATTAATGTGTTGTATTTATCCTGCGTAATGTTTAATCATTCATAATTTTTAGCTTGAGAAGTCATGAGCAGTAATAACAGAACTGTATTATAGATGTGTACCTTGGTCTCGAGACGTACTGTAATTTAGTCGAAAGCTGATAGGCAGTATGAGGTGCTCATCAAGAATGGGAAACTCATGGTATGTGTATGAAACAGTCATCAAGAGTGGGAAACTCAGAGGGTATGTGTATGAAACAGTCATCAAGAGTGGGAAACTCAGAGGGTATGTGGATTTCAAGAATGGGAAATTGATGGTATGTACGAACTGCCCGGCTCGAACCTTTTAATGGAGGGACGCCTGAGCTCATATAATATTTTGTGTTTAGGCAGTTTCATCTTGGGGTTACTTTTTTCTGGAGCATGCTTTCAAACCCGCAGGGCTGATCCAACAAAAGGTGAATCTTAAATAAATTAAAAATCGATATAAAACAATAATAAATAACAATAAAACATAGAACAAGGACAATTATCAATGTATCTGTCCTATCAGGACTTTTCTCAAGAAACAAATAGCGGTTAAGAAAACACAACCATAAAAATATTGATAATCAAGAAGTATGGGACAATGGTTTCCTCACCTAAAAACAATTGATCTGGACAATGTTTTTTGGTGAGGAAGACATTGTCCCAGTCTTCTTAGTAATCAATATTTTTATGGTTGTGTTTTCTTAACCGCTATTTGTTTCTTGAGAAAAGTTCCAGATTGGACCGATATGTTGATAATTGTCCTTGTTCTTTTTTTTTTATTGTTATTGTTTTATATCAATAGTTAGGTATTCTCAGTAACCTGTTTAATTTATTTAGGATTCACCTTTTATTTGTCTGGTTACTGTGGCACTTTGCATTTTGTCGGACATCCTCCGATATTTTGGTTATTTATACTGATCCAATAAAATTTGGCCTGGGACCAGAAACACTGTTTTCCAACTGGTATGATACTGCTTTGTCCTGTCCCTTTGTAGACTCCCATCTATGGGTAGTGAATGTCTGCTGGCACACAATTCATGTCTGCCAAATTTGAAAAGACATATAAGATCATTACATCCTGAATTGGATGGTTTTTACCTCAGGTTTCCCCTTCTGCTAATTGGTATCTGGGTGTCAGTTTGATATGCAGCATCAAACCAATGAGATCTTGACAGTTCGGGTCACAGGACCTAGGTTCTATGATGGAGTGCAATGCCACTAGTTGAACTGCCCTCTACTACAAGGGGGATGCCAACAGACAGCAGGACATTACGACATAAAAACATATAACTGTAAAGATAGAATGCTGGTGGAGTTTTCACACACACAAAAATCTCACTATACAGTCATATCATTTTCTAAAAATATAATTTTGCTTGGTGGTTGGTCTTGTGGCCACTGGTGGTTGCCACCCAACCTTCTGTATGCTGGTAGAAGGGCCTGGTCAGTTTTAGTTTCCAGTCTCTGGTGGCTGGACTAAGCAACAAGGAGTGGGCCTCATTGGGGATAAATAGTAAAAGGTAGTGTTATTTATTGGCATCTACAAATAGTGAGAAATTTGTAACAAGCAATGTTCTAGTCTTGATGCTGAATTCTTGTGAATCTTGCTCTAACAGATGCATGAACTTGCAAATCAAGCAGTTTCTGTTCTTTCCCAAAATTCACTGAAACGTACAAACTCTCCGAAGTTCACAAGCTCCAAAATACTAAAAGGAAATATGCATGCAGCTTGCTATGTGCCACCAACGTAAGTGTACAATAACAAAAATAGATATGATTGTTGGGTAAACCTCTCTTGTCTTAATGATAGAAAAGCACTTAGTTTGTGAGATGTTTGCTATAAATATGAATCATCATTGATGTTTCTTGTCATGATCATCCTCTAACCCTTCATAGTAGTAGGTGTTTTCATCTTGAAAACTGAACACAAATATTACCCATATTATCATTTCCTTGTTGAACTGTGGAGAATTTTCATTCTGTCTTTAATATTATTTATCCATATTTTTCTTTGACCTCCCTTTTTCCACCTTCAATTGTCACGTGCAGGATGGTTTTGGAAACGAATCAGGCTTCATCACTTTTCGAAGCCATACAAGATTGTGATATTTCACCACTTCCAGATGTTCATGTTGACCTACTAGAGTATTTTATGTGTTTCTAACGTATATCCTTTACAACGCTGCCGGCAGAAAATTCAGACAAGGTCAAACTTGAGCAGCTGGAGGCCAAAAATTGCACCCGTTGTTATACTCTTTTAACAATGAATTAAACAAGTGTATACTAACGTTATACATTTGAACAAACAACATGGGAATCGAAAGTAGACATATTTTACTTCCATTTCTACTTGTAATCTAAGCATGGTGACATCTGATACAATTATTGCTAACTATGTCTACAATCTCAAAATTGTCCTGAATAACATCCATTTTTGAGAAATATTTGTTTAATTCCGATGCCAAATTTTTTGCAACTATTGCTCCTCCTTTGTTAGCTGGTTATATCTGTGGTCGACTATGGATTAGGAACCATCACGCTCTCATGTTCGCAAAGCGATTGCCTAAAATGTGTGCAGAATGAGGGAATGTGGATAGTCCTTGGTTGCACCAGGGATACTCCAATCATGAAAATGATACATATGCTTGGACTTCTCTTATTACATTCTCGGCCTGCTCGCTCATATTAAAGCATACTTGCGTGTCACTGCAGACCAGACACTCACTCCACAAGAATATCAAAGACATAATGGGAGCAAGGATTAAGCATGTCATGGTTGGTGCTAGCTGAAAGGACTATAGAAGAGACAACCACAATTTTGATCTTGCCAGCAGGAGAAGAATGGTGTCCAATTGATGAAAGCACGATAAGCTTTCACAAAGTAATTATCACTCTTGGAAGGGAGTGCCTGGAAATTAATTGTGTTCACCATTGGATCTGTGTGTCATTGTACGAAGTTTGAGTGAGGCCTCACAGCCAGCTATGCAGAACAGCTATATCCAGTATGAGGATAGAAGTAAGGCTGCCAGCTGCCCTTGAATAGCTTTCTGAGACCTCAATCACCAATGTGGTTTTTGTGTCAGACTCCCCAGTTCATGCTGTGAAAGATTTTAGTGGACGGCATCTATAGCTACATCCAACCCCTAGGGCATAACATGAATTTACTGCCCAGGGCATAGTGTGGATTTACTGCCCAGGGCACACCAGTGTCTGCAGTAATGAAAGAGCAGACAGACGTGCATACCAGGTACCAATAGAGAGACTGTTAACAAGGGATAAGGGGAATGTGCTGAAACTGCTTTATGGGTGCCTACTCTGAATGGGTGTTAAGTCTGAGATTTAAAGAATTTGGTATTAAGTGTTGCAGAACTAGATGCCCGCAGAAAGGAACAAGAAGAATGTTTAACCAGCGGACCACAGGAACCATCAGTATATAGACTATGTCATCTGCTAGGGGAGATTGAGCACCAATGGGTCTGCCTGGAGTACAATGTTGTCAGTTCATAACCAATAACTCTTGCAAGATTTTTAAAAATAAATACCTGTATGGTATAGTGTCATCAGTTACCTGTATGGTATAGTGTCATCAGTTACCTGTATGGTATAGTGTCATCTGTTACCTGTATGGTATATTGTCATAAGTTACTTGTATGGTATAGTGTAGCCAGTTATCTGTATGTTATTGTATCACAAGATACCTGTATGGTATTTTGTCAAGGGTTACCTGTATGGTATTGTGTCATGAGTTACCTGTATGGTATTGTATCACAAGTTACCTGTATGGTATTGTCATAGATAACACTACAGACATATGGAGTTCCCCAACATCTGATAAGCCTATGTCAGAGCATATACGCCAATAGTCAATGCTCAGTAAGAACAAGCACAGGTACATCCGATAAATTTCAAATTCACTCGGGTGTGAGACAGGGATGTGTACTATCCCCCCTATTGTTGATAACATACATAGACCACATCTGTAAAGTAGCAAAGACAACGGAAGAAAACAATCTGAAGGATAATTTAAACAAACTACTATTTGCAGATGACCAAGCACTAGTGGCATCATCAGAAGAAGAACTACAAAGACAAGTAGATAGATTACATCAAACATGCCATACCTTTAACATGAAGATAAATATAGAAAAGACCAAAGTAATGAAGATAGGAAGAACAGAAAGAAACACCAATATATATATATATTGAAAACAAGGACTTAACCTGGTGACAGAATTCACATACCTAGGAAGTAATATAACAACAGACGGCAAGAGCAGCATAGAAACACACAATAGATGTAGTAAAGTATACCAAGCCCTAGGACAAATGACACCAATCTTAAGAAACAAATACGTAGATTTAAACACCAAAATAACACTATTTAAAACAATTATTATGCCAACGCTGTTCTACCAATGCAAATCATGGACAACGACAGCACAAGACAAACGCGAACTTGTGACAGCTGAAATGGCATGCTTATGCAGAATTCTAGCGACAAATTCCACAAAATACTCAGAACACAAGATGGCCATCTCCAGAAAACTCTTCTACCTCTGACGTTGAAAGGCAACAAAGGGTTTCAGCGAATAGATAGATAGATATTGTCTAGTTGGTTATCTGGTACATTTTTATAGTCATCCTTCATGCATCTGTATTGTTATAACTGCACGTTACCATCAGCACACACAGGACATGTCTATAGTTGTTCCAATCCCCATCTCAATAAATCCATGAGTGTAGCAGCTCAATGTAGATTCATGTCATTTTGTATATTTATTTTGTTTCTCATTCCGGACAATTGGAGTCATTACACCTCAAGCTTTCTTGAGAATTACCATGATTTAAACTTCAGAAAATCTTCTGAATGAATGAGGTCCCCTCTGTGAATTGATTATGTCAGAACAATCCATTGATGTACCTGTTGATACTGCTGCCATGCTCACCAGTGTATCAGCTCACTCATTACCCTCAATACCCGTGTGTCTGGGCACAAATATGGAGGTAATCTATTTAGTAGATTGCATCAAAGTACCGGGGTATGCTGCACAAGGTAGAGAAGTGTATGATCAGAACTGAATGGGTCACTCTTCTCAACAACACGCAGAGCATTACATGGATCTATGGTAATGGATACCCTACGAGAAAATGAGGAGGAAGTCGAACGTGACAATGCACATATTCAGAGAATGGTAGAACTGGGAGTTTCACTAGAGGTGATGGGAGAAAGTGCTCCCTCTCCAGAAAGATCAGAAGAACGCGTAATCACAACTGACTGGGACACTGAGCTTATACACTTTTATATGGCTGATGGAACGGCAAGCAGAGCATATATGGGAATGCCCCCAGTACTGTTACACTTGTTCCTAATCAAGAATGAAGATTGCATCAGCAACTTCATCCATTAATGTAAGATGATTCCCTCTTTGACTTTGCAGAATATGCTCATTGAGTCACTAATAATGTGAGAGCATGCTCATTGAGTCACTAATAATGTGAGAGCATGCTCATTGAGTCACTAATAATGTGAGAGCATGCTCATTGAGTCACTAATAATGTGAGAGCATGCTCATTGAGTCACTAATAATGTGAGAGCATGCTCATTGAGTCACTAATAATGTGAGAGCATGCTCATTGAGTCACTAATAATGTGAGAGCATGCTCATTGAGTCACTAATAATGTGAGAGCATGCTCATTGAGTCACTAATAATGTGAGAGCATGCTCATTGAGTCACTAATAATGTGAGAGCATGCTCATTGAGTCACTAATAATGTGTGCTAGGCCTACAAGGCGCATAACGGTGGTAAAAACATAATCACGCTCCCGGCGGAAATCGCACGGATATCCATGCTGGTTACAATGGAGCGAACGCAAAACAAACAAACAAACTAATAATGTGAGAACATGCTCATTGAGTCACTAATAATGTGAGAATAATCCTGTGATATATGAAATAATTTTCTAGATTATATATATGAATGTGTTTGCAGGTCAGTAGACCAGCTGATTGTTATGAATGTGTTTGCAGGTCAGTAGACCAGTTGATTGTTATGAATGTGTTTGCAGGTCAGTAGACCAGCTGATTGTTACTTTAAATCAAACATACAAGGAGATGGGCATGGACATATCCATATCTCGGCCATTAGGTAGTTCTGGGATTGTACAGGTAATTATTTTACTTGCTAGTGAACGTTTGTGTCCCAGTATAGGGTAACCATGCAGTGGATACCCTCTCCCTGTGGAATACCAGGAAATGAAAAAGCAGACCAATAAGCTAAGGAAGGTGCTGCCGAAGACCAACCAGATATACCAATCACCTACCATCAGAAAAAACATGATCAAGTCAATAAGAAAGCCACAAACACCAACACAAGATGACTATCACATGAACAGATCAGAACAAGTTATAACTCTACGCCTCAGAACAAGACACAACCGACTCCACAGTCACATGTATACAAAGTTCAAGATTGGCAACACGGCCATGTGGACAGGCAGCACAGAGTGTCAAACATATTCTTCAAGAGTGATCTGAGCATGAAACGATGAGGCAGACATATTGGCCAGAGGAAACAACACTGGAATCAAAGCTCTATGGGCCACTGTATGAACTACAAAAGACAGTGAGTTTTATTAAGGAGACAGAATTACAGATATATACATGTTTCAAGTGAACGAAAGAAGAAGTGTCCCAGTTTCTTAGCATGTCAATATTGTTTGTTGAGCTGATATTGGTGTCCCAGTTTGTTAGCTAGTGAAACTTTTAAATAATAAAAAATACTCAATGTAAACTATTGTAAATTAAAAAATAACAAAAGAACAAGAATATTTTCTAAGGTGTGGTCCAATAGGAAACTTGATCAAGAAACGAGTAAACAAACAAGAATTTTAATGAAATAATTATACTGCAATATATGTGCATGTGAAAGTTCAAGTGGATACATTTATATATCTATATCTATCTATTTGCTAAACCCTTTATTGCCTTTCAGCATCAGGGATTATTTGTATCCACTATCACCTGAGTGCTATCACCTGTGCTATTTAATATTTATACAGTGAAAGTGGTAAATATGAAAAAGACAGGATCAGGTTAAGCACTAAAATTTACAAATGATATCCTCCCATACAAGGATTGGAAAGGTAAGCCAGAAATAGAAAATTATATGCTTGACACATTACCAGCAATTTCTGAATTGTGTGATGGCTCGAAATCTCAGGTGAATTCCTGTAAGGTGTGCATCATGTAGTGTCTCAACATGTCAGGTGAATCTCTGTACGGTTTGCATCATGTAGTGTCTCAGGTGAATCCCTGTAAGATGTGTATCATGTAGTGATAGAATATCTAGGAGTCATTTTTGACCGAAATCTGGCATACATAGATTTGAAGTTACCAGCATTCATAAATAGAGTTGGAAGATCTAGTTACCAGTATTCATAAATAGAGTTGAAAGTTTTAGTTACCAACATTCATAGAGATGAAAGTTCTAGTTACCAGCATTCATAAATAGAGTTGCAAGATCTAATTTCCAGAATACATATATCTATCTTGTTGGAGTACTCTTTATTACACATTCTGTACCTTATTTTTCATTAGATTGAGCTTCGCCGTGTTCTTAAAGTGATTGTCATTCTACGTGGCCTGATGATTGAGTGGGTCAAGGTTAAAGGCATAGATGAAACCTTTGAAACGGAGGACAGACAGGTATTGTGAGTTGTCTACATTTAATACATATTATTCATAGCAGGACTTTATGCACACAAAAATAACAGACATTGGCAAATGACGTTTTAGGACAACGTGATAAGGAGATGGATGAGATAAGAAAGTGAATGAACAATAGAACAATATAATCAGTGAGATGGAATCCAGATAGAAGAAAGAGGCAAGAAGAACATAGAAATATAAGATAGAAGGAATTATTTGAAAGATGTATCAAGTGTTTTTATCTATTCTTGAACAAGTTTCTGAGCTATGAACATTTTGATGAGAACAATAACCTTTAAGGTTCAGGACAAAATGATTCAAATCTAAATAATATGCATGGAAAAATGATTCAAATCTCAATAATATGCAAGTAACAGTGGTTCAAAATTGAATAAGATGCTGGCAACACTGAGTAAATATTTGTGAGAAATAATATAAAAATTATGACCTGTGAAAACCTGTTAATGTAACAGGGGTCATGAGAGGTGTGACATGTGTGTTGAAACCAGAAGTGAGAGATATTGAGTTGCTCAAATTGTTCATACTCGTGATTTACTCTAAAATCTAACTACGTACATTGTAGCTAGACAAATAGAAACAATTTACTCTCAAATCTACCTACGTACATTGTAACTAGACAAATAGAAACAAGAGAGACTTGTTAATAGATTTCAGTCACAATAAGCAACTGACTTGTATAAACTCTTTGATAGGCTGTCCAAGTGTCAAATCTTAACTAATTTGATGTGCTTTCTTGTATATGTCAACCAGTGGTATAGCAAACAAAGAAGGCCATTTACTCAGTAAAACTAGGAATCACCTTTGCATATATCTGAACAATGGATATACCCATCTTGAAGTATTGCATATATCTGAACAATGGATATACCCATCTGGAAGTATTGTGAGTGAACCATCTAACCTTCGACAGCAATTAATGATGATGATACATAGCTAACAGCAAATGCTTTGCAGATTTGGCTACGACGAAGAAGAATCTAGTTATTTGACCTAGCAGAAGTTATTTTTATGTACCACAGCAAGACTTCTAAACATGATGTGTATACAGCCTTTCAAACTTCTGATCAGTTCTATACAAGCATATAAGTGCGTGGTTTCCATTCAGGTTCTGGTGACAGTTCTATACAAGCATATAAGTGAATAGTTTCCGTTCAGGTTCTGATCACAGTTCTGTACAAGAATATAAGTGCATGGTTTCCATTCTATCATAACTTCCATTACAAATGATGCTGTTTTTGATGTATCAACTTGGGGGCTTTTGTATTAACTTTGAATCACAATAAAAGTGTGCTGTCATACTCAGATGAAGTTTAGATAACAATGAATGATGTTAATGTGTGTTATAGACTGTATCTACAGTACAAGGATGTCAAATGTACACAAACTCCTGCTTTAGACCTAATAAATGAAATTCTGGTTCAAATAAAACAAAATTTATCAGGTAAATGTGAAAAGTAGGTGATAATTTGTGCCCCTTTGCGGATGTCAAAAATTGAGCAATGGGGATAGAAGGAAAATATATCCTTCCCTTTTCTATGCCCGTGTCATCATCTTGTCTTGCTCTATCCATGTGTGATACTAGGCATCACGGGGAGCTAAATTCTTCTTTCTTTCACTAACTGTGATGCTGCTGTCATAGTGCAGTCTTGGTGTTGTAGTTTTTCTCTGATGTCATCTATCCATCTTTGTCTGGGTCTTCCTCTGTTTCTCTTTTCAGATGATCTTTTGAAGGCTATTGATGGAATGCGGTCTGATTCCATTCTGATTAATTGGCCAAACAATTTGATCTTTTGTGTGTCTATGTATTCTTTGCACGATATTGTTTTCATCAGATTTCTTACAGTGTCATTGTTTTTTCTATCTGTTTGTTACCCCAGAGCTGTTCTCAGGCACTTCATTTCGCATACAGCGAGTTTTTGTTTTAGTTTCTCTGTCAAGGTCCAGGTCTGGCATTGGTAACACAGTGTCATCATAACACAATGCCTGTATCATCATTACATTAATGGTGACATTGGAATCGCTTATATTGACCCAGCTCATTGCCTTTGTCAGTTTTAACACTGCTATTCTGTTATGTTCACACTCAACACCCAACCTCTTTTGTCAATTTTCTTGACATCAAGTCTCTGTCCAGCTGGTCTTTCGACTTCTGTTTATTACAAAGCCTATGAGTTGATGGAGGGTGTTTCTCAAATCAAGTCTGGGTCATTCTGTCGATCAATGATTAATCAACTAACATCATAAAGTCCAGACCGATTTGTGTAACAGAAGTCAGTTCATTCCAATATTCATACTATTCAAGAACTGCACAGAATAGCTTTGAACAGACAGAATTGGAGAGATCTGACCTCTGCCCTATGCACTAACTTCAGCGCAAAAGGAAAATGATGATGAACACCCACAACTACCTGTTGTATACATCTTCTCACCCTCATCCATGTCACTAATCTCTCTCATTCTCTGTTCTTCTTCTCACTCTCTTCCATGTCACTAATCTCTCTCATTCTCTGTTCTTCTTCTCACCCTCTTCCATGTCACTAATCTCTCTCATTCTCTGTTCTTCTTCTCACCCTCATCCATGTCACTAATCTCTCATTCTCTGTTCTTCTTCTCACCCTCTTCCATGTCACTAGTCTCTCTCATTCTCTGTTCTTCTTCTCACCCTCTTCCATGTTACTAGTCTCTCTCATTCTCTGTGCTTCTCACTCTTGTCCATGTTGCCAGTCTCTCCCATTCTTCATGGTTCTATTTTTCTGCAGACTTTTGTCAGGATGATGTAAATTTCCTTGACCAAACATATAAGATACTTACATTTTTCAGCACTACTTTTATCCTGTTCATGTTCTTTCCACAACTCTCCGCGGATTCAGAGCACCCCTCAATCTATAGTCTTCACCACTCACTACTTACGTCATTACCTTGTGTTTCCAATTTTTGCGTGATGGAGACTACGTTGAATAATTTCATTTTTATCTTTTTCAGATTGACATTTGGTCAAATTCAAGATATCAGGTTTTTCAGAAGGTAATTTCCTATTTCAGAACATACAATCTTGTCAAAGTAGACAAATGAAGTAATGAAGAACAATTTGGTTTTGTTAAAGTGGGCACTGAAGTAATGGAAAGACAATTTGATTACGTCAAAGTAGACAATGAAGTAATGGAAGAACAGTTTTGTTTTGTTGAAGTACCATATATTTCTGTGTATAAACCAAGAAATTTTGTATATATTTCCTCAATTGATTTATGGGTCTCTGCTTATATACGAGTACAACAAAATATATTTTAAAGTTAGCGATAGAAACACAAAAATGAAACACAGAATGCCTTATACTGGAAACAAAGGAAAAAACGTACATGTTAACCTTTACGACTCTGCGGTCGCAATATTGTGCCTATGAGAACAGGCCCCATTGTATCTGTGGGCGCAATCCCGCTACATACGACATCGCTCGATTCCCGAGCATGGAACTTCACGAAGTAATGATCCCGTGACGTATAAAACCCACCAAATGAAGCTAGGAATATGTCACAGTTTAAAGGTTAAATTCCTTTACTCATTACGATTGTAAGAAGAGAGAAAGCCGGCTTGTTTTGTCAATGAATTTCTAGAGCGATGTTGGCCATTTTTTAGCCATATTTTACTATCAAATTGAGTACTGCATGACATGGCTAAGTGATCGTGACTACATGTTTTAATTGTTGTTTTTTGTGTTTAATATGTTGTTATTTGATAAGAATGTTTGTGTAGTCGTTCAAAAACACAAAAATAATATGTATCAGGGGTGCCACATGTGTGCATAGGCAATAATTACGCTGCATGTCGGGATAGACCTAGTGTTTACCGGACGGACGTTATATTCGATTTCTTCACGTTTTATTAGTTTTTTTTAGTTCATATTATATTAGTTTTGATATAAAACAATATATATACAATAAGTATAGGTATTTATGAGAATTTAATCAATGTTTCCACGCATTGCTCAAGTATTAGGGTCGTCAAGAAGTTATATGTGCGATTTGAAAATGGCGGTTTGTGATTTTTTCCCCCGAATTTTCAACTTCACAACTGTCATATCATACATACAACAACAACAAAAACATGACTATATTCACTATTCACTCCTTTATTTAGATATGCAAAAATTATTTTGATATCTTTTAACCTTCACCAAGCCTATATCAATCCCAGCCACGAGAAACAAAATGGCCGCGCGCGCTTTTGGCGGCCCGGCCCACCCAACGATAATATCGTGAGATTTACACGTACCACAGTCCGTGCACATAGCTGGGGACATGCGCAATCGAAGCCGGTACATCCCCCACTTCCGAAATGATCGTTTTTGAGAATGGCTAGCTATTCGTAAAAGTTTAAGAGCAATTAATCTGACCACATCTGTACATCGGTACGATGCCATGATGATGGATCGGTTTTATAGACCTTTATTTCATCGTATTTCGAATAAAATAACATTGAATCGTGGCTTGAATCATGGATTATTAGGTTATTTAGTTTCACAGCAGTGAATATACAGAATGCCGTGTTGGTTTGGGGACTTGTACGTTTGATATTGAATATTTTGAAGTGGCAGAAAAAATAACTCTAGGCCTAAGCTCAAAGAATGATTTTACTGCAAATCTACATGTTTTATACAGTTCCCCCGGCTATATTTTGATAATTTCGCAGTGAAAGAACATAAATACAACAGATTTGCGTGATTTAGTTTACAGTGTTGCCAAGGAATTCGATATGTAAGGTAAGTTATTCTTTTTTCTTATTTTTTTCCTCTTTATTTGTTATAAAATATATGTTTTTTGTGAAAAACGTCTTTACCACTTTCTCATACGTCTGGTATCACACGTACATAAATTACACCAATATATGCATAATTCAATTCTTTATTTATATGTGCAAATATTATTTAAATATCTCTAACAACCAACAAATTATCACATTTTCAAAACAGTCACCATCAATAACGCAAATTTTCAAAAAAGAATCCGGTGGCAGGGAGACGTTTCATATTTTTTAATCTGGCTTGCTAAAGGTTAAAACAAAAAAGTTATCATGTTTTCAAAACACCCACCATCAATAATGCAAATTTTCTAAAAAAGAATTCATGCCTAAGGGGATGTTTTTTAATTCAGGGCTCTAAAGGTTAAAAACCTGTGACTTGTAAGTTCTTGTTCTATTTATTAAAGCCAGGAAAAAATTGCCTAGGCCTATAATATATCTCATGTTATTTCATAAACAAACTAAGGTAACATGGATATCTATATATATAATATCCTATGAAAAACAAAATATACCTGCCTAACTCATGATATCATCTAGGCCTAGTGTTTCGGTAAAAACTTTGATAGTAACAAACAAAATTAAAGCTGTTTCGGCTTGTATACAACAAAAAACTTTGATAGTAACAAACAAAATTAAAGTCTTGCGTACAACCAAATTAAATAAAAATTAGTTGTTAAAACAAAAACAATAACAGAATAATATCAAATACTGGTAAAAGTGGGGAAAAACTTACCGTTACCAGTACAGTCATGCAAATTCTTAAAAGTTGGAATTTTACTGGAAAAATTAAATAGGTTAGGTGAAATTCGTAATGCCAAGCCTACCACACGGAATTTCCTAATCATTGTCCAAAATACTAGGCCTATCTAACAAAGGAACTTCAATGTCACTTTCCATGTTATATTTTGTACACAAATCACCTACATCGTGCATATTTTCTTAGTAACTATGGCTGTGTCATCCGTGTACACGCAAATAATATCCAATGTGAACAAGTTGTCTCATAACTTCACAAATTGTTTTAATTTCATAACAAATTAATTTGGCATGAATTCTCAAACACAAAGAGGAAGAGTAAATACTGAACTACACAAAGGTCACAGTTTTAAATTAACTCTTGTCTGACTCAACATATAATATGGAAAATAGTAAAATACATTTATTTAAAGTGACTCTCTTCGAAGTATGAAATAACAGCCTGGTCATCAGCATCCAAAACAAACACTGATCACCTACCTAAAGTACAAAATCCATGACTTCAACTAATCTCATGAAGGATGAAGACCACTCCAATTCATGCAATGGAAAAACATGCAAACATCTGTATGATGAGAAGAAAGAGTACTTGTCCAAAGTGACAAATTATGCTCATGCCAAACCATCTGATGAATGCCCAAATTTCTATATCAACTACAAACAGGCTGAAGAGAACAGCTTCTGTCACATCCCCAACCATTTCCACCATCAACACAGAAATATCCTCACAAACCTCCCAACTGAAATTGAAACACTAACTGATTTTGAAGAGCCAGACAACAGTCTCCAAAATATGTCCATAATAACAGAAGTTCTTGGAATAATTAAAAAGGAACCACCTCAACTAGAAAATTGGTATCCTATACTGGATGTTAAATGTCTTCATAGGATAACTAACACCCATTGGAGTAAATTCAAATCGAATGATAAAATCAGAGAAGAGACACATCAAAATGTCATCACAGATGTTATCAGAAAATGCCGTTGGTCCTACATTGGGCATGTCCTACGGGCAGACATCAACAGAATACACCACCAATCTCTTGAATGGATACCTACAGGCAAAAGAGCCAGGGGTAGACCAAAAGAAACACTCAGAAGAACAATACTTAGAGAAAGTAAAACAATCAATATTCATACTATTCAAGAACTGCACAGAATAGCTTTGAACAGACAGAATTGGAGAGATCTGACCTCTGCTCTATGCGCTAACTTCAGCACAAAAGGAAAATGACTGAATACTGAATGTTGCCATCAGCTCAGCATTTTTTTGACTGTAGTGATTTAATTTGCAGTATTTACATTTAGTAGTTTGCCATTTGAATGGCCCGGATGTACAATTGCCTGAGTTGAGTTTCAAACTCATTACCTTGGTGATTACACATGCGCTATATACAACGTTGTCACAGAGCCTGACATTGACACTAGAGATGATAGAAATAAATTGTAGGCCTAATCCCAATTAATGGATAAATGACTATACAGTCTAATCCCAAGGAATGGACACATGTCTACAGCCTAATCCCAAGGAATGGACACATGACTACACAGCCTAATCCCAAGGAATGGACACATGACTACACAGCCTAATCCCAAGGAATGGACACATGACTACACAGCCTAATCCCAAGGAATTGACACATGACTTCACAGATTGATTTGAATGGGAGGGGCAGTAATGAAAGACGGAGGTGGCATTTTCAAAAGACTCAAAGGTGTGAAGACAAATTAAAAATTGTCTCGTCTTGTTCTAGCCACTTGTGTCATGAAACGTCATGGGGAGTCAAAGTCTATGCTCTATTGTCAAATGTGTTGCTTGTGTTGTTGTAATCCCATAGGGTTGTAGAATGTCTCCGATATTGTTGTTCCATTTACATCTTGGTCTTCCTCTTGCCCTAATCACTGATATTCTGCTGTTGTATGCTCTTGATGGGAGACAATCATGCTCCATTCTCATTAAATGTTCACACCATTTGATTTGTTGTCTCTTGATATAGTCATTGACTGGTATAGTTCCTACGATTTCTCTGGTGTCATCATTTCACATTTTATTTATTCTTGTGAGGGAAGACAATATCTAAGACTTTTTCAACCAGGAAATACTCCTCTAACTTTAGAGCAGAAGCAGTTTCACTCCATCATGCACTGAACGTCTTCACTAAACCAGAAATAAAAAGACCAAAGAAGATAGCCATATTCACAGATTGCAGAACCAAACTGGAATCAATCCAGAGCACCAGAAATGAAAGCACAACATAAGACAAGAACTCAGACATATCCAAAAATCCTCAACTATTACTCTTCAACGGATACCATCACATTATGGAATCATGGGTAGTGAAGAAGCGGATGCTCTATCAAGAACAGGTAATGAAATTTAACAACACATACACGCACTGTCCTACAGAGAAGCAAAAACAATAATCCATAACACATACACAACAAAGTGGAAGAAACAAATGGAAGTGGAAGACAAACATGATGCAGTACATCACCTCCAAAGATATCAACAGACCACATTATTTCACTTTAGAACAGGTCACTGCAGACTGTTGGGTCACCTTTACTGACTGAGGAGCTCATACACAGATGAATGTCCATGGGGATCTGGAACCCAAAGTCCTGAACACACACTTCAGAACTGCTCAACATAAAAAGAGCTGAGATAAAGGATCTGGCCAAAGGATATAGATAATAGGCAAAAGCTATGAGGCAGTGGCTCCGACCTGGAGAAGACAGTGGACCAACAATATAGCATGACCCAGATACTGAACACTGGAGAAGAAGAGGAACCTGTGCAAGTAATTTCTTTTGTCATCTTGCTAAACTTCATACATGAATGATATGTCAACCTTTGTGGATGATAACTTGTGTCATCACACCACGCTTCATACATGAATTATGTGTCAACCTTTGCTGTATCTACATACGAAACACCTATATCTTATGCTATGTCTACCGTTGATAATAACCACCTTCTAATGAACTATTCTTTGTATGCTTCAATCTATTTTCAGATAACAGATCATGCAGTGGCTGCATCGTTGCATTACTATGCTCCAGCCAAGCCAGACCTAGCCATCAAATCATATTTGGTATGTCTATACATACATTTGTTTATATGGTGTATAATATATCATACATATAGATACACACAAAAACATCACTAGAGTCAGTCTTCTTCTTCAGCGTTTATTCTCAAACTCCCGCTGGATCTCTCTTGTAGCATGACAATGATCCTACAAGATTTCTAGCAGGATGAAGACCAGAGAATGGAAATGTGTTGTGTCACCGTTTTATTAACACCAATGGTCCGACATATCCGTCTTCTGTGGTCATTCAGTATTCAATTCTTTATTTACATTTTACACAATTATTTTAAAATCTCTAAAAACAAAAAGGTTATTGCATTTTCCATGCACCCTCCAAAAATAACGGAAATTGTCAAAACAAATCCAGGGGCAGGGTGAATTTGCATAATTTGTATTCAGAATGGATCAAATAAAGAAATTTGGTATTTATGATAAAAATGCAGAAAGTGTGTAGAATATTTAATCAAAAATAAAGAAAGTGGGTAGAATGCAATACAGAAATTGGAGAAATTTGTCTCCAAAATACCGGAATTTAGAAGCATTTACGTGAACGAAAGAAGAAGAAGAAGAAGAAGCATTTACATTTAAAAAACAGAAATTTACAATTTGTGTGTGATGAAGTATAAAATGATCCTTATTGAAAGTGATGTATATGATGATATAACCTTTAATATAGTGATGTCTGATCTAGTTGACTATGAATGAAGTTACTTTTTTGCTTACTTTGCTGATAATGTTGTTTAAATCTCCAGTTGTGGCTGCAGGGGTATGCCAGCCTTTTCTCTGCCCCGTGTCATAAATGTGGAAAGTATCTACAGAATAATTTGCCACCAACGTGGCGAGATTTCCGCTCCAGAGAACCGTTCCATGATGTCTGTCGTATGTAGAGCTGACACTGTTAGTTAATCTCTTTCTATGATTTATGTGAGACAACTTTTGTTTATTGAAAATAAAATAATAGTCTTAAAAAATTATTGTTCCAAGTGTTTAATCATTTTTGTTTACAGTATTTCATTATTGTTCTCAGTGTTTAGTTCCTGTTCTTAGTGTTTAGTTCCTGTTCTCAGTGTTTAGTTCCTGTTCTTAGTGTTTAGTTCCTGTTCTTAGTATTTAGTTCCTGTTCTCAGTATTTAGTTCCTGTTCATAGTGTTGTTACTAGTGTTTAGCTCTTTTTAACCAGTGTTTATTTCTTGTTATTAGTGTTTAGTTCATGTTACTAGTGTTTACTTCACTACTAGTTACCTAAACATGCCTCACAATGACCCAGACCAGATACCATGGCTGGCTGGGATCCCTATTCAGCGGTAATAAATACAAGAAAAATTAATGTGAGTCCACTCACAATTGGCACATGAAATGTGTGCACCCTACTTGACCGTGTGGAGGTTGCATGGCCAGAAAGACATCACGAAAGAGCTAGCCAAGTACAAAATTGACATCACTGCCCTCTGCGAGACACGACTGTCTGAGGAAGGTCGACTTGCGGAACAAGGCACTCTATATTCCCTCCGGATTTAAAGAAAAAAAGAAGTGAAATGCAAAGCTGGAGTTGACTTTGTAATTAAATCTAGCCTAGCCAGAAAGATGGCTGGACCTTCAAAGGGCATTAGTGACTGGCTGATGACTGTTCACCTTCCACTTTCCAAAAAGCGGCATGCAACATTCGTTAGCTGTATGCCCCGACTTTGACGAACCCTGATTAACAGAAAGAAATGTTCTATGATGAATTTAATAATAACACACTACATATACGTCTTCATGACTGCAGACATGATTCCTTGTCAAAAACAATAGTGAAAGGAACCTTCAAAGGGGGAGAAACAGAGGAGGGAAAATAAAGACATGGGCAGACAACATCGAGGAATGGACATGACAATATTTTTCCTCACTCATCGGCATTGTTGAAGATAGAAATTGCGGTAGGACTGTGTGCTGAAGCATCCAATGTGATACCTCTATGACCATGGCGGGTTTATAGATGTACATAGATAACCCACTGCCACATTTGGGACATGTGTGATCAGAATTAGTCGTCTCTGTTTCTGTTATATCTTTTCGGGAAGCGAGTTTTCTCGGTGGCTATGAGATTAGATACTTCTCAGCTAACCAATTGTTTTCTATAAGCAGCTGCCAATACATCACTTGTTGTGGAATGTGTTTATCAAGCACAGCATGTTCGACCCATCTAAGTTGGATCTTGTCAGCATTAATAATAATGTATGAATACTTTGGATATTTGTTTTTGTGAGGACTTCAGTTTCAACGTATGTTATCTTGCCATTTTATTCTGATTTTATTTTATTATTATTATATCTTTATGGATACAGTACGCTTGGAAGTGATTGAACAATCTGCTGTGTCTGCTGTACACTGTTCAGGTCTCACAAGCGTAGAGCGAGATAATGAGCACAATGACGCGATAGACTTTGAATTTTGTTGCGAGGCTAATGACCTTCCGTTCCCACACATTCTTGCACAGCCTGCCCAATGCAACAGTCTCTTTATATGCTATTTTTGTTGACTAAATTATTTACACCTGTCCTGATACATGCATTTTAGTATCTAGTGCAATTAGTATGTGCAAGTTTGGTGTTTTTCTATCGTTCTTTAAAAACAAATGTAAAATTACTTCTGTATTACAATCACACAATTCAATTAACTTTAAAAAAAGGAAATTTACTTCAGTCACACAATTTAATTAACTTTTTTTTAAAAGTAACCCAGTTTTCTTTCATAAGAATAATATCTTATAGTTATACCTTGTACCAAGTAGTTTCGTAGCAGAAATATTGTTCGTGTTAATTAACTCGCTGAATTGGTGGTTTCCAACACCAGATATTATATTTGTATACATAATGCTCTGTGTACAGTAATATTTTGGTTTGTGCATGATAGAAATAATATATTAGCGGGTCAACAGTAACCACTGTAACAGTAAGGACACTTTCTAAGCTTCGTTGGTACGGGCTCATGATGAGCCATTCCTTGATGATAAAAGATATTCTCGAAGGCACGGTGGAGGGTGGAAGAATACAAGGTGGATAGAAGAAGACATGGCTGGGTAACATCAATGACTGGACATGATGTGAAGTTTCCAAACTCATCAGAGTGGTAGTGAATAGACATGCGTGGAGATCTTTCTGCATCAAATGTTTCAATCTGATCCATACCACCCTGATAGGTAATGGGTTTTATTATTATTATTATTATTATTATATTAGTGTGTTTGTTACAATATGGAATTAACACTTTTTGAAATAACTGCACTAATCTTAACTTAGATTTAGGTATATGGATTATCATCTTCGTACATATACATAGGTGGTCTCGCATGGTCTTACGCTTCAGTAAATCTCTCATGGTGTTAAGCTTCAGTAAATCTCTCATGGTGTTACGCTTCAGTAAATCTCTCATGGTGTTTGCTTCAGTAAATCTCTCATGGTGTTAAGCTTCAGTAAATCTCTCATGGTCTTACGCTTCAGTAAATCTCTCATGGTGTTAAGCTTCAGTAAATCTCTCATGGTGTTACGCTTCTGTAAATCTCTCATGGTCTTACGCTTCAGTAAATCTCTCATGGTGTTAAGCTTCAGTAAATCTCTCATGGTGTTACGCTTCAGTAAATCTCTCATGGTGTTAAGCTTCAGTAAATCTCTCATGGTGTTACGCTTCAGTAAATCTCTCATGGTGTTAAGCTTCAGTAAATCTCTCATGGTGTTACGCTTCAGTAAATCTCTCATGGTGTTACGCTTCAGTAAATCTCTCATGGTGTTACGCTTCAGTAAATCTCTCATGGTGTTAAGCTTCAGTAAATCTCTCATGGTCTTACGCTTCAGTAAATCTCTCATGGTGTTAAGCTTCAGTAAATCTCTCATGGTGTTACGCTTCAGTAAATCTCTCATGGTGTTAAGCTTCAGTAAATCTCTCATGGTGTTACGCTTCAGTAAATCTCTCATGGTGTTAAGCTTCAGTAAATCTGGCATGGTGTTACGCTTCAGTAAATCTGGCTTGGTGTTACGCTTCAGTAAATCTCTCATGGTGTTAAGCTTCAGTAAATCTGGCATGGTCTTACGCTTCAGTAAATCTCTCATGGTGTTATGCTTCAGTAAATCTCTCATGGTGTTAAGCTTCAGTAAATCTCTCATGGTGTTAAGCTTCAATAAATCTCTCATGGTGTTAAGCTTCAGTAAATCTCTCATGGTGTTAAGCTTCAGTAAATCTCTCATGGTGTTAAGCTTCAGTAAATCTGGCATGGTCTTACGCTTCAGTAAATCTCTCATGGTCTTACGCTTCAGTAAATCTCTCATGGTGTTAAGCTTCAGTAAATCTCTCATGGTGTTACGCTTCAGTAAATCTCTCATGGTGTTAAGCTTCAGTAAATCTCTCATGGTGTTACGCTTCAGTAAATCTCTCATGGTGTTAAGCTTCAGTAAATCTGGCATGGTGTTACGCTTCAGTAAATCTGGCTTGGTGTTACGCTTCAGTAAATCTCTCATGGTGTTAAGCTTCAGTAAATCTGGCATGGTCTTACGCTTCAGTAAATCTCTCATGGTGTTATGCTTCAGTAAATCTCTCATGGTGTTAAGCTTCAGTAAATCTCTCATGGTGTTAAGCTTCAATAAATCTCTCATGGTGTTAAGCTTCAGTAAATCTCTCATGGTGTTAAGCTTCAGTAAATCTGGCATGGTCTTACGCTTCAGTAAATCTCTCATGGTGTTATGCGTCAGTAAATCTGGCATGGTGTTACGCTTCAGTAAATCATGCATGGTGTTATGGTAGATAGTTTTGGTACTGTGTTGGTTTGTGTTCTTTCTGGCATGTTTAATAAGTGTAAAGGTAATGCTATGTCCAACGGCAGCAGTCTGCTGTCAGAGATGAAGATAAATCTTCAAATGTAAGCCACATCAATTATTGCGTGGTGTGGCCAGTTCCCTTTCTCGCTGTGTTTACTTTGCCAAACCCATGTATCATAATTTACAGCATGGTCGACTGAAAGAGCTTAAGCAAGACACCACGACCGGGAATTTTTTGAGGTCCTAATCTGACACACTGTAACCCGGTGACTGTAAGCAAGCTCACTATCAACTAGGTCTTCGCGACTTTAAATACCTAGTGAGACCGCTCTACGTCTGCATAACAATTTGTGTGACCGTTTGTGTCATGTAGACGGCCATTAAGTGCGTCTTGTAGACGGTCAGTAAAGCATAAAGAAGAGTCAATCTGCTGAACATTTTCTCAGGAACTGAGACTTTTCAAACGATCATGTCACAGCAACCGAACATTTTTCTCTCTTTTCCATATCTTTATAAACATATTATTTCTGAACAATGTTGCTCCCGCACGCAGGTTATGCCTCCAGACAGCCCGAGTTTCAGTCGTGCTTTCCCAGATTTTGGGGTCTATGAAAAAAAACACATTCATTGAGGATTTACTGATGTCCTTATGCCTTCAGCCAGAAACAATATCACTTACAATAGTAGACCTACTTATGTAAAACACAAGGTTGATCAGTTGTACATTGACAAAGTTTCAACATTAACGTACTTCTGATGAAATTCTTGCGAGGTGTTCTCTTTGTGCTACACTGACCCTTATTCCCAATTAAAACATTCTCGATACCAACACATGCTCACTGACCACAAAATCCCCCGACTGGACTCACAAAGAGAAGTTAGTATGTCTGCTCTATTCATAGACTGCTCTATTCATAGACTGATCATCTGTTATGGTCGCGAGGTTAGCTAATTAATCGACTCGTTCGTCTCCCTCTACGATACCAGTATTAATTACTTCTACACCCACGTGTCAGGGGATAAATATAAGAGATATTTTTTTTGCAGTGAAGCCCGATTTTTAGCGCGCTCTCTCTCTAAAGACTTCACACATCGACTACATAAATCACCTGTGTGATTTTTTTTCGTTAACAGTTACCATGTTGTTCCGACAGGCCCATGTTGTGTCTGAACTAAAAGAACTAATGAGGAATGCGATCTCTGACAAGCGTAAAGCGAAAATAGTCTCTCTAAACTCGAAAGATTATATTCATTAACTACACACATCAACTGTTTCGACGTGAAAGATTCCATTCATTAACTACACACATCAACTGTTTCGACGTTATGAATCATATTCATTGCGTAATTTAGTAGGTAGGGGCATATGCATGGGAATATGCTTGCGATTTCAGCCAGTTTAGTGCCTGCGTTATGGCAAACACTTCCATTGTTATACTGCTTGTTGTTGCGGTAAAGGTCCCACTGGCTTAATTTACAGTTCATCCATTGATCTCACCGTAAAGACCCATGCACACCGTCCGTGGCGGATGACCGACCCATCCGTGTAAATGACATCTGTATCATCGGCATGTTCGTAGATGAGTGCCTTGACCTCAGTGTTCAAGTTCCTATGGCTATATTCTTTGCACTCTTTGGTTATCATCATCCTCATCATCAAGTGACGTCTCCGCAACGAAGGTTGGCTGCCACAGACCTCCAACCTCCCCTGTCTCTTGTCTTGGTGGTGCACTTTGCTAAAATGTAACATGTCATCTCGTGATGTTACTCCCCACTTGTATCTCTGCCTACCTCTTTCTCGCCTCCCCTCGACTTTACCCTCCAGTAAAGTCTTCAACAAGGTGCCATGTTTTTAATATGTCTAAAATATTTTGTGTGTGTAGGGGCGAGAGAGTGAGGCTGACGACAGTGCGCAACTCTCCCTCACTTTAATCTAATTTTCATAGCGCAAGTCATGGCTTTCATCATCATCATCTCTTGGTGCTTACGAAGCCTCATGGGAGTACGTTGGCAGGATCGTGTACCACATACGGAAAATCTTCAGAAGTCCCGTATGCAAAGCATCCATGCAATGCTGACTAGGTCCCAACTCCGCTGGACTGGCCACATCGTCCGTATGCCAGTCAAGCGCCTTCCAAAGAGATTATTCTATGGGGAGCTGTGCGAAGGTAAACGTTCAAGTGGAGGGCAGAAAAAACGCTTCAATGATTACCTAAAAAGCTCTCTCAAGCACTGCAGCATCGATCCTAGCTCCTGGGAGACTACAGCACCTGATCGCTCAGCCTGGCACATCCAGATCACTGCTGGCATCACGAAATTTGAAAAAGAAAGAACTTTGCGGGCAATCCACAAGAGCAAGAAGCGGAAGGACAAATCCGTAAATTCTCCTACCCCGAACCTTCAGCACTCCTGCATGCACTGCAATAGAACTTTCCGTGCACGAATCGGACTCATCGGGCTATCAAACCAAATTAGTTAATTACCAATTTTAATTATTATTATTATTATTATTTTCCCCAGCGCATTTAATGTTTTTCATGCCATGCTCATCTTCGCTTGCGAAGGAGGAACAGCACCATCATTTATTTAATCTGTGTTTCCTGTAAATAATTCTTTCTTCATACAGTGTTATAACCTCTTTGTTTTCTTTCCATGATGTTCTCCCTTTCTTCTATATATCCACATATCAAAGGCATCAATTCTATCTTCTCATATTTTTTAATTGTCCATGTTTCTGAGCCATAATTTAATATAGAATAAATGTACATTTTATAATTCTCATTTTTAGTTTGTAATTTATTTAGATGTAAATATTTTCCTCGTGTCATTGAAAAGTACTTTTAGTTATTCACATTCTGCAGATAAAAGATAACAGTAAAAGATAACACCGTTACTATATTTAAAAGTCATGTGATCGAACATTTGTCTGGTGACTTGTTTTGCACAAACACAAATTTGCTGGCTGTGTTCTATGTGTAAGTAATGTAATGACATGTTTCTAGTGTGTTGAACAAATTTCAGCGTCATTATTTGGTAATGATTATATATTTGATTTTTTGCTAAGTATAATTTTCTTAATTAACCCATCTATTAAACAGTTAGACCAAGAAAAGGCATTCGACAGAGTAGACAGACAACAACTATGGAAAACACTATCAATATACGGAGTACCAGAACATTTAATCAACATACGCAAGGGCCTTTATGCAAATAGCCAATGTGCAGTAAGAACAAATGCAGGCGTGTCCAATAAGTTCCAAATTTAATCAGGAGTTCGCCAGGGGTGTGTCCTATCCCCTCTACTTTTTATAACATATATCGACCACATCTGTAAACTAACAAGTACCAACGAAGAAGATAACATAAAAGACAAATTGAACGAACTACTCTTTGCAGACGACCAAGTACTAATAGCGACATCAGAAGAACAATTGCAAGACCATATGAACAAACTCCACATAACATGTCAAAAATTCAACATGAAGATTAATATTGAAAAGACTGAAATAATGGCAATAGCAAAGAAAGAAAGAAATATCACTATCTCCATCGATGATAAACACCTTAAACAAGTAAATGAGTTCACTTACTTGGGAAGCATTATATCGAGTGAAGGGAAAACCAGTAAAAAGATACAAAATAGATGCAACAAAACATACCAGATCCTAGGACAGATGACACACATTTTCAAGAACAAAAATGTAAACATAGACACTAAAGTTGCATTATACAAGACTATTACTATTCCATCACTATGCTACCAGTGCCAAACCTGGACAATGACAGCACAAGACAAAAGAAAAATAGTGACAACAGAAATGACATGTCTACAAAGAATACCCGGAGTGTTATTAAGAGATACAATTAGAAACGATAACATCAGACAGATAACCAAAACAATACCAGTATTGGAACACATCAAAAGACAGCAGATCAAGTGGTTTTCACACGCTTCCAGACTACCGACATATAGCATGCCACAAATGGCCATGACACATAGACATAACGGTTATAAAGCCAGAGGCAGACCATGTAAAAGATGGATCACAGAAATCAAAGAAACCACAGGAACAAGCTTACAAGCAGCGCACAATAAGGCCATCTCCAGAGAACTCTTCCACCCCTGACGCTGCAAGGCAAACAAGGGACACAGCGTATAGATAGATTAAACAGTTTAAGGTATTTTGTGATAATAATTAGGCTAATACTATCAGTAATATATTTACTCTGATTTACTGTGACTTACAAACTTTGTAACTAAGTATGCATAGCGGTAACGACATACTGTTCACTTAGTGACTTAGTCCTAACATAATTTTATGATGATTATGTACAAAAGTGCAGGAAAAAACATAGGCACTATTGCGAACAATTAATAATATTCCAGGAATTTCATTTGGTGGACAAAACATAAATAACTTGAGATATGCAGATGACACTGTTCTGATTGAAAAGAGTGAGAAGATATGGGCCTACAAGAAACGACCTACTCATCATAGTAGTCATCATGGGTCAGCACAGAATGCTGTGAGGAATGGAGGTGCAGGTGTATATATAGAATATCCACACAAGCCTAGAGATACAATCAGAACACCGACAGGAAAATTCTGCAATAATTATGATGCAGAAATCCAGGCAATTAGTGTGGCAGCTAAAAAACTGCTGAACTCCAACTCTGGCCTACAGCCTGTGGTATTCTTGACAGATGCAAGGTCAGTACTTCAAGCTCTCCAGTCTGGAAAACTAACAGACTTGAAAATATTACTTAGCGAATTGTCTTAACAGTATAGGGTAACCATGCAGTGGATACCCTCTCACTGTGGAATACCAGGAAATGAAAAAGCAGACCAACTGGCTAAAGAAGGTGCTGCCGAAGACCAACCAGATATACCAATCACCTACCATCAGAAAAAACAGATGATAAAGTCAATAAGAAAGCCACAAACACCAACTCAAGATGACTATCACATTATGAACAGACCAGAACAAGTTATAATTCTACGTCTCAGAACAGGACACAACCGACTCCGCAGTCACATGTATACAAAGTTCAAGATTGGCAACACGGCCATGTGGACAGGCAGCACAGAGTGCCAAACATATACTTCAAGAGTGTTCTGAGCATGAAATGCTGAGGCAGACATATTGGCCAGAGGAAACAACACTGGAATCAAAACTCTATGGGACACTGTATGAACTACAAAAGACAGTGAGTTTCATTAAGGAGACAGAATTACAGATATAGACATGTTTCAAGTGAACGAAAGAAGAAGAAGAAGAATCATAGTAGTACTAGTAGCAGAATGCAAAGACTAAGAGAAAGGCTTTTTCTTTAAATAACATGAAGTCAGAAGTCAAGTGATGATTGCTTGTAAGAAACAACAAAATCCACCAGCTTGCAAGATCACAGTGAATGACTTTACTCAAACAGGTCCACCAATTTACATATTTAGGAACAATAATGATATACGATGGTAGACGTTCAACAGAGATATAGAAAGGGCAGACAAAAGCATCATTCATAATAATGAATATGCTGTGTAATATGTAATTGTCAATAAAGGTGAGGAAGGAGTTCTTCAGAGTTACATAACACTGATTCTAACTTATGAGTGTGAGTCTTGAACAATAAAAAGGATAATGGAAAATTAGAGGCAACAGAGATGTGGTTCTGTAGAAGAATGCAGATAGTGTCATGGACAGCTAGAAAGACTACCCGAATATTTCCATGTATAAGCTGATACTTTTTGTATGTTTTTTGCTACTGATGTTGGACCCATCTTGTCAGTACTTCTGTCTTATCAAATATATATAATTTCAATAAACCATTCATTTTGAATATTAATAGAATTATCATTTTTATGTCTATATACACAAAATGCCAGTCAAACCTCATTTCCAAGACTTTTTACCTCTGGTGTTTATTTAGTGTCATGTTTCCTTATAAATCCACATTTCAAAGACTTCATAACAGCCTGAACCAGCATCTCTTCAACAAAAGATACACTATGGGGAGATGTGGCCACACAGTATTGGAACAAATCAAGTATTGAAACGCATAAAAAGACATCAGATAAAGTGGTTTTCATACACTTCCAAACTACCAACAGATAGCATGCTACAAGTGGCCATGACAAGTAGACATCACAGCTATAAAGGCAGAGGCAGACCATGTAAAAGATGGATCACAGAAGTCACAAGAACAAGCTTACATACAGTGCACAAGAAGGCCATCTCCAGAGAACTCTTCTACCCCTGATGCTACAAGGCAAACAAGGGCCACAGCGTATAGATAGATAGTGGCCACATTTTAATGGAACAAATTATACGTTATTTAACAAAACTAACTTTTGCTAAAGGTACAAAATGCCACATCCATTGATCTGTGCGCACTGCACTGAGAATTCCCTCGCCTCCCGAGTAAACCCTTGGGGGTGGAGGGGAATCTCAGTGCGTTGCGCACAGATCAATAGATATGCTGTGAGTTTTTAATATTTGAGTCACGAGAGTTCTATGAAATTCTATGAAATAGAACTATGAAGTCTATGAAATATTAAAAAATTGGAATTAAATCACATAATGTGGCCATATTTCCCAGTAATTAACCAGATACACTTCTGTTGAATTGACTGGCCAATCAACTTCTATGATGCACTGAGAAAACATGTAGCCTTCACCATTATCATTCCAGTGTATGATCTTGAATAGCCAAAGACAAACCATCGCTTTCCTTGAAAAAAAATTTGAAAATTTCCTTGGAAAGGTGGTTGTTTTTGTTAACATTTAAGAAATTCCAACTTGAACCTCGATTTGTTTTATGCATTGTACTGTTATGCATTTTTGTCACCATTAATTGTTCATTTTATAATCTCAGAATTATTTACACCAGCAAGTTTTGTTTCAGGAAAAAATGACACAACTAACTAGCTGTATTTTCTATTTGTGCTTGACATCTGTGCTGCTGGCAAGTGCTGAAGTAAATTTGAATGGCAGATTTGAAACTTACCCAACCACTCAGTCAAGGGGTCAGCCATGGCCACTTCCCAGATCTTATCAACCAACTATATCAGTTCTTGGTCTTGATGTGGAAAACTTCAAGTTTCAAAATGGTGGTGTGAGATGTGATTTGCTTGATACAGCTTATTCTAGATACTATCACTTGACATTTGGCGACTTCAAACAGCAAAAGAAAAGGTGAGCAGTAGAACTGAACAGACTGTTTGCTGATTATATTTGCACTGTTGTTGTTTGTCCATCATAAGTGATGATGACTATTTGTTACACCCAGTTTATGAAATTCAGTTATGGAGTTAATTCCTTGACTATGATTTCATAAGTTGCTGATAATTCCTAAGCCGGCCATAAAGATCATTGAACTGTTTGTGCATGGGATGATCACTTTTGATGGTGTGTGATCTGCCCATAACTTTCTATCTAGTCTCTGCTGTTGAGCTACTACACTTCTCCTTTCTGGATATTTTTTACACACTTCAGCACCTCCATTCTTCACTGCTTTGGTTGCTGATCTGTCAGTATGTACTTGTATCCATGTTTCTAAAGCAAAATAAATTAAACCGGTTACTATAAAAACTTACCGTGCCTATGAATAAAAATATATAAAAAAAAGTAAATAAAAACATACATTAACACTAAACGAGACAATTCTGAACATGTCAGTCCAAATAGGACCTTTTTCAAGAGACTTATAACTTATAAACAATACTACACAAATTGACCCGGTAACAGTTGTGGAAACGCATCCAGTAACAGCGTTTCCACAACTGTTACCGGGTCATTTTGTGTAGTATTGTTTAGTTTATTAGTTATAAGTCTCTTGAAAATGGTCCCATTTGGACTGACACGTTGAGAATTGTCCTGTTTAGTTTTATTGTATGTTTTTTTATTTACTTTTTTTATATATTTTTATTCATAGGTACGGTAAGTTTTTCTAGTAACCAGTTTAATTTATTTTGCTTTACCATTTCTTCGTTCAGTTACTGCGGCACCCTCCACTTTGTCGGACACCCTCCGACCATTTGGTTATTTATATCCGTGTTTCTCTAGTGTATGTATCTTCACTGCTGTGGTTATTGATCTATTGATATATATTTGTACATATATATGTCCAATGGCTTTGCAAATGAGTGGAAATGTTTCTGAGATCGCAACTGCACCTAGGTCAACCCAGTCTTAAATGGGTACTAGATTAATCCGGGAAGTAAAGACTGCGAGAGAGAGGAGATGGCTACCACCCTCATTTGCAGAGCCTCTGAAATGTGAGATCGTTAACATCTCACACCCCTACGGCATTAATAAAGGCTATGGGTTACTTTACTACTTTACTTACTATATATTTGTATCCAAGCTTCTCTGGGGTATCTTTAATATATAGCATCTCCATCAGGGATACCAGCTCTTACAAGGACAGTGGTATCCGGAGTCCTATCTTGCCATTTGATCTTCATTATCTTTCTAAAACAAGTTGTGTAGAAGTGATTTGAGTATCCTCACATGATGCCTATATATGATCCATGTTTCATCACCATACAACAACGCTGGAAGTACCACTGATCTATAAACCTTCAGCTTTGTCTATCTAGCTATTCACTATGATCCTTTTGTGCCTTGCAGCGTAATGGGTAGGTCTCTGGAGTTGGCATCCCTGCATGCTGTTTGTAGACTTGTTCCAGTAGCCTCTTTGAATTCTGTGGTCCATCTTTTACTTGGTCTTCTTCTGTTTTGGTTATCTGTCTGATGTTATCATTTCTAATTCTATCTCTTAATGAAACCCAAACTATTCTTCATAGGCATGCCATTTCTGCTGTTACTAGTTTTCTTTTTTCTTGTGCTGTACAGTAATGAGATAATAATAGTTGTGTATAATGCAACTTATATAATGATAGACTTGTTGGGGTAAGAGAGAGTTGATGTGGTACATGGAAAGATAAACTAGTTGGTAAGAGAGAGTTGATGTACATGGAAAGATAAACTAGTTGGTAAGAGAGAGTTGATGTGGTACATGGAAAGATAAAATAATTAGTAAGAGAGAGTTGATGTGGTACATGGAAAGATAAACTAGTTGGTAAGAGAGAGTTGATGTGGTATATGGAAAGATAAAATAATTAGTAAGAGAGAGTTGATGTGGTACATGGAAAGATAAAATAATTAGTAAGAGAGAGTTGATGTGGTACATGGAAAGATAAACTAGTTGGTAAGAGAGAGTTGATGTGGTACATGGAAAGATAAAATAATTAGTAAGAGAGAGTAGGTGTGATACATATGTGAAAGATTTCCCATGACTTATGGTAAAATTATAGGGTAAAGGAAATGAGTCAGACAACAAATAAAAGCCATGTTGAATTAAGCTAACCACAAAATGCTTTTTTTTAACACAGTTTGATCCATGTGACTTTATTTTAGTTAATCTTTTGTGTCCAAATATTTCTGTTTCTGTAGCTGTTAAAATAATTAGTGAGATTTACACTCAAATTCACAGGTCAAGTTCTTTGAAGTTTCAACCAGAAGTGAGAATCAATCAATCCTTGAATGCTCTCATTGTAATTGTTAATACCCCGTGTGATGGTGTCATTTACCCAACCCTGTACTCTGATGAATCCTGTAAGTATCTCTAGCACTAAAGTGCATCTCTCTGATTACATAGGAACATATCAATTATACATTAGAAATATGGCTGGGGATATGTTCCTAGTACACATAGTACAGTCATTGTCAATATAGCACATAGTACAGTCATTGTCAATATAGCACATAGTACAGTCACTTCCAGCATGATGTAGAAGACTGTTACTGTAGTGCTGCAATTTCTCTTTGAGACACAATTTCTCTCTGCGACACAATTTCTTTCTGTGACACAATTTCACTCTGTGACACAATTTCACTCTGTGACACAATTTCTCGCTGTGACACAATTTCTCGCTGTGACACAATTTCTCTCTGCGACACAATTTCTTTCTGTGACACAATTTCACTCTGTGACACAATTTCACTCTGTGACACAATTTCACTCTGTGACACAATTTCTCTCTGAGACACAATTTCTCTCTGTGGCAATTTCTCTCTGAGACACAATTTCTCTCTGTGATACAATTTCTTTCTGAGACACAATTTCTCTCTGTGATACAATTTCTCTCTGTGACACAATTTCTCTCTGTGACACAATTTCTATCTGAGCAGCAATTTCACTCTGAAACACAATTTCTCTCTGTGACACAATTTCTCTCTGTGACACAATTTTACTCTGAGACACAATTTCTCTCTGTGACAATTTCACTCTGTGACACAATGTCTCTCTATGGCACAATTTCTCTCTGAGAAGCAATTACACTCTGAAATACCCCATTGAGGCCAGCACCATGCAGTGGTGATGGGGCTTAGTTCAGCCATCAGGGGCTGGAAACTAAGACTGGTTGGGCAGTCCCATTCGAGTAGGACCATAGTCCTGCCCAAGTAAGCAGAGTGCTGAAGACGGAGGCATCCAGCCAAAAGGCGCACAGATAATCAGGATGCCACGCACAAAACACAATGGAAACATGTCTGTATCTATAAAAAGTTATGGTGCCTGCCCTGTGGCGGACATTCAGGCAGGGACGGTGCCGGGCCCTATACCTCGAAAGGGCCCAACCTCAGTTACTGAAAGTCCTTCTCAGTTGCCTTGAGGAGCCAGGAGGCAAGGGAATAGAGCTACTGGCCAAACAAACTTTAAACGACCAATAAAAATAATGCACTGGAATGCTGAGGGTGTCAACAGTAAAAGAGATGGATACAGCAAAAAATTGGAACTTGAAAATGTCCTCAGTGAAGAACAAGTTAATATATGCTGTATCCAAGAAACACACCTCAGCAGTGACATAGCCTTCAAAATCAGAGGCTACCAGTGCTTCCGATCTGACCGAAAGGACAGGCGAAAGGGTGGAATTCTGACACTTCTTAAAAACAATATCAGCGCATGTCAGCTGGAAGTATATATGGAAGGGGCAGAATACCAGATGCTCCACCTAAAAACAGACAGTGCAGAATTCCATCTCCTGAACTACTACTGCCCAAATGATAAACCATTGGCACTAGACACAATTCCAGATAAAGAGAGACATGGTGTGTGGTGACTTCAACAGCCACTCTCAGAGCTAGGGCTACGATCATATCGACAAGAGAGGTGAGGAACTTGAGAGCTGGCAGGATGAAAATAATCTCATCCTGATTAACCAGCCAGCAGACTCACCAACCTTCTACTCGAGAGCATGGCACACCATCACTACACCAGATCTGGCATTCCACTCACCAGATCTGGAATGGAACATCACACGTGTCGTTGGAAAGCAGCTTGGGGGTAGTGACCACAGACCAGTATTTCTGGAAATCCACAATGAATTTACCAAGGACAGCAGCACGCTCACTAGGTGGAACTATAAGAGGGCAGACTGGAAAATGTACCAGCATTTAACCAGTGTTCTAGCTAAGGACATGAACTTGGACAAAGACATTAATAGAGCAGTGAGTGAATTTAATAGATGTATACTACATGCTGCTAGTAAAACCATACTCAGGGGGGCACGCAAAAACTACAAACCCTACTGGAATAATAAACTGGAAAAGCTGCAAAATGAGATGGAAACATCTAGACAGCAGGCTGAGAACAGACCTAGCAAAGAACATCACAACAAATATCAGCAAACAAAGGCTAAATTTCAAAGAGCCAAGTTACAAGCCAGAACCTAGAAAGAGATACTAGGAAATTATGGAAACTTGTAAAACAACTAAATGATGAAGGTACAGGGAGAAATACCAGGATCACACTTTATAAAGATAGAAACATTTTAACAGGTAAACATGCAGCTGATTACTTTGCAGATTCCTTTGCAGAAGACAATAACATCAAAGTCAGCCTAGACAAACAACAGGAGGTTCGAGAGAACCAGCAAAACATTGGACAAGGAGAACCTATACATGAAGTCATGGAGGCACCAATCACAATGAGAGAACTGGAGCATGCAATATCCAAATTGAAAATGAAAAAGTCCCCTGGAGCTGATGGAGTGTCCAATGAAATGATTAGAAACCTGGGAATTGCAGCAAGAGCAAAGCTACTGCAGATCTTTAACACAAGCTGGTCCACGGGTAATGTACCACAGGCGTGGAGAGAAGCAATAATGATACCACTCCTCAAATCAGGAAAAGATGGCAACACAGTCTCCAACTACAGGCCCATCAGCCTCACAAGCTGTCTATGCAAAACAATGGAACGCATTATCAATCTTAGGATGCAGTGGTACCTTGAAAGTGAAAACCTTCTGGTATCACAGCAAGCAGGTTTCAGACAGTGCTACTCTACTGAAGATCAGGCAACCTACCTCTCCCAAGAGATTGAGGATGCCTTCCAAGATAAGAAACTGGTACTAGCAGCATGGATAGACCTCAGAAAAGCATTTGAATAGGTCTGGAAAGAAGGGCTCCTAAAGAAATTGCGAAATTGCAGGGTTAGCTCAAGAATGTACAAATGGGTAAAAGCATACCTGCATAATAGAAGAGCCAGGGTACAATTAGATGGTCGCAAGAGCAAGAAAGTTCTACTGCGTCATGGAGTCCCCCAGGGAGGAGTCCTGTCACCCACACTTTTCTTGGTTTACATCAATGACCTAGTTGCTGAACTACAACATGGGATCAAAGTGCCAATGTATGCTGACGACCTGGTGATCTGGTGCACGGAAGAACATGCGACAGTGGCCACTAAACAAATACAAAAAGCTATCGATGCCCTAACCTTATGGGCTAATAGATGGTGCGTCAGCATTAACACAGATAAGTGCAGCACTACACTCTTTACCCTCTCACCAAAACAAAAAGCTGGTCATATCAAGATAGATGGAGAGCTCTTGAAAGAAGACAAACAACCCACATACCTTGGAGTTACTTTTGATTATAAGCTGACATGGAAGCAGCACATAAACAGAGCAACAACAAAAGCCAGGAGGAAGTTAGCTATCCTGAGAAAACTAAGTGGAACCACATGGGGAGCCAGTGGGAATATACTCAGTAAAGTTTACCAGCAAGGCATAAGACTACACCTGGAATATGGTTCAGCTGCGTGGTGTCCTGCATCAAACACCACATTACAGAATCTAGATAAAGTGCAAAACCAGGCACTTAGAATAATGTTGGGAGCAATGAAATCAACACTCATAGTAGAGATGCAGAAAATGGGAAGAATGCAAACACTTGGCGAACGCAGAGACACAAAAGTACTTATTCAGGCAGAAAAGTTTCACTGTATGCCAAGTCATCCAATGAAGGAAAGATTCCAAAATCTAGCAATGGAACGACTGAAAAGAAGCAGCTTTATCCATCAAGCTAAACGACTCCGCAGACAACATACAGACCTACCTGAAGTTGACAGCCCCTTAAGGCCTGTACCAGAACAAACCCTGTTGAGTGAAAGACATGGAATGCCAATATACATTCAGACCCATGTGAAAGGAAAACTAAGCGAGGACGAACAGAACAGTGTGCAGCGAAGGACAGTCACCCTCAGTTTCCTGGATGAGGAATATCCACAAGATATATGGGTCAGAGTATACACAGATGGGTCAGCACAGAATGCCGTGAGGAATGGAGGTGCAGGTGTATATATAGAATATCCACACAAGCCTAGAGATACCATCAGAACACCAACAGGAAAATTCTGCAATAATTATGATGCTGAAATCCAGGCAATTAGTGTGGCAGCTAAAAAACTGCTGAACTCCAACTCTGACCTACAGCCTGTGGTATTCCTGTCAGTGCTTCAAGCTCTCCAGTCTGGAAAACTAACAGACTTAAAAAAACTACTTAGCGAATTGTCTTACCAGTATAGGGTAACCATGCAGTGGATACCCTCTCACTGTGGAATACCAGGAAATGAAAAAGCAGACCAACTGGCTAAGGAAGGTGCTGCCGAAGACCAACCAGATATACCAATCACCTACCATCAGAAAAAACAGATGATCAAGTCAATAAGAAAGCCACAAACACCAACACAAGATGACTATCATATTATGAACAGACCAGAACAAGTTATAATTCTACGTCTCAGAACAGGACACAACCGACTCCGCAGTCACATGTATACAAAGTTCAAGATTGGCAACACAGCCATGTGCACATGTGGACAGGCAGCACAGAGTGCCAAACATATACTTCAAGAGTGTTCTGAGCATGAAACGCTGAGGTGGACATATTGGCCAGAGGAAACAACACTGGAATCAAAACTCTATGGGACACTGTATGAACTACAAAAGACAGTGAGTTTTATTAAGGAGACAGAATTACAGATATAGACATGTTTCAAGTGAACGAAAGAAGAAGAATAAGAAAACTCTGAAATACAATTTCTCTCTGAGAAGCAATTGCACTCTGAGATGCAATTTCTCTCTGAGATACAATTTCTCTCTGAAATACAATTTCACTCTGAGATACAATTTCACTCTGAGATACAATTTCACTCTGAGATACAATTTCTCTCTGAGGTACAATTTCTTGCTGAGGTACAATTTCTCTCTGAGAAGCAATTTCACTCTGAGATACAATTTCACTCTGAGATACAATTTCTCTCTGAGGTACAATTTCTCTCTGAGATACAATTTCTCTCTGAGGTACAATTTCTCTCTGAGATACAATTTCACACTGAGATACAATTTTTCCCTGAGACACAATTGGCTATGGCAGTTGTAGTGTCTGATTTTTAGTCCAGATTTTAAAAGATTCATAAATATTGGTGATGGTATGAGTGAGTGACATCTTCTATAGATTGTTTCAACTTTCTGTGTATCACATGCATCATGTTTCAACTTTCTGTGTATCACATGCATCATGTTTCAACTTTCTGTGTATCACATGCATCATGTTTCAACTTTCTGTGTATCACATGCATCATGTTTCAACTTTCCGTGTATCACATGGATCATGTTTCAACTTTCTGTGTATCACATGCATCATGTTTCAACTTTCTGTGTATCACATGGATCATGTTTCAACTTTCTGTGTATCACATGCATCATGTTTCAACTTTCTGTGTATCACATGCATCATGTTTCAACTTTCCGTGTATCACATGGATCATGTTTCAACTTTCCGTGTATCACATGCATCATGTTTCAACTTTCTGTCTATCACATGGATCATGTTTCAACTTTCTGTGTATCACATGGATTTATTAAGCTGGACATGCTGGCATCTTCTATAGATTGACTATGGTGGAGATACTGATGATCCCCGAAATGAGAGAGTAAATGGGATTGCATCCGATGCACTCATAGTCATTGCATAAAGTGGATGTGGGTTCTCTGAATTTGCTTAGTGAGTTTCTGTTAGATGTGGGTTCTCTGAATTTGCTTAGTGAGTTTCTGTTAGATGTGGGTTCTCTGAATTTGCTTAGTGAGTTTCTGTTAGATGTGGGTTCTCTGAATTTGCTTAGTGAGTTTCTGTTAGATGTGGATTCTCTGAATTTGCTTAGTGAGTTTTTGTTAGATGTGAAGACTGATGAAATATCTAAGATATAACTGAATAATGTGATATTAAATATGGCACGAGTAACAACTGAAAATCTAAAGAACGGAATGAAAAATGTTAATCAAGAACAACTTTTGGCAGTGGTGAAACAAACTTGTTTGATTTGGACATTGATTCTTGATTAGAAACTAGCATCACATCAAGGGATACTCCCATAAGTGTTCCGCTCTCTGTTCCATTAGCCATCCCAGTGTATGTAGATTCAGAGTCCCGGACTGGTGTTGATTATGCGATCTTCTGGTCTTCAAAAAAAACCTACTTTTCCTTCCCTCCCCTCTAGACACTCCCATTTATGACATTTTTTGCATGTGTAGGTTCTCAGCATTGAGTGCCAATAAATTAGTTCTCTCTTTTCCTCTGACCCCAGCATGATCAGGGCAGTATATCCATGTAATGCTCTGGACGATTCAGTTATTTAATATATCAAACTATCCTTTCTCAGCATGCATTTTCTTATCTTGCACAGCATGCTTTCTGTCTGTGAGTATTACCAAGTGTGTTGATGTATCAGTTATCAACCAAATAAGTGCTGCTGTAACTCCTTCTGTCTCCATCCTCATGCTCGATGTGATAGTGGGGTATGCAGATGATTTCTCAACCACTTTCACTACATTTCTGTAGGTAACAAAACCCCAACCGCTTTTATTTGTATTTTTGTTCACCGAGCCATCTGTATATATAATTATGTCTTGTGGTTTCAAGTGTAACTAGGCGAGATCATGCACTGTAACCTGGGCCCTGGCACAGTCCATTTTCGACACATTTTATCTAGTTGTATTATTACATTAGTGATTTTTTCTCAATGTCTACCTCCACCCATTCACTGCCTTTTCCTATTTATTCTTCTTCTTCTGCGTTCGTTCTCAAACTCCTGCAGATTAGCAGGATGTAGCCCAGAGAACAGAATGCGTTGTGTCATGGTTTACAGCATTGCTGCGATATCTGCGCCTTGCGGCCTGACACATCCGACTTCAGCATGGCTTTGGGTCACTGACCCTATATGGGATGGGACAGCCAACTCCATCCCATAACCTCCTTAGTTGCCTTTTATGACATGCATGGAAGCTAAACAGTGTTGCTATTCTTTGCTCCCCTTTCGGGCCCGGCAACACAAGGGCGCTATTTATTCTAATTCGCATACTCTTCACAGTGTGTCTTCAGCCTCTGCCATCTATGATCTGCCATGCTTCATTTGTTTTCCATTTGACTCATCTAGACGTTGGTGTAATGGGTGGTGGTTGTATTCTGTCACTTTAAGGTATGACCTAACTTGTGCTACCTGATGTCACACTCTAATGCTGGGGAGATCAAGCAAAAATCTCATAGCAGAGATGGGTGTATCCCTAGTACACCCCAGTACCGCTCTCATTGTCATGATAACACAGATCCCTCTTTTAGCCTTTTGAATAATATTTGTGGTGTGTTTGTTGAATGAGAGACTTCTATCAAAGGTTATCCCAAGATATTTAAGGTCCATTTCTCTTTCAATGAATGAGCCCATGCAACTGACAGTGTGTCATTGATGACCAGATTAATATGTAAGGAGTACCCGATGACCTTTGCTTTCGAGGGATTGATCACAGCGTTGTATGTTCTGCGCCATGTCAACAATTAATCTGTTCCACTCTGTACATTGTCAGCGATATCTGTTCTGTTCCTTCCCATGTTATATAGTAGGAAATTATCAGTGTATGTTAGAGCTCTGCAATGGCTTGAGGTTTGCAATTGAATGATTTTTATGGTAGGCAAATACACATTAAACAGCACCTGGGACAAAGGAGATCCTTGTGGCAGACCGGGTGCTATTGTTCTGATCTCAGATGTTCAGGATCCGTACCACAGAGCAACTTTTCTTCAGATTAGCACATTTGCTATCCAGCGTATGATCCAGGGATGGATATCGTGCTCCCTTATCATGTCCACAAGATGAGTGTAACTAACTCTATTGTACGCATCTTCTAGATGTACCTAACAATGTATTTTCTATGTATTGTACGCATCTTCTAGGTCTACCTAACAATGTATTTTGTATGTATTGTTTAAAGACGTTTTATCCTTAACAATGTATTTTGTATGTATTGTTTAAAGACGTTTTATCCCTAACAATGTATTTTGTATGTATTGTTTAAAGACGTTTTATCTCTAACAATGTATTTTGTATGTATTATTTTACTATAAGTTCAGAATCATAGAAAACATTTCAATGTATAGAAATATGTCATTCTGACACATTAAAATCTTGTTTGTGCAACAGATCTTCTCACTGTATCATCTACAACCATATTACAAGCAAATGAAATATGGGGAGCCTTGCATGGTCTGGAGACTTTCAGTCAACTTGTTTACCGTTTGGATTCTGGAGAAGTGAGTGAATGTGTTTTTTTCTCACAGTTCATGCATTTAGAACAATAAGTTTGAATGTGTTTTGTTGTATCAATTCTTTGAAAACAATGTAGTTGGAATTTATTTTGTTTAAGTTCTTTGAAAAGTTAGTTTGAATGTATTTTGTTCTCAATTCTGTTGTCTAGAAAATGTGTTTGAATGTGTTTTGTGCAGTCTATTAATTCTTCAGAACAAGTCATTGGTGTTAAACTCTTGAGAAGAAGAGCTGCACACAAAAAAACCACAAACTTGATTTTTTTAAACTTACAGGCCTGAAAAAAAACCATACAACATCAGGGATACAACTTTGATTGTGGCAACAGTGATTAACTTTGAATATGGCAACAATGATATAACATTTCAGCAACAGTGATATAAATTTGATTGTGGCAACAGTGATACAACTTTGATACAAAACATACATTATTTGTAAGTTTGGACCAAATAGTTTTCAGGTTTTGAAAAATTTTATTACATGTTTTTTTCATCACTTGACAATTGAATATTGCTAAATATTGTTCATCTGTCATAGATGATGACCATGCACTCAATTGGGATGATGATGAAGATGATAATGTCTACGTTGTGTCCGACTGTGACTAATGAGTCCTATATGTGCCTGGATTTTCTTCAGCACTCTGAACATGTGTGGTAGAAGTCTGTGAGACAAGAAGCTGTTCTTGCCTTACTTCTAGCATGTTTTTGTTGTGCATCTTGATGTCTGAGGTTCTTTACAGCTTTTTCATTTCTCTTGATCCTGTAACGCCAGTCAGATCTGTCATTATTTATCTGATTTATAAATAATGTACCGGGTATATATAATTTATCCATTTAAAGCCTATCAATAAAAATGTGATCCATCTGAAAATTGACCTGAACCAGGGACTAATGTTGTATGTGGTTTCCTGAACCAGGGACTAATGTTGTATGTGGTTTCCTGAACCAGGGGCTAATGTTGTTTGTGGTTTCCTGAAACGGACTAATGTTGTATGTGGTTTCCTGAACCAGGGACTAATGTTGTATGTGGTTTCCTGAACCAGGGACTAATGTTGTATGTGGTTTCCTGAACCAGGGACTAATGTTGTATGTGGTTTCCTGAACCAGGGACTAATGTTGTATGTGGTTTCCTGAACCAGGGACTAATGTTGTATGTGGTTTCCTGAACCAGGGACTAATGTTGTATGTGGTTTCCTGAACCAGGGACTAATGTTGTATGTGGTTTGGTGCACCAAAAGTCTTTTATGTAGTGTTTTGTGTTCAAACCCATATTTATCAGAGTGGCCAGACACTTTAAAATAAATATTCTGGTCAAGCAAAAGTTTTGTTTATATCAAACTCTTCCTTCAAGGTGTATTCATTTCTAGTTTCTGCTTAGCATAATCATTGACATTTTCATAGATTAACTTTTCTTGGCATAATCACTGACATTTTCATAGATTAACTTTTCTTGGCATAATCACTGACATTTTCATAGATTAACTGTTAATTCTATTAGCAATAGCAAGGATTGAAAATACTATAGAAGTGAGACATTGTCATGAAGGTTGTCTGCTGCTAGAATATATCTGTCTAATGTGATATCTCTCAAATACTCTCTCATTTCAAGGCTTCAAGATACTCAGCATCAATCCTTGGCCTTGTCTGTTCATTTGTAGGGGAAAAAACCAGATATGTAAGGAATGTTGCAGCAAAATACAGAACACACTAACAACATCAGCATAAACAGATGACATTCAAATAAAGTCTTGATCAGGACAGAAAGACAAAAAATGAATATTACAAAAAATAAAATTATAATGTAAAAGAACAAAAGAAGATAATAAGGGATATAAGATGAGAGAAAGAATACGAAGAAAGAAGGCAAATACGGCAAAAACAGATGAAAGAGAAAGAGGGAAAAAAAAACCCAACAAAGCCAGTATTATAAAAGAAAAATGGAAGAGATATGCATGAAAAATCCACTGATATGAAATGCAGTGTAGTCGAACAGAAAAGTAGAAACTAAAATTATTTGCAGTATTTTTATTTATAGGCCTACCTATGCTGTAACATTATCAATATTAATAGGCCTATGACTAGAAGTATCTACTATATCAACTTCATCACTGCTATTGGATGCTTCAGAGGAACTGACATTCCCTGATCCGATGAAGCAGCAGCTAAATGAATAAAACCTAAGCCAGATTGCATCATTTTTTGGGTTAAAATTACATTAATCTTGGGGTCTTTGCTGCCTATAATATTTTATGGTAGTGTGTCCTGATATAGCCTAATTGGACTTTGTCCGCTGGTTGAAAGGAGCACGCCTCTCCACAAGAGATGCAAACTCATTAACTAACTACCTACCAACTACCTACCTTCATTTTTTGGCAAACCATCACTAGGCATATAATCACTACCTGAATAGTCAGTCTATAAATCACTCATTTGCAAGCTCTGATAAAGAACCATAGCTTGTTCTGCACCAAATCTGGAAGTAGTAAACTTGCCATTTTTTATCAGAAATTAACAACACAATTTAGAGATGCACAATTACTTTCTCCCACAACACATATGCTTTGCCCTTGATAAAATAGAAATGAAAGTATCCAAAATATTTCTGAGCTAATATAAAAACCTGTATTAGGTCAAATAAAATACAACTGATTGATATATGATTGATCGAAAACCAAAACCAATCTATCAGTCATTAATCTGGTAGGGTTTCTATATTCTGCTGATATATCGTTGATATACCAGACTGGTCCGTCTCATATGGTGGCCTCTCTACATATTTGAGACATTGTTGTTGTATGCCAGCTGGGGTTGAAAATCTCTAGCAGTTTTACTTAGCCGCTATGTTCAGGTTGATTAACTTTTCATTGGTGATTCAATCTGGGCCAGGTGATTTTCTAACCTTAGCTCATAGTGGACCAAACAACAACCTATTTGATGATTTTTATTTTTCCCTATTTGATGATTTTGTCACTGGTCCACTAAGAGTGAAGCTTGGAAACAGCATGTTGCAGTTCTTCTATTGTGATGGGATCCTTTATGGAGGCAGGAAGGTTTGTCTATTCTTTGACTGTTTGTATGTTGTAATTCTTCTAATGTAATGGGATTCTTCATAGAAGCATGGGTGTATGTCTGACTTGTTTGTATTTCATTTTGTATCTCTGTCTGATGGCTTAATATAATGCTCAAATTACTATCTGAACTATATGTTGCAGCAAGTAGATCTACAGCTTATCTCCCCTGGAAAATTTTACCTTCATCTTCTAGGGTTACTGTCTGTTGGGGCAAGAAAAATTCTTCATTCAGAGATATAACTAACCTCCATAATATGTGGCTGTCTTTATCCAAGTTGAGTGTTGTTGTTTTGTTTCTCCAGCACTCTCACTTGTCTTCTTCTATTATCAATTGAAGACTGTATTTCTACATGCTGTGTTAATTTTTTTTCCTGTTGCTCTTGAAGTGTGATGAACCAATATGGTGTGTAGTTATACTGGTATTTTCTGGGTGCTGATTCTTTGACAGCTTGTAGTAGGTGTCTGGTGAATTCTGCAGCCACAACATTTAGGCCTATGCCTCTGTTTTGCACCTCAATAGAAGCAAGGAGCACATTTGTTCGATGTCTGAATAGACCTTAGTTAGTTTTTTTATAGTTCCATCTTGTAACGACCAGACCTCCCATCAGGGTTATAACCTGGACCATGAGAAAGACACGACAATGGTCACTTCCTCCCAGCTGTTCTTCCACTTCTTTACTTATGCTTCCTGCTATGTCTGATGTGACAAAAGCCAAAAGCAAGGTCTGAAGTTGAAGATGTGTGCCAACTTCTAGAGTAGAATATATGTATGTATATCCTGGTAGAATATATGTATATCCTGGTAGAATATATGTATATCTTAGTAGAATATATGTATATCTTAGTAGAATATATGTATATCTTAGTAGAATCTATGTATATCCTAGTAAAATATGTATATCCTGGTAGAATATATGTATATCCTGGTAGAATATATGTATATCCTGGTAGACTATATGTATATCCTGGTAGACTATATGTGTATCCTGGTAGACTATATGTATATCCTGGTAAAATATATGTATATCCTGGTAAAATATATGTATATCCTGGTAAAATATATGTATATCCTGGTAAAATATATGTATATCTGAAGAGGCATTGAGTGATAATCCTGCCATGTTTTAGCATCTTCTCCCCTGTGATCTTCTCCCCTGCGATCTTCTCCCCTGTGATCTTCTCCCCTGTGATCTTCTCCCCTGTGATCTTCTCCCCTGTGATCTTCTCCCCTGTGATCAAGATGGCTACAACCCCAGTTCTGTTCTGGGAATGGCTGTTGAAGTCTACAACTGCAATAAAGTGGTTATCCGAAACCTGAATTGTGTTGAGATTCAAATGTTTGTCATTTGGGCAGTAATAGTTAAGTAGTTGTCAGCTCTGTTGTGTAGGATTTCAGTTGCAACAGCTTCATCCATGAAGATTTTTTCTTTATGTGCACTAATATTGTTCCTTACAATGTTTGTTTTGTGACTCTCTTCCATCTTCCATTTTGTCTCTGTTTGTAACTCAATTCTTGATGTCATCTTCCATTCTGTTTATGTTTTGTGACTCACTCCTTTCTGCTATTTTCAACTCTGCTCTTATTGATAAAAATTATTTTAGAAATGTTTTAATGCACTTGAATCACTCCAGAATATCACTGACTGAAGAAAAAACTCTTATCAAAAGAGATACAAACATACATGAAGTCAGTGAACAGGCAGCAACTGTCCACAGGACCCCCATTCTAAAACTAAGCAGATCACAGCAAACCACAATTTTTAGACTTCGTACAGGATACTGCAGACAACAAGAACTACTTCACAAAATGAAGGCTGTCCAAACGGACTTCTTCTTCTTCATTGTTCATTCTCAAACTCCTGCTGGATCTCCCTTGTAGCAAGACCATTGTCCTACTAGATTTCTAGCAGAATGTAATCCAGAGAATGGAAATGCGTTGTGTTGCCGTTTTATTTGCGCCAATTTCCCGACACATCCGTCTTCGGCGGGATCCAAACTGACAAATGCCTATGTCAAAAGAGTCCCCAAATTCTAGAATACATTCTGCAGACATGTCCACTCTTCGATGATGTAAGAACTAAAATATGATCTCAATAGACAGATCTGAAGGTAAAGCTGTGGGGCAACCATGAGGACCTCCTGCTGTTGACTAAATTCACGTAGGTGACCCACCTTCCTGTATAGACTCCTGAGCATAGGAAACTGATCGCAGAAGAAGAATCACTAAGTTTTATAAATTTGGAATGTATATTAGGAAATATATAAAAACTAGAATGTTTGATTTCTTTACAGTTTGTTATCAATGAAACCTTGGTTCAGGATTCACCTCGATTTGCCCACAGAGGACTATTGTTGGATACGTCCCGTCATTTTATTTCTAAACATAATATCCTGAGGACGCTGGTGAGTGTGTCCCATTAATTCTCATATGAAATAGGAGCAATAAATTTCAACACTGTGGCTTTCCATGTATATCATTGGCAACTAAGGAGTTTAAGTGGTTCATCTTGCTATATTACTTCACCATCTTACTGTGCTATCTTATTTCACCATCTTACTGTATTATCTTATTTCATTATCTTACCTTTTTATCTTACCTTTCTATCTTATTTCATTATCTTACCTTTCTATCTTACCTTTCTATCTTATCTTTCTATCTTACCTTTCTATCTTACCTTGCTATCTTATTTCATTATCTTACCTTGCTATCTTATTTCATTATCTTACCTTTCTATCTTACCTTGCTATCTTATTTCATTATCCTACCTTGCAATCTTACCTTTCTATCTTATATCATTATCTTACCTTTCTATCGTCCTCCATTATCTTATCTTGCTATATTAGTTCACCATCCTACCTTTTTATCTTGGTGCACTCTTACCTTGCTATCTTACCTCCCTTTGTGCATTTATCATTAGCTAGTGTATAGAACTTCAGTGGTTTTGAAATCCCTGAACTACACTACACAGATGACACTGTGCTTCTATCAAGCAACATTAAGGGAATGGAACAACTAATCAAGAACATAAAGAGATACAGTGAATCATAAAACTTATATTTAAATGAGAATAAAACAAAACATCATGTCAATAGATATATAACACAGCCAAAAATCATAATAGATAATACAGAGATAGAGTGTTTGGATAAATTTGAATACTTAGGAGCAAATATCAACATTTCAGGTGACAGAAATAAGAAGGAGATTGGCAATGGCGTATTGCAAAATAAAGTGATTGAAAAACATAAGGAAAAACAACAAAATAGAAACAAAACTGCTAATGCTAAGAATATTTATTTTTCCATTTGCAACATACGGATGTGAAACATGGACCCTAAGTAAAGCAGCAGCAAAGAAGATCAATACCTTTGAGATGAAATGCTACAGAAAAATACATAGAATCTCATGGAAGGAAAAAAAGACAAACTTTGACATTATAGACACATTGAAGGTGGCAGAATGTTGGTTACTAACACAATAGCATAAAGAAAACTACACCTGTTTGGACATATAAAGAGACGCAACTGTTTAGACAGACAATAATGGAAGACAGAGCACCTGGGTGGAGGAGAAAGGGCAGACCAAGAAGATGATGGACTGATGATATTAAAAATTACGTGAATACATAATTGGAAAATGCAATCCGCATAGCCCAAGACAAGAGTAGGATTCAGGTAGTTCATTGGGAAGACAATGTTCTACAGAGAATATGTCACATGACAAAAAAGTGTATAGATTTACCTTACATTTGGTAAAGTTGTTACCAGGTTATAGTATACAGTAATAATTAGTCACTTATAATTAGTCACTTATAATTAGTCACCTATAATTAGTCACATATAATTAACACCGATTCTGTTTTGACTTAGGATGCCATGTCACAGAACAAGCTGAATGTTTTTCATTGGCACATTGTTGATGACCAGTCATTTCCTTTTGTTAGCAAGGCTTTCCCAAACCTTAGTGTGATGGTAATATTTTTGCTGTACAATATCTTGGGCATAGTATATTTATAATTAAAACATATTTTTTTATATATGTTGGTAAATTAAATATCCTAATGTGGCATCTTGTAGTGTCCTAATATTTTTTAAAAAAACACGAAACATTACAAATTTGGAATATTTAGATCTAGGATTACCTATGTTGATTATCATCTTTGCACACCGGACATGTCATAGATGCTCAGATCTTCACTTTAAAGCAGAGAAACCTTTGATTGCATTTGCGATAACATGGTCAATGTGTTCTAGAAAGCACAAACTATGATCAAATTGTATACCCAGATATTTTAGTGATGCAGTCCTTACTACATTGTGACCTCTCACCTCCAAAGTCGACGTAGCAGAATTTACCATGTAATTGTTAAGAGAGAAAAAGCCATTGCTGCCTTTCACTTAGTTTATCAGTGTCCCAAATAATCACTCCAGGAAGTGATACGGTCTATCTCCATCGATAGTTGATCTGTCCCTGTCTTTATATCAAGATATCATCTGCTGTCTTCTTCTTCATCGTTCATTCTCAAACTCCTGCTGGATCTAGCACGACCATGGTCCTACTAGATTTCCAGCAGGATGTAGCCCAGAGAATGGAAATGCGTTATATCGCCGTTTAATTGCGCCAATGGCCCAACACATCTATCTTCAGTGGGATCTGCTGTCTATATATCAAGATATCATCTGCTGTCTATATATCAAAATATCATCTGCTGTCTATATATCAAAATATCATCTGCAAAGGACAATGTTCTACCTCTGCCATCAAGCTGCTGCTGTGTGATGTTGAGCTGCTGCTGTGTGATGTTGAGCTGCTGCTGTGTGATGTCGAGCTGCTGATGTGTGATGTTGAGCTGCTGATGTGTGATGTTGAGCTGCTGATGTGTGATGTTGAGCTGCTGATGTGTGATGTTGAGCTGCTGATGTGTGATGTCGAGCTGCTGATGTGTGATGTTGAGCTGCTGATGTGTGATGTTGAGCTGCTGATGTGTGATGTTGAGCTGCTGATGTGTGATGTCGAGCTGCTGATGTGTGATGTTGAGCTGCTGATGTGTGATGTTGAGCTGTTGATGTGTGATGTTGAGCTGCTGATGTGTGATGTTGAGCTGCTGATGTGTGATGTTGAGCTGCTGATGTGTGATGTTGAGCTGCTGCTGTGTGATGTTGAGCTGCTGCTGTGTGATGTTGAGCTGCTGCTGTGTGATGTTGAGCTGCTGATGTGTGATGTTGAGCTGCTGATGTGTGATGTCGAGCTGCTGCTGTGATGTTGAGCTGCTGATGTGTGATGTCGAGCTGCTGATGTGTGATGTCGAGCTGCTGATGTGTGATGTCGAGCTGCTGCTGTGATGTTGAGCTGCTGATGTGTGATGTCGAGCTGCTGCTGTGATGTTGAGCTGCTGATGTGTGATGTCGAGCTGCTGCTGTGATGTTGAGCTGCTGATGTGTGATGTCGAGCTGCTGATGTGTGATGTTGAGCTGCTGATGTGTGATGTTGAGCTGCTGCTGTGATGTTGAGCTGCTGATGTGTGATGTTGAGCTGCTGATGTGTGATGTTGAGCTGCTGATGTGTGATGTTGAGCTGCTGATGTGTGATGTTGAGCTGCTGATGTGTGATGTTGAGCTGCTGCTGTGTGATGTTGAGCTGCTGATGTGTGATGTTGAGCTGCTGATGTGTGATGTCGAGCTGCTGCTGTGATGTTGAGCTGCTGATGTGTGATGTTGAGCTGCTGCTGTGTGATGTTGAGCTGCTGATGTGTGATGTTGAGCTGCTGCTGTGATGTCGAGCTGCTGATGTGTGATGTCGAGCTGCTGATGTGTGATGTCGAGCTGCTGCTGTGTGATGTCGAGCTGCTGATGTGTGATGTTGAGCTGCTGATGTGTGATGTTGAGCTGCTGATGTGTGATGTTGAGCTGCTGCTGTGTGATGTTGAGCTGCTGATGTGTGATGTTGAGCTGCTGATGTGTGATGTCGAGCTGCTGCTGTGATGTTGAGCTGCTGATGTGTGATGTTGAGCTGCTGATGTGTGATGTTGAGCTGCTGCTGTGTGATGTTGAGCTGCTGATGTGTGATGTTGAGCTGCTGCTGTGATGTCGAGCTGCTGATGTGTGATGTCGAGCTGCTGATGTGTGATGTCGAGCTGCTGCTGTGATGTCGAGCTGCTGATGTGTGATGTTGAGCTGCTGATGTGTGATGTCGAGCTGCTGCTGTGATGTCGAGCTGCTGATGTGTGATGTTGAGCTGCTGATGTGTGATGTCGAGCTGCTGCTGTGATGTCGAGCTGCTGATGTGTGATGTTGAGCTGCTGATGTGTGATGTCGAGCTGCTGATGTGTGATGTTGAGCTGCTGATGTGTGATGTCGAGCTGCTGCTGTGATGTCGAGCTGCTGATGTGTGATGTTGAGCTGCTGATGTGTGATGTTGAGCTGCTGATGTGTGATGTTGAGCTGCTGATGTGTGATGTTGAGCTGCTGCTGTGTGATGTTGAGCTGCTGATGTGTGATGTTGAGCTGCTGATGTGTGATGTTGAGCTGCTGATGTGTGATGTTGAGCTGCTGCTGTGTGATGTTGAGCTGCTGATGTGTGATGTTGAGCTGCTGATGTGTGATGTTGAGCTGCTGATGTGTGATGTTGAGCTGCTGATGTGTGATGTTGAGCTGCTGATGTGTGATGTTGAGCTGCTGCTGTGTGATGTTGAGCTGCTGATGTGTGATGTCGAGCTGCTGCTGTGATGTCGAGCTGCTGATGTGTGATGTTGAGCTGCTGATGTGTGATGTCGAGCTGCTGATGTGTGATGTCGAGCTGCTGCTGTGTGATGTCGAGCTGCTGATGTGTGATGTTGAGCTGCTGATGTGTGATGTTGAGCTGCTGATGTGTGATGTCGAGCTGCTGATGTGTGATGTTGAGCTGCTGCTGTGTGATGTCGAGCTGCTGATGTGTGATGTTGAGCTGCTGATGTGTGATGTTGAGCTGCTGATGTGTGATGTTGAGCTGCTGATGTGTGATGTTGAGCTGCTGCTGTGTGATGTTGAGCTGCTGCTGTGTGATGTTGAGCTGCTGATGTGTGATGTTGAGCTGCTGATGTGTGATGTTGAGCTGCTGATGTGTGATGTTGAGCTGCTGATGTGTGATGTTGAGCTGCTGATGTGTGATGTTGAGCTGCTGATGTGTGATGTTGAGCTGCTGATGTGTGATGTTGAGCTGCTGATGTGTGATGTCGAGCTGCTGATGTGTGATGTTGAGCTGCTGATGTGTGATGTTGAGCTGCTGCTGTGTGATGTTGAGCTGCTGATGTGTGATGTTGAGCTGCTGATGTGTGATGTTGAGCTGTTGCTGTGTGATGTTGAGCTGCTGCTGTGTGATGTTGAGCTGCTGCTGTGTGATGTTGAGCTGCTGATGTGTGATGTCGAGCTGCTGATGTGTGATGTTGAGCTGCTGCTGTGTGATGTCGAGCTGCTGATGTGTGATGTTGAGCTGCTGATGTGTGATGTCGAGCTGCTGATGTGTGATGTCGAGCTGCTGCTGTGTGATGTCGAGCTGCTGATGTGTGATGTTGAGCTGCTGATGTGTGATGTTGAGCTGCTGATGTGTGATGTTGAGCTGCTGCTGTGTGATGTTGAGCTGCTGATGTGATGTTGAGCTGCTGATGTGTGATGTTGAGCTGCTGCTGTGTGATGTTGAGCTGCTGCTGTGTGATGTTGAGCTGCTGCTGTGTGATGTTGAGCTGCTGATGTGTGATGTTGAGCTGCTGCTGTGTGATGTTGAGCTGCTGCTGTGTGATGTTGAGCTGCTGCTGTGTGATGTTGAGCTGCTGATGTGTGATGTTGAGCTGCTGATGTGTGATGTTGAGCTGCTGCTGTGTGATGTTGAGCTGCTGATGTGTGATGTTGAGCTGCTGATGTGTGATGTTGAGCTGCTGATGTGTGATGTTGAGCTGCTGATGTGTGATGTTGAGCTGCTGATGTGTGATGTTGAGCTGCTGATGTGTGATGTTGAGCTGCTGATGTGTGATGTCGAGCTGCTGATGTGTGATGTTGAGCTGCTGATGTGTGATGTTGAGCTGCTGCTGTGTGATGTTGAGCTGCTGATGTGTGATGTTGAGCTGCTGATGTGTGATGTTGAGCTGTTGCTGTGTGATGTTGAGCTGCTGCTGTGTGATGTTGAGCTGCTGCTGTGTGATGTTGAGCTGCTGATGTGTGATGTTGAGCTGCTGCTGTGATGTCGAGCTGCTGATGTGTGATGTCGAGCTGCTGATGTGTGATGTCGAGCTGCTGCTGTGTGATGTCGAGCTGCTGATGTGTGATGTTGAGCTGCTGATGTGTGATGTCGAGCTGCTGATGTGTGATGTTGAGCTGCTGATGTGTGATGTTGAGCTGCTGCTGTGTGATGTCCATTATATTCATAAAAATCTTCAGAGAAGAAAAACGGCTCCCTAAAATTGAATTCTGTATATTTAAATACATGTGCATTTTTAGCAATACTTATGTATCCATGAGATATTGGTCCATTTGTGTATTCATATACTAAAAATGTGTATTTGACAGCTATGTATTACACTCATATTATTTCTGCCATTTTGTAGAAATTATGTGAATATTATGCTCATTATTCCTGTCATTTTTTGGGATGATGGAAACCTTGCTTTGTTGTTATATCAATAGAAGGTGGTACTGCTAGTAGAACATAATTGAAAATAATACTCACGTGGAAGACAGGTAATGAAGTCCTACTGAATGACGACTAAAACACTACACACTATCACTAACGGATGTAAATATGGTACATACAACAAAACAAAACACAGAATATAATCATACAAATGACAATACATAAGACAAAGTCGACGTTTCGGACCAATAGGCCTTTTTCAAGATATGGACATAACATACAAACATGAAAAACCACAAGTAGAAATTAATGCGTGTCCGAGTGAAATATGGTAGTTAGATAGATACCTGAAGCATACGAACAGGAAGTACACAAAGACAATAATACAGGTGGAACGAGAGGAACAAAATGATGACGTAACAAAGACCAATATGACCGAGAACTAAGCGAAAGAGTGGTCGGAATTGAGTCCAAATGGCTTGATGGTACCCAACTCGAAAATGAGACGATTTTCTAGGGCGTGCCTAGATCTATCATCGGTGGTGCAGGATCTGATGGCAGTGACCTGAATGTCAAGGACACCACGGTGGCCATCGCTGTTGACGTGATTAGCCACAGGAGTGGGTGTTCTGTGTTTGATAGCATGCAGGTGGTTACAGAAGCGGTCGCTCAGTCTAAGGCCAGTCTCACTGATATATTGCTTACCACAGTGTTTACATATGATCACGTAAATAACATTACGGGATTCACATGTAAAGGCCTCATCGATGGAGAAACTGGCCTTGGGGAATGAGATGGAGCGCATCTGAACCACATAAGGACATGTGTAACAATGACCGTGTGAGCAACGAACGGTACCAAAATGGTCAGGTGCAGAGGACCTGAGGTGGTTGTGGACCAAGAGGACCAAGACTTACATCAGACGTCGACTTTGTCCTGTGTATTGTCATTAGTATGATTATATTCTGTGTTTTGTTTTGTTGTATGTACCATATTTACAACCGTTAGTGATAGTGTGTAGTGTTTTAGTCGTCATTCAGTAGGACTTCATTACCTGTCTTCCACTTGAGTATTACTTTGTTGTTATAGAGTGGAACTAATCAGTAGTTTATTATAGAGTGGAACTAACCAATAGTTTGTTATAGAGTGTGAACTAACCAGTAGTTTGTTATAGAATGTGAACTAATCAGTAGTTTGTTATAGAATAGGAATTAATCAGTAGTTTGTTATAGAGTGTGAACTAATCAGTAGTTTGTTATAGAATGTGAACTAATCAGTGTGTTATAGAGTTTGAACTAATCATTAGTTTGTTATAGAGTGGAACTAATCAGTAGTTTGTTATAGAATGTGAACTAATCAGTAGTTTGTTATAGAGTGTGAACTAATCAGTAGTTTGTTATAGAATGTGAACTAATCAGTAGTTTGTTATAGAATGTGAACTAATCAGTAGTTTGTTATAGAGTGTGAACTAATCAGTAGTTTGTTATAGAATGTGAACTAATCAATAATGTGTTATAGAATTTGAACTAATCAGTAGTTTGTTATAGAATGTGAACTAATCAGTAGTTTGTTATAGAATGTGAACTAATTAATAATGTGTTATAGAATGTGAACATCAGTAGTTTGTTATAGAATTTGAACTAATCAGTAGTTTGTTATAGAATGTGAACTAATCAGTAGTTTGTTATAGAGTGTGAACTAATCAGTAGTTTGTTATAGAGTGTGAACTAATCAGTAGTTTGTTATAGAGTGTGAACTAATCAGTAGTTTGTTATAGAGTGTGAACTTCTTCTTCTTTTTCTTTCGTTCACTTGAAACATGTCTATATCTGTAATTCTGTCTCCTTAATAAAACTCACTGTCTTTTGTAGTTCATACAGTGTCCCATAGAGCTTTGATTCCAGTGTTGTTTCCTCTGGCCAATATGTCTGCCTCAGCGTTTCATGCTCAGAACACTCTTGAAGTATATGTTTGGCACTCTGTGCTGCCTGTCCACATGTACACATGGCCGTGTTGCCAATCTTGAACTTTGTATACATGTGACTGCGGAGTCGGTTGTGTCCTGTTCTGAGACGTAGAATTATAACTTGTTCTGATCTGTTCATAATGTGATAGTCATCTTGTGTTGGTGTTTGTGGCTTTCTTATTGACTTTATCATCTGTTTTTTCTGATGGTAGGTGATTGGTATATCTGGTTGGTCTTCGGCAGCACCTTCCTTAGCCAGTTGGTCTGCTTTTTCATTTCCTGGTATTCCACAGTGAGAGGGTATCCACTGCATGGTTACCCTATACTGGTAAGACAATTCGCTAAGTAGTTTTTTTAAGTCTGTTAGTTTTCCAGACTGGAGAGCTTGAAGCACTGACCTTGCATCTGTCAGGAATACCACAGGCTGTAGGCCAGAGTTGGAGTTCAGCAATTTTTTAGCTGCCACACTAATTGCCTGGATTTCTGCATCATAATTATTGCAGAATTTTCCTGTTGGTGTTCTGATTGTATCTCTAGGCTTGTGTGGATATTCTATATATACACCTGCACCTCCATTCCTCACAGCATTCTGTGCTGACCCATCTGTGTACACTCTGACCCATATATCTTGTGGATATTCCTCATCCAGGAAACTGAGGGTGACTGTCATTCGCTGCACACTGTTCTGTTCGTCCTCGCTTAGTATTCCTTTCACATGGGTCTGAATGTATATTGGCATTCCATGTCTTTCACTCCACGGGGTTTGTTCTGGTACAGACGTTAAGGGGCTGTCAACTTCAGGTAGGTCTGTAAGTTGTCTACGGAGTCGTTTAGCTTGGTGGATAAAGCTGCTCCTTTTCAGTCGCCCTATTGCTAGATTTTGGAATCTTTCCTTCATTGGATGACTTGGCATACACTGAAACTTTTCTGCTTGAGTTAGTACTTTTGTGTCTCTGCGTTCGCCAAGTGTTTGCACTCTTCCCATTTTCTGCATCTCCGCTATTGGTGTTGATTTCATTGCTCCCAACATTATTCTAAGTGCCTGGTTTTGCACTTTATCTAGATCTTGTAATGTGGTGTTTGATGCAGGACACCACGCAGCTGAACCATATTCCAGGTGTGGTCTTATGCCTTGCTGGTAAACTTTACTGAGTATATTTCCACAGGCTCCCCATGTGGTTCCACTTAATTTTCTCAGGATAGCTAGCTTCCTCCTGGCTTTTGTTGTTGCTTTGTTTATGTGCTGCTTCCATGTCAGCTTATCATCAAAAGTAACTCTGAGGTATGTGGGTTGTTTGGCTCTTGAAAGAAGAGCTCTCCATCTATCTTGATATGACCGGCTTTTTGTTTTGGTGAGAGGGTAAAAAGTGTAGTGCTGCACTTATCTGTGTTAATTCTGACGCACCATCTATTAGCCCATAAGGTTAGGGCATCGATAGCTCTTTGTATTTGTTTAGTGGCCACTGTCGCATGTTCTTCTGTGCACCAGATCACCAGGTCGTCAGCATACATTGCCACTTTGATACCGTGTGGTAGTTCAGCAACTAGGTCATTGATGTAAACCAAGAAAAGTGTGGGCGACAGGACTCCTCCCTGGGGGACTCCATGACGCAGTAGAACTTTCTTGCTCTTGCGACCATCTAATTGTACCCTGGCTCTTCTATTACGCAGGTATGCTTTTACCCATTTGTACATTCTTGAGCTAACCCTGCAATTTCGCAATTTCTTTAGTAGCCCTTCTTTCCAGACCTTATCAAATGCTTTCCTGAGGTCTATCCATGCCGCTAGTACCAGTTTCTTTTCTTGGAAGGCATCCTCAATCTCTTGGGAGAGGTAGGTTGCCTGATCTTCAGTAGAGTAGCACTGTCTGAAACCTGCTTGCTGTGATACCAGAAGGTTTTCACTTTCAAGGTACCACTGCATCCTAAGATTGATAATGCGTTCCATTGTTTTACATAGACAGCTTGTGAGGCTGATGGGCCTGTAGTTGGAGACTGTGTTGCCATCTTTTCCTGATTTGAGGAGTGGTATCATTATTGCTTCTCTCCATGCCTGTGGTACATTACCTGTAGACCAGCTTGTGTTAAAGATCTGCAGTAGCTTTGCTCTTGCTGCAATTCCCAGGTTTCTAATCATTTCATTGGACACTCCATCAGCTCCAGGGGACTTTTTCATTTTCAATTTGGATATTGCATGCTCCAGTTCTCTCATTGTGATTGGTGCCTCCATGACTTCAGGTATAGGTTCGCCTTGTCCAATGTTTTGCTGGTTCTCTCGAACCTCCTGTTGTTTGTCTGGGCTGACTTTGACGTTATTGTCTTCTGCAAAGGAATCTGCAAAGTAATCAGCTGCATGTTTACCTGTTAAAATGTTTCTATCTTTATAAAGTGTGATCCTGGTATTTCTCCCTGTACCTTCATCATTTAGTTGTTTTACAAGTTTCCATAATTTCCTAGTATCTCTTTCTAGGTTCAGCGACTCTGTTTTTTCTTTCCAGCTGCTCCGTCTGGCTTGTAACTTGGCTCTTTGAAATTTAGCCTTTGTTTGCTGATATTTGTTGTGATGTTCTTGGCTAGGTCTGTTCTCAGCCTGCTGTCTAGATGTTTCCATCTCATTTTGCAGCTTTTCCAGTTCATCATTCCAGTAGGGTTTGTAGTTTTTGCGTGCCCCCCTGGGTATGGTTTTACTAGCAGCATGTAGTATACATCTATTAAATTCACTCACTACTCTATTGATGTCTTTGTCCAAGTTCATGTCCTTAGCTAGAACACTGGTTAAATGCTGGTACATTTTCCAGTCTGCCCTTTTATAGTTCCACCTAGTGAGCGTGCTGCTGTCCTTGGTAAATTCATTGTGGATTTCCAGAAATACTGGTCTGTGGTCACTACCTCCAAGCTGCTTTCCAACAATACGTGTGATGTTCCATTCCAAGCCTGGTGAGTGGAATGCCAGGTCTGGTGTAGAGGTGGTGTGCCATGCTCTCGAGTAGAAGGTTGGCGAGTCTGCTGGCTGGTTAATAAGGATGAGATTATTTTCATCCTGCCAGCTCTCAAGTTCCTCACCTCTCTTGTCGATATGATCGTAGCCCCAGCTCTGAGAGTGGCTGTTGAAGTCACCACACACCATAAGTCTCTCTTTGTCTGGAATTGTGTCTAGTGCCAATGGTTTATCATTTGGGCAGTAGTAGTTCAGGAGATGGAATTCTGCACTGTCTGTTTTTAGGTGGAGCATCTGGTATTCTGCCCCTTCCATATATACTTCCAGCTGACATGCACTGATATTGTTTTTAACAAGTGTCAGAATTCCACCCTTTCGCCTGTCCTTTCGGTCAGATCGGTAGCACTGGTAGCCTCTGATTTTGAAGGCTATGTCGCTGCTGAGGTGTGTTTCTTGGATACAGCATATGTTAACTTGTTCTTCACTGAGGACATTTTCAAGTTCCAATTTTTTGCTGTATCCATCTCTTTTACTGTTGACACCCTCAGCATTCCAGTGCATTATTTTTATTGGTCGTTTGTTTGTTTGGCCAGTAGCTCTATTCCCTTGCCTCCTGGCTCCTCGGGGCAATTGAGAAGGACTTCCAGTAACTGAGGTTGGACCCTTTCGAGGTATAGGGCCCGGCACCGTCCCTGCCTGAACGTCCGCCACAGGGCAGGCACCATAACTATTTATAGATGTAGACATGTTTCCATTGTGTTTTGTGCGTGGCATCCTGATTATCTGTGCGCCTTTTGGCTGGATGCCTCCGTCTTCAGCACTCTGCTTACTAGGGCAGGACTATGGTCCTGCTCGAGTGGGACTGCCCGACCAGTTTTAGTTTCCAGCCCCTGATGGCTGAACTAAGCCCCATCACCTCTGCACGGTGCTGGTCTCGATGGAGAGAGTGTGAACTAATCAGTAGTTTGTTATAGAATGTGAACTAATCAGTAGTTTGTTATAGAATGTGAACTAATCAGTAGTTTGTTATAGAATGTGAACTAATCAGTAGTTTGTTATAGAGTGTGAACTAATCAATAGTTTGTTATAGAGTGAACTAATCAGTAGTTTGTTATAGAGTGTGAACTAATCAATAGTTTGTTATAGAATGTGAACTAATCAGTAGTTTGTTATAGAATGTGAACTAATCAGTAGTTTGTTATAGAATGTGAACTAATCAGTAGTTTGTTATAGAATGTGAACTAATCAGTAGTTTGTTATAGAGTGTGAACTAATCAATAGTTTGTGGGCAGTTAAATTCTTGCATGTTTTCAATCTTTGTTCAGGGAGCATTCAATGCTGAAACTCATGTGTACACACCATCAGATGTCAGTGAAGTTATTGAGTATGCACGCATTTTGGGCATTCGAGTTCTTGTGGAGTTTGATTCTCCAGGTATACTGGTTATTTCTTTGTCAGAAATCAATTTAAATCACCCTTAGTTGGTAGAACACTGTATAGTTTTTGTGTTCAAGTGTAGTGACAGCCAACTCATGCACTTTGGAGAAGGTAAACTTAGGGAGTAAGATCACTAGACAGTCACCTTGAAGAATGCTGAAGCTGAGTGCTGAAACTCTGTACATCTGATATGATATGCTACTTTTACCTTTTTTATGATTGAAAATGTGTAGATAATAATAAATAATGGTCTGTCAACTAACAAACTACTATTATAAAGTATACTGAAATAAGAAGCTTTATTTACATGTAGTTTTATTGAAATAATTAAGAGGACTACATAATAACACATCTATTTAATTTTTTTCAGGGCACACACAATCATGGGGTAAAAGTCAGAATGAGCTTCTGACGCCATGTTACTCTGAAGGGAAATTGGATGGAAGTTATGGACCTGTTAACCCGTCTACTTACATAACTTTTGATTTTCTGTCAATATTTTTTGATGAAATCAGTAAGACTTTTCCAGATAATTACATTCACTTAGGTGGAGATGAAGTGTCCTTCAGTTGCTGGTAAGTTTTTGCATTAAAAAATATAGTATATTACACAACTATTTATGAATTGAATTGCATGCTTGCTTGCAAGCAAATTATGTTAATGATATCAGTGAAGTCATAAGATATCCACTCAGCTATGAGTACTTTGATGTGAGCAGAGGTAGCCATGCTAGTTTTCGTTGTTTCACTGTTGAAAGCAATGGTTCCTGAAACTTGCACCCTGCCGAAGACGGATGTGTTGGGCCATTGGCGCAAATAAAACGGCGACACAACGCATTTCCATTTTCTGGACTACATCCTGCTGGAAATCTAGCAGGACCATGATCCAGCTAGATCCAGTTGGAGTTTGAGAATGAACGCAGAAGAAGAAGAGGAACACTTGCACAAATCTCTACTTTATTTCTTACGTACACATTGGTCTTATGTTCACTATAGGAAATTCGTAGAATTCGTCTGTAGCATTTGTACTTGAAAGCCTGTAATCTTCTCTCCATGTCCGCATTGAGTGTCCAACTCTCACAACCGAATTCTACACTTTTTAAATGAATTTGTAAATCTGCCCATCCATTGAAGAGAGGCTTGGTAGCAATTAACTGATAAGGAATAAAAAGGACACTTTTGTCAAAATATATCCACACTCAAACACAGTGATACCAACAATCACCATACACATACTCATACCCATGCATACACGTATACTCAACTAGCCATGTCCCAACTCAACATACACACAAACAGAAACATATTCACACTAACAATCAACATACACTCATACTGCCACTCCATACTCGAATATATACAAACAGTCATAAACTAAGACAGGCAGATATCCATAAGACATAGATTGGACATAACAGAGGCGCACACTCATACATATGCTTATACACAACCAACCAGAAACAACAACCACATACCTGGGTGTACAGATACACCCTATGTCAACACACAGACAAACAGACAGACAGTCACACTAATTATACATGTACACAAGCCTATTTAGTCATCTATACATCTACGCAAGACCAGTTAGTCACCTAGCTGTGTGCACAAGACTAGTTATTCATCTAAACATCTACACAAGACTAGTTATTCATCTAAACATCTACACAAGACTAGTTATTCATCTATACATCTACACATGACTAGTTATTCATCTATCATCATCATCAAGTGCCGTCTCCGCAACGAAGGTTGGCTGCAACGTATCTCCAACATCTCCTGTCTCTTGTCTTGGTGGTGCACTCTGCTAGACTGTAACCTGTCCATCGTGTAATGTTACTCTCCCACTTGTATCTCTGCCTACCTCTTGCTCGCTTCCCTTTGACTTTACCCTCAAGTAAGGTCTTCAATAGGGTGTCATGTCTTTTAATGTGTCCAAAGTATTTTATTTGCCTGATCTTTATTTCTCTTAGTAGTTCTTTCTTCATATTAAGTGTCTTTAGCACCTCTTTATTTGTTTTCTTCTCTTTCCATGATGTTCTCCCTATTCTTCTATATACCCACATTTCAAAGGCATCAATTGTGTCTTCTAATTGTTTATTTAGTGTCCATGTTTCTGAGCCATACATTAATATGGAATAGATGTAGCATTTTATAATTCTCATTTTTAACTTGTTTGTAATTTGTTTAGATATTAATAATTTCCTCATGTCATTGAAGGTACTTTTAGCCATTCCTATTCTCCTTTTAACTTCTGTTTCACATCTGCCATCATTTGTGACTATGTTATAAGGACTAGTTATTCATCTATACATCTACACAAGACTAGTTATTCATCTATACATCTACACAAGACTAGTTATTTATCTAGCCATATTTGCTAAGTTTTCTGTCAGCTTCGTATTAATCTTAATATTTGTTTGTTCTCATCTTGCAGGCAATCTAACCCCTATATTAAGGAATTCATGCAACAGATGGGATTTGGCACAGACTATGCAAAACTGGAGGAGTACTACATGCAGAAGTAAGTACTTATTTTTATTAGAGGCATATTGTGGGAACAATTACAGTTTATATTTCAGTAAGTTAACTTGATTCTTCTTGTTTCTTGACTAGGAACCAATATCACAACACCAGGGACATTTTCTAGTTAAGAAATAGTCGTCCAAACATGCCAGAGTGTTAAATCATTACTACACATGAAGTTTACTCAGACTTCTTAGGTACTCATCATAAGTGGCAAGATACAGTACATGATGCTGAACTCCTCACTAGAGCCAATATCCCAAGTATTCAAACAAGATACAGTACATGATGCTGAACTCCTCACTAGAGCCAATATCCCAAGTATTCAAACAAGATACAGTACATGATGCTGAACTCCTCACTAGAGCCAATATCTCACACATTCAAACAAGATACAGTACATAATGCTGAACTCCTCACTAGAGCCAATATCTCACACATTCAAACAATTCTGAAGAAGGCCCAACTGAGATTGGCTAGACATGTTGTGTGAATGACTGATAAACACATCCCAAAACAGTTGATGTATGGTGAGCTCCTTAGAGGAAAATGACTGACTGGTGGACAGTAGAGATGCTTCAAACACTCTCAAAGTGCATCTAAGAAACTTCAACATTGTCATCAGATCCTGGGAGTCTGTCACTCAGTAAACATGCTAAAATCACTGAGAAACATCAAATCTCAGAGAAAACAGTGCTCCACAAAGAGAGAATAACAAATATACAGATGTCCAACTCTGACCCAATATGTCCCAAATATGACGGGCAATTCTATGCCAGAATTTGACTTTTCAGTCATCTCCACACAAAGCAGGGAGATGCAACAACACAAGTCTCAGTTGTCATCATCTACACACACACACACACACACTAGAGATATAATAGTATAACACAGATAATACTATGATACAGATAATCTAGCATTGGATGGAGACTCATCAAAAGAAATTTTACACCGTATTGCCCTTGCAGCGGGTGCTTTCAATAAACTACGCAACATATGGACGTCAAACACACTAAGAAACACCACAAAACTCAAGTTGTTTAACTCCAACATCATCCCTATTCTATCATATGGGTGTGAAAGTTGGAAAGCCACAAAAGCCACAGATAAAAGACTCGACTCCTTTGAAAACAAATGCCTACGTACCATTCTGAACGTTAAGTGGAGTGACTTTAAATCTAACACTACTATAAGAGAGGAAAGCAAACAAACCTATATATCTTCCTTCATTAGACAAAGGCGTTGGACTTACATCGGCCATGTTCTCAGAATGAACAGCCTAAGAATTCCCCAGCAATCACTATATTGGGTGCCACCTGGAGTAAGAAGAAGAGGGAGACCTAGAGAAACTCTACGAAGAACCATTAATAGAGAAGGCATGTCAATGAACCTAAACAACACGCAACAATTGAAAGACCTGGCAACACAAAGACAGAAATGGAAGGCTATGGTTTCTGTCCTATGCGCCGCCTATGGCCCTGGAGGAACATAACATAACATAACAATACCATTGCCTGCATCATCTGAAAAAGGGTTCATTGCGGCATCTCTGCAGATGCCATGATTTTAACTGCACTGACACCCTTCTTAGCTTTCTGAATGACATTGTCCACATGCTTTGCAAAAGATAGACTTCTATCAAAAGTGATTCCTAGATATTTCATAGTCTGCTCCCTGCCAATGTTGATGCCCATGGTTTACTGACACTGTCGCAAACGCAGGTGGATAGACTGGAGAAAGTTCAAAACGAAGACTTGAGAGCTGTCCTAGGATGCAGAAGAGATACACCTATTGCTACCATGAGGTTTCTCCTAGGCCTACTGAGCATCAAATCAAGACATAAAATATTTCAGGTTAAAGAATACTTCAAGGTCACCAATAATTATCATCACCTCTTACACCAATCTCTAGACAACACACAAGGAAGGCGTATCAAGAGAGGAAGGTCTTGAATGACCAACCCTACTCAGAGTTTGTGAGCTGGAGGAAGCGGTAAGAGGCTGTGAATGGGTGACATTTAGCAAAGATAGAAAGTTATTGACAACAGTTGTGATACAGATGGGAAGACAGTGCAGTGACTGGGCTGCTAACAGAACAGAGAGAATTATCCAAGCACTCATCCTGCAGCACTCAAAGCCACACAATATAATAATTTACACAGATGGCTCAGTAACACAAGAAATAACAGGTGTGGTTGGGGTTTCGTGGACTACCAAAATGGCAAGACATTAGCTAAGAAAATTTGCTGTGTACCCCACTACAATATTGAGTATGAGAATGGAAATAGAGGCGGTGACAGCAGCTCTCACTTGACTAGCGACACAACCACCAAAATATTCAGTGATTCTATCGGACTCTCAAAGTAAGCTGCACAAGATAGAAAAGTGTATGATCACAACTGAGTGGGTCACTCTTCTTAACAACACACAGAGTATTACATGGATCTACTGTCCAGATCATGCTGGTGTCAGAGGAAACAAAAGAGCCAATGTGTTGACAGATAAAGCCTTGGTAAATGGCGCTGAGATAAGAAGAAGAGACAGGATTTAATTAATTAGAGCAGTCATGGATACCCTTTGAAAAGATGAGAATACTGTCCATGTTTCACAGGTATAATGGGTGATGATAGTACTGCTGTTTGGTAAACTATGAGTTTGGTGGTAGTTGTTATTCCTTTTCTTTCTCATACTTCTTTTTGGCAGTCTTCCAAATGTGGCACTGACTTTTGCTATTCCGTTGTTTACCTCAGTGTCGATGTTTACATCTTGTGAGAGAGTGCAGCCCAGGTGGTGAAACTATTGACTGTTTAATCTTGTGAGAGAGTGCAGCCCAGGTGGTGAAACTATTGACTGTTTAATCTTGTGAGAGAGTGCAACCCAGGTGGTGAAACTATTGACTGTTTACATCTTGTGAGAGAGTGCAGCCCAGGTGGTGAAACTATTGACTGTTTAAAGCTTTTCTTTGATCCTTATATGAGGATTTAATTGTGATTTGTTTAGTGTGGGTTGAAACATGACCTCTGTTTTCAAATATGAAATATTAATATTTACGGTATGTAATTTACATCATTCTTCTTAAAAAACTACATCTCAGCTGCCTCCAGCTTATCTTAGGCACTTTTGGATGTGGTCACCAAGAGAATATAATGGAAATTTGACAACCTTTGGATTTGATCAGCAAAGCGTTAAACAAATTGGCAGTCAAAGGAGGACTTTAGACTTTTGAACCATGAGCAAGTTTGTTAACTTTATTTTGTTTGGTAGTATTTGTTTATTATTATTTGTAAGTAATAAATATTTCTCACATTTAGTTTCTTCTTTTCATGTCAGACTTCTTGATATAGTTGGTGACTTGCAGAAAGGTTATATTATTTGGCAGGAAGTCATAGATAATGGTGTAAAGGTAAGGTTGTAGTCTCATAGATAATAGTGTAAAGGTAAGGTTAAGGTATACCTGAACAATGTTTTACTCTTATTTATAACTAAAATTTGTAATGCTAGTTTGTCTGGATTAGTGTATTAATCTATCACAAAATCAAATAAACAATGCAAACAAAAGCTGAAATGCATTTTTACATATAGACACAAAGTCAGTTTCAATAATAAAATGGAGAGCATGTAGGAAATGGAAGAATATTTCAATAAGGCAAACACAAGTTCTAATACACGGAAGTACAGATCACAGGGCAAACACAAGTTCTAATACACGGAAGCATGTATGGAACAAAGCCCAGATCACAGGGCAAACACAAGTTCTAATACACGGAAGCATGTATGGAACAAAGCCCAGATCACAGGGCAAACACAAGTTCTAATACACAGAAGTCCAGATCACAGGGCAAACACAAGTTCTAATACATGGAAGTCCAGATCACAGGGCAAACACAAGTTCTAATACACGGAAGCATGTATGGAACAAAGCCCAGATCACAGGGCAAACACAAGTTCTAATACACGGAAGCATGTATGGAACAAAGCCCAGATCACAGGGCAAACACAAGTTCTAATACACGGAAGCATGTATGGAACAAAGCCCAGATCACAGGGCAAACACAAGTTCTAATACACGGAAGTCCAGATCACAGGGCAAACACAAGTTCTAATACACGGAAGTCCAGATCACAAGGCAAACACAAGTTCTAATACACGGAAGCATGTATGGAACAAAGCCCAGATCACAAGTCAAACACAAGTTCTAATACACGGAAGCATGTATGGAACAGAGCCCAGATCACAGGGCAAACACAAGTTCTAATACACGGAAGCATGTATGGAACAAAGCCCAGATCACAGGGTAAACACAAGTTCTAATACACGGAAGCATGTATGGAACAAAGCCCAGATCACAGGGCAAACACAAGTTCTAATACACGGAAGTCCAGATCACAGGGCAAACACAAGTTCTAATACACGGAAGTCCAGATCACAGGGCAAACACAAGTTCTAATACACGGAAGCATGTATGGAACAAAGCCCAGATCACAGGGCAAACACAAGTTCTAATACACGGAAGCATGTATGGAACAAAGCCCAGATCACAGGGCAAACACAAGTTCTAATACACGGAAGTCCAGATCACAAGGCAAACACAAGTTCTAATACACGGAAGTCCAGATCACAGGGCAAACACAAGTTCTAATACACGGAAGTCCAGATCACAAGGCAAACACAAGTTCTAATACACGGAAGCATGTATGGAACAAAGCCCAGATCACAAGTCAAACACAAGTTCTAATACACAGAAGCATGTATGGAACAGAGCCCAGATCACAGGGCAAACACAAGTTCTAATACACGGAAGCATGTATGGAACAAAGCCCAGATCACAGGGCAAACACAAGTTCTAATACACGGAAGCATGTATGGAACAAAGCCCAGATCACAGGGCAAACACAAGTTCTAATACACGGAAGCATGTATGGAACAAAGCCCAGATCACAGGGCAAACACAAGTTCTAATACACGGAAGCATGTATGGAACAAAGCCCAGATCACAGGGCAAACACAAGTTCTAATACACGGAAGTCCAGATCACAAGGCAAACACAAGTTCTAATACACGGAAGTCCAGATCACAGGGCAAACACAAGTTCTAATACACGGAAGTCCAGATCACAAGGCAAACACAAGTTCTAATACACGGAAGCATGTATGGAACAAAGCCCAGATCACAGGGCAAACACAAGTTCTAATACACGGAAGCATGTATGGAACAAAGCCCAGATCACAGGAATGATGATGTAGGAGGAACACCAAATTTAGTTTATTAGTCAGTCATCAGATCATCATTAATGCATGCAGGACATTTCCTTAGGTGCTCCGATCTCCCCTTCAGTGTATCTACAAATATGTGACGAAATACCGATCTCCCCTTGTGTGTATCTACAAATATGTGACAAAGTACAGTTCTAGTTCTCTGCTGGTTGGCTAATATTCTAAGTTAATAAAGCCCACAATAGCACTCATTTCTGGCACCCCACATTTTAAGCCCAGCTCTTTTATTCTGAACATAGAAAAGGAATAATCTATCTACGGTATCTATCTATGTTCCTTCAGCACCGAACATGGTGCATAGGGCGGAAACCAGAGCTCTCCAATTCAAGTGATGTGATGCTACTGCGTGTAATTCTTGTATGTTGTTGAGACTCATACTTCTTTGATAGTTGTTCTATGAAGAGTCTCTTTCGGTCTTCTTCTTTTGCCATTAGGTACCCTTTTAATGCTTGTAGTGGCAGTATGTTTTCATTTATTAAAAGAAATAATCCATCTCATTAATTTCATTTGAGCATGCTTTTTTTTTGCAATGAGTTCAGTGTATCAGTGGTCCACTGCTCCATCATTCTTGTGTATCAGCTTGGCCCACTGCTCCATCATCCTTGTATATCCGCCTGGTCCACTACTCCATCATCCTTGTGTATCAGCCTGGTCCACTGCTCCATCATCCTTGTATATCCGCCGGGTCCACTACTCCATCATCCTTGTGTATCAGCCTGGTCCACTGCTCCATCATCACTGTATATCAGCCTGGTCCACTGCTCCATCATCCTTGTATATCAGCCTGGTCCACTGCTCCATCATTCTTGTATATCAGCCTGGTCCACTACTCCATCATTCTTGTGTATCAGTCTGGTTTCCATTGCTCCATCATCCTTGTATATCAGCCTGGTCCATTGCTCCATTATCCTTGTGTATCAGCCTGGTCCACTGCTCCATTATCCTTGTATATCAGCCTGGTCCACTGCTCCATTATCCTTGTGTATCAGCCTGGTCCACTGCTCCATCATTCTTGTGTATCAGCCTGGTCCACTGCTCCATTATCCTTGTGTATCAGTCTGGTCCACTGCTCCATTATCCTTGTGTATCAGCCTGGTCCACTACTCCATCATTCTTGTGTATCAGCCTGGTCCACTGCTCCATTATCCTTGTGTATCAGCCTGGTCCACTGCTCCATCATCCTTGTGTATCAGCCTGGTCCACTGCTCCATCATCCTTGTATATCCGCCTGGTCCACTACTCCATCATCCTTGTGTATCAGCCTGGTCCACTGCTCCATCATCCTTGTATATCAGCCTGGTCCACTGCTCCATCATCCTTGTATATCAGCCTGGTCCACTGCTCCATCATTCTTGTGTATCAGCCTGGTCCACTACTCCATCATTCCTGTGTATCAGTCTGGTTTCCATTGCTCCATCATCTTTGTATATCAGCCTGGTCCATTGCTCCATTATCCTTGTGTATCAGCCTGGTCCACTGCTCCATTATCCTTGTATATCAGCCTGGTCCATTGCTCCATTATCCTTGTGTATCAGCCTGGTCCACTGCTCCATCATTCTTGTGTATCAGCCTGGTCCACTGCTCCATTATTCTTGTGTATCAGCCTGGTCCACTACTCCACCATTCTTGTGTATCAGCCTGGTCCACTGCTCCATTATCCTTGTGTATCAGCCTGGTCCACTGCTCCATTATCCTTGTGTATCAGCCTAGTCCACTACTCCATCATTCTTGTGTATCAGTCTGGTTTCCATTGCTCCATCATCCTTGTATATCAGCCTGGTCCACTGCTCCATCATTCTTGTGTATCAGCCTGGTCCACTGCTCCATCATTCTTGTGTATCAGTCTGGTTTCCATTGCTCCATCATCCTTGTATATCAGCCTGGTCCATTGCTCCATTATCCTTGTGTATCAGCCTGGTCCACTGCTCCATTATCCTTGTATATCAGCCTGGTCCACTGCTCCATTATCCTTGTGTATCAGCCTGGTCCACTGCTCCATCATTCTTGTGTATCAGCCTGGTCCACTGCTCCATTATCCTTGTGTATCAGTCTGGTCCACTGCTCCATTATCCTTGTGTATCAGCCTGGTCCACTACTCCATCATTCTTGTGTATCAGCCTGGTCCACTGCTCCATTATCCTTGTGTATCAGCCTGGTCCACTGCTCCATCATCCTTGTGTATCAGCCTGGTCCACTGCTCCATCATCCTTGTATATCCGCCTGGTCCACTACTCCATCATCCTTGTGTATCAGCCTGGTCCACTGCTCCATCATCCTTGTATATCAGCCTGGTCCACTGCTCCATCATCCTTGTATATCAGCCTGGTCCACTGCTCCATCATTCTTGTGTATCAGCCTGGTCCACTACTCCATCATTCCTGTGTATCAGTCTGGTTTCCATTGCTCCATCATCTTTGTATATCAGCCTGGTCCATTGCTCCATTATCCTTGTGTATCAGCCTGGTCCACTGCTCCATTATCCTTGTATATCAGCCTGGTCCATTGCTCCATTATCCTTGTGTATCAGCCTGGTCCACTGCTCCATCATTCTTGTGTATCAGCCTGGTCCACTGCTCCATTATCCTTGTGTATCAGCCTGGTCCACTACTCCACCATTCTTGTGTATCAGCCTGGTCCACTGCTCCATTATCCTTGTGTATCAGCCTGGTCCACTGCTCCATTATCCTTGTGTATCAGCCTAGTCCACTACTCCATCATTCTTGTGTATCAGTCTGGTTTCCATTGCTCCATCATCCTTGTATATCAGCCTGGTCCACTGCTCCATCATTCTTGTGTATCAGCCTGGTCCACTGCTCCATCATTCTTGTGTATCAGTCTGGTTTCCATTGCTCCATCATCCTTCTTAATTTTCTGTATTCATTATTACAAACTTACTTATCCGATCCCTGAGGTTGCGAGCTTTCACTCTTTCTTCCATGTGCCAGATAGTGGTAGGTGCATGTCTTCTTCAGCTGTGTTATGTCTGTATAAAGGGTGTTGATGATGGAGGGGTGTGTGTGGTAATAGTTGTTTTCGTAAGTCTTGTAGTGCAGGGCATTCAATAAGGTTGTGTTTTACTGTTTCCTTCTCTTGTCTGTTGCAGTGGTTGCAGTATGGTGTATGGTCTGTGGTAATTCTTTGTAGGTGTTTGTTAAGTCGTATATATTTTGTTCACAGCCTAAATATTATGGTTTGATCCTTGTGTTGTAGCCTATTTATGCTGTCATGTGAATTTGGTTGGGACATTTCTGCATATAGCTCTCTTACTTTTGAGCCAGCATTCCAGAGGTCCATCCATTGTTGTTTACAGTTGTTGCGGATAATGTGCCTGTAAGGTTGGTGGCAATTCCTGGTTGGACATACTTGCTCTGTACTCATTAACTAATCTGCATCACACCAAATACAAATTATGTAATTTTACCCAGTATGTCAGATTATTTTAGGAAAATTGTGCAATTTTAGATAAAATGACTGACTCATGTGTTCATGTCTGATCTCCTAGGTGTAGTCAATTTATAATGTTATTTCATAACCAAACTAATGTGCTCGTAATATTAACAGTTAAAATTAAATAAAACACTTTGATGTCACTTATCATCTAGATCCAATCTTGATTAGATCTAAAAAAAATGTCATTCACAGAAATTATATATTTCCAATGCACAATGTCTAATGCAATCTAAACCTATTATTTTCAATGTCATTTCCATTCAATTTATAAGTTTATATTCAATTTATAAGTTTATATTCAATTTATAAGTTTATATTCAATTTATAAGTGTAAGGACAAATATAGCTACTTAAGTTTTACAAATCATTGAAAGTTCCAATTATTTTATAGGTTCGAAATGACACAGTGGTCCACATTTGGAAGGATGGCTGGGAGAAAGAAATGACCAAAGTCACCAATCTGGGCTATAAGACCCTGCTGTCTTCCTGTTGGTACCTCAACTACATAAACTATGGCAGTGACTGGGTAGAATACTACCATTGTGAGCCACTCAATTTCACTGGTAAATCCCAGATTTCTGATGATTACATGAAAACTTAATTTTACATAGCTGCCAATATTATGTTCACACAGTTAGTTATGTACAATTTTACATTGTTGCCATGATTATGTCCACACGGTTAGCTATGTACAATTTTACATAGTTGCCATGATTGTATCCACACAGTTAGTTAGTCATGTACAATTTTACATAGTTGCCATGATTATGTCCACACAGTTAGTTATGTACAACTTTACAAAGTTGCCATGATTATGTCCACACAGTTAGTTATGTACAACTTTACATAGTTGCCATGATTATGTCCACACAGTCAAGTGATGTATTCTCTCCAGAACGTTGTCTTCCTAATGAACTCCCAGAACCCATCTCTGTCTAGGGCGATGCAGCTTGCATTTTCCAACGATGCATTCATGTTATCTTTAATGTCGTCAGTCCATCATCTTTTTGGTCTGCCCTTTCTCCATCACCCAGGTGCTCTGCCCTCCATTATTTGTCTTTCTAAACAGTTGTGTCTCTTTATATGACCAAACAGGTGTAGTTTTCTTTTTGCTATTGTGTTTAGTAACCAACACTCTGGAATCTTTAATGTATTTATAATATCTGAGTTTCTCTTTTTTTACACAGTCATGTATAATTTTATATAAGTGACATATCTAGTAATTAAATGTTCCATGCTGTTACAGTGCATTATTTGTGTAAATTCTAAATGTGTTTGTTGTGTTTTACAGATAATAATAACTAAGTGTAAACAACAAGGTAGCTTCAAAAAGTTAAAAAAAATAGTGAGTTAAAGAAATGTCACAATAGAATTATCTACATTACATTTCCTTTATATAAAGAGAAAAAATGGTTTAGAAAGATTCATCATGGAGGATACAGTTCCAAGAAAGAGAAAAATAGGCAGACCAAGACTATGATGAACACATGACATTGAAGACATTCTGAACATGATACTTGAAGAAGCTGAACAGCTTACACAGAACCGAGAGGATTACAGAGGCAGTGAGAACAATGTTCTGTAAAGGACACATCAGATACATAGATAGACTTTTCATTCAAAGTAGTTTCCTTTGGAAACTACACACTTTTGCCAACATGCATACCGCTGCTGGAAACATTCGTGGCACCAATTCTTTGACACCTCTCTCAGATGTCTTGTCGCATTGTTGATAACGTCATCTTCATTCTTGAATCGCTAAACTTTCAGAGCCAATTTCTGTCAAGGAAAGAAGAAAAAGCTTGTACAAGGTAGGGAGAATATGGAGACTGTCCCAAGGTAATCACATTGTGATTTGCGAGGTATTGATTTACCAGTAGGGATCGATGTGCCTGCGCATTGTCATACAGTATAATCTGTTTGTTCTCCCTTTTTCTTGTCATTTTCTTCTGATTTAATCTCTTAGATGACAGAGGGTACTTTGTAATTTCTTCTTTGCTGTACTCTACCCCGTACTTTTTTAAGCAATGTTAGTGTTTCTTAGGGCAACTTCTCAATGTTAGTGTCTCTGAGGGCAACTTCTCAATGTTAGTGTCTCTGAGGGCAACTTCTCAATGTTAGTGTCTCTGAGGGCAACTTCTCAATGTTAGTGTCTCTGAGGGCAACCTTCTCAATGTTAGTGTCTCTGAGGGCAACTTCTCAATGTTAGTGTCTCTGAGGGTGACTTCTCAATGTTAGTGTCTCTGAAGGTGACTTCTCAATGTTAGTGTCTCTGAGGGCAACTTCTCAATGTTAGTGTCTCTGAAGGCGACTTCTCAATGTTAGTGTCTCTGAAGGTGACTTCTCAATGTTAGTGTCTCTGAAGGTGACTTCTCAATATTAGTATCTCTGAGGGTGACTTCTCAATGTTAGTGTCTCTGAAGGTGACTTCTCAATGTTAGTGTCTCTGAGGGTGACTTCTCAATGTTAGTGTCTCTGAGGGTGACTTCTCAATGTTAGTGTCTCTGAGGGCAACTTCTCAATGTTAGTGTCTCTGAAGGTGACTTCTCAATGTTAGTGTCTCTGAAGGTGACTTCTCAATGTTAGTGTCTCTGAAGGTGACTTCTCAATGTTAGTGTCTCTGAAGGTGACTTCTCAATATTAGTATCTCTGAGGGTGACTTCTCAATGTTAGTGTCTCTGAAGGTAACTTCTCAATATTAGTATCTCTGAGGGTGACTTCTCAATGTTAGTGTCTCTGAAGGTAACTTCTCAATTTTAGTATCTCTGAGGGTGACTTCTCAATATTAGTATCTCTGAGGGTGACTTCTCAATGTTAGTGTCTCTGAAGGTAACTTCTCAATGTTAGTGTCTCTGAGGGTGACTTCTCAATGTTAGTGTCTCTGAGGGCAACTTCTCAATGTTAGTGTCTCTGAAGGCGACTTCTCAATGTTAGTGTCTCTGAAGGTGACTTCTCAATGTTAGTGTCTCTGAAGGTGACTTCTCAATATTAGTATCTCTGAGGGTGACTTCTCAATGTTAGTGTCTCTGAAGGTGACTTCTCAATGTTAGTGTCTCTGAAGGTGACTTCTCAATGTTAGTGTCTCTGAAGGTGACTTCTCAATGTTAGTGTCTCTGAAGGTGACTTCTCAATATTAGTATCTCTGAGGGTGACTTCTCAATGTTAGTGTCTCTGAAGGCGACTTCTCAATGTTAGTGTCTCTGAAGGTGACTTCTCAATGTTAGTGTCTCTGAAGGTGACTTCTCAATGTTAGTGTCTCTGAAGGTGACTTCTCAATGTTAGTGTCTCTGAAGGTGACTTCTCAATGTTAGTGTCTCTGAAGGTGACTTCTCAATGTTAGTGTCTCTGAAGGTGACTTCTCAATATTAGTATCTCTGAGGGTGACTTCTCAATGTTAGTGTCTCTGAAGGTGACTTCTCAATATTAGTATTTCTGAGGGTGACTTCTCAATGTTAGTGTCTCTGAAGGTGACTTCTCAATATTAGTATCTCTGAGGGTGACTTCTCAATGTTAGTGTCTCTGAAGGCGACTTCTCAATGTTAGTGTCTCTGAAGGTGACTTCTCAATGTTAGTGTCTCTGAAGGTGACTTCTCAATATTAGTATCTCTGAGGGTGACTTCTCAATGTTAGTGTCTCTGAAGGTGACTTCTCAATGTTAGTGTCTCTGAGGGTGACTTCTCAATGTTAGTGTCTCTGAGGGTGACTTCTCAATGTTAGTGTCTCTGAGGGCAACTTCTCAATGTTAGTGTCTCTGAGGGCAACTTCTCAATGTTAGTGTCTCTGAAGGTGACTTCTCAATGTTAGTGTCTCTGAGGGTGACTTCTCAATGTTAGTGTCTCTGAGGGTGACTTCTCAATGTTAGTGTCTCTGAGGGCAACTTCTCAATGTTAGTGTCTCTGATGGTAACTTCTCAATGTTAGTGTCTCTGAGGGCAACTTCTCAATGTTAGTGTCTCTGAAGGTGACTTCTCAATATTAGTATCTCTGAGGGTGACTTCTCAATGTTAGTGTCTCTGAAGGTGACTTCTCAATGTTAGTGTCTCTGAGGGTGACTTCTCAATGTTAGTGTCTCTGAAAGTGACTTCTCAATGTTAGTGTCTCTGAAGGTGACTTCTCAATGTTAGTATCTCTGAGGGTGACTTCTCAATGTTAGTGTCTCTGAGGGTGACTTCTCAATGTTAGTGTCTCTGAAGGTGACTTCTCAATGTTAGTGTCTCTGAAGGTGACTTCTCAATGTTAGTGTCTCTGAGGGTGACTTCTCAATGTTAGTGTCTCTGAGGGTGACTTCTCAATGTTAGTGTCTCTGAAGGTGACTTCTCAATGTTAGTGTCTCTGAAGGTGACTTCTCAATGTTAGTGTCTCTGAAGGTGACTTCTCAATGTTAGTATCTCTGAAGGTGACTTCTCAATGTTAGTGTCTCTGAGGGTGACTTCTCAATGTTAGTGTCTCTGAGGGTGACTTCTCAATGTTAGTGTCTCTGAAGGTGACTTCTCAATGTTAGTGTCTCTGAGGGTGACTTCTCAATGTTAGTGTCTCTGAAGGTGACTTCTCAATGTTAGTGTCTCTGAAGGTGACTTCTCAATATTAGTATCTCTGAGGGTGACTTCTCAATGTTAGTGTCTCTGAAGGTGACTTCTCAATGTTAGTGTCTCTGAGGGCAACTTCTCAATGTTAGTATCTCTTAGGGTGACTTCTCAATGTTAGTGTCTCTGAAAGTGACTTCTCAATGTTAGTATCTCTGAGGGTGACTTCTCAATGTTAGTGTCTCTGAAGGTGACTTCTCAATGTTAGTATCTCTGAGGGTGACTTCTCAATGTTAGTGTCTCTGAGGGTGACTTCTCAATGTTAGTGTCTCTGAGGGTGACTTCTCAATGTTAGTGTCTCTGAAAGTGACTTCTCAATGTTAGTGTCTCTGAGGGTGACTTCTCAATGTTAGTGTCTCTGAAAGTGACTTCTCAATGTTAGTGTCTCTGAGGGCAACTTCTCAATGTTAGTATCTCTGAGGGTGACTTCTCAATGTTAGTGTCTCTGAAGGTGACTTCTCAATGTTAGTATCTCTGAGGGTGACTTCTCAATGTTAGTGTCTCTGAAGGTGACTTCTCAATGTTAGTGTCTCTGAAGGTGACTTCTCAATGTTAGTGTCTCTGAGGGTGACTTCTCAATGTTAGTGTCTCTGAGGGTGACTTCTCAATGTTAGTGTCTCTGAAGGTGACTTCTCAATGTTAGTGTCTCTGAAGGTGACTTCTCAATGTTAGTGTCTCTGAAGGTGACTTCTCAATGTTAGTGTCTCTGAAGGTGACTTCTCAATATTAGTATCTCTGAGGGTGACTTCTCAATGTTAGTGTCTCTGAAGGCGACTTCTCAATGTTAGTGTCTCTGAAGGTGACTTCTCAATGTTAGTGTCTCTGAAGGTGACTTCTCAATGTTAGTGTCTCTGAAGGTGACTTCTCAATGTTAGTGTCTCTGAAGGTGACTTCTCAATGTTAGTGTCTCTGAAGGTGACTTCTCAATGTTAGTGTCTCTGAAGGTGACTTCTCAATATTAGTATCTCTGAGGGTGACTTCTCAATGTTAGTGTCTCTGAAGGTGACTTCTCAATATTAGTATCTCTGAGGGTGACTTCTCAATGTTAGTATCTCTGAAGGTGACTTCTCAATATTAGTATCTCTGAGGGTGACTTCTCAATGTTAGTGTCTCTGAAGGCGACTTCTCAATGTTAGTGTCTCTGAAGGTGACTTCTCAATGTTAGTGTCTCTGAAGGTGACTTCTCAATATTAGTATCTCTGAGGGTGACTTCTCAATGTTAGTGTCTCTGAAGGTGACTTCTCAATGTTAGTGTCTCTGAGGGTGACTTCTCAATGTTAGTGTCTCTGAGGGTGACTTCTCAATGTTAGTGTCTCTGAGGGCAACTTCTCAATGTTAGTGTCTCTGAGGGCAACTTCTCAATGTTAGTGTCTCTGAAGGTGACTTCTCAATGTTAGTGTCTCTGAGGGTGACTTCTCAATGTTAGTGTCTCTGAGGGTGACTTCTCAATGTTAGTGTCTCTGAGGGCAACTTCTCAATGTTAGTGTCTCTGATGGTAACTTCTCAATGTTAGTGTCTCTGAGGGCAACTTCTCAATGTTAGTGTCTCTGAAGGTGACTTCTCAATGTTAGTGTCTCTGAAAGTGACTTCTCAATGTTAGTGTCTCTGAAGGTGACTTCTCAATGTTAGTGTCTCTGAGGGTGACTTCTCAATGTTAGTGTCTCTGAAGGTGACTTCTCAATGTTAGTGTCTCTGAGGGTGACTTCTCAATGTTAGTGTCTCTGAAGGTGACTTCTCAATGTTAGTGTCTCTGAGGGTGACTTCTCAATGTTAGTGTCTCTGAAGGTGACTTCTCAATGTTAGTATCTCTGAGGGTGACTTCTCAATGTTAGTGTCTCTGAGGGTGACTTCTCAATGTTAGTGTCTCTGAGGGTGACTTCTCAATGTTAGTGTCTCTGAGGGTGACTTCTCAATGTTAGTGTCTCTGAAAGTGACTTCTCAATGTTAGTGTCTCTGAAGGTGACTTCTCAATGTTAGTGTCTCTGAGGGTGACTTCTCAATGTTAGTGTCTCTGAAGGTGACTTCTCAATGTTAGTGTCTCTGAGGGTGACTTCTCAATGTTAGTGTCTCTGAAGGTGACTTCTCAATGTTAGTGTCTCTGAAGGTGACTTCTCAATGTTAGTGTCTCTGAAGGTGACTTCTCAATGTTAGTGTCTCTGAGGGTGACTTCTCAATGTTAGTGTCTCTGAGGGTGACTTCTCAATGTTAGTGTCTCTGAAGGTGACTTCTCAATGTTAGTGTCTCTGAAGGTGACTTCTCAATGTTAGTGTCTCTGAAGGTGACTTCTCAATGTTAGTATCTCTGAAGGTGACTTCTCAATGTTAGTGTCTCTGAGGGTGACTTCTCAATGTTAGTGTCTCTGAGGGTGACTTCTCAATGTTAGTGTCTCTGAAGGTGACTTCTCAATGTTAGTGTCTCTGAGGGTGACTTCTCAATGTTAGTGTCTCTGAGGGTGACTTCTCAATGTTAGTGTCTCTGAAAGTGACTTCTCAATGTTAGTGTCTCTGAAGGTGACTTCTCAATGTTAGTGTCTCTGAAGGTGACTTCTCAATGTTAGTGTCTCTGAGGGTGACTACTTCTTCATCGTTATTTAGTCAGATATCAGGTTACAGCGCCAATAGCTTCAGTCAGATATCAGGTTACAGTGCCAATAGCTTCAGTCAGATATCAGTTTACAGTGCCAATAGCTTCAGTCAGATATCAGGTTACAGTGCCAATAGCTTCAATGAATTGTGTGATTCGCTTCAGGTCATCCATGGAACCCCTCAGGTCTGGAAGTAGTGCCATCTCAGTAGGCCATATTTTCTCCCTCTCTTCTTAGTAGAGTTGACAGGCATGAAGAATGTGTTCTGCAGTCTCTGGGCTCAGTTCACAGTTGCACAGGTCTGTCTCGCCAATCTTCAGTTTTCAGAACATGTGACTTCTCAGTCTGTTGTGGCCAGTTCGTAGTCTGAAGATGATGGTTTGTTCCTTGTGTGACATTTGATGGAAGGGGTCATTTGATTCTGCAGTTGGGTGCATCTTGCTTCCACTTTTTCTTATATTCTGCTTACATATTTTCTTATATTAGTCTTACATTCATAGTACGTATTATCACTTTCTATTTGTTCTAGTGATCTCCCTTTCCTTGAGGGTGACTTCTCAATGTTAGTGTCTCTGAGGGTGATTTCTCAAGCAAAATACAGAATTTGATATTTGTACGTTGTTCAAGGACATTTTCAACTCCTACGATGAAACTAGCACAACACAAAAACAAACATTTGTACCTTCTCTTTGAGAGTATATGGTAACGTCACATCTGCCATGTCCTTTCATCTAGGTCATCACCAACTTCTAAACATATAATCTCCATAACAGCATCTTTCATTAAATACTAGTTGACTGCTCCAGGAACTTATTGAATCTACCTCATAGAACATTTGATTAAAGCTAGACAGGCTGTTATTTTACATGAACTATTTTGAATCTACCTCATAGAACATTTGATTAAAGCTAGACAGGCTGTTATTTTACATGAACTATTTTGATCAGGTACAGACCAGCAGAAGGAACTTGTTGTTGGAGGAGAGGCTTGTATGTGGGGAGAGTATGTGGATAACACTGTTGTACTTTCTAGAACATGGTAAGAAAATCTGTTGTTGTTAGTATTTGTTGTAGATTATGAGAAGATAAAATACAGTCAGATCTATATATTGCAAGACAGTTTGACCATATACTGATATGTTATGTTCCTCCAGGGCCATAGGCGGCGCATAGGGCAGAAACCATAGCTTTCCATTTCTGTCTTTGTGTTGCCAGGTCTTTCATTTGTTGCGTGTTGTTTAGGTTCATTGACATGCCTTCTCTATTAATGGTTCTTCATAGAGTTTCTCTAGGTCTCCCTCTTCTTACTCCAGGTGGCACCCAATATAGTGAATGCTGGGGAATTCTTAGGCTGTTCATTCTGAGAACATGGCCGATGTAAGTCCAACGCCTTTGTCTAATGAAGGAAGATATATAGGTTTGTTTGCTTTCCTCTCTTATAGTAGTGTTAGATTTAAAGTCACTCTATTTAACATTCAGAATGGTATGTAGGCATTTGTTTTCAAAGGAGTCGAGTCTCTTATGTGTGGCTTTCCAACTTTCGCACCCATATGATAAAATAGGGATGATGTTGGAGTTAAACAACTTGAGTTTTGTGGTGTTTCTTAGTGTGTTTGACATCCAGATGTTGCGTAATTTATTGAAAGCACCCGATGCAAGGGCAATACGGTGTAAAATTTCTTTTGATGAGTCTCCATCCAATGCTAGATTGGTGCCTAAATATGTAAAATTGTTGATTTTTAATAATGGAAAATTTTGAATTTCTATGTTGTCGTTGGATCTTGTAAGATCTATATACTGATAGCCAGATCTATATATATATATATTGCAAGACAGTTTGATCATATACTGATAGCCAGATCTATATATTGCAAGACAGTTTGATCATATACTGATAGCCAGATCTATATATATATTGCAAGACAGTTTGACCATATACTAAATAGCTAATAACGGTGGCACAATGTAATCACTCTCCCGGCCAAAAATTGCACGGATATTCGTGCTGGTTACAATGGAGCGAACGCAAAACAAACAAACAAACTAATAGCTAGATCTGTATATCATCAGATCAACGAGATCTCACCAAAGACGGATGTGTCGGGCCATTGGTGCAAATAAACCGGCGACACAACGTATTTCCATTCTCTGGACTACATCTTGCTGGAAATCTAGTAGGACCATGGTCATGCTACAAGATAATCCAGCAGGAGTTTGAGAAGAAGAAGATCAACCAGATATAAAGCACATACTAGGTCTCATACCAAAAATCTATTCTACACCTGATGCTGAAAGGCAAAACAGGAAATGAAGAAATTTCACTGATTAGTCAATTCAGTTTATTATAAGTAAATTAATATAACAAATCTGATGAAATGTAATTGACTAATACAGGCCAAGAGCATCAGTTGTTGCTGAACGTCTGTGGAGTCCAAAGGAAGTTAATGATTATAGAAAGGCTACGCCACGATTGTCTGAACACAGATGTCGCATGATCAGGTAAACGCTTCTTTGTTTTTTCAAATTCATCTTAAAATTTACAATTTGAATTTCTTTTTAATCAATAATTGCTAAAATTATTTTCAGGTATTTTGTGTATGTCAAGCACTCGATTCTCTCTGTTCATATCATTGACTGATCTGTCAAGCACTCGATTCTCTCTGTTCATATCATAGACTGATCTGTCAAGCACTCGATTCTCTCTGTTCATATCATAGACTGATCTGTCAAGCACTCAATTCTCTCTGTTCATATCATAGACTGATCTGTCAAGCACTCAATTCTCTCTGTTCATATCATAGACTGATCTGTCAAGCACTCAATTCTCTCTGTTCATATCATAGACTGATCTGTCAAGCACTCAATTCTCTCTGTTCATATCATAGACTGATCTGTCAAGCACTCAATTCTCTCTGTTCATATCATAGACTGATATGTCAAGCACTCAATTCTCTCTGTTCATATCATAGACTGATCTGTCAAGCACTCAATTCTCTCTGTTCATATCATAGACTGATCTGTCAAGCACTCAATTCTCTCTGTTCATATCATAGACTGATCTGTCAAGCACTCGATTCTCTCTGTTCATATCATAGACTGATCTGTCAAGCACTCAATTCTCTCTGTTCATATCATAGACTGATATGTCAAGCACTCGATTCTCTCTGTTCATATCATAGACTGATCTGTCAAGCACTTGATTCTCTGTTCATATCAGACAGATATAACTAAATGGTACTTTCCACATGGAAGTTTTCATTGTACTTTTAGAATGAGTATAAACACCAATCTATAGCAATGGTGAATGTTGCTAGCATGACCAGTAAATGCTGCAAAGATTCTTCCTTAGTCTATTGTCCATCCTCAGGTGGTGGTGCTGTCGTAGCTTCCACACTTACCGTTGAGCGTAGGGGTTTGTGAAGATGTAGTCTGGGTTCCAGAGTCAGGTGTGTTGCTCTGGTTGAAGTGTAATCATGTTTGTTCAGGATGGTCTTGATGTTGTCTATTCATCTTTTCCTAGGTCTGCCCTTGGCTCTGATTCCATCTTGTTATAAGCTCTTATGAGAAACTGATCGTTCATCCTCTGAAGATGTCCAAACCATTTTATCTGCTATTTCTCTATATATTTGATGCATGATGTTATACCTATTATCTTTCTATTGTTCTCACTGCACATTTTGTTAAGTCTGGTGACTCCATAGCCATTTCATTTCGCAAGTTCGATCTTTCTCTTATGTGTAGATGTCAGTTGCCAAGTCTGGCAATGGTAGCATAATGTTGGCATAAAGTATTGTAATCTTTTGTTTCTTTACTTCCATGTTCATGTTTGGGTGCAATAACAAAGGTGACATAATGTGAAACTTATATGTCTTCCTTGATACATGTTCATATGGTGAATGTTGCTAGCATGACCAGTAGGATGACTAGATGTCATATTGAATATACAACACTTTCCTCCATCATACTACTAGATGTCACATTAAATACAACACTTTCCTCCATCATACTACTAGATGTCACATTGTATACAACACTTTCCTCCATCATACTACTAGATGTCATATTGTATACAACACTTTCCTCCATCATACTACTAGATGTCATATTGTATACAACACTTTCCTCCATCATACTACTAGATGTCATATTGTATACAACACTTTCCTCCATCATACTACTATATTACTAGATGTCATAATAAAAACTACTATTTCCACCCTAATACATTTCCTTTACATTGTATTTTTTGTATTTGTTTTCAAAGACGATCCTGTGAACATGTTGTGAAGAAGGGCAGGCTATGATAAGCACCTAACAGCTTATTATATGAAGTAATCAGCTAAAAGTTTGAATAAATGTCATAAAATTTTTGTTACTTGTATTTTTTCAGACGAGGATTTCCAGCAGAAGAGGTCAATGGTCCTGGGTTCTGTGATATTGAGTACGAAAATTGAACCTGTTGTGTCAGCAGTTGATTTTTTCATATGCTGGTACACCTACACTCTATAGGAAATCATTGACTGACATCAACAAATTGATGCATCATTTTTTTTACATTATTTATTAAATATTCTATTCTTGTAATAATGCTGAAACATTTATGAGGATGATTTGAGAAGTCTTGCCTTCATCACCGTATCTATGACATAAACTCTGCAACATTCCTGGAACTGATGTCATAATAATTGTCTTTTGTTACATTTATTCCAAAACTCCTGCTGGATATCTCTTGTAGCAAAGACATTGGTTCTGCTAGATTTCCAGGAGCATGTAATCCAGTGAGCAGTAATACTCTGTGTCACAGTTTTTATTTGTGCCATGGCAGATACATGCAGCTTCCAAGTTTGCAACTAATATTGATAATATGTACTTAACTGCGCAAAACTAAAATCCAAAAGATAAAGCTAGAAATAGGGTAATGAAGTTTTGTTATTCACTGGAAACACACATGAATAAATGTTTTGACCAAAAGGTCTTTATCAAGATTACATACACATATACATAAAAAACAATGAGCAGGAATGACACAACTGTGGTTCACATGGCTAGCTATCAAAACGTGGAAATGACTGAAAGGATTTTAAACTAGGTCAGAGGTGACACAAACAAGAAACATACAAAGACCACACTTAAATGTGAAAACAAGACAAACAAAGAAATGATGAACAACTTGATATCATCCATATGACTGGCGCTCATTAATCCCTAAAGGTTTAAGAGTGCCAAATTCATATATATATATATATACATATACCAGGGTATGTTCTCCTTCTGGTAATTTCCACATTTTGATAGCTAGCCATGTGAACCTCAGTTGTTTCATTCTTGTTCATCATTTTGTATGTATATGTGTATTTAATCTTGATAAAGGCCTTTTGACAGAAATGTTGATTTATGTGTGTGATTATGTGTATTTCCAGTGATTAGCAAAACTTAATTACCATGTTCCTAGCGTTACTTGCAACTACTAATATGTTTAGTGTGTTTTCTACCAATTTACTTGCAACTACTAATATATTTACTGTGTTTTCTACCAATTTCACTGACGTGAATATCTGTGGCCATTTCACTAGTAGGCCAGACATACATTGTAATATGTTTATAAACACTGTTCCTACTGAGAGCTGGCAGCCAATCTGAAAGTTAACCATGGTCAGTCTTGCTTGACCTTTCGCCTGTCTGTCACTATTGACTTTGCCACTGAAGTCCATATAATAATTTCTAATCAAATGACTTTTAGGCCATGCAATGGCATACCTCTGGAATGTGATGTCCATCAAGATACTGTCAAAGCAATGTGCTGTGATTGAAGTCATGATGGCAAAGATTGTGTGGTCATTGATATTAATCAAAAATTACTGCAGATTAAGGTGATGCCTATGTGTATGTTAGTACTATCAGGAGGTGAGCACAGACTGTAAAATTAACGTACGTGTGCACCACACTCACAGTAAGCGACCACGCACAAATGTGGATACACAGTACACATACCAAGTGACCACTCACAACTGTGGATATATAGTGCACATGCCAAGTGATCACTCACAACTGTGGATACACAGTACACATGCCACATGACCACTCACAACTGTGGATACACAGTACACATGCAAGTGACCACGCACAACTGTGGATACACAGTACACATGCCACGTGACCACTCACAACTGTGGATACACAGTACACATGCCAAGTGACCACTCACAACTGTGGATACACGGTACATGTGCCAGTTTGTGTAGATTAATTTATTTGTGCCAATCATTATTTCACATAAAAACACATATCCCTCATATAATTAATTTTGAAAGTATATCCGTGTTTAACTGTTACAGTGCACAGTTAAAAACCAGGCGTCTCAGGAGCTGATATTACACTGAAAATGTGTGCACACAACAGCTATGGAAAATTGAATCATATACATGTATCTATTGTTTACCATTATTTTAAATATTAAAATATTCAGAAATTGATGGTCTTTCTACTTGTAACAGAATAAAAGACGTCTGGGGATCTCCATAGCATAGTGGAGCTGTTCGCTTTGTGCTCAAGAGGTCGCTGTTCATATCCCAATCACATTATTTTGTTTGTAAAGTTGATTTTTTTTCTGAGATCCTTGGGGATTATCACTTAAAGCTATGGAGTTATGTGCTATGAGTGGTACTCTCAGTAGGCGCGTGCTGCTTAATTTAGAGGGATATAGTACATATCGGGAACCCCAGTACAATGAACCCCCAGCAGTCATCCTCTATGCCTTTTCAACCTTTCTTTTCAACAGAATAAGTTGTCTGTACAGTTGCTCTCTTATCTACTTGTAACACATTAAATTGTCGGTACACTGACATTAACAAGCTAAATGAACTGCAATGAGAAAAGAACAATAACATATAAATCATAACAACAATTTAATACTGTAGAGGACAAATGCATCAGACACAAATAAAATGATGCTTCAATGCATGTATGGTTGCTGGACTAGATTCTGCTGGAAATCTAGCACGACCTTTGTCCTACTACAAGAGATATTCAGCAGTTTTTAGGGAATGAGCACTGAAAACAAATATTAACCACATTATCAAAACGCGCACTACACAAAAGATGTGTACAAAACATCTTTCCCATCACACTGCATCCACTTGTAACTTGACTGTCACACAGGCTATAAATACAATCTAGTCATATCCTGTCACACAGGCTATAAATACAATCTAGTCATATCCTGTCACACAGGCTATAAATACAATCTAGTCATATCCTGTCACACAGGCTATAAATGCAAACTTGTCACTAATTATGAAGAATACTTTATTCATAACATAATACATCTCACAGAATGACATTAGATTATCTAGTTTTTCAACCAATAAAGTGACAGTAGTGTTATATTATAACAAGTTCAGCATTATCTCACACACACACGTGTAACATATAAAATTGTTGTATTCTTATTCTATAATAAGCTTCATACCGGCACGAACACACATGTAGTGTACGAAGTGACAGTAGTGTTATATTATATTATATATATATATATATATATATATATATATATATATATATATATATATATATATATATATATATATATATATATATATATATATATATATATATATATATATCTCGCTCTCGCACGCACGCACGTGTAACATATAAAATTGTTGTATTCTTATACTATAATAAGCTTCATACCGGCACACACACACATGTAGTGTACGAAGTGACAGTAGTGTTACGTTACAAGGTCAATATTGTCACACATTAAACACAAGTAGCATAGGAAATGACATATCTCACTGAGCTCAAATCTCTTCATTATCTCGCTGAGCTCAAATCTCTTCATTATCTCGCTGAGCTCAAATCTCTTCATTATCTCACTGAGCTCAAATCTCTTCATTATCTCACTGAGCTCAAATCTCTTCATTATCTCACTGAGCTCAAATCTCTTCATTATCTCACTGAGCTCAAATCTCTTCATTATCTCACTGAGCTCAAATCTCTTCATTATCTCACTGAGGTTGTAGTCCTACTCTATTATTTCACTGAGGTTGTAATACCTCCCCTACTATCTCACTGAGGTTGTAATACCTCCCCTACTTTCTCACTGAGATTGTAATACCTCACCTACTATCTCACTGAGGTTGTAATCCCTCCCCTACTATCTCACTGAGGTTGTAATACCTCACCTACTATCTCACTTAGGTTGTAATACCTCCCCTACTATCTCACTGAGGTTGTAATACCTCCCCTACTATCTCACTGAGGTTGTAATACCTCCCCTACTTTCTCACTGAGATTGTAATACCTCACCTACTATCTCACTGAGGTTGTAATCCCTCCCCTATACATGTATATATATCTGACATCCCTCTCCCTCACAAATGCTCAATTATGTGACCTTCCCACCCAAAAATGAGTTATTACTACAAAGGTACCTGTAAGTTTGGATATTGTGGCTTCTCGATAACATCTGGACCAAATTTATATTCTAAGAATTCCTTTACATTATTTGGGGCACTTGCCATTATACCAGCAAACTCAATTCTAGTCAATGGTTGTAAGAATATCTCTGGAAACTCTCTATCTTGTTTGTGGGTGAGAAACCAAGTGTTCTTAGTCATGACACCATTCTTGGAATAAAATGGGAAAATATCCACATGAAGGTGGTTGCTATCAGAATACTGAACACGAAAGAAATCACCCTCTGTAGCATTCTCCCACACAAATTCTTTCTCATCAACATACCTCTCCTCTCTAGCGTGACGCAACGGCGCACATTTCTCCACATCTTCTCTGTAAATTCCTATATCCACATCATAATCCCATGGAATGATATCATGATGGCGAGCAGCACCTAACAGACTGCCTCCTTCCAACCAATATCGGACATTGCACAATTCAAGAACAGAAATTACATGCTGTGCTGTTTCTCGAAGAGCTTTCAGACAACATGGCGGGGTCCATCTACCAAGGTACAAGTAGTCAGGCATGTTATTGATGACTGTGCCAAAACATCTGGTGGTGTCTTTACTGCAGCCATAAAAATGATCTACACCAGTGACTGAAGTTTCTCGCTTTATTCCCACAGACTTATAAAACAAACTCAATCTGTCAGCTTCTGCCTTCTTGTGTTTCCAATTAGAATGAGGCTCTTGGTATAACTCTGATAACACATCCATCAATACAGAATATGTTAATCTTACTTTCCAATCGTTTAACTTGGCTTGTACATAAAACGTAAATGGAAATGGTCTTGCAAATGGCACAGCAAGAGATTTTAAGAACTTAGTCTCCATCAATAAACCATGAGAACCTCTGAACAAAGAGCATTCAAATTTGTCTATGTAATGTTCCTGGAAGGAGACTGACCATTGCTTCAAATCAACATTTAAGCTTTCACACTCAAGTTTCCTATTTTTAATTGGTACAGCAACAGCCTTTGTCTTGTCATTTAAGTGAAGAAATTCTATAATATCCTCAACTTGCTTCCAATTTCTTAATGTTACACCATCTGGTATTATAAATATATACTGTGTTGCAAAAAATTGCATTGGGCAAAGACTAGTGTAATTCTTTGTCAAATCACTAGACAGAGTAATAACCTTGACCCCACTGCTCAAGTTGAATGTGACAGGAGGATAGGGTTGATGATCTGCAACAATGAAAATTGGTACCTTGCCCAATGCTGATTGAATAGAGTCTACTGTGTTAGATAATACATTCTCAAACTCTTCAAATTCTAGAATTATGATGCTCAATCTGTCTAATTTATTTTCATGTGTTAGTGGTGCTTTCATTTGGGAATATAAGTCCGTTTCTTCAACGCTTTCCCTATTCCTATTCAATCTTGAAGAAGTCTCCGGCAGATTTTCATAGATAACAAAATAACACACGAAGATAAGAATAAATACAGAACCAGCACAGTATCTACGGTAGATGATTTTCTTGTGTAAAAGCATTTCACATAGTGGTCATGTGAAAGATCTGTTGACACATTGCTTCATTGGTCATGTGAAAGATCACTAAATACAATGGACAGATCACAGCAAACTACCATTTTCAGAATCCGTACATTACTCTGTAGACTACAAGTTCGTCTCTCCACAAAACAAAGGTTGTCTAAACTGTTGAAGTTCAATACCCATATCAAAAGGGTTTCATGATAGAACACAACCTGCACACTTTGGTTACCTGAGGAATAAAATCTGGTCACAAACCTGGAAGTGAATTGTGAAGATGCACTTGACAACTACTGTATGCTCAGCAGGCATATTGACGTCAGTCGGATCTGTCTTGTGCAACTCACTCTCCCATGAATTTGTGTCAATTTTGAATTGTCAGTAGTGATGTCATGTCTTAACAATATCAATAACACAGTCTTTAAAACGCTTCTTCTACTCTCCGGCCTTTGGGAGCCAGTCAAAAGTTCTCCATATAACAACTTTTTTGGTACACAATGATCTTTGAAGCGAACCATGTAGGCCTTGCCAAATGTGTCATATCCAGCTGCAGTGAAGACACCGTCATAGTATACTGAGCTAAACTGTAATAATTTTTTATTGACCGTCAGTTCTGTGTTCAACATTCATTAGGACATGATTAGGAGAAAATTTGGAAACAGGTCTCATAAGAGGAAGAAGAAAAATTAGTTCCAACACCTCTACTATCGGATGGAGGCTAGTGTGACATATTTAATTATTTCTTGGAATTATTGTTTAGTTTGCATTCTTTTCGAAATCTTCACATACATTTGCGCTTGCTAATCATGTATTGTTGTGATCTGTCCAACGCCATATTGCTTCCTTTTTGCCAGATTTTTTGCCAAGAAGGATTGCCAGATTTACCTGGTAATTCTCATGTTGTTCATCATCAAGTGAGATGCGTTGCCATCCCTGCGCTATTATGGAGACGAGGGCTTGATGAAATATAGACATCTATTTATTTTTTTATTTTGTCGTTTTCTGTTGTTTGTCTCTTGAAAAAGGTTCAATTTGAGCCGATACGTTGAGAATTGTCCTGTTTAGTTTTATTGTATGTTTTTTGTTTTTTTTCTTAAAAATATATTTTTATTAATAGGCTAGGTAAGTGTTTTAGTAACCTTTTTACATCATTTTGCATTACTATTTGTTCATTAGGTTACTGCGGCACCATCCACTTTGTCGGACACCCTCTGGCCATTTGGTTATTTATATTCATCATCAAGTACCGTGTCTGCAACGAAGGTTGGCTGCAACAGACCACCAACATCCCCTATCTCTTGTTTTAATGGTGCTCTCTGCTAGACTGTAACCTGTTCATCTCGTGTTACTCTCCCACTTGTATCTCGTCTACCTCTTCGCTTCCCTTCTACTATACCCTCAAGTAAAGTCAGTTGCGTAGCGAGGGCGGAGGTGCGGACCAGCCCGGACGGCATCATCGGGAGGGCGGCAAATTTATTTTCGTCCAGTCTTTCACAATCACAGACATATTTTTTTAATGTCACAATGGCGGAAAATTATGATTTCGCCCCGGGCGCCATTGACCCACGCTACGCCACTGAGTAAAGTCTTCAACAAGGTGTCATGTCTTTTAATGTGTCCAAAATATGTCATTTGTTTGATCATTAGGTACTGTACTAGTACTTTACTTTTTGGGGTACTTTACGGAACAATATTTAGCAGAAAGAAGTTTACCCGTAACTAGGGTACAAAGTGACATAATAAGAAATAAGGCAACAAGTTTTATGGGACAAGTAATCTTACATAGGAACGAAATTAGAGTGAAATGTGGTGTCTGTGGCTACTGTCCTTCGTGCCCACATAAATTCTGCATAATAACTTTTAAGATAGTATAGAGATGAAACCCTGTGTTTATTGTTTCTCTATTTCACGCTACCCCAAACTCGCTCAATATGCAGAGCACCATTATTTTCAATATGCTTCCATGACGCGTAGGCAGTAAAACGCCAAGCATTCATTCTGCACTCTCGTGATTTCTGCGCGCTACACACTGGGATACTCCTCCCAAACCAAAGTGTATAGTGCGCAGAAGGAATGTAGACTAAAAATATTATCAACGGGTAGTACTTTTTCTACTCTATAGAAACAACCTATTTCTGCTAATTTCTAGGGAGACTCATAGCGTTAACAATCATATTTGAGTTAGCAACAGCCATGTTTGTTACTATAACAACGAATACTAGCGACTTGTCATGCACAGTGACTATCTAAAAAGTGAGATAAAAAATTGAATGGTGTGTTGGCGTCTACTAGTCTGAACACCATGATGTCCTTCCTATTCTTCTATATATCCACATCTCAAAGACATCAATTCTGCCTTCTAATTGTTTGTTTATTGTCCATGTTTCTGAACCATACATTAATATAGAATAGATGTAGCAAATTATAATTCTCATTTTTAACTTATTTGCAATTTGTTTCGATGTTAATATTTTCCTAATTACTTTTAGCCATTCCTATTCTCCTTTTAACTTATGTTTCACATCTGCCGTAATTTGTAATTATGTGTCCAAGATATTGATAATATTGTGCTTGTAGTGTCCGTGTATTTTTATGTTTAGTGCCTTATTTTGTTGTTATCAATATCAAATTGCTGCAGAGTGGTTCTACTAAGATCATGAATAGTAAATTTGAGACTGTATCTTTAAAATCGCCATCAACGGAAAAATATACTGTATCTTTAAAATCGCCATCAACGGAAAAATAATTCAGAAAGTGATCACTTTTCTTATTTAGACAGCAAAATGACAAGATGGAGATGCAGCAAAAGAGATTTCTATCATAATTCGATTGACATAAAGCGCGTTCAACCACTTAATAAACATCTGGAAATCAAAAACAGTAAGTAAATATACCAGAAAACGACTTTTCAACTCCGATGTGATAGATACCCGTGTTGGTAGCGAAAGTTGGAAAATGACGAAGGCACTTGAGAAGAAATTAAATTCATTTGAAAATAAATGTCTTAGAAAACTCTTAAACATTAGCTGGGAAAAATTCAAGTCAAGCAGGCAAGTAAGAGAAGACACCATATAGCAATATGTTTCTACAACAATAAGAAGAAAATGATGGACTTATATCGGATATGTACTTAGAATTAATGAAAACATACTGCCACTACAAGCATTAAAATGGGTTCCAGATGGAAAAAGAAAAAGAGGAAGACCAAGGTAGACTCTTCGCGGAACAGCCATCAAAGAGGATATGACTATGGGTCTCAAAAACATACAAGAATTACACACAGTAGCATCACATCGCTCAAACTGGAGAGCTCTGGTTTCTGTCCCATGCACCGTGTTCGTGAAGAAATATAGATAGATAGTTCTACTCCTGGAATTATAACATTCTTTAAAAGTCCAGGTCTTCTGAAGTTCACTTAGTGATACATACAGTGAGTTAGGTATTGCAATTGGTGTCTGCAAAAGTTTTTTTCTTGGTAGTTTAACGGTAAGGGCAGTCAATAAGGAGGTTTCCACTGTTTCATTAGGATGTCTACACATGGGTAATTGCTGGGGTTTGATACTGTTTAAATGGCTAGTAATGCTTGCATGTCCTGTTCGAACTGAAAGATAAGGGATTGATTTCTCCTGCAGAGTTTGTTTATGTTGTCATTGTCATTTTACCGTGCATTTCACTAAATAAATATTTTGATCAGTCGGCCCAATTGTTCAATCAGATTTCCCTGGTGTTGTTTCTGAGAATCTGTGTGACAGTTTTCATACTACATGACCTTTGCTTTTGTTGTTTTTAGAAGCCTTTTTTGCAAATATGTCAACTGTTTCATTTCCTACTAGATTGTCATGCCCATAAATCCATTACAGGGTCACAGTGATGAATTATCATAAAAAGATTAACTATAGGCGTACTAGAAGATCGATAATATGTACTCACTGCGGCAACACTGAAGTCCAACAGGCAATGCTTAGAACATGGTAAAGACATTTTTCTAATGACTGTAAACAGGTATATGCTCACACTCAACCAAAAGGTAAAAAAAAGCTATTTGGCTCTGTCACGTCAAAAATCCCATTCATGCTCTTCGTTTTTTAAAATTGTGTATGTAATATAAAGGCCTTTTGGCACATACGCAATACGTCTAATTAGTTTGTTCCTTTCATACCACGTGCGGCACATAGAGCGGAGGTTTTGATTCTTCGTGCGTTGCGGTCCGCTGCCTGTAATTTTAGTTCTTGTATGGACTTTCAACCTATTATTTCTCCTTCTTCAAGTATGGTGCTTTTTATGGTAATTCTGGGTCTCTTTTTCCCTCAGGTGTCCACATAAGGGCTTGCTGTAATACGTCTAATTACGTCAGGCAAATTTACTGGCAGCGAAACACCTCATGCGAAATATACGTTGTGGATCCAAGTCTAAATCCCTAATTACCACCTCCTCAGAGATTGCCACCCAAGGACATGTTTGTAAATTTCAAGGGCACAGTGGGCATCACTGCGTAGAGTCAATACACATACATTGTTTAGTGACAGATAAGAAGGTTGTGACAGGCTAGGGAAGTCCACCCGAATTAAAAGCATGCCGAAAACGGATGTGCTGGACAGGAAAGTGTAAACAATGCAGTTATGCTGTAAATTGGCAACACAGCGTACTCCATGCTCCCCGTCGGAATTCACACGAATCAGTGTTGGTTATCAGAGAACTAACGCAGAAAAGGAAGAAGAAGAACCCATTTATAACTACTTGTGGAATAAACAAAAATCTAAAAGTGAACTGGGGGCTACTGAAATGTGGTTTTCGAAAAGATGATGCGGGGTGTAAAGGGGTCCGCATTGCTCTCGTGCGTACCTATGGTTAGCTGATAGCCAAATTCCTAAAAGCACCTTCTCGTGGCGCACCCTGGAAACATAAATACAGCGCCTCGTGCTGTGTCCCTTGCCAACACTTTAGGGATCGTGTCAATGGATGCTGTAGATAAAATGAGAATTGTCTGCAAAGCTACTTTCAATATCTTTAACACCTCTGCGCTAATACATCTTGCAGCACTGTCGACACACAGTGACGCAAGATATCTATGCATTGCGGGTCGGTCAGCTGATATGCAGATGCACTGGAGAGGCTACACATGTGGATGTCCCAATATGGGTAGATTTTACTACGATATGGCGATACTTAGAGTACACATTGAATCTGGGAAAGACAACACACGCTAGAGCTGTGTATGTAAAAAGATCAAGTCACAATTATCCAGTACGAAACACGTCGGCTGAAGTGCTGTGTATGCGCGAGAATACAGAGAAGCCGACATGTCCCACTACAATTGACTCAACTTAAATTAGGCTTCATGACTTGGATACGCCAACTTGAACTTCTGAGCATGTAAAAAAGCTTTCCAATACAGCTCCCCATTGTCATCATAATCAGGTACCATGCCGGCTGGCGTAAACGAACATGGATCTCTGTCTCCAGTATTATGTGTCAATATCGTTGTTGTTTCCCTGCCGTGTCAGGTTGTCAAACTGTCTAATATTTTCTCACGTTGTCGGCCTCTTTCTCTGTTGCCTTCAATCTTGCTTGTTGTTGACTATGTTCTCCAAACCTCCCTGTCTCATGAAGTGGCCAAAATATGAAGATTGTCTCTTTCTTATATTATTAAGATCCGTTTCGCATTTGACTCAACACCTCCACATTAGTGACTATTAGAATCTGTTGTCTACCCATTGTACAATGGAAAATCATTGAGCAATGCACTCGGCCAGACTGTGACCTGCCAATCTTGTGACTCAAGGATTTTTCGTTCTGTATTGTTCCATGCATTCTATCATTAGATATTCATACATATTCCTTACATCTTCAATGTATTTGTATTGTATGTCTGGTTGTTTTAGTGCTAATTTGTATATCTGTGGATCTCGATTTCTTTTATGTTCTATATTTTTAAGTTTAACATTTATTTTGCACAACACTGGATTATGGTCAAGAGTTGATATCAGCTCCTGGATATGTTTTAGTGCTCTTAACACTTTTTCTAAATCTTTTGTTGATCATAATATAATCTATGTGGTTCCTCTTTCCGTCTCCAGGGATTTTCCATGTATACAATATTCTATTTTCATGTTCAAAGAATGTATTCCATATGGTCATGTTGTTCTCTTAACAGAACTTTGTAACTATTTCTCCTCTGTTATTTCTTGTCCCTGGTCCAAATTGACCTACAATGTTCTCGTGTCTTCCTTTCCCTATTTTTGCATTCATGTCTCTCATGATTATTAGATGTTTGTTTGTTGTTTGAAAACCCCAGAATTTCGAGCGATTAGCTTTTACTTCCTATCTGCAGTGGGATAGTTTTTCTGGGCTTTCTTTCATACCGTGAATTCATATTTTGGCTTAGTGCAATGCCTATTAAAGGAGCCTTCTACTCAGAGGGGGTGTATAATTGTATAGATGACATACTACAAAGCTTCCATAAGAGAGCCACAATATAACAGAATATCATCTACTAAGGTTTTCTGTTGCATGGGTGGTAAGTCTAGTAGGTCATTGGTGAGACCAACAGACGCAACTTCATGCATATGGCAGAATGTCTGTTGATTTTACAGGCTTAAGTAGCTTGCGACTGCTGTGCGTGTATTTATTTCTTTCAATGAGTCACCATCTGCAGACATTCTGCTACCCAAGTAAGTAAAGGTGAAGACTTGTTCCAGTATTTAGTTGTTTGCTGAGATGTTATTTGATGAGTTGGTGAGTTTCGATTTGGATGTATTGATCTGGAGACCAATCTGATCTGCGAGTATGCAAAGCTTGTTGGTTGTATCTTGTGTTTACTGGTGAGTAGAGTTCATAACCTGTAGTCGTAACTTTCGATAACAATTACCATGTTGTTACGACAGGCCGACGGTGTGCTTGAACTAGTTACCGGCACGGCGTGGGTGGGACAACAAAGAAACCTGTCGCAAGGGCCAGAGTTGTGCCCTGATGTCGACATCTATTTCAGTGGCATTAGAATCGAAACACCATTGAGTTGGACGGCTGCTGGAACAGAGGGCGGAGCACTTATTGGAATGCCCCATGTGCTGTGAGGCCAGTTTCTAATCATTTAGAGTAGAGTTCAAGATTGCAATGTCATCTGCAAAAAAAGTCAGTTAAGTTGCTTCCCAGCCATCTGATGCCCGCTTTTACACATGATTCAATTGATGGCGACCTCAAACAGCATTAGCGACAATACACATCCGTGTTTTACTCCTGTGTCGACACTGAACCATTCTGAATTTCCTGATTCTGTAACAGGTTGCTTCCTGGTAGATGGCTTTTATAATGTTTATATATTTTGGTTGAAATCCATAAATCTTAAAGATTTCCCAAAGTGAGGGACAATGTATGCTGTCGAAAAAGACTTTTGGAAGTCTACAAAGTTTATTACCAAAGGTGACAAACTCAATCAAATTCTCTATAGGCCTAATTGTTCTGAGAGTGAAGGTGTGGTCTACACACGAACGATTAGGTCTAAAGCCAGCTTGCTCTTCTCAAAGTCTTTGATCAAATGTTTTTTTTTTCATTCTTTCCATTAGGAAGCTATAAAACAATTTTCCTGGGATCAATAGCAAAGTAATCCCACGTATATCCAAAGTAATCCTTCAATAGGCATTGCATTAAGCCAAAGTCTCTTGGGTATGAAAGTAAACTCTGAAAGACCTCCCCATTGCACATAGGAAGTAAGAGTTAATCACTCGCAATTCCTGGGGATAGAAAGAAAAAATAAATACTCTGGCTTCAGACCATCACGCTTAGATATAAGTTATGTTGTTATTACTGAAAACTCTGAAATCCCATTATACAATGTGACGTCATGTCACTGTTTTTTTCTGCAGTGTAGGAGTTGTGTTATTTAGTGACTAATAATGTGTTAGTCAATAAGTGAATGTGTTCGGTACATCTAGAAGGTTTTCTGTGAATAGTAAATCTAATACTCAAGATTCATTCATTTTGCTTGTGCGCTGAAGTTAGCGCATAGGTCAGATCTCTCCAATTATGTCTGTTCAAAGCTATTCTGTGCAGTTCTTGAATAGTATGGATATTTATTGTTTTACTTTCTCTAAGTATTGTTCTTCTGAGTGTTACTTTTGGTCTAACCTGGCTCTTTTGCCTGTAGGTATCCATTCAAGAGATTGGTGGTGTATTCTGTTGGTGTCTGTGTGTAGGACATGCCCGATGTAGGACCAACAGCATTTTCTGATAACATCTGTAAATCGTACATTCCAGTAACCTATTCTAAATGGATATTTAACAGTTTTGGTTGGCTTTGACTTGATGTTGTAGACGTGTTGTTTCACATTATAAGAAATGTCTTTAGAAGATTTGGTTATAATGTGTTGTTGTTAACTAGATCTGACTGTACGACAATCACACGATGATGATGAAGAGAAATCACATGTGCTATCTTGAATATCCGATGTTGTAATACAGTGTCACAAAATAATTCATTTGAATGAAAGAGAATTGGATCTAGATCTGACTGTACGACAATCACAAGATGATGATGAGATTAGAAGTCCCTATTCATGATTGAATCGAACGATGTTAGTGTTTGTGAGGGTACTGAACATTTTCACAGAAAATAACTCTGAACAGACACCTGGAGCTGCATTACAAGATTATATACAGCATTCTACTTTTTCTTCTTCTGCGTTCATGTTATGTTATCTGACCTGTTGTCAGGGTGAAGTCCACTGTATTTTCCAGGTCAGAGCGGCGGTCCCATAGCTTTTGCCTCAAATCTGTATCATATACATTATGTTTTTAAAAACTAGTACGGGTCGAAGGGGTACCATATTTTATGCTTCAGCACGCAGAATCCTCCAGCAATGTTTATCTTCAATGATGTGGATGAGTGAACAAAAATATTGTCCATTCCATGATGATGCCTGTCCATATTTGTCCTCCTCTGCTTCTTCTACGATGGTTCCCCACGCATGGTTTGCATCTGTGGGTCTCACCAATGGCCCATTAGACAAACCACCCATGCAACAGAAAAATCTTAGTAGATGATATGCCGTTATATTGAGGTTATCTTCTTATAGAAGCTTCATGGCATGTCATCTATACAATTATGCCTCTCAAACTTTTTTTGGTTTTTGTTTGTTAAAATGTATTTTATGCCATGTTGTTTTCTTTTTTTTGTTTATGTATGTCTCTGTGGTTGGGAGCCAGAGATTTGCATCGCAGCAGTGGGGAGGAGGAAACTGACAGCACTGTTTTTCCTATGGCTGAGGCCCATCATAGAGGCACACTAACTCAGGATGTGACAATCCTTTTGACTTGAACATTTGGTTGCATGCCTGGAATAATAGAGAAGTTCGGCATAACCAGTAGTCAATTGGTGGGGAATGAGCACAGTGAACCCTATCTTGGCTGCAGTGGCTCGGAGCAGTTCATAGGTTGAAACCTACCTTCCTAGTAGTGTGATAGTTGTTCTCTGGCTCTGGCCTGGGACGAAAATCCACAGACTTCCCAGCAATATAATGCCAGTAATGGGTCAAAGGGCATGAGCCCATCGACCGCTGGATCAGCAACCAACCAACCAACGATGGTTCCCTGCTGTACTGTGACAGACAGATATAATATGCTATCTTCTTCTTGTTCACAGCTTAACATGTCTACGCAGTAAGTCTGGTTTTCTTAATAAATGTTGCTGTATTTGAAAGCTCCTCTGTGCTCCCACAGAACATTACATGAATATCAGATCACATAACATTACATCGTATACCACATCACAGAACATTGCATGTATTGTTAGACTATTTTCATAATGTTTTGACTAATTTATATGGCCATGTAGTGAGCAAATGCAACTTAAAAATTTAAAAAAAAGTTAAGTCACGTTGACATAAATTCCGCAGTGTGCAACACTTTAGACACACATCCATTTATAGACATCACAACTCAAACATCATTTAATACTCATACAACTCATCACAACATGTAGTCTAAAAGAATGATATCACAACATGTAGTCTAAAAGAACGACATCACAAAATGTACAGTCTAAAAGAAAACATTTCCACATTTTATTTCTGGATATCTAACGTATTATGATTAATAAAAAAAATAGCTCTGTGAAATATGTAGATCCATATATTTGAACAGAATCTGCACTGTCTACGCATGCCGCAGTTTTGTGATCTTCTTTTGACCACCTGTCTGTAATTTCTTCTGATGATTTGATTTAGTTTTGTTCATATTCTTGTATTTTTGCTGATCACTTTTGCTCATGGAGACTCTGTCACGACATCCACTACCACCTTCCCAGTGGGCTGTTCGTATCTTTGTCAAATGTTGGCCACAAGAGCTGCAGGGTCTACTGGCAGAAAAGTTCTGAAATTGGGAACAGAACATAGAATAAATTTCTCGATAAAAGAATAAATTATGAGAGCATACATTAAAAATATTAGGTATTAGTTTGTTGATTATCCTCCTTGCATACTGACATGTCCATATGTGCTCAGATCTCTGCTTCAGTAAATTTATTATGGTATAACGTCTGATAGTTCAGTTCTATGTTGGCTCACTGCACTTTTTTTTACCGTATCAACCATTATATCAGTTGAGATACCATGCGAGAAGTTACCTCTGCGGCCAGTTCTCGAAACTCTGTAGCACGGCCAAGAATCAATTATGTCACTTTATATTACATTACATTAGAATACAATTTCAGTCTCCCTGTGTGAGCTTACTTGAAAATATTCGTCCCAGTAAACACCACATCCATTGTAAAGCAATAGCTACCACCAGTTTTAATTAACGTAAATGGAAAATTGACACATTTTTCGCGCTTACCAACCGAATCATCATTACATTACATATTCTTTCTAGAACGTTGTCTTTGCAATGGATGTCCTGGACTCGACTCTATCCTGTGACAATCTGCCTGACTCCTCCAATGATATCTTCATGCAATCTTTGATGTCATCTGTCCATCTCCTTCTAGGTCTACCTCTTCTACTTCCCAGAATTCTGCCCTCTAATATGTGTCTTTCATTGCCATTGTGTTTTCTTATATGTCCGAAATATTTCAGTTTTCTATGTAAAATTGTATTCACCAGTCATCCTTCCTCTTTATTCAGCATACTCAAAACCTCTATATTCCTTATCTTTTCTGTCCAAGAAATTCTTAATATTGCCATATAACACTTCAGTTTGAATGAAGATATTCTTTTTGCCATTGTTCTATTTCTCAAACTATTAGGTCAGCAGAATACCACAAAGACATTTATCCTCCTAATGAAAGGAACGACTCACAATTCTGACTACCCTACAAGGCAGATAGATATATTTTCACTGAACAATTAATTTTCCATGTTTAGGCACTGAACACAAGTTCATGGCACCCGCTATTTTGATGTGGTCATATATCATGTACGATATATATCATGTACGATATATATCATGTACAATATGAGATTTCTTAGCTAATGCAATACTATGTATCAATTAACACAATTTTGTGTTGCTATATTTACAAATTGCTCAAAGTAGCCAGAATGTTTAGCGGAACAAACTTATGGAGATAAGTTTTACACTCATCAGAGAGTGCAGGAAACACAGCCCTGTAAGCGTGGATGCTGAGGTCAAGGCACTAATATGTGAGAATACCGATGACACAGATGTTGTGATTTACATGGACGGGTCGGTCATCCGTCACCAACGATGCGCATGGGCCTTTACGGTCAGATCCAAAGGAAGAACAGTACATGAAGCCAGTGGTGCCTTTACCGCAATAACAAGCAGTCGAACAATGGAAGTATTCGCCGTAACGCAGGCACCTCACTGGCTGGAATTGCAAGCCTATTCCCATGCGTGCATACTAAGTGACTCACTGAATATCATTCAGAAAGTCAAAACAGGTAATGTATGTAGGGAATGGGTGGAGTCCTTTAAGAGAGCTAAAATGCGAGCATCACTACAAAAACTCAACGCTTACTTTTGTCCCCTGGCACGCGGCTATGGAGGGAAACGAACGGGCGGATCAATAAGCTAGTCTTGACACCACAACAGACGGTCAGCCTATGGACCAAGCAGACATACTTATTGTTCTTCATGAGTCCTCACGATCAGAGGATTTTGAGATGAATGAGCATGAGTCAATATCGAGAATTGGGAGTGAGGATGGGCGTGGCCCATAGAGAACCCCTGACAAAGATTTAAAAAAGAGCAGTGAACCAACATAGAACCGGAACCATCAGCCGTTATACCCTGAAAGATTTACTGAAGTGGAGATTGGAGCACCTATGGACGTGTCTGGTGTGCGAAGAGGATAATCAACAGACCTAATTATGAATATAATTAGCATCAAATAGTTTACCTTGGGGATGAATTGTCAATTAGATTACAGCACAACTATAGTTAGTTTTGAATTCATGCCCTCTGGGAAATAATCATAACTCTAAAACTGTTGGGTTGATTTCAAAGACAATGTACATACGAAAAGATTGTATAAAAACATTACATGTAAATTATGTGAATGCAATAACCTTAGAAGAAATAAAAATAGCTTAAGGAATCACTTTAAAAATCAACTAATTATGTCAGGAATTTGAAACATTCAGAAGACATGAATATTTATGTGAATATTTATATGTAGATATGAATATTTCCAAGAATAAATCTCAAACTTTCATTGAAACGAATTTATTTCCATTTATTTTACGAATGATTTATCTAGTAAAGACAGTTCCATGCTTTCCAATGGAAGTCCATCACATGATCCTTGACCCTAATCCAACCTTGACCCGCAGAACTATCTCGTAATTATGAATTAAGCTGTGTGAATAATAATCCACCTGTCTTATCTGTTCTCTGTGTACTAAAATGATTGTCTGGTCATGTCTTACCTGTTCTCTGCAACAATGCCCACAAATCATTCTTGTTGCATAAATCATCTCGTGGTCTTCTTTCTTATCATGGCAAATATCGCAAGCATAAGCCTTGCCACAACATGGAAAACGAAGCCAGCGATAGCTGTGTTTGTAATGTTTGCATGTCCCAAACTCAGGTAAGGGAAAACCTTCTCTGATTGCAGCATCTTTTGGAGGTCTCTTTTGTTTAGAAGATGCAACTTCAACAACTCTGTTGACAGCTAAGAACAGAATTTAAAAAATGAACATTATTATTATGACAAATTAAGTTTTATTCATTTATTAAGGGGCATGAATTGTAGTGTATCATTTTCAAAACCTTGATGTTGAAACAATTTGTACACACTAGAATATGCATTAGTTAGAATTTCTTCACTACATTTATTATAAAAAGTTTTAGCAAACAACAAAACGTGTTTCTAAATATGAAAATACCAGAACTGACAAAGTGAAAACAAGACCTAGAATTAATATATTGATAATAATATTTTAGATGAAGTACCAAATTTCGAATACCTAGAAGCTAACATAAACAGTGCAGGAGCTAACATAAACAGTGATGGAGCTAACATAAACAGTGATGGAGCTAACATAAACAGTGGCAGGAGCTAACATAAACAGTGGCAGGAGCTAACATAAACAGTGGCAGGAGATTGATGTCGAGATCAGGAGGAGAACAGCAACAGTGATGTCTAAATTAAAACAACTGAAATAACTGTGGCACAGGAACTAAGGTATGTTTGTTTCATACATGTGTTCCCAGTGGCGACCTACAGTTGTAAAACATGGACAATAAATAAAACTACAGCCAAGAGGCCTTTGAAATGAAGTGCTATAGAAGAGTCCTGAGAGTAGCATGGACAGCAACAAGACAGACTAACCAAGACATGCTAAGAAAAATCAACGTTCAAGAAGGCTGATTTTTAAACACCATATTAAAAAGGAAGTTAGGTTTTTACGGTCATGTAAAAAGACACGATGGCATGGAAATAGTGTTTTTGGAAGGGGCAGTAGAGGCAGAGGCTGACCAAGACGCCGTAGGACGAGAGATATTCAGGAATACATGCACATGTCGCTAGAGGAAGCGGGACAACTTGGCAGAGACAGCGAGAATTTCAGGAGATTCATAAGGAAAACTATGTTCTGGAAAGAACATGTCACATGATAATATTTATTATATGGACAAGGATTTCAGAAAACTAGATAATCAGCCAGTAATAATTGGATTAGATTTTTCACTAATAAAGACAATTTTCTGTCTTTTTGTGTATTTATTGCATCTACATGTCCCCATCTGGAGAAGCTCATTATTATGCAACGGTTATGGTTTTAAATTTATCCCTGCGCAAACTCAAAATAGAATATCCTGGCAATACAAGTAAAAAAAGGGGAGTCAGGTAGAAATACGGGAATCCCCGTTGCAATACTGTTACTAAAAATAACTAATCCAGGAAAGTACGAGTACATTGTTCCAAAATTGCAGCATACGTAATAAGGTCTATAGACGTGAGGTTGCATTATATATAGAAAGTAAAGTAAATCTAGGCCTAGCATTATAATAAGTAGCATTTTGCATTTGAAATAACTCTCTGGCGTTCAAATTTATTTAGAAAGTGCAAACAGTCATTACGACACATAGAAAGTGTGAAGTCCCGATGTCGGTCTAAAAATAAATTATTTACACCCTTAGATAAAAATAATGGAATGATGTCAGATAGTTACTTTTAGTCTCCTGGATGATAAATATCCACATGACATGGATCAGAGTACATACAGATGGATCAGCAGAGAATGCAGTGAAAAATGGAGTTGTAAGAAATATACATAGAGTACTTAAACAATGCTAGTGATATAACCAAAGGGACATTCTACCATAAGACGCAAAAATTCAGGCAATCACGTTGGCAATTGAAAAACTGCTGAGCGCCAATTGTGGTCCACAGCCTGTAGTATTCTGAAAGATGCAAGATCAGCACTCCAAGTGTTCCAGTCCAGAAAACTACCAGACCTGCAAATATTACTGACTGAAGTAAGTAGTCAGCATAAAGTAGCTATGTGTGGATACTATCGCATTGCAGAATGCCTGGAAATGATAAGGCAGATCATCTGGCTACGGCGAGTGTTGCTGATGATCAACCAGAAGTGCCAAAACTTAACATAAAAAGATGATCAAGGCAATTATAAAGCCAACACCAACACAAGATGACTACCAAATTATGAACAGAACAGGCCAAGTTGTCATTCTGCACCTCAGAACAGGACACAATAGACTCTGCAGTCAAATGTATATAAATTCTGCAGCCAGCCATCTGTGTACAAATTTCAAGAATCGCAACAAAGCCATGTGAACAGACACATCAGAGCATATTCAAACACACTGGCACCAAGAAACAACAGTGGAAGAAAAACTCAATGGCCTCTGTAAGAGTTACAAAACACAGGTTTATAGAAGAGATGAAACTTCAGATATAAGCATATTCCCAGTGAATGAAAGAAGAAAGTTGAACATCTTGGATCCCCAAGATTCATCCCCATAATCATATAGTATTGTCAACCCCTGTAATCCTTAGTATTGTCAACCCCTGTAATCATAATTAATCATATAGTATTGTCAATCCCTGAAATCATCATTAATCATATAGTACTGTCAATTCCTACAATCATTAACCACATAGTACTGTCGATCCCTACAATCATCATTAATCACATAGTACTGTCGATCCCTACAATCATTAATCATATAGTACTGTTGATCCCTACAATCATCAACCATATAGTACTGTTGATCCCTACAATCATCAACCACATAGTAATGTCGATCCCTACAATCATCAATCACATAGTACTGTCAATTCCTACAATCATTAACCACATAGTACTGTTGATCCCTACAATCATTAACCACATAGTACTGTTGATCCCTACAATCATCAACCACATAGTAATGTTGATCCCTACAATCATCATTAATCATATAGTATGGTCAGTATTACAATATTCTCCTTCTCACTACCACTTTATACTTACACATATACTAAAACAAATGTCATATGTATGTGACATTCAGTTTTCTGTTGATCATATATTATGTGAGCACATATTGACTTCCGGCCAAAATGGTGAGCGAGAATGCATGTGTTTTACTCAGTGTCATAATTAATCGTATGTTCCTCCTGAAAACAACGGCAGACTACAGGAATAATATGCCAAGAAATTCTTTATGGATATGGTGAATGCATATAAAATGTCCTAAAAGAGGGCGGGACAACTTGCTCAAGATCCGAGGATGATTCAATAGATCCATAAGAAAGACTATGTTCTCGAAAGAATATGTGTCACGTGATGATGATAACACATTATTAGTGAGTTTGATATATTCAACAGTGAGTATATATTATTGATATATTCAACAGTGAGTATATATTATTGATATATTATGACACTAGTATGCATCCATACTATATAAACATTTGATATTTACTTGTATCAATACCAGATGGCACCAACTGGACAAACTTGACTGCCTCTGTAGCAATTTTGAAGCGGGCATTGCAGGCTTGACACCAGGCATCTACCACGTGTCCGGATACAAGACCCTGAATGTTAAGACAAGAGAATGTTAAAGTATCCACATGTTTAATCTTCTTAAAATCCATAGAATATTTATAACACAAATGCAGCATGCTGAGAATGAATGCAGAAGAAGAAACACTGAAAATAGAGCTAATTATTTTCCCTCAACTGAGAATTAAACCATTCCCTCAACTGAGAATTAAACCATTCCCTCAACTGAGAATGAAACCCTTCCCTCAACTGAGAATTAAACCATTTCCTCAACTGAGAATTAAACCCTTCCCTCAACTGAGAATGAAACCCTTCCCTCAACTGAGAATGAAACCCTTCCCTCAACTGAGAATGAAACCCTTCCCTCAACTGAGAATGAAACCATGGGCTACTGGATCATGATGCTGGTAACTAAGAGCAGAGGTCAGGAAGTCATCAAACTAATGTGACTAAAGAATAGAATTGCAATCAGTAATATTTAAAGGTTGGATTATGTGCTCAATGCGTGTGGAAGACAATAATTGCACTAGTGTAGCATACATGCGAAATAGCCTCTGTACTCCAAGAGTGCACAAGGAATAAAACAGCATGCAGTTGTGTGTTTATTTTAAACAAAAGCACTGAATGCCAATAACATTCATAATGAAGTGGTCCCTGTTTACATTGAGAGATTTATTGCGTAAAGCGGTGCATAACTGGGTACATCCATTTTTACAAGCATCAGCATCACTTGATGATGAAGAACTACCAGGTCATCCTGTAAAAATTACAACAGAAGCAACAGTGCAGATAATGATTCAAGCTGACAGACAGATAATGATTATCAAGCTGACAGACAGATAATGATTATCAAGCTGACAGACAGATAATGATTATCAAGCTGACAGACAGATAATGATTATCATGCTGACAGACAGATAATGATTCAAGCTGACAGACAGATAATGATTCTCAAGCTGACAGACAGATAATGATTATCAAGCTGACAGACAGATAATGATTCTCAAGCTGACAGACAGATAATGATTCTCAAGCTGACAGACAGATAATGATTCTCAAGCTGACAGACAGATAATGATTCTCAAGCTGACAGACAGATAATGATTATCAAGCTGACAGACAAATAATGATTCAAGCTGACAGACAGATAATGATTCAAGCTGACAGACAGATAATGATTCAAGCTGACAGACAGATAATGATTATCAAGCTGACAGACAAATAATGATTCAAGCTGACAGACAAATAATGATTCAAGCTGACAGACAGATAATGATTATCAAGCTGACAGACAAATAATGATTCAAGCTGACAGACAAATAATGATTATCAAGCTGACAGACAGATAATGATTATCAAGGTAGCAACTGCAATAGGGTGTTTACATGGCTCAGTCTAAAGAAGAATTCATGATGATTTTAAATTCTAGAAAGTATACTAGGATGGGCATCCAGTGAATTGACTGACGTAAACTAAATAGCCTGAATGGGTAAGTGCTTGCAGAATGGGATAAATGCATCGGTGATGGTGGAAATTATATAGAGAAATAAAAGAATAATGTCAGTTTAAATTATAGTTTTCATGTTTTGTATTATATTTCTTTATATTTTTCCTAGCCATACGTGACTTTTCCCAGTCATGTGTGTCCAGCTCTGTGGCACAGAGCGTATCTGTGACAGACAAGGTATTGAGTTCAGTCCTCACCACAAACAATTGTACATCCGGACTGTTCAGAAAGCAGTGACAAACTACCAAATGTATTTATAATGCCTAGAAAATCACTACAGCCAAAAAATGCTGGGTTGATGACTACGTCCTGAATAGAATACGCTACCAATTTTATTTATTTTTTTACCAATATGTGGCTTACTTATTAATTTCCACTCACAAACATAATGGAATCCCTCAATAAAAAATTTCTCAGGGTTTTTGGAATATTTATGTTAAAACAAAAATTTGCTATACGCAATTATATACAATAAATAATAAAATAAATTGGAGATTTTGAAGTGTTGTTAAATAGAGAATTTTGTTATAAACATATGAACTTCACACTTGAAACGGATTCCACTGTATATTAAAAAACTTAAATTTTCTAGAAACACAAAATGAGCATTGACACAATTATCAAAAATGTGCTCACAAGAGTTAAATTTCATTTTCTGACATTTCTACTACATGCTACCTAGAAATGAAAAGAATAAGATCACAACAAAACATACAAATAAAGTGAGAAAAATTACAAGAATTGTAATAGTTGACAGAAAAGGTAGTATTAATAGAGGAGTATTTGAAACTAGATAAATGATCGCTATTTACAGATTCCATAGAAATGCAAAACTAGATAAATGATTGCTATTTACAGATTACATAGAAATTTGAGAAACAGTAGTACTTATGGTTACATTTGAAACTAGAGACACTGCAGTATTTATGGATACATATAAAAAGACAAAATACGTATGCTTACATTTATACGTGTTTGTTTACTACAGCTCATACAGGTTACGGCCACACGGCACTCTTGGAAGATAAGGTCAAAAGCTTGACATCCATCTACATCGAGGTAGCCAACCACAGATGAAAATTGATGAATCAGCGCTGCTCGGAAATGGACAAACTGACCTTGGTTGCATTTTTCACATGTGCTAGACATTACTTTACCAGGAGACACCAAAATATCAGAATGGTTTTTGCATCTTCCACACTGTAGAACAAGCTTTAGTCTCTCAAACATCAAAGCTGCTGAATTTTCTAGAAGCTGTAAATGCCGGAGTTCTATTTCCGTACCCTTCTTTTCTGGATCAACATTCAGTTCCTGTTTGAAAACTTGATCATCAAAATCATCCACAGAACTATCACTGCTGCCTTCAGACCCATAATTGTCCACTTCATGAATACCATCATGTTCTGGAATCTTCTGGTCTTCTTCTGCACACTTCTGACCTTGAGCTTTAAACTTAGCTTGCAACTTTACAGCTGGAATAAACTCCATTCCTGCTGCCTTTGCTACCAATTCTCGTTTGAACTGAAATAAAAAATTCAGTCATGTATGATTGATATATAAAACATTCAGTCATGTATGATTGATAGATAAAACATTCAGTCTTGTATGATTGATAGATAAAACATTCAGTCATGTATGATTGATAGATAAAACATTCAGTCATGTATGATTGATAGATAAAACATTCAGTCTTGTATGATTGATAGATGGTTGGTTGCTGATCCAGTGGTCCATGGGCTCATGCCCTTTGACCCAATGCCATTGTGTGATATATGCATGTGTTTGCGAGTTGTTGTTTTGTTCCATATAATGTGTTCCATTTATCTGGCCCTGGAGGGAGAAGCAATTTCCTGATGTCATCCAGCGCTGGACATTCAAAAAGGTGGATGATTGATAGATAAAACATTCAGTCTTGTATGATTGATAGATAAAACATTCAGTCATGTATGATTTATAGATAAAACATTCCAACAAACACATAGCCAGTAGTGTCCATGCCAATATCAAATTGTATCCTTGTTGGTGGTTACTGTGACTGGTTACACACATTAATCTCTCATATGTCTACGTCTTAATGAATGCCTGATTCAATCATACTACATTCTCATGTGTCTACATCCTACTGATTCAACCATACTACATATGTGCATGATTACTTGCCATTATGTCATGTATTAATCTCCATCAATTTCACTAAATGTCATCTCCCATCACCTTCACTAAATGCCATCTCCACCGCTGTTGCAATATTACTTGTAAATATATTTATACATTGCATGATATAACGTAATGTATTTATTATTTTTTTACATTAAAATTGTGAGATATCAGACTACCAATTCTTGATAAATTATATAAGAACATACTTGCTTCAAAGCTTCCGTTGTAATATCTTCAATGTTTCTATCCAGCCACATTAGAAATGGTCGAAACACCAGCTCTACTTTGCTATCTGCAGCAAGTTGCTCTGACTTGTTACTCAACCACTCTTGAATGCTTATCTCTACATATCTGCAACAAACAAACATTATTCAAGCATATCCTCTACATTGTTCTCTTAACTATTCTTGAATTTCTAAGCACCAGATATGCTTCATTAATCTTGTCAAAACTAAGTGAAACTGCCCAATATAGCCCATGCTTCGAAATCTCAACTCTTCTTCTCGTTCACAGTTTGACATGTCTACACAGCAAGTCCTGTTTTCTTAATAAATGCTGCTGTATTTGAAAGCTCCTCAGTGCTCCCATACATCTTTCTGTGGATATCCATCTCTGTGGGCCAGTGTTCTTCCCTTAACTGGTTTAGTGTATTGCACTATATGTTCAGTGCTGCCAGCCCACAAGGGCACAGTGGTGATAGGACCAATCTTAGTCTATTTAAGTGGCAAAATCTCAACTAAGAGCTCCCCTCTGAGACATTTGATTGTCTCGGTTGAATCTCTGCTATGCAGTCCAGCTGTACTTATGTAAAACACAGGTTTAAAACAGTACCACTTAGACACAACGGACTATCACTAAAACTAGGGGGTAATGATGTGTAAACAAGAAAACATACAAATTACAATACACAAAACATATTCAAATTATCCAACCAAAAGGTCTTTATCAAGAAACGCACAAAACATCAAAAGACGGTGAATGGAAATGATCACAACACAATTGTGTCCAACCGAAATATGGAAGTGACATTTAGGTTGGACACTGTGTGTTGTGATCATTTCCATTCATCGTCTTTTGATGTTTTGTGTATTGTAATTTGTATGCTTTCTTGTTTGCACATCATTAACCCCTAGTTTTAGTGATAGTCCGTCATGTTTAAGTGGAACTGTTTTAAACCTGTGTTTTAAGTAAGTACAATTGTTGTTACATTTCACAGAAGTATCACTTTAAATTGATTGTCCTATGTAGTCCAGCACTTGGAAACGTAGATGTAAGAGTTATTAAAATTAAATATACTTTCATAACTTGCCAGAATAATATTTATTCAATTATCATACCTCAGGAAAATGGCATAGAATCTAGTGAAGTGATAAACTAAAATCTGGTGAAGTGATAAACTAAAATCTAGTCAAGTGATAAAATAAAATATGTATGACATAGAATCTGGTGAAGTGATAAACTAAAACATGTATGACATATAATCTGGTGAAGTGTTAAACTAAACATGTATGGCATAGAATCTGGTGAAGTGATAAATGAAAACATGTATGACATAGATATACTGACATTTTCCCTGGAAAGTGTGATAATAACTTGAATGGAAGTTGTAAACTTGGCAGACTTAATTCCCAATTCTTCTCCATGTTTCTCTATGTACCATAATCACATACATCTTTTGTCCTACCAAGCAACGACTGTAAATCCCATGTCCCCTAAATCTCAGACATTTTACAACCTCTTCTGTCCTGCCAAACAATGACTGTACACTTTTTTAGCCTATTTTCTGTGATCTTCCCAAAATCATGTAGTGGATGGTTCTTATCTACAATGGTGTGCAGATACCAACGAATATGGCATGTCTCCCCTCTTTGTATCATAGCAACACCAACTGAATAAATGAAACCAAATCTGATTATACTCTCTCTCTACATGCTTGCTTTCTTCATGTGCATGCATGCATGGATGCAATGAACCAGGTCTAGTTCTGACAACACTGTTATAAGCTTTGCTACCATCTGTGCAACTTGTCGGATCATAGTGACACAAAGATCTCCCAGAATAAGGAGACACGGTAGTGAAAGAACTACAACATGAGTAAAAAAAAAAGTAAAGTAACCCATAGCATTTATTAATGCTGTAGGGGTGTGAGATGTTAGCGATCTCACATTTCACAGGCTCTGCAAATGAGGGCGGTAGCCAACTCCTCTCCCTCGCAGTCTTTACTTCCCGGATTAATCCGGTACCCATTTAAGGCTGGGTCGACCTGGGAGCCGTTGTGATCTGAAAACATTTCCGCCTCAACTGGGGAATGAACCCAGGACCACTCATATGTGAAGCCAGTGCGCTAACCACTGCGCTAACGCGGCTCCCTTCAAGAACATGAGTATACAACAATCAATACAGAATGCAGGTGTGCCATAGTTACCTTCGTACTGTCTCTGGAAGATTCTCATCCATTGGAAGCACAATATTCAGCATCTGTATATCACAATGAATTAGATCTTAAACAATTATCATTATATCAACAAACAGTTATGTGTTCACTTAGGATGAAATATGAATAAATGATTCCGTGTTCACTTTAGGATGAAATATGAATATTTTTTACATGTGACAATATTGAATTCCAAATATGTGGTTTTTAAACTGTGGACAATTGAGCAGCAACAGACATATGATGTTACAGTTTATAGTATTCATTCCATGACAATATTATCAGACAGGTTGCTGGTCAATGCTTGTACAGGGCTTGATGATTGGACATGAAACCATACTCTGCGAAAACTAATCCAGGGCGATCATACACAATTTATTATACAAACAGTTTTCCATGTCCTCCTCCCTAGTGTTTATCTACACACAGTTTTCCATGTCCTCCCTAGTGTTTATCTACAAATAGTTTTCCATGTCCTCCCTAGTGTTTATCTACACACAGTTTTCCATGTTCGTGCTTATCTACTCCTATCAGTTGTGGTTACTAGTGAAACAGTTGCTCCGACTCATGTCATTCCTCTCTTGTTCTTCCTGCACTCATTCTCCAAACTCTTGCAGATTAGCAGGATGTAATCTGGAGAACAGAATGCATTGTGTCATGGTTTACAGCATTACTGCAATATCTGAGCCTTTATGCCTGACATATCCGACTTCAGCATGGCTTCTGGGTCACTGACCCTATATGGGATGGGACAGTCAACACCATCCCATAACCTCCAGTCGCCTCTTACGACATGCATAGAAGGTAACCAGTGTTACTATTCTTTGCTCCCATCTCGGGCCCCAGCAACACACAGGCGAAATGAAGGTTAGAAACACATCTATTCTTGAAGTTTCCACTGGAAGATAGCTCCGCTGACAAACATGCTGCCATGCAAAACAATGTTACGGATCACATGGAAAATTAAGGTGTCTAATAAAGTTAAGAGAAACAAGCAGAACAGCAATGGATGGTATCAGATATCAACTAGGGCCCTACTACATTCATGCAGATAATTTTAAACAAAAGTGCATATGGTTAGCAATGACCAGAACAAAAATAACTCAATTAATGTATAGGCTATACCTGTCTAGGATAGTCTGGGGGCACATCGATCTGCAGTTCAAACACACGGACATCAAACATCTGTAGATGATAGCAAAATATAATTAGACTAGACAATTAGCCTATTCATTCAAGGAATTTTTGTTACTAAGTTGTAATTTACAGCATAAATAAATGAGACTTTGAAATACACAATACATCCATGTCGCATGTTGTCACATATAGTGACATTAAATATCCATGTCACATATAGTGACATTAAATGTCCATGTCAACATATCCATGTCACATGTTGTCAGATATAGTGACATTAAATGTCCACATCCATGTCACATGTATAATCTTATGTTCTTGTAAAAAAAGAAAAACTAATTCCTTGTCATCCGATAAGCTATTCAAGATTTCGGCGCAACTACGGTTAAAGTCTTCACTGTGACCTATTTTTTAGTTTCGGGGTATTACCTAACCTTTGGATGTACTAAGGTTAGGATAACTACAAATAGTATTTACAATTATACAAATTTTATCTTAGCTGGTCAATCGCAGCTCTCAGTGTGTAGCAGGCAGAAATAATGAGTGCCCAGTACAAATCATTGGAGAAAAGAAAAAAATTGTAAAATCTTGTCTCTGATGAACGTGTCTTGTGTAAGTAGCTGATGACATGCGTAACTGTTGGTGTGCATTGGGCATACGTTTTACGGAAATCCGTGATGTCGGCTAGTTAAAATTGTAAACAGTGTGCTATTTATAGCACAGTGAAGACTTAAACCAGTTTTACCAAGATTTCTGATTGAAATGGTAGACATACTTCTATAATAATGTTGTCCTTTTAAAAAAATCACCCAAAAAAATATTGTTAATAAGCTTTGACTATATTTCGAAAATGTATAGAACAAAATACACCATGAATAGGTCTACATTCATACAATTGTCTATTGTCGTTCCCCAGGTGGTTTGTGATCCACTCTTGCTGTTAAGCGTAAGGGTGATTGGAGCTTGAGCTTGCGTTCTAAAGTCAGATGTGTGGCCTCGGCTGTGCTATGACTGTGTCTGTTCAGGATCTCCCTGACGTTTTCTACCCATCTTTTCCGTGGTCTTCCTCTGGCTTTGTACTCTGATCTCATTTGATTATACTGTACGGACAACTTTTCGTGATGCATTCTCATAATGTGGCCAAACCACTTGATCTGTTCTCTCTCTCATTCATACAATAAATTTGTAAAATAATGGTCTACATTCAAATAATTGCCTATTGTCTTTCCCCAGGTGAATGATTGTTCATCACTTGCCCTGCTGTTAAGCGTAGGGGTGGGAGCTTAAGCTGTCGTTCCAAGGCCAGATGTGTCGCTGAGGTTGCTGTTAGTCCATGTTTGTTCACATCTACCTTGATGTTTTGGTGAAAGTACAGAATAGTTCTCTGCTGTGCTATAAATAGCACACTGACAATTTTAACGATCCAACGTCATGGATTCCCGTGTAACACCAATCAAAATAATGGCTGCCGTGACATCACATCCGACAATCCCACAGTTCAACTCTAGACACAGACGAACTGCATAATCTGCTGTTTGTTTTCCAATTTACACATTTTTTATACTATTTCCTATTATTTGTGGTGATCGATCAGTATTTCTGCCCGCTATACATGGAGCGAGGTGCGCGCACACATTAGAAATATTATTTCTAATCCTAACCTTACTCTAAGTACTTACCCGTAAGCTTGCCAAATCACACAAATAAGGTCAGAAAACACATCGAAACTAGAGCAAAGGTCACAGCGGAGAACTATAATGTACTTCAGCCGATGTTTTCTATCCACCGTTTTCTTGGTCTACCTTTGGCCTTACGCCCGGATATCCTTTTGTTATATGCTCTTATTGGTATTTGGTTTGGCTTCATTCTCATAAGGTGATCAAACCATTTTATTTGCTGACTTTGCTGTCAATACATGATATTATACCAACTCTACCTAATTTCTTCATTTCTTATTTTATCTAGTTTGGTAACCATTGCAGCTAGATTCTTCTTCTTCTTTCTGACCTCATGTACCTTTCGGTGTTGAGGGGAGAGTGAGTGTACGGTCTTTTGCCTCTTCTGCTGTTATATTTCCGAGTGTCTCTAATACACTATCTATTCACCTTATACGAGAGCGTCCAACAGGTCGACTGTTTTCGTATCGTTTGTTAAGTGTTTTTTGGATAATACTTTGCTCTTTCTGTCTGGTTATGTGGCCGTACCATTTAACTTGTTGTTTCTGGATGTATTCTATCTGACTTGATTACTAATTGTTTCCTTAGTGTTTCATTCCTGATTTTGTCTCTCAAGCTAACTCCAATCATATGTCTCACACATTTCATTTCAGTGGTGTTAATCTTATGTATTGTTCTAGATGTATTGCAGCTAGATTCAAGCAATAAATTTGTAAAATAATGGTAGGCCTACATTCAAACAATAAATTTGTAAAATAATGGTATGTCTACATTCAAAAATAAAATTGGGTACACCAAAAATTGTAAAATAATGGTACGCTTACAACTGAAACAAATTTAATTGCCTAGTTTTGTTTTAAAACTACATAATAAGGAGCAAACGTACTCTATGCGACTATATTTTTCTATACTATACTTACCCAGTCTGGGTCAGTTGGTGAAAACAAAATTATGGCCACAAATTTGTCATCTGTGTCTTCCACAACATTTATTTTATCTTGAGGAAATCTCTTCTTGATTGTGTTTATCTCTGAATCTCGCAGCTTCCTGACATCTGTGTTTTCTAGTTCTGCATATGTGAATATCTTTTTCATGAGAAATTGCTGAGAGGGTGCATTCTTTGTCCGCTGGTCTCTATGTCCAGAATGTGTTCTCCCTTGTATTTTATCATCATCTGTCTGTGCACTGGCGCTGTTGTGGTTATCAGCCTGTATTTTATCAGACTTATATTCAGACTTTCTAGGTTTCAATTTTAGTGCTGCTTCCTCTGAGATGTAATTGCTCGGGTGAATAAACTTGCAGTAGTCACCCTTGCTGCAGTTTCCAGCAATGAAAAACCTGCAGACACGTCTAGTTTCTGCGTAGACGTTTCCACTGCCGCCATATATCCTATTCCCACCTTTGTATTGTTGATGGGTCTCAGTATATCTTGTTCTCATGTCATCATTGGGAAGTAAAGTTGTACTCGCTGCACTAAATTCTTCTTCCTGGTCTTCAGTTTTTCTGAATCTTGGAGGAACATCTGCAAATCTTCCCAGATGTCTTTGTTGCTTTGATTTACTAGTTTTGTAGCCGTGCTCATTTTCGGACAAAATGTGAGAGAACTTACACTCATTTCCATATCGACAGTTGCCGTGTGTTTTGAAATAATAGCAAATGTTTTTCGGCCTTCGCCTGCTCAAATTTTCACGTATTATTTCTACTGATTCTTGAGCTTGTGATTTGTCAGCTTGATCCTGTAGCTGCAAATTCTTGCCAAATGAATCCGTTAATTTTACACCCTCATTTTCTATGTTTCTTGAGCTTTGTTGATCTGGTTTGATGCTGATCAGATCTACAGATGCAGGTGGATAAGATGAATCCTCTAGATATCCATTATTTTCCTTCTTGAAATCTAATAAAATAGGAGGTCCCTGGCTTGTTGAATGTAAATATCTGCAGTTTTTACCAAACGCGCATTTTCTATTTAAAGTATAAAACTTGCAGACAGAGATTGACATTAGATCCTGAAGATTTCTCTTGGTAGTAACCTGGCTCTTAGTGCTCTCCAACTTGTTAGGTACACTCACACTTAAGGAATATTTTGGATCAACTGAAATCAGTTTACGAATTTTAGTGATACTAAAACTGACACTGAGGTTTTCGATGATCGTAAAAATAATATGACTCCAACTCCAAGCAAATTTCACTCCGGTCAGATTGTGATTTTGTAGAATTTACTTTGATATCGGTCCTAGAATTACAAAGCAAGCAAACTGCAGCTGTTGTCAGCAGCACGACAAACAGTTGCTACACCACACCGCAATAATTTGTTTAACAATATTATTTTATACTCAAACTGGAATGATTGCACAACATAGCGCAAGATAGGTCAAAGTTCAATCGAAGACGCCTGGTCATGATTGCCAGATTTAAATTAGCTAAAATGCCAAACTGTGCTAGACGAACAAAAAAAGCTAACTAAAATTGCAATTTTTTTAATACTCGAATGGCATGCTTACATAAAAAAAGGTCATCAAATTTTCCATCAGAGAGAGAATCTGACACAGACATCGCTGTAATTACCTTTTTCAAAGTAACCCCACCCCCATTAAGAAGATCCTATATACGGTCCTTCTGCTATACGTGTTCTTTTCAAGAACTTGCATGGAACTATTATTCAGATATATCTAAGAGAGGCGCTGCTGCCCCTCAGTTTTTCCCAAAAATCTCCCTACAGATATGCAAACAAATCTTAAGAACAACTACAGACAAGAATGGCTACGACAGGGAGCCAGCTCAAAGACTGGGTGCTTACAATATGTAAACAAACAAAAACCGAACCCAGTGGACTCTCTAAAACAACCGGAGAGAGCAAACCGGAGGCTCACACTTCAACTAAGAACAGGTATAGCCCCCGTTAATAAACATCTGAACAGAATAAATCCATTCAACGAACCAAATTGCAGACACTGTACCGCACAAGAGGAGGCTGTCGAACAACTACTATCGCACTGCACAACATTAACAGATATCCGACAAGAACTACTACCACCGCTTCCATCTATGCACAACACACTCTGCACCACAGCTCAGGAAAACCTGTGCATTCGCAAGGGCTGCCTGCTCACAGCCAAAGGGATTGAATCATCATCATCATTGCTCAAATCATGCTGAAGTATACGGAAATAAACGATCTGATACTCTGGCTACAAGAGCATATGTGGTGCACTGGTGGGCACTTTGAATATGGACAGATGTGATATCTTGAAAGGAATATTGAATCGTCTATTGGAAAATACAAATTCACTGGACGAATCTTCTTCATCGTTCATTCTCAAACTCCAGCTGGATCTCCCTTGTAGATTTCTAGCAGGATGTAGTCCAGAGAATGGAAATGCGTTGTGTCGCCGTTTTATTTGCGCCAATGGCCCGACACATCTGTCTTCGCCGGGACTGCACGCACCAGTATTATAGACAACGATTGTGGGATTAAGTGTACGGCAAGCAGAAAAGCTGGGAAGGGGGAGGATCGAATCAGGTGCATGAAAAATGAGAGCGCAACGGGAACGATAGGCATATACACTCTTCACACCATCTGCTAAAAGAGATTGAGCAAGTATTGATATGCCAGGATTGTATTGACGTCAGCTCTTAATACATGCAATTTCTGCGGCTGGACTGTAAACAAAATAGATCAAGTCACCTGGAGTCCCTACTTGTCCATTAGTTTAGCTTAGCTTTCCGAGTCGACGACGACGCACTCTGGGCAAGCTTATAGGTGCACGGTCTCTGCTAGTACACGACGAAGAATGTGCGTGCTGATGACTCCCGTTTCCCCCCGGTTACACACCTTATAAATCACATCGCCCATGTATTGCTAGAACCAGAAGGGGAGCAACGAATTACAAAACATTTACCTATCATCCATGTCGTAAGAGACTAGAGGTTATGGAGTGAAGTATAGGGTGACCCATAAAATGGCAAATATAGGGTGACCCAGAAGTGACATCAAGTTAACACAAACCACGATGAGGTCGGATGTGTCAAGCCGAAAGAAGCAGATATTGCAGAACAATTGTAAATTATGAAAACTCATTCCATTCTCCATGCTGTTTTTTGCTAATCTACAGGTGTTTTGGAAACGAAATCAGAAGTAGAAACCCTTCAATCACCCTGTTCTGTTCTCCCCAGGGGGTAATTCCACATTATTTAAGTGATAATATCATCTACTTTAACTCTAAAATCCTCATTCGAAAATGTTCATGTAAAGATCTCAATATGTCATCCTAGTCCATTACTAATTCTCCTAGTATTGTTGCTTCCTACGCTAATGTGTTCAATCTTTCATTCCGCGTAATTCTGCACGCCCAGTAGAATAAATTCACAAAATTCTCCACAGGTGACAATATGTAATGCAACTAAACCACATTTATGTCGGAGTCACCCGTTCTCGATCTTTCTATACACGGAATGAAAACATGTGACTATTACAGCTCATAATGTTTTTGTGTCGGAAATGAATTTTAGTGCGGCTGTAACCACCTCATTTGAAGGTTGTTGACGTGTAAACGTCATTCTGCTCCTTTATAACTCTACCCTCAGCTAGGTCGTTCATGCTCTGACGTTTTACCAGGAATCACAAAACCGTCAGTTTTTTTAGCGACGTCATCTTTTGTGGTACCATCACAGAGCATTTGTTGTATTTCATATTGCACTTTCCTATTGTAAAATGTTCTAGACTGAATGCCCAGAGTAATGATGACTTGCATATAGTTTTTCATGTTTCCCCTGTGTTCATATCTCACATCTAACCAAAGAATCATTTGTGGTAACCATTGTAATAGTTGCTTCTGCTTGCGCCATCGTTGGCATTACCCTCTTAAGTTTAGAAAAATCAGGGGTTCAATACAAGAATCAGTGAACAAATCACGTGACAGCATACCAACTTTTTGTACGATGCAAGTTACTTTTATCCAACAAATTTGTAAAACGTAAAGAAAAGTTCACACAAGCCAAACCTGAGCCCAACAATACTTTTAAAAAGCCAAATCTGTGAAATTTGACCTCTGCAACGCCAATATGGCTATCCTGCGTCATTTAAGACAATAGAAGACAAATACACAGTCGATGGTGCAACTTCCGCTTGATAAAAATAACTGATAGTTACCACTACATATTTTAATAACAGAACACATTTTTCTTAGGAACCCCTCCTTCCAGAAATTCTTTTTTTGTCCATGAGTTAAGACGATGTTTATAAGATATTTAGTACAACTGGTTGTTTTGGGAACGAATGCAGAAGAAGTAGACGCACTCCAATCGCCCTGTTCTCTCCCATTGGCAATTACTATTAGGGTTAGGTTATGTACTTTGAAAACGCTGACGGACATCTACAGAAAGCTGTATGGATCACTGATGAGTTTTCAATATATCAACATTTATTATGTAATTCAGACTTGTGTAGATCCTAAATAAATAACTATTTAAATATATATATATATATAATTAATTAAATATTTAACCATTTTTTTTTAAATTTAAAAAGGTCCCGGGTTGGAACGATACGTTGATAATTGTCTTTGTTTTATTGTTATGTATTTATGTATTACATCGATAATTGGGTATTTATAGCAACTTTTTAATTTTATTTAGGATTTACCATTTATTCATTTGGTTACTGCGGCACTTTCCATTTTGTCGGACATCCTCTGATATTTTCATGATGTGTTGCATGTTAAGTTTCGACCAAAAAAAAGAGAATTACTTCTTTCTTCACTATATTACAATAATTAGACTGTTGGACGAGGACACCATGGTGGATGAGGACAACATGGTGGATGAGACTGTTGGACAAGGACACCATGGTGGATGAGACTGTTGGATGAGGACAACATGGTGGATGAGACTGTTGGATGAGGACACCATGGTGGATGAGATTGTTGGACGAGGAAACCATGGTGGATGAGACTGTTGGATGAGGACACCATGGTGGATGAGATTATTGGATGAGAACACCATGGTGGATGAGACTATTGTTAACATACCAAGGAAGTTTGGAATTGTTTGAGATAGTAGAGTAGAACGATTGATGGGTTGGGACTATGAAAATATACAATTAACACGCCACAGGAACTACCAGCATATATTCTCTTCACAGTCTGCTGAAAAAGGCAGGGAACTTCTATGGAAATGCAGAGAGTGTACCGCCATTGGTTCAGATAATCACTATGTCCAGACACAAGATTTGTAGCATACACATTTCTCTCACACAAACTCATCGATGCAAATGCAAACAACTCAATTAATGCACAATTTTATTGCAAAGATCTCACTATTTAGACAGATGTAAGGTATTAGAAAAAAGTGTCTAGTCACAATAAAAGCTACATTCTGCATTTGTGTAAAAATTTCTGAGTATAATTTCAGATCTGTCTAAAGTCTGTCAAATGTCATATCTCAATTCAAGATTATATAACAGGGTTGCCAGACTTGGCTATTTCATGGTCAAATTTTGCCATTTTAAAGTATCACTGGCAATGAAATATATGTTTGGTTATTTTTTTTTCTCTTTCCATTATTGGTTTATTTGAAAATGTATTAAAAGTTTGAAATTTGGTAATTTTTGTCCATATTTAACCAGAAATATTACTAGTAAATAAACAAACCAATTTCAACATTCTGGCAACTGTTATATAATAGTGTCCTGTCCACTAGTTCTGAATAATATCGGGAAAAAAAAGTCCAAGTTAAAATAAAGTGACTTGTTATATGCCACATAATAGTTGGCACAATTTAAATGCATTTTGTAGTGATGTTTTTCTAATGACTAGAAAGAGCCCAGAAATGTCATCACACTAAAGTGTCAATGGTATTATCACATAAATCAAAAGTTTGCACACAAAAACACAGAATATCTAAGAACATAAATACAAGGTGTTATACTAATACTTACAGGTGGCATTCTAAGAGTCAAATATACAACATTATATTCTACGGTGATGTATCATACACCAGTATTCACGTCGAATTAACTACCTCCGCCTTCAATAAAGTATTACTGTATTTGAGTAGGTGATGCAAATATCAAATGAATGGGAGCTTGAAATAAAAATGTATTCCATCTAAGTAGATGAAAAGTGCAAAAATAAAAAAAGGTTTTACAGAGAATCTACAACAAAACAAGTTGATGTTCTAATCAAAAGAATTTTTGTTTGTTTGCCCATCACAAGTGACGATGGCCATTGTCACTTTTGAAATTCAGTTAGAGTTCTGTCCTTGACTATGAGTTTGTAGATGGCTAATAAATCCTATTCTGGCGGCAAATGTTCTTGGACAGTTCAGTTTGGACATAGCATGACCATTGTAGATAGTTTTTGATCTACCCATGACTTTCTAGCTACTTTCCGCTGTTGAGCTGCTGCACTTCTCCTCTTTTCATAATATGTGCCTTTTTTGACTGTAGAGTGTCACGTAACTCTATTCTGTTCAAATTCTTCTCATGGTTCTTGGTCTATTGAAAAAAGATCTTTATCAATTATTAATTGGGGGAAACGCAAAGAGCAGTATCAAAATAGAAAACCAAGAGGAATTATGTAGTCTCCTATCATGCTAGGTTATTGGAAACTACACAACTCAACTAAATCTCCTAGATTCGCGCTCTCTACATGTTTTGTCTTATCTTGATAAAGACCTTTTGATTGAAACATTACTTTGCTCTGTTGTAGGCTCTCCGTAAAACCTATTTAACCTCTTTCATTTTTTATATTATGTAACGCAAATATCATACGATGTGGTTTTTCAGGTCCTGGGGTACATGACTAACATGACAAATGTCAATACAACATGACAAATGTCAATACATGACAAACATGAGAAATGTCAATACAGCATGAGTAGTTTATGAAACGGATGAGACTTGAGATTCAGAGTTTAGATACAAGTGGTGACCTCATGTATATTAATCAATTGAGTTTCATAATACTGTCGAATACCTCTATAGCGCCTTCTTTTATAAACATTTCCCTATATAACAGCACTTTTCAAATTCCTTAATTAGATTTATTCTATATTGTTTGTGCTGTGTATAGCAAATTTCTCTTATTACATACACATTTTGTTGGTCCGAACCACATTGTTATAATAGGATTCCATAGTATTTTTATACAAGTAAATTAAAGTAGGAAGCCAGAGGACAATTTTTTTAAAAATTCTTGAGACTAACGGGAATTGAACCAGTCCGTTCTACGGCACCAAATCGCCTAGCAACAATTGCACACGCGTTTTTCAGTACTTGACTAACCGCATCTACAGAAAAGATGCGATTTCATCAAGCCATTCAAATCGTGCACACAAAGTATTTTTATAGGATGATTGAAAACCATTCTACCAACTGTTAGTCATTTCTAAATTATTTCCTCAATTCTTCTATCAGCTTCTCTGATTAATCTATACCATCGACTTCATCCACATCATACTGATCTTCAACCTGATATTTATGTTATCTACTTCATACACAGAATGTCAAAGCAAAACCAGATGTTCACATACAAACAAATGTACAGATGACACAGAGAGATATATTTTAGAATGCAGTTACAATTATCATTTAAAAACTAAACACCAAAAGATTGGTTGTACATAATTTTTCACTTCACTGATCATAGTTGAAGAAAGGCATACCTGAATGTGCCAGCATGCCTTACAGGTGAAAAATGAACACATAGGGTAATGAACTTTTGTGGATCAATGGAAGCACACAGGTAAACACACAGAAAAATCAACATTTCAACCAAACAGTCTTTATCAAGAATATAACATAGTACATGAAGATGTAATATGAAGGTCACTGAAGAAGTTTGTGTTGAAGAGTTAACTTAATTTTAGTACCTGGACACATGGTTGTGAGGGGAAATGAAAGAGCAGACAGACGTACCAGCATGGCCACAGTGATGGGTGGTAGCTCAATGAACTGTGCTGATCATTTGAACGCAATTAATAAGTTCGACCAGTTGGAAAATGTAGGATGTATTTCTATTCTGTGTCTATGGCTAGAATTCAGGACTCGGGAGTGAAGCAAGAAACAAGTGGCATATAGGAATAAAAAAAATAAGCGAGTTATCAACCAACACAGAGAACAGGAGCAGTTACTGCACGATGAAGGACATGCTGAATATGAGATCGGAGCACCTATGGACATGTCCGGATTGCCATGCTGATGGTCTGACTCTAAATAACATGGTATATAAGTAAATGTTGGTAAGTCACAAGGCAAACCAGACAGTAAATGTTGGTAAGTCACAAGGCAAACCAGACAGTAAATGTTGGTAAGTCACAAGGCAAACCAGACAGTAAATGTTGGTAAGTCACAAGGCAAACCAGACAGTAAATGTTGGTAAGTCACAAGGCAAACCAGACAGTAAATGTTGGTAAGTCACAAGGCAAACCAGACAGTAAATGTTGGTAAGTCACAAGGCAAACCAGACAGCAAATGTTGGTCATGCTTATCTCTGTATACAATCAGAAATGTTTTTCTTTCTTTCTGCTTGTTCATCACATTCATTGTTTTTCATGCCATGCTCATCTTCGCTTGAGAAGGAGGAACATCATCATCAGCAGTCTCTGTAAACAGTAGTTTTGAAGTTTCTAGATCAAGTTACTTCATCCCTATTTCTGTTGTCACACTAAAAAATCCAGCAGAAGACAGATGTGTCTGGCCATTGGCACAAATAAAACTGCAGCACAACGCAATTCCATTCTCTGGACTACATACTGCTGGAAATCTAGTAGGACTATGATCCTGCTACAAAGGAGATTCAGCGGAAGTTTGAGAATGAATGCTGAAAAGAAGAACACTAAAAAATATATCTTGGTTTTTTTTTTTTTTACATTTCAGTGCAAGTACACTGTGGTGATAGTTTCTGAACAAAGCTGAAATATTTACACATTTTGACATAGCTATTTCACTAAACTCAGCTAACACAATACTGAACTACCAGACAGTATGCTACTGACAATATATAGTACAATTAACTCATAGCATTTATTAACGCTATAGGGGTGTGAGAAGTTAGCGATCTCACTATTCAGTGGCTCTGTAATGTGAAGACAGTAGCCATCTCCTCTCACTTGCAGACTTTACTTCCCAGATTAATCTGGTACCCAATTAAGGCTGGGTCAACCAAGGAGATACTACATTCTCAAAAACATTTCCGCCTCAACTAGGGAATGAACCCAGGACCATTCATATGTGAAGCCAGTATGTTACGTGCCCCCCACCTACAGAGTATATAAATAGAAGGTGGTTAACAAATAAGATACGGCCCACATTCTCTCAGTGCTTTAATGACCACAATCGATGGCCATAGAATTTCCGTCTGATATTCTTAGTGACCAACTTTGAAAATTGTTATAACAGTTATGATACATCAGAAATATGGCGTCTGTAGTGATAGTATTACTAAGAATAGCTCATCCGGGATAGTATGTCATTCCAAAATGGCAGCACTCACAAAGTATATTTTCTCGACATAGTTTATGAGTGCTATTCGGGAAAAATCGGAAACTCTGGAAGATGAATACAAAAGATACATAGTAATATAAATCTGTACCCAGTGTTACATTAATTTTTGTTGGTGTCACTCTTGAAATAATTCTGGGGCTTTTAAATTCATTTTGAAAATGAGAACATTCATTATAAGAGAAAATTTGAAAGCTCTATTTTTTTTAGTTAGATTTTATATAAATTTTTATAAATGACACTTCTGTCTGATTAATGCAATCTATCTATAATTTATGAAGCCATAATGTCAGGGCCATAGGGGTACCACACTGAAAGCACCAACAAACAGGATCCCCCAACGAGTTCTACCTCCAGTGGCACAGACAAGTGAGGAAAAATCTGGACATGTCAGTCCTTGATGTTGCCTGTCCACTCTTTTCTTTGTCCTCGTCTACTTTTTCCACCTTCGACTGCTCCCTACAGTATCATTTTTTTAATAGGAAATCATGTGAAAATGCCTATTTAAGAAACCCTCTACACAGAAATGGGGGCTTAGTTGCACCCTGTACATTCATTGTTTCATTGACAATAAATAAACAAACACAGTAATGAGAAATATCAATGTTGACATAGTTGATATACTTGAGAATGTGATACACTATACTGATACACGTAAATGATAAATGAAAAAGATGTGGAGTATACCAACAGTTGCTATGACAACATGTATCACAATTTCATTGTGTGAAAAACAAGTACCATGGGAAGTGACATATTAATTTCGAAATAAAAATAATTTAGGCATAAACAAAAACTTACACACAAATATCAAGCTATCTTTTTTCCCAAATTGTTTTTCTTAACTGGAACTAAATCACACCTGAAAAACCAGTAGTTGCAATAAACTGCTGATATGCAAATGTTATAAATCCTTGACTCAACATGTGTGTCCACAAAATAGCAATCATGTACAACTTGGATGTCTGAGCTGTTACTTTAAAGTAGTAGGGTATCCTATTCAAGTTGTAGTCATCAACCCAACATTTTTTGGCGGTAGTGATTTTTTTTAGTAGTACTACTACTACTACTAGTACAGTGGAATCCCATTATAACGAATTTGTCGGGTCTGGCAGAATATGTGTGTTATAACTGAAATTTGTTATATACGGTTATGACAATTATTAACATAAGTTATGCCCTTTCAGTTATTGTTTCCCTTGTGCATTGTTTTTCCATGACGTAATCACTGCCTGTCAACTAAGAGTAAATAATGAACTAGCACAGTCCTCGAGAGATTGATTCTTGCACGTGATGAAAAATGTAAATAATATCATTCTCATCTTTTTTTCTATACAGTAGAATCACCTCCGCCGAAGACTGATGTGTCGGGCTATTGCCGTAAATAAAACGGCGACACAACGCATTTCCATTCTCTGGACTACATCCTGCTGGAATTCTAGTAGGACAATGGTCCTGCTACAAGGGAGATCCAGCTGGAGTTTGAGAATGAACGCTGAATAAGAAGAATCACCAATTATATTTGTAATCAACTAAGAGAATGCTATTTAAATGTTCTGTTACTCACCTCTCGTCCAAGTAACGAAAGTGCAAGTTGTTTCTTATGAAACAGATACAGTCAGTCTCGCTGTCAATTACATAGGCCTATACTTTCACAATAATTTCATGTTTCAACCAGGCAAGAGTTAATTTAAGGTCAGTATGGCCTAGGCTGAATTCACTGCAGCCAAAAAATACTGGGTTGATGACTACATCCTCAATATTTTTAATGGCCAAGGTTTTCAGCAAACTCTCTTCTTTTTTCTCTCAATAAGGATAGATCATATTTCCCAGGCACCAGGAGTTTTTTTAAACAGGCATTGTGTTTATACTTCAGGTGAACTGAATGCATTGTTACCTGACTACACCCCCCCTGCTTCCCATTGTCAGTACTTTTAGTTGTAGTGCAACCACAAGTTTCTTTCAAACACGCCTCGTAAGACCTGTGGACTAATTAAGAAATTATCCTTCTAACTTGACACATGTGGCTTTTCCAGTGACTTTCATTGGCTGTTGATACAGTGACCTATTAAATTACAGGAAAATACAAATTCTTCACTTTAAAAGTATGGGCCCTATTCCATGCTGACACCTGTACTGAATAGGGCTGTGTTCAAACGCACTGCACGTAAACATGTCATACTGTTACTGGTGACATGCCTCACAAGCACAAGGTGTTGGAGTCTTTTGTGCATTTTTTCAAACATGTGCGCAGGTCAAAAGTTCAGAGATACTACCTTTTTGCCCAGAAGTAAACTGTAAATAGTGCGTTATACAGGGATATATGTGGTAAATACAAGCTGTACAAACAGCAGTTTAAAAAAATTAAGACAAAGAGGTAAAATAATCGGGGATTTTAATAACGTTTGTTATAGAGGGAAATTCAATAAAACCAGATTCGTTGGGATTACACTGTACTACTAATGGTAATTTAAACCAATCTCTGTCACATGTCTCCCTACAAACATAGTTTCCTAAAGGAAACATAGAAAGATTTGCATACTATTGCTTTCTGTGGTAAACATCCTCCTTATTCAGCCCCAAATGTGGCCAGCACTAATACACATGTGGCCAGCACTAATACACATGTACAATTTAAATAATGTGCTCTTTCTCACATTCTAATGTAGCAGTTGCTATCTAAAATTCTGCCGATGTGTACACAATTAAAAATAAATACAATCAAACATATTCATTTATTTGTAAGAATAAAGAATGAACCGATATCCATCAATGGGTGGGGTTAACCAATAGCCATTTATACTTAGCCATCAATGGGTGGAGTGACTGACACATAATAATAAAACTCACAGCCTATGGAAGGTCGGGTGGCAACCACTAGCGGCTACCAGGCCAACCACCATGATACATTATAAAAGATGGTATAACTGTATAGTGAGGCTTTTTTAAATGAAAACTCCACCAGAATTCTATCTTTACAGTTATGTCCTTTATGTCATAATGTCCTGTTGTCAATCTGGAGTTGAGGGTCGTCCAACTGTGGCATTGCACTCTGTCATAGAACGTAGGTCATGTGACCTGGATTGTCAAGATCTCATGTGTTTGATGTTGTATGTCGAACTGACACACAGAATCAACTGGAGGAAGGGGAAACCTGAGGTAAAACCATCCAATCCAGAACGCGACGATCCTACGTCTTTCCAAATGTGGCAGACATACACGTCTTTTATGCCAGCAGACTGTAGGTGGCGGGGAATCGAGAATGATGAATCACAAATCAGATCCACTCCCAATAGATGGAAGTCTGGGAAGAGTCAAGTCAAAGCAGCATCATGCCAGTTGGTGAATGGTGTCCCTGGCAATACTTTGTTGGATCAGACCTCTGGGTTTGAAAGCAAGCTCCAGAAACAACATGAAAATAATAAAACGCATAACACGTCAGGATTGTAGAGCTGTCACATTAAGACATTTGATGCAGAAAGTTCTTCACACATCTTTATCTTCTACTATCCTGATGACTTTGGAAACTTCACATCCTGTCCAGTAATTGATATTATCCATCCTTCTTCTGTCTACATCTTCTTCTTCTACCCTCCACCACACCTCGAAGAACATCTTTTCTCATCCAGGAATATCTCATCGTATGTCCATACCACCGGAGTTTATGAAGTTTTATAACTGTCATATTCTTACATGATTGGAAATATGAAAATCCATTCAAACATGTTACGAGATTGGGCGAAAGTGCAAGATTGGGTGAAAGTGCTTAAAACCATGTATTCTAACAGTATAAAAAAATTTGTGCAGAAAATAAGTCAATAAATTATAAAAGTCATTCTCTATAGTGTGTCTCAATGGAATATCTCCAAGAGTAAACTAATAAAATTAAATAATTCCATAATATTGTACAATACATTAGAAGATCTAATTAGAAGAGACCATTAGTGTCCAGCATATAAACATGTTTAAGAACCACTAATGTCCAGCATCTAAATATGTTTAAGAACCACTAATGTCTAGCATCTAAACATGTTTAAGAACCACTAGTGTCCAGCATCTAAACATGTTTAAGAACCACTAGTGTCCAGCATCTAAACATGTTTAAGAACCACTAATGTCTAGCATCTAAACATGTTTAAGAACCACTAATGTCTAGCATCTAAACATGTTTAAGAACCACTAATGTCTAGCATCTAAACATGTTTAAGAACCACTAATGTCTAGCATCTAAACATGTTTAAGAACCACTAGTGTCTAGCATCTAAACATGTTTAAGAACCACTAATAGAACAATAATTTTTTTCAAAGCACGCTGGAACTGATTTAAAAAAAAAAAGACCTTGTACATCAAAGAAGTTGTACATAATACTAGAGTATGTTGATTGACTATGGAGATACATGGAAGAAACATCAGCCTTCATTTGTCTAAGCTGTGGGGTTGTTGGTATTGCGATGTCTCACTCCTTCCTTCTTGTCTGGATTCGCCCCATCACTAAAAGCAGAAAACAGAAAATTTTGTCTGGTATTTATTTTCAAGAATTTTCCTCGAATGTGGTAAAAAAAATATTCCACATATCAAAAAAAGCTAGTCAAAATTGATATCTCAACTTTCATAGACAGTAAAACTTCACCTAGCAAAAAGTGTCATCAGGAGAGAAGTATGTCTGGGTGTCACCTCAGTTACACGACTGAGAAGAACCTTTTTGTCAGAAAGTTCAGCTATGGCTATCAAGAGTTACCTGCTCATGGATAAATAAATTATTTCGTCATATTTTTATTTTTAAACTTCTTATTTTGTAAAACTTTAACTTTTTCTGCTAATTACAAATGCTTGCATAGCTTATCCACCTCTGAGATATGGCCTATGTTGGTCATACAATGACTTCAAATAATTTCATGTTGTGTTATGTACTTACTTTTGCTACTTCTGTCACCAACAGCTTCATTTTGTAATCAATACTGAAAAATAGGATGGAGTTGGTTGTCTCATCCCACCGCGTCAAAGCAGGCCAGAAGCCATGATGAAGTAGGGTGGGGTCAGGCTGAATGGTGTAGATATCCCAGCCAAGCTGTAAATCATGATGTAACGCATTCTCGTCTTTTTTTGGGTAGCGTATCCGACTCAGGATGTAGCCATCAACCCAGTTTTTTTTTATGTAGTGATTTTCTAGGCGATATAAATATATTTACTAGTTTGCCATTGCTTTCTGAATGGTTTGGATGCACAATTGCCTGTGGCAGGGATCAAACTTGGTACCTTGGCCGCCACAGATGTGATTTGTATCACTCTGCCACAGAGAAAGGTAGACTCTAGACTACATCCTGCTAATGTGCAGGAGTTGAGAGCGAACACAGAAGAAGATTAGAAAAAATGTGACCTGGTCTCAACAATCAGTATTGTTGAAAAGGGAGCACAGAAAACAACACTGTGACCTGCTAGGTATGCTGTAGAACTAAGAAAGGTTTGGGGTGGGGGCTGGCTGCCTCATACTATAAAGGTCAAATTACCCCAAAATCACACTGAAGTCAGATAACTCAGGAAGAAAGGCACAGATATAAAAATCGAAGCTGTCAACCATGACAAACAAATTTCATTCTCTGGATTATATCCTGTAGGCCAGCAGGAGTTTGAGAATGAACTCACATGAGGAAGAATATCACCTCAACATATACAACTATTATAATTAACAGCAAAAATAATGCAAAACAAAGTCATACTTACACTTCTCGGGCGGCAGTGTCTTCCTGTTGAATTTGCTTGCTTCTGCGTTTTTCAAAGATGAAGATGATGATGCACAGCACGAGAACCTCACCAATAATGCCTAAGAATGGCCACAGAGCAGCTAGCTTGTCTAAAAGTAAACAACAGATTCAGGTGTCAATAATGACTGGACGATCAACTTGTGGATGATCAAGTTCTTTTGTGTATTCGTTCTCAAACTCTCATTAGATCTCTCTTGCAGTAGGATATTCCTACTAGATTTCCAGCAAGACTTTGCCCAGAGAATGGAAATGTTTTGTGTCGCTGCTTTACTTCCGCCAATGGCCTAACACTTTGGCATGAAAGTCTGGGTTCATTTCTTCTCTGGCATTCCTTCTGATAGTGAGATTACCGAGAGCTGTTCACAATCCCCAAAATGACTATTACTTAATGTCACAGTAGAATGCAATGACAATAGCTGGGCAGTCTTCTAGTAAGAAAGGAGCATTGCTGTGACTTTCTTAAAAATTCACAAGACCAACGGGAAATGAACCAGTCCGTTCAACGGCACTGAATTGCCTAGCAACTCCCGTACACGAGTTTTCCATACTTGACTAACCGCATCTCCAAAAAAATTTACTTGTGACTTTCTTACAATGTTAAGGTTAAGTAAATTAAATATTTAAGTTCATCCCTGTGGCCTAGCACGGGTCCTCTAGCAGATTAAAGAGTTGAGTCCATCCATGCTGTTAAGCATGGGTCATCAGCAGATTTTATCACAAAGGAGATCTTTTATGTGATGTGATGTTCTGAACGGACAGCAGTAAATTCCAGACATCCCCATAGGAGTTCAATCTGTCTCAGCAGATGGTCAATAGTATGTATGCTGATAGTTGCAACTGTTTCAGCAGATGGTCAAGGGTAAGTATGCTATCCTTTACAAGTGAAGATGGTCATGACATTGAAAAAGTCAAAGTCAAAAAATGAATCCTCAGATAGGCCTAATCTAGATCTGGAAAAAATATTAACAGGAGGTAGGCCTTGAAATGATGGAAAAAAATCTGTTCTTTTTATTTTGTCCCTCGAACTGCTTGCAGTATTCTCATCATCATCAAGTGCCATCTCCGCAACGAAGGTTGGCTGCAACAGATCTCCAACATCCCCTGTCTCTTGTTTTGGTGGTGTAACCTGTCCATCTTGTGATGTTACTCTCCCACTTGTATCTGTCTACCTCTTGCTTGCTTCCCTTTGACTTTATCCTCAAGTAATGTCTTCAATGAAGTGTCATGCATTTTAATGTGTCCAAAATATTTTATTTGCCTGTTCTTCTGATCTGGTATTCTACAAAGTTTTAAATACCATAGCTGATCTGACCATGCCCGCTAGCTGCTGTGTCTTGAGTCCCACCAATGGCCCACTGGACAAACCACCTATGCAATAGAAAACCTTAGTGGATGACATGCATTATATTGAGGGAAGCTTTGTAGCACGATCATCCATACAATTATTTTGTGTTGTTGTATTTTGTGTTTATTGTTATTAGTATATATGCATGCATCTTCTGTGGTTTTGAGGGAGCCAGAGAGGTTCTGTGCAGTACTAGCGATGGAAGAAACTGACTGCACTGTTTTCCTATGGCTGAGGCCCATCATAGAGGCATAGTGACTCAGGACGTGACAATCCTTATGACGTCAACATTTGGATGCATGCTTGGAGCAAGAGAGGTTCAGCATAACCAGTAGTCAATTGGTTCAGAGGAATGGGCACAGTGAACCCTATCTTGGCTGCAGAGGCTTGGAGCGGTGCATAGGTTGAAACCTACCTTCCTGGTGGTGTGATAGTTATGCTCTGGCCCAGGTTGGGCCAAAAATCCAGACTTCCCAGCAATATAATGCCATTTTAATGGCATTGGGTCAAAGGGCATGGACCACTGGATCTGCAACCAACCAGAACACTGCAACCAACCAGAACATATCTCCCCACAGGCATCAAACAACTCATCAGATGTTTTGTCTGGATATTCTATATAGACACCATAAACTGCTTTGACGGTGGCTTTGAAAGCAGACCCATTAGTATAGACATGAATCTATTGTTCTGGGTAGGTGTCTATTGCTTTCTGTGTTGCTTTCATAAGACTTTCTGGGTCGGAACCTCTTGTTACATTATCTTTTAATTGTGTCTTAATTTCTGGCCATTTAAAACCTGCGTGTGGTGGTAAATATTTTTCTAATCTTCACAGTTCTTGTCCTTGATTGCATCATGTATCTTTGTATTGTTCTGTCAGTTTCCACCTCCCCATTGCTGCGCAGTACATCTCTGGTTCCCGCCCAAGCACAGAGGTTGCATACATACATAAAAATAACAAAAACATATTGCAACAAAATAAAAGCAAGAGAAACATAATTGTATAGATGATGTGCTATGAAGCTTCTATAAGAAGAGAACCTCAATATAATGGCATGTCATCTAAGTGGGTTTTCTGTTGCATGGGTGGTTTGTCCAGTGGGCCATTGGTGAGACCCACAGATGCAACCTCATGTGTAGGAGATATGTTCTATGAAGCTGAAATAACAGCACTAGAAGTTGCCTTGTACCATCTGCAGATCACATTTGTTGCCTTTTCATCAAAAGTCCAAAACATTGTGATTTTTACAGACTCTATGTCCGCTCTTCAAGCACTAGAGAATGTGATGGACATTGTAAACCTGAGCTAGTTGAAATATATCACCATGCCAACCAGCTGCTTACATCTTATGAAGTCAGCATTGTTATGCAGTGGATTCCTGACCACTCAAACACACATGGCAATGATAAGGCAGGAAGACTAGCAATGAAAGGAGCACAACAAGAACAGCAATATACACAAACAACCGTGCACACAGTTAAAATGATGATGAAATTAGTGAACAAAGAAAATTGGATGAACAAATGGGCCATGGGAAACACTTGGAGGGAAATCTATAAACATATGGAAAGCCCATATCCTAAAGATAACATCAACCTCCTGGGAAGGAAATACCAGAGTATTATTTCCAGCTTAACAATCACCTGAACAGAATACAACCATAACACACTTCAGGGTGTCGGCTGTGAACTCATCCCTATGAAACTGTTGACCACCAACTTTTTGAATGTCCAGCGGTGGATGAAGTCAGGAAAATGTTTCCATCCAGGGCCAGATAAATGGAACACATTATATGAAACAAAACAATAGATCACATACACATGCATATATAACACAATGGCATTAGGTCAAAGGGCATGAACCCATGGACTGTTGGATCAGCAACCAACCAACCATCTGACCATGCTAGTCTGGGAATTCAGGAGCTGTAGTTTCCCCAAGAGTTGTTTCAATGATGCAGTACTTGAGAGGTATTTCCAAGCAATGTTTTTTCCTGATTCATCTTTAACACTTACCTACACATAGAACAGTACGTGTGTTGATGAAGTACACACAAAATACAAAAACAGAAGGTGTTATTGTACATAATTATCTTAGAAAATAATGCGTCACACAAATATAAAGGAGAGTTTGAAGCAATAACCAAAATGTGTAAAAGTAACTCAACTAAGGAAACAACACTATTAATACAAATACTACCTTTAATTCGAATAATGATCTCTTTTCCATCAGTTCCATTGAATTGATGCAAGGGAACGCTGCATCTATACTTCCCTGCATCAGAAAACACTGCACGACGAATGAACAAATGAGCATTTTGATGGCCATTTAGCTCGCTCAGAATGACACGGCTGTCATTAATAATCACATCGTCCTTGGTCCATTGTACATTAGCGTAGGGGTAGCCCTTCACTACACAATTAAGTTCTAAATCATCTCCCTCTATGATGTTCTTGGACGTATCAAAGTCCAGGATCAAGGGACCAGCTATGTAAAACAAAGAGAAGAGCAATTTTAAATTTAGATAACATCACAGTATTAGAATGTTAACAACATGACACAATGCATTCAGATATACAGTAGAGAATTGTTGATGATGATGATGTTAAAGTCACTTCAGCTGAAATGTGGAGAGTGTATTGTGGATGATTGGAAGTAATGGAATGTTAGTCAGACTTCATTGGAATAGCAGATGTTTGACTTTTGTCTTCATGGTCGCACAGGACACTGTAAACTATAAGTACATCTTCATAAAGTAAAGGTTGTCCAAACTGACTGTGTTTCCATGTCAAAAGGGTCCCCAGACTCTAGAGCACATTCTGCAGGCATTTCAACATTTTGGTGACATGAGGTTTAAAACCTGGCTCTAGGTGATAGATCTGGAAATGAATGAGGGGCAGCTGTGAGGACTCTCCTGCTGACAAAACTTAATTCATGGAGGTGGCCCTCCTTTCTGCATAGACTTCAAAGCAGAGAAAATTTCTTGCAGAAGAAGAATAGAAAATACAATAATATTTTACAAACTACTACAGTCAAATCCCATCACAACAACTTGGTCCAGATCAACAAAATATGTTTGCAATAACTGAAATTATAACATCTTGGTCCAGATCAACAAAATATGTATGTAATAACAGAAATTATAACATCTTGTTCCAGATAAACAAACTATGTATGTAATAACAGAAATTTGTCATATACAATATAAAATAATTAAAGATTTTGAAAAGTGTTTTTTAAAAAAAAGGGAAATTTGTTATATAGGAATGTGCTATAGAGGGACCATTGTTTCTGAAATAATGGGTGTTTCACAATTGAGTGCTTATTAGGACACAGATCATCTGACCACAGCAAGTACGAAGAACACAACTACTTCCATCTTGAACCGGAAATCTGTATTGAGCATACAATGGCTAAAAAACAACACTTTAACTGACCTTATTTTTGCAGATGACATCGCAATCTTAAACTCTACTCATCAACAAACACAAGATATAACCAACAAACACAAGATATAACCAACAAACACAAGATATAACCAACAAACACAAGATATAACCAACAAACACAAGACATAACCAACAAACACAAGATATAACCAATAAACTATGCAAGCTCGCAGATCAATGCAACCAAAAAAAAATCATGGAACTTACCAGTTGAATAAATAACATCTCAGTAAACAATCAAATACTGGAAAAAGTCTCCAACTTTAATTACTTCGGCAGCCGAATGTTTGTTGACGGAGACTCACAGAAGAAATAAATACACGCATAGCAGTTGCAGCTAGCACATTCACTAAACTAACTAATATCTGGAAATCAAAATATCTAGGAAGAAACATCAAGCTAAAGCTATTCAACTCCTGTATTGTCTCAGTATTACTGCATGGAAGTGAAAGCTGGAAATCAACTCAAGAAACAGACCAAAATTTAAACAGCTTCGAAAACAAATGTCTCTGGAAACTAATGAACATAAAATGGAGTAATTTCATCACAAATAGTGATTTAAGAAACAAAACACTCCAAGAATATGTTTCAAATGCCATAAGAAAATGCAGATGGAAATAAAAAGAATAAACCAGCAAGCCGTTATGTGGACACCTGAGGGTAAAAGAAAATGAGGAAGGCCTAATCAATCACGTGCCATGCCGAACGGCGTAGGCGAGCATGTTTCTCCACAACTCCCTATCTTTTGTGTTGTCAATAAGCTTGGTTGATGAACTTCTACCGTGCCACAATACTAGTCCATCTAGTAATTTCTCTCTTTGTCATCCCCTATCTCTTCTCCTCTTGATTTTTCCAGTGGTTACAGTATTAAGTGTTGAAGCTGTGTTCTCAGCACATACCCTAGAAACCCTGACTGTCTGTCCCTAATGATTGATCTTTTTATGCCAGCATCAATGAGAACCTCTGCACTAGGAAGGCCTAAAGCAACCCTAAAAACCATATAAGAACTAAAACTGCAGGCAGCGGACCGAAACACACGGAGAGTCAAAACTTCATAGAGAAGCATGAAAGGAACACACTATAGAAGGATTTCATTGTATAAATATACACTATCTATGATATACTCATAACTTGACAATAAATTATGACAAGATAATATCAAAGTGTTAAAAAATCATTACAATAACAAATAACTGGAAAGTTTTGATAAATTTGGAATATTTATGAAACATAAACAGCTCAGCTAATGAATCAGCTAGAAATGACAATAGCAACATCCAAGTTAGTATATGTACAAATCATTGACAAATTGCTTATGATTAGAGGAAGTATGTTCCAAGTAGCAGTTTGTGGCTGTGAAGCATGGATAGTTAATAAAGCAGCAGCAAAGAGAAGAGATAAAACTCTGGTGTCAGGAAACAACTCGATACTAGAAATGCAAGGGCTGGGGTAACACAAGGCAAATATGAAAATTAACAGAAATAGGTATAAGTGTTTCCAATATTTATAAACAAATCATGCCAACGTAACACACAACTAAAAAACATTCTTCATGGCAAAAGACAAAATGAGCAATATATTAAACATAAGACAGCACACATGGTGCGACGATGGTAGGAGGAACAGATTAAAGCGTGGTATAAAACATGCCATGGGGAAGAGAAAGATCAAAGCTGGAAGCGTCCATCAATGTAAGAGGAGGCAGATACAGGATAACGAGCAGATAGGGTGGACAAGAGAGTGATGATGATGTGAATCATCTAGTAAGGGAATGTGAGACTAACGGGAATTGAACCAGTCCGTTCAACGGCACCAAATGCGGATATTATATGTTTTTGTTACTGAGGATAATTCAATACCTGTACGGGATGTTTGTTGTTGTTGTAATAGTCCTTGTCTCAATCGGTCCGTTCTGTTGACTTTGTGTGCACGGTTTGAAAGGCTTGATGAAATCGCATCTTTTTTTGGAGATACGGTTAGTCAAGTACGGAAGAACAGGTGTTCAATAGTGGCTAGGCGATTTGGTGCCGTTGAACGGACTGGTCCAATTCCCGTTAGTCTCAAGAATTTTTAAAAATTGTCCTCTGGCTTCCTACTTATATTTAAGGGAATGTGATAGATTGAGATGATAAAATTGAACAAAATTTTAAAAATGAAATGGTTTACTTATTATAGCGTGAGTTCAGCTGGAAACCAACTGTGAATGGAATAGACTGAATACACACTATGACCGTACCAAGGGATCATGTGATGGACATGAGAAGATTGACAGTAGATAAAGGACAAAGACTATAGTCAGCATAAATCTCCATGTTGAGGCAAGGGTGGCTAACAATAACCAAACGTCAGACATGCCGGGTAGATTTGAAGGGAAAAAAAGGGGTCATCTCGAATGAGTTGTAACAGTAAAGTGCACAATGAGCTTGTGATTAGGAATAGAGTCAACAGGGAGAGGCTCGTAGAAGGTAGCATCTTTAAGTTGGAGAGGGATATGCAGGTCACGGCACCACATGACAGTGCCACAATTGTCAGCAATTTGATAATGACGACCTGGCGAGCATGGTGGTTGGAGATAGCCAGAGGGGGTAAGATTGGAGTGATGTAACTAGGGGGAGCTGAGACAGCAAATAACATGAAGCGTATTGTGGATGTAAAGATCTAAAATGCGAGTAAGAGAGGATGTTCCAGTCATGTTTGCAGTGGCAGAACAATGGTTTCTGACTGTAGCTTTCCTCATTTTCCCTCCTCTATAGCCATCTTCTGTCCCTTCCTTATGTCTATCTTCATGCCCATTCATTGACCACTAACATCTCTGTCCCTTTATGTACCTAAGTCACTTCATGGTTGGTTTATTTGATTGCTACATCAGTTTATCTCGTTATGTCCATCCTCATCAGTCTTTCTATCCAATCCTACCCTCCTGGTCACTTTGGCCTCATGTGGTCCCTGTTTACTTACTCAACTTTTTTCAAATCTACCTGGCTTGTCAGATGTGTGGTTATTATTGATCTCCATTTCTGATCCCAACTCGGGAGATCCATTTATGTTCTGACTTTGGGCTTTGTACTTTATCTACTGTCGATTGTCTATGTCCATCACGTGATCTTTAAAACATTACCCTTGTGTGTGTGTATGTTCGTTCATCACAAGTGATGATGACCATTTTTTACATCCACTTTTGAAAATTCAGTTAAAATTATGACCATGCCTAATAGTTCGCAGATGGGCTAATAAGTTTTATTCGAGCTGCAAATGCCCATGGACAGTTTGGGCATGGAATGACCACTGCAGGCAGATTTTGGTCTATCTGTGACTTTCTAGCTACTCTCCGCTGTTGAGCTGCTGTATTTCTCTTTTCACAAGATGATGCACCCTTTTTGACCGTAGAGCGCAATGTAGATCTATTGTGTGCAAGTTCTTCCCATGTATCTTGGTATATTTAAAAGGCATTCAATGAAGTCTTTAATGAGTCATTTAGCGCTACATTTGGCCACAACCAAAATACAACACCCTCGGTGTGGTCATAGTGTGTACTCAGTCTATTCCATTTACTGTTCGCTTCCAGCAGGACTCACACTTAGAGTGGTTGGTTGCTGATCCAGCGGCTCATGTCCTTTGACCTAATGACATTAGATGGCATTATATTGCTGGGAAGTCTGTGGATCTTCGGCCCACCCCAGGACAGAGAATAACTATCACACCTCCAGGAAGGTAGGTTTCAACCTATGCACTGCTCCTAGCCATTGTAGTGAAGATAGGGTTCACTGTGCTCATTCCCCGCCACCAATTGACTACTGGTTATGCCGAACTTCTCTATTGCTCCAGGCATGCAACTACATGTTCAAGTCAAAAGGATTGTCACAACCTGAGTCACTGTGCCTCTATGATGGGCCTCAGCCATAGGAAAAACAGTGATGTCAGTTTCCTCCTCCTCAGTGCTGCACAGTACATCTCTGGCTCCCTCCCAACCACAGAGGGTGCATACATATATATTCAGGCAAACATGAAAAACATTTCAACAACAAAAGAAAATCATAACTGTATAGATGACATGCCATGCAGCTTCTATAAGAAGATAACCTAAATATAACGGCATGTCATCCACTAAGGTTTTCTGTTGCATGGATGGTATGTCTAGTGGGCCATTGGTGAGACCCACAGACGCAACCACATGCGTATCACACTTAGGTAAGTAAACCATTTCATTTATTATTATTTTTTAAGTATTTTATTGTCGCCATCTATCTCATCAGTCACATCATCATCACTATCTTGTCCAGCCTATCCGCTTGTCATGCTATGCCTGGTTCCTCTTACCTTGTTGGACTGAACCAGTTTTGATATTTCTCTTTCTCATGGCATGTTTCATACCACGCTTTAATCTCTTCCTCCTACCATTGTCACATCATATGTGCTTTCTTATGTTTAGTATATTGCTCATTTTTCCTGCTGTCTTTCATTCTGATGAAGGCTTTTTAGTAGAAACGTCATCTGTCACTGTGTCGTGTTGTTAGTATGTTTTGTTTATAAATATTGGAAACACTTTTACATATTTCCGTTCATAATTACAGCACCAAAGAGAATTATTTATTTGGAAATGAGATACCATGGAAAGGATGTTGAAAACATTTGGACAACAAAAAAATCTTGGAGAGATACAAACATTGAAAGTGGAAGACAGTTGGCTACCAAACAACATCAGAACACAAAATCTCAAATTATTTGGCCATATAAAGAGACATAGCATGATGGCCACATAACGGCAAGTGCTGCCTAATGGATGATGGATCAGACACCCCAGAGTGTATGAACATGTTTTCTGTTGCAGCTTGACAACTTGTACAACATCACGAGGAGTACAGAGCATTATTTTTGTGTTTATTCGATCCTAAGGAATTAAAAAGAATTTGTAGTCAATGGTTATAGAAATTGAGCGCAAAGTTCTCTAGACAGACCTGTTGTTCGTTCATCACATGATGATGATCATTTGTTACATCCACTTTTGAAGTTCAGTTTGGGTTAGACAGAATGAATAATGGTCATGCGTCTCCATTCCTTCATTTTCCCTTCTTGTGTTAGTCAGATTTTATATTTATTGCTTCCTGTCATTATTAATGCTTATTAACTGTCATGAGCTTCCAAACAACTGATGCCAAAGTTTATGACGACATTCTAATTGTACACATCTGCCAATCATTAACATAATTAAAACTTACCTCCGTACTGAACCTCACAATCATATGGGTGTGTCTTGCCTGCAATCTGAAAACTGGCAACGTATAAACCAGCATCCTCACGAACTAAAGAAGATAAACGCACATAAATTACAAATACAAGGGATAAATAGAATGAACTGTCTATGCACAAGCAGAATGTTACACCAACATGAAATGTCTTTCTATGAAACACTAACATCAACACAAGATGTCTTTCTATGTTACATCAACATGAGATGTCTTTCTATGTTACATCAACATGAGATGTCTTTCTATGTTACATCAACATGAGATGTCTTTCTATGTTACATCAACATGAGATGTCTTTCTATGTTACACCAACATGAGATGGTAATGTCTTTATAAGTTACATCAACATGAGATGTTTTTTATGTTACACCAACATGAGATGGTAATGTCTTTCTCTGTTACACCACCATGAGATGGAATGTCTTTATAAGTTACATCAACATGAAATGCCCCCTACACAATCTCACAATAACAGTCCATCCAGTGTATCCTCATCATCCCCTCCCCCACACAATCTCATAATAACAGTTCCAACCAGTGTGTCCTCATCCAAAAGACATATACATAGGACTTTAAAAATGTCCCCTTTCACATTGTCATCTGTCCTCACATCTTTGCTCAGAGAACCAGCCTATCACTTCTTCCATTTACCTGAACTTCAGCATGACCAAGGAGAAAATATCCACGTGAAGTACCCGCAGGTGTGAAACCCACAATATTCTTCACCCACCCATTCTGAATCTTGTAGATCAAGGATTGACAGTATGACACAATAATGACACTGACTGCCACCGTCTCATAGTTGCATCATAGACCAAACTTTGGGCCGCTAGAACTGCTCCAATCTCCACTCTCACACTGGAGACTCATACTATACTTTTAAAATGGCAGAGAAGCCTGATCTGGACTCCCTTCTAACAGAATCAGCCATGTTTTTAATCATTTGTCACTTTCATATTTCTTAGCACAGATTTCCTGAAACTGAATCTCTCAGTAGCTTCTTCTTCTTTCATTCACTTGAAACATGTCTATATCTGTAATTCTGTCTCCTGAATAAAACTCAGTCTTTTGTAGTTCATACAGTGTCCCATAGAGTTTTGATTACAGTGTTGCTTCCTCTGGCAAATATGTCTGCTTCAGCACTTCATACTCAGAACACTCTTGAAGTATATGTTTGGCACTCTGTGCTGCCTGTCCACATGTGACAGTGTTGCCTGTGTTGTTTCCATGTCAGCTTATCATCAAAAGTAACTCTGAGGCATGTGGGTTGTTTATCTTCTTTCAAAAGCTCTCCATCTGTCTTGATATCACCAGCGTTTTGTTTTGGTGAGAGGGTAAAGAGTGTAGTGCTGCACTTATCTGTGTTAATGCTGATGCACTATATATTTGCCCATAAGGTTAAGGCATCAATAGCTCTTTGTATTTGTTTAGTGGCCACTGTCACATGTTTCTCTGAGCACCAGATCACCAGCATACAATGCCACTTTGATCCTGTGTGGTAGTTCGGCAACTAGGTCATTGTCTCAGTAGCCGTTTATGGTCTAGACATTGACCATCAACTGGAATTTATACCAGAAAACACTGAAATAGAAAACAGTGCACTAACCATCATGCAACCCCTGTTTCTTACATATATCTGTACTTTATATCCAACTTGGGAACTGTGTAACATGACACAACAGAAACTAAAAAAAGGAAAACACACATAATAATCAATATAAGGTAATACTGCGTGAAACTAACAAATAGTACTAACGTAGAGCACAGGTTTTTACTTGTACACAATGGACAATCAATAAAACTAAGGGGTTATAAGGTTTAAACAAGAAAACATAGAAATTATAATACACGAGACAACAATCAACAATTAGATAATAATCATACTTGGATTATTGATGATCAGAGTGTTATTAGAATCAATAATAGTAAACCGTTCACTGTCTTTGTTGATGGGCTCATGATTTTTAAACCACTTTACATTGGTATTGGAAGAATAGTCATCGTACTCAATCTTACATGACAGTGTTGCCATTTTGCTCTTTAGTTCAAATATTGGTTCTGTCTTTATCTCTGCAGAGAAAAATGTATGTTCAAAATGTGTGAACATGAGCTACAAATGAACAATTCTTTTCATTTGAACATAAAAACATAATCTTTCTGCATCAATGACAAACACTACCTATGGAATAATAATACTGTACCACTAGGTCAGGGGTTCCCAAACAGGGGGAAGGGGACTTGAGGTGATCTCAGGGGGGGGGGGGGGTCAAGTTGGGAATTATTTAATGCACTAAAGGCACAATTGCTTTTTGGTAAAAAAAAAATTAATATGCTAAAAAATATATATTTAAGAAAAAGAAAACAAATGACTTTTTCATGAATTTTATTGTATGTGAATCCTGTTATTGTAATGAAAGCAATGGTTCATGAAAAAATAGAAATTGTTTAAAAATCAAGATATACAATGTTGTTATAAAGATATTCATACATTCATTCATTTTCCTTTTGCGATGAAGTTAGTGCATAGGACAGAGGTCAGACCTCTCAAATTTTGTCTGTTCAAAGCTATTCTGTGCAGTTCTTGAATAGTATGGATATTGATTGTTTTACTTTCTCTAAGTATCGTTATTCTGAGTGTTTCTTTTGGTTATAGAGATATACAATGCTGTTGTAGAGATATACAATGCTGTTAATTGTTGAACTATCTGTAGATGTGTTTCATACAATGTAGTTGAAAAAGTTGGAATGGGATTAAAGCAGGGTCTACTTCCATGATCCCGCTGGTCACCACGTTGTAAGCAAAGCAATGTTCTTTGACCACGCTTGATCATTTCTCGTTTTGCATCTCTATCGTTACAGCCGCAGGCCCCCCACTACTCTTGTTTCCTTATAGCAGAGGTTTTACTTTCATCTTCAGATTTTTTTCTCTGATATCTTAATTTATCATTCAAAAAGGTGGTGGTCAACAGTTTCATAGGGATGAGTACACATCTGGCACGATGGAATGTGTTGTGGTTGTATTCTGTTCAGGTGATTGTTAAGCTGTACATGTTGTGTGAGCAGTCAGAAGATAATACTCTGGTCTTTCCTTTCCAGGAGGTTGATGTTGTCTTTAGAATTTGGGCTGGTCATTATTTATAGATTTCCCTCCCATTGTTTCACATGGCCCATCTGTTCATCCAATTTTCTTTGTTTACAAATTTCAACATCATTTTAGCTGTGGGCATGATTGTTTGTGTATATTGCTGTTCTTGTTGTGCTCCCTTCTTTGCTAGTCTGCCTTGTCATTGCCAGGTGTGTTTGAGTGGCCAGGAATCCACTGCATAACAATGCTGACTCCATAAGATGTAAGCAGCTGGTTGGCATGGTGATATATTTCAACTAGCTCAGGCTTACAATGTCCATCACATTCTAGTGCTTGAAGAATGGACATTGTAAAAACTTTGTTTTATAACAATCTTGGCTCTGCTGGTTCTCCCTGTTTTGGCTCTGCTGTTCTAATGTTTTGGTGCTTTTGTGGGTATTGTTGCTGTATTGTGCATATCAGTGTTTGTGTTGTTGTTTTCCTCCACAGTGCTGCGCAGTACATCTCTTGCTCCCTCCCAACTGCAGAGGGTGCATACATATATAAAAATAACACAGCATAAAACACATTGCAACAACAAAATAAAAGCATGAAAAGCATAATTGTATAGATGACATGCCATGAAGATTCTATAAGAAGAGAACCTCAATATAAAGGCATGTCATCTACTAAGGTTTTCTGTTGCATGGGTGGTTTGTCTGGTGGGCCATTGGTGAGATGCACAGACACAAACCATGCGGAGCATGACAGGTAGAAATATGATTTCTTCAGCGTTCATTCTTAAATTCCTGCTGGATCTCTATTGTAGCAGTACAATCATCCAACTAGATTTCCATGAAGATGTAGTCCAGAGAATGGAAATGCACTGTCACTGTTTTATTTGTGCATATGGTCCAACACATCCGACTTAAGCAGAAAAAAATGTGACTATTCTTTGCCCCCTTTCAAATCGTATAATACACAAGTGAGGCATATAGAATAGCATGACCACAAATTTGTTGAGACAACACAGTTTTCGCCCATTAATGTCAATCCAACAACAGTAACATCTGCTCCTGTAGAAAAAGTGGTTGTCAGTTCATTGTCAGATCTGTTACAATTAATGTCAATCAAACAACAGTAACATTTGCTCCTATACACAAAGTGGTTGTCAGATACGTTTACATGTATTTTGGGTTTAATTCTTATTTACTTACATCTTTACTTACATCTTTACTTACACACTCTATCTATTTATCTATCCATCCAACCATCGTGTCCTTTACAGAACATTGTCCTCACTGCCACTCTATATGCCTCTCAGTTCTTCCCGTGTCATGATCAGAAAGTCTTCAATATCCTGTGAGTTTCATGACACTTTATACATCTCAGTAGTTTGCCATTGCTTTCTGAGTTGGTTCTGGTCGCTTATCAGATAACATAGAATGCATCCTCATTTCAATATGGAGGCCTTTCAAATTTCCACCTTTTTTGATATGATCTTTCACCTACTCCACCATCATCTATGTGTACAGTAGGTGAGGTCACTCCTTTGCTGGTTAGAAGACTCAATCACTTCCACCTAAGCTGCCTTCATAAGATACTCAACATCCATTAGTGGGATAAAATACCAGACAGTACAGTACTCATGAAATCGAAGCCTGTAAGCAAACATACATAGTCACGGAGGTACTGCTGTACTTAAGCAAGCAGACGTGCAGCCATACATGAGCTAGAGAGGAATGGGGAAACCAAATAGCATTCTTATGCAATAATTCTTCAATTTCCTATCAATATTATTAATAACCATTACTACATGTTATTTATCTCCCACATGTTGCTAGGCAAGAAAGAAGGATTCCTGTTTACCTGATATACATTAGAGACAATTAACCTAGAAAAAAATAATGCATACTTCCTCTGATATCTAGCCACTTTTTATGACTTCTGGTTTTTCCCCGCATATATTTGATTTTTTAGCATAGCTTTTTTATTTACCAAGTTATTGATTTGGTTGGTTGGTTGCTGATCCAGCTGTCCACACGCTCATATCCTTTGACCGAATGCCACTGTGAGATATATGCATATGTTTGTGCGCTGTTGTTTTGTTCCATATGTGTTCCATTTATCTGGCCCTGGAGGGAGAAGCATTTTTCTGATGTCATCCAGCACTGGACATTCAAAAGGGTGGTGGCCTAAAGTTTCATAGGGATGAGTGCACATCCGGCCTGCTGGAATGTGTTGTGGTTGTATTCTGTTCAGGTGATTGCTAACTTGAACATGTGTGTGCAGTCAGAAGATGATACTCTGGGCTTTCCTCCCCAGGGGGTTGATGTTGTCTTTAGGATGTGGGCTTGTCATATATTTATAGATTTCACTCCCAGTGTGTCCCATGGCCTATATGTTCATCCAATTTTCTTTGTTCACAGGTTTAAACATCATTTTAACTGTGGGCATGGTTCTTTGTGTATATTGCTGTTCTTGTTGTGCTCCCTTCTTTGCTAGTCTGCCTTGTCATTGCCAGGTGTGTTTGAGTGGCCAGGAATTCACTGTATAAGAATGCTCACTTCATAAGATGTAAGCAGCTGGTTGGCATGGTGATATATTTCAACTAGCTCAGGCTTACAATGTACATCCCATTCTAGTGCTTGAAGAGTGGACATAGAGTCTGTAAGAATCACAATGTTTTAGACTTTTGATAGAAAGGCATCAAATATGGTCTTCATGTGGTACAAGGCAACATCTAGTCCTGTTATTTCGGCTTTATAGTTAGAGCATCTCTCCACACAGACATCAAACAACTTATTAGATGTTTTGTCTGGATATTCTGTATAGACACCATAATCTGCTTTGATAGTGGCTTTGAAGGCAGACCCATCTGTATAGACATGGATCCATTGTTCTGGGTAGGTGTCTATTGTTTTCTGTGTTGCTTTCATAAGACTTACTGGGTTGGAACTTTTCATTGCATTATCTCTTAATTGTGTCTTGATTTCCAATAATTTAAAACCTGCGTGTGGTGGTAAATATTTTTATACTCTTTGCAGTTCTTGTCTGGGAGATGATAGCTGTCATTTAGTTATTGATTTCAAATTCAGAGACAACAGAGAGGTGAATATGGTGGTGCTGTTTGTTTGTATGTGTCTCATATTGGAACTACCAACATGGACAATAATAAAAACACACTCACATAAAAGGACTTATAGTTTCTTGATAGACTTAGTCCACTCATGGAGCCAAGGATGATGATAGACTTAGACTAAGTCCACTCATGGAGCCAAGGATGATGATAGACTTAGACTAGACTTAGTCCACTCATGGAATGGGTTTTGGGTTGCTATTGGGACAGGAAATATGTGATATATGCCGCTGGTGGGTTGCTGCAGGTTAAGGAGTTGATTTTGGGGTGGAGTTGGCTGTCCCATTTCATATTGGGTCAAAGTGATCTAGAAACCATGCTAAAAACAGATGTATCAGACTGAAAGGTGCAGATATCACAGCTGAGATGAAAACAATGACACAAAGCATTCCATTCTCTGGAGTACACCGTGTTCATGTGCAGGAGTTTGTGAGAATGAACACAGAAGAAAATGAATGTTATTTATCATGAACATGCAGCAGCAAATGTTCTGTTAATCTATCAAGTTTAATGTTAATCAATAGAAGGTGGTACTGCTAGTAGAACATAATGGAAAATAATACTCACGTGGAAGACAGGTAATGAAAGTCCTACTGAATGACGACTAAAACACTACCACTAACGGATGTAAATATGGTACATACAACAAAACAAAACACAGAATATAATCTACAAATGACAATACACAGGACAAAGTCGACGTTTCTGACCAATAGGCCCTTTTCAAGATACGGACATAACATACAAACATAAAAAACCACAAGTAGAAATGAATGCGTATCCGAGTGAAATGTGGTAGATAGATACCGGAAGCATACGAACAGGAAGTACACAAAGACGATAATACAGGTGGAACGAGAGGAACAAAACGATAACGTAACAAAGACCAATACGACCGAGAACTAAGCGAAAGAGTGGTCGGAATTGAGTCCAAATGGCTTGATGGTACCCAACTCGAAAATGAGACGATTTTCTAGGGCGTACCTAGATCTATCATCAGTGGTGCAGGATCTGATGGCAGTGACCTGAATGTCAAGGACACCACGGTGGCCATCGCCGTTAAGTGATTGGCCACAGGAGTGGGTGTTCTGTGTTTGATAGCATGCAAGTGGTTAACAACACTGTGAACACCCTCATCCAGGACAACCACCTTCCCACCACTGCCAAGGCTCTTTGCATCGATAAAAGCTGTTTAGGCAGACCTGTCTTCTATATGCTGCCCAAAATACACAAGGAATTGAATCCCGGCAGACCTACTGACTTCCTCAACAGTATTTTGCAGCCCTTAGTCGAGGCACTGCCTTTATTCTTGAAAGACACCAAGTATGCTCTCACCATTTTTTCTTCTGATCGCACCTATCGTCTGTTCTTGCTTGATGTTTGCTCTCTGTACACGTCTATACCACATGCCGATGGTCTTAGGGCGTTGCAGTTCTTTCTTGACAAGAGTCCGCATCCTTCTGTATCTACTCCAACCCTTATCTGCCTTGCTGAACTGGTGCTCACACTTAACTCTTTTGAATTCAATGGACATTTCTTCGATCAGATCAGTGGTGTGGCCATGGGCACTAAGATGGGGCCTAGCTATGCCTGTCTTTTCATGGGACATCTAGAACATCTAGTTTGGTCTACCTACGATGGCCCATTCCCATCTCTTTTCATGGAACATCTTGAACATCTAGTTTGGTCTACCTACGATGTCCCATTCCCATCTCTTTTCCACAGATACATTGATGATGGGATAGGCATTACTGACATGACAGAAGCAGAACTGTCTCGCTTCATCAACAATTTCAACCCCGCTATTAAATTCACATTTACCATTTCCACCACCTCTGTCCATTTCCTGGACATCATTGTCACTATTCATCCCCTATACCTCAGCACATCAGTCTACTACAAACCCACTGATGCACATGGCTTTATGCTCTACACTTCTCATCCTCCCGCCTGTCGTAACTCTCTACCTTACTCACAGCTTCTTCGCCGTCGTCGCTTATGTAGCGATGACGATGATTTTCTTGACAAATCCTCTGAGATTATTGTTCTTTCATAGACGCTCCTTCCCTGACAGCATTCTTTCATTGGCTTGGCTCTGTGTACGCCAGTTATCTCGCCTTGATACCGTGAATAATTCCCAGGGTTCTTCTTCCTCCTCTGATAGGGTTAAACTGATTCTTACCTTCCATCCCCATAACTCGACTGTCCATCGCATTCTACTTAAACATTACTCCCTTCTCCAGTCTGATTCTGATACCCGTGACGCTTTCCACAAATTACCTCTGGTGGCCTATAGGCGCGACAAAAATCTGAAGGACATCTTGGTCCACAGCCACCTCAGGTCCTCTGCACCTGACCATTTTGGTACAGTGCGGTGCTCACGCAGTCGTTGTTTCACATGTCCTTATGTGGTTCAGATGCGCTCCATCTCATTCCCCAAGGCCAGTTTCTCCATCGATGAGGCCTTTACAAGTGAATCCTGTAATGTTATTTACGTGATCATATGTAAACGCTGTGGTAAGCAATATATCGGTGAGACTGGCCTTAGACTGAGGGACCGCTTCTGTAACCACTTGCTTGCTATCAAACACAGAACACCCACTCCTGTGGCCAATCACTTAACGGCGATGGCTACCGTGGTGTCCTTGACATTCAGGTCACTGCCATCAGATCCGGCACCACCGATGATAGATCTAGGCACGCCCTAGAAAATCGTCTCATTTTTGAGTTGGGCACAATCAAGCCATTTGAACTCAATTCCGACCACTCTTTCGCTTAGTTCTCGGTCGTATTGGTCTTTGTTACATTATCGTTTTGTTCCTCTTGTTCCACCTGTATTATCGTCTTTGTGTACTTCCTGTTCGTATGCTTCCGGTATCTATCTAACTACCACATTTCACTCGGATACGCATTCATTTTTACTTGTGGTTTTTTTTATGTTTGTATGTTATGTCCGTATCTTGAAAAAGGTCTATTGGTCTGAAACGTCGACTTTGTCCTGTGTATTGATAATGTGTACTCCAACCAGTTCATCATTATTATTATGATAATCTATTGACCAATCTGCAGTAGTGGCACACCTAGCATTTGCCACCACCTTAGAGTCTACCACAACAGGACAAAGTTTTAATGTCTGCTAGCTAGCATCTCTTCATCCTCCATGGGGACCATGTGACAGAAGACATGATCCATGGGGACCATGTGACAGTAGACATGATCCATGAGGACCATGTGACAGAAGACATTCATGGGGACCATGTGACAGAAGACAAAAGTAAGAAATAGAGACAAGACATGCAGTAACAATAATTTTGTGCCCATCCCCCAACTTTACTTAGTTGTAATCACCTCCTACGACATGCCTTGAAAGAAGACAGTAGCCCTATTCTTTGCATCCTAAGCAAGAAGTAGAGGCCCAAGTTGCAACACGGGTGAAAGAAATTAAAACATGCAAGTAGAGATAGAACTAAAGAAATGATACTGGAGTTATGAAACTCCTGCTAAATCTCTCTTGTAGCAGGACAATAGTTTGACTAGAATTCCAGCAGGGTGTAGTTCAGAGAATGAAACTCCAGCTAGATCTCTCTTGTAGCAGCACAATAGTATGACTAGAATTCCAGCAGGGTGTAGTTCAGAGAATGAAACTCCAGCTAGATCTCTCTTGTAGCAGGACAATAGTTTGACTAGAATTCCAGCAGGGTGTAGTTCAGAGAATGAAACTTCAGCTAGATCTCTCTTGTAGCAGGACAATAGTTTGACTAGAATTCCAGCAGGGTGTAGTTCAGAGAATGAAACTCCTGCTAGATCTCTCTTGTAGCAGGACAATAGTTTGACTAGAATTCCAGCAGGGTGTTGTTCAGAGAATGAAACTCCTGCTAGATCTCTCTTGTAGCAGGACAATAGTTTGACTAGAATTCCAGCAGGGTGTTGTTCAGAGAATGAAACTCCAGCTAGATCTCTCTTGTAGCAGGACAATAGTTTGACTAGAATTCCAGCAGGGTGTAGTTCAGAGAATGAAACTTCAGCTAGATCTCTCTTGTAGCAGGACAATAGTTTGACTAGAATTCCAGCAGGGTGTAGTTCAGAGAATGAAACTCCTGCTAGATCTCTCTTGTAGCAGGACAATAGTTTGACTAGAATTCCAGCAGGGTGTAGTTCAGAGAATGAAACTCCAGCTAGATCTCTCTTGTAGCAGGACAATAGTTTGACTAGAATTCCAGCAGGGTGTTGTTCAGAGAATGAAACTACAGCTAGATCTCTCTTGTAGCAGGACAATAGTTTGACTAGAATTCCAGCAGGGTGTAGTTCAGAGAATGAAACTCCAGCTAGATCTCTCTTGTAGCAGGACAATAGTTTGACTAGAATTCCAGCAGGGTGTAGTTCAGAGAATGAAACTCCAGCTAGATCTCTCTTGTAGCAGGACAATAGTTTGACTAGAATTCCAGCAGGGTGTTGTTCAGAGAATGAAACTTCTGCTAGATCTCTCTTGTAGCAGGACAATAGTTTGACTAGAATTCCAGCAGGGTGTTGTTAAGAGAATGAAACTCCAGCTAGATCTCTCTTGTAGCAGGACAATAGTTTGACTAGAATTCCAGCAGGGTGTAGTTCAGAGAATGAAACTTCAGCTAGATCTCTCTTGTAGCAGGACAATAGTTTGACTAGAATTCCAGCAGGGTGTAGTTCAGAGAATGAAACTCCTGCTAGATCTCTCTTGTAGCAGGACAATAGTTTGACTAGAATTCCAGCAGGGTGTAGTTCAGAGAATGAAACTCCTGCTAGATCTCTCTTGTAGCAGGACAATAGTTTGACTAGAATTCCAGCAGGGTGTAGTTCAGAGAATGAAACTCCAGCTAGATCTCTCTTGTAGCAGGACAATAGTTTGACTAGAATTCCAGCAGGGTGTTGTTCAGAGAATGAAACTCCTGCTAGATCTCTCTTGTAGCAGGACAATAGTTTGACTAGAATTCCAGCAAGGTGTTGTTCAGAGAATGAAACTCCAGCTAGATCTCTCTTGTAGCAGGACAATAGTTTGACTAGAATTCCAGCAGGGTGTAGTTCAGAGAATGAAACTCCTGCTAGATCTCTCTTGTAGCAGGACAATAGTTTGACTAGAATTCCAGCAGGGTGTAGTTCAGAGAATGAAACTCCTGCTAGATCTGTCTTGTAGCAGGACAATAGTTTGACTAGAATTCCAGCAGGTTGTAGTTCAGAGAATGAAACTCCAGCTAGATCTCTCTTGTAGCAGGACAATAGTTTGACTAGAATTCCAGCAGGGTGTAGTTCAGAGAATGAAACTCCTGCTAGATCTCTCTTGTAGCAGGACAATAGTTTGACTAGAATTCCAGCAGGGTGTTGTTCAGAGAATGAAACTCCAGCTAGATCTCTCTTGTAGCAGGACAATAGTTTGACTAGAATTCCAGCAGGGTGTAGTTCAGAGAATAAATATGCATCGGACTCTATGGATGTCCTGTAAACAATCCAATACAATATTATTATATTCAATATTTCTTTGTTGTTTGCTCATACAAGCATGTCTCATCATCATACAGATTTTTCCTTCAAGTTGGTTGAGGTGGTCTACAGACTTGGGGTTACAAAACTAATTCTACTTCCTTCATGAAGACGACAGTCTTTGAGCACATGTTCTACTGTCTTCTCCACATGGACACTTGTCTGTCTGACCAAGTGTCAGCATATTGTATATGTGATAGTTCTGTCAGCAATGACTAGTTTTAACTTGCAAGATTGTAAGATGGTCTCTTCTTGTCAGTTAGTAGTTCATCTCTCAAATCATTTCCGCATGTTATCTTGACATATTTTCACTACAGCTGTGTTTTATAAATAACTTTATTTCATTATATGAGACACTGTCCTCAATTTGAAATTTGCTTCCACCCTCTTTGGCCAGTTTTGGCCTCCCCATTTTCATGTATGTTGCAGTGGGGGCTGGAATCCATTGTACTTTGACTTTGCTAAAACTATTACACAATTTCAACAATGTCTCTAACTCGATTACTGTTTTTAATAAAACTGTCATTGTTAGGCTCCATACAGGACACTGTAAACTACAAGCACATCTCCACAAAATAAAGGTTGTCCACACTGACCAATACACACGCCAAAAGGGTGCCCAAACTCTGGAACACATTCCACAGATATATCCACATTTTGGTCACTTAGGCACTAAAACGTCCCAGGAGACAAATTTCTGAGTGAAGCTGTGGTATAGCCATGAGGATCTCCAGTTGACGGACTGAATTCATGGAGGCGACCCTCCTGCCTGTATAGACATCTGAGCAAAGAGAACTGACAGAAGAAGAAGAAATCAACACTGATAATGGTTATGTTTATAAAAGGACTAGAATACAGTGCACATATACATGTATTACCTGTGACTGCTTTAAGAGTGATGATTGCATAACTAATCACTCTCTCATCATCAGCCATTAAAGTACATCTGTATTCTCCAGCATTAGCATAAGAGAAATTTTCCAACATCAAACTGCTACGCAACATCAGCTTATTGTTGAAGACTGATGTTTTCTCTCGTGTCACTCCCTCCAATGTTGGAGCAGACCACACTAATTTTGCAGTTTGGGCAGTAGCATTTACCGAACAGTTTAACTCTTGTGACACACCAACTTTCAAGAAATACCTTGTATCGGTTGGTTGAATTATTACATCATCTGCAAACACAACAAAGAGATAAAAAAACCCACATGGGTAATTGTTATTGATCTAATCTATAAACCCGTAATCCATCACAGTTTATCACTAACGATGCAGGTGAATCAGGAAATTTTTTGTCTTGTCCAGTCCATGATGTTGTCTATGTCTTTATTTGTCCTCTATTTTTTCCACCTTCGGCCGTTCCTAAGTATTGTTATTTTGACAAGGTTATAATCATCATCAAACCCATAACCCTTCATGATTTTAAGAGTGCCTCTTTGGAAACAGCACAAAAATCCAACCATGTCTGTCATTCTCAACCAAATTTATGAGTGAAGAGAATTGTCTCATTTTATTTCATTTAGCAAAAATTGAATGTTATTAAACTTCTTCCTAGTTTCTAGAATCTTTATTGAAACATAGCTTGAGTATAATGATTAGAAGTAGTGATGGTATAAGTAGTTTATAAGTAGTTATTTGTAGAGTAGCCTACAAATACAACACATACATAAATGTAGCAGCCTCACAGTTTTGTAGCTATGAAGAACTCTCTTCTGCGCTTCTATTGGCTGGGACATAGATTATCACACATTCACATGATATAATCACAGGCATAGTGGCCTTATTCTACCCTACTACTCATAGTCTATTTATATAAATATATATTATTTATATTTGGGGCCTAAATATTATTTTATTATTATCATCTGGCTGGCATCCTTGAGTTGTAAAAATAGTAATTGTAAATAGTTAGGCCTACTAATAGTAGGCTACACATGTGGTTGCGTCTGTGGGTCTCACCAATAGCCCACTAGACAAACCATTCATGCAACAGAAAACATTAGTAGATGACATGCTGTTATATTGAGGTTATCTTCTTATAGAAGCTTCATGACACGTCATCTATACAATTATGCTTCTCATTCATGCTTTTCTGTTTTTTTCCAATGTATTTTGTACCATTTAATTTTGTACATGTAGGCACCCTCTGTGGTTGGAGTGGAGTCAGAGATGTACTGCACAGCACTAGGGAGGAGGAAACTGACAGTACTGTTTTGATGGCTGAGACCCATCATAGGGGCACAGTGACTCAGGACGTGATGATCCTTTTGATTTGAACATTTGGTTGTATGCCTAGAGCAATAGAGTTCGGCATAACCAGTAGTCAATTGGTGGCGGGGAATGAGCAAAGTGAACCCTATGGTGGCTTGGAGCAGTGCATAGGTTGAAACCTACCTTCCTGGTGGTGTGATAGTTATTCTCTCGCTCTGACCCGGGGTGGGACGAAAATCCACAGACTTCCCAGCAATATAATGCCAGTACAACCAAAAATATTTACAAATGAGATCGGATGTCGCCTTGGTTATCAAGGTCCGCTGCAGGCAGTAGGTAACCAGGCTGCTCTGGCCGATAAATTAACTACTGGAGCACATTTAAAACAACACAAACACAGACATGCACAATACAACAAAACATGCACAGGCACCAAAACGTTAAACCAAGAAAACCTTGGAGGGAGAACCAGCAGAGGAGCCAAGACTGTCATAAAACAAAGTCTTCACTTAACATCCTACAAATGAACATCTGTGATATAAGAAACAAAAAACTAGAGCTCGCTAATTGATTACATGCTCATAAGATACTTGTGGCTCTCTTACAGGAGACTATAAACAAAGACACTGACCCATATCTGTCAGGATATACCAACTATGCCTGTAAGTGTACCAACTGCCGTGGCATAATTGCTTATATCAGAAATGATATTCAGGGAAATGTCATACAGCTAACAGCCCATCCCACAGACATGCAGAGGGTGAATATCTGGTATACTGGAGGAAAATACACAATCTACAACATATACAGCCCACCTCAAACATGTAATTAAGTGGATATCCATTCAACACAATTCCTCAAAACAACACTTGCTGATGACTTTAATGGCCATTCCCCCCATTGGGGTTACCAGAACCACAATAAGACAGGAAGATATATAGAGGAGCCATGTGAAACAACAAACTTGTCAGTCCTTCAAGATGCAAAATCTGTTCCAACACTTTTGCATAGGAGCCATCTATCTCTCAGTCGACCTGACTTGACTATCTGTTCATCTGATATAAATATAATAGACTCTTGCTGTCTAGAAATCCTTGTAAAAAATAGTATTTTGGCGCATCTTGCTTTCTGGCGTCAACTGCGAAGTTTGACCTAGTTTTGAGGTATTCCCCAAAGTTAACTTGCATTGATCTGCAGTTCGCGACACGGCTTGCGAGAGGTAGTGACGACACAGTTCGCGCGAAATTGTTTGGCGCGTTTGGGGTTTGGTGGATCTGAGGTTTTTAAAATGATGAAAAGGGGGGGGGGGGCCATGGTTATTATTTTTACAATAATTTATATATAATTTATTAGAAAGTTTTATATTTATTATTGGGAGAGGGGTGGTATAAGAATAATTTTAAAAACGGGGAGGTGGTGGTTTAAATTCTTCTTCTTCTGCGTTCATTCTCAAACTCCAACTGGATCTAGCTGGATCATGGTCCTGCTAGATTTCCAGCAGGATGTAGTCCAGAAAATGGAAATGCGTTGTGTCGCAGTTTTATTTGCGCCAATGGCCCGACACATCCGTCTTCGGCGGGTTTAAATAATAATAGAAAAAGGAGGGGGGGGGTCTCCCCCTCATTACATCTGGATATTGAGGGAAAGGGGGGGTCTTCCCCCTCATTACATCTGGATGTTGAGGGAAGGGGGGGGGGTTGAGGGGGGTCACCCCCCTCATTACATTTGATCCTTTTAAAAAGGGGGCCTGGGGTGTTTGAAATTTGAAAAATAATTCAGTCTACGGCGAGAGCAGGATTGCCATTTTGATGCTTTTCGCTCTACATTTGATGCTTTCTGATGCTTATTAGGGACGTTTCTGGTGCTTTTATGATGAAATGAGTTGGCAACACTGGTCTTGGTGTGATCGGAAACCAATTAAATCCGTGCATTTCTACAGTAGAGCTTGTGATTTGTGCTGTGTATTATTTGAGATTTGTATTATAAATTATGCATGGTTTACAGAGAGTTTATCCACGGTGAATAAGGTAAGTGCTTCATTTTACTCATTTCACACTGTTTGCATTGTTGATTAGGCGATTTCCATGGATTTCCACTAGTAAAACCACTGGTCAAATCTATCAAATATGTTTTTTTAAATGTCCGCCGCGCATAGTCGCTTGACGTCACTGCACGCGGCATATCATTGGCAGACAGTTTTTTTCTAGCGGAACTCTGTGACCTCGCCTACTTAATAATGTAAGCAGTGTGCTATTTATAGACGCCAGACAGCAAGATCCAGTATTTTTAATGCTGTAGCATTATTTTGAAAATTTTGTCCAAGTACCTACATGTCCTACCAAAGCTTATTGACAACACAAGAGCTTATTGACAACACAAGTTGAAGAGACAGAGTCGTGGAGAAACATGATCGCCAGTCGACATGAGAAACCAGTTGGCATGGCACTTGATTGATTGACCTACATGTTAAAACAGTCAATCTATATCATTCACTTTGATCTTGCAAGTGTGTTATTTTGTTTCTCCACTACTTCTGTTTTCTTGATATTTAGGAAGAGGCCTTTCTCTTCACTTTGTGACTAACAACATTAATTGGTAAAAATGCTGTTTCGTCCACCATTGGGCTATATATAACGTTACGGATTTCATTAAATCTTTAGTGAACTTTGAAGCACTGAGGTCTTCTTTGCAAGTTACTAGTAATAAAATCAAATCATTGACTAAATCCGACAGTTCCTACAACAAACGTATGTACTTTCTAAAAAGCTGCAACTTACTGTCATTGGCCAACGATGAAACAACTGTAAAAACAGCTAGCGCGACAAGAGAAACAAGTAATTTGGCCATTGTTATCTGCGAGTGTATCCCTTTCTGATACAATCCCCCTTGTTGAGTTTATTCAAAATGGCGGAATTATGTTTATTTTTAGATCCAGTGATGCAAACCTGTTTCGTCAAAAAAGCACTAGTCTCGTGCCTAAAAAGCACTGAAATCACTACATGTTTTTGAAAAAAGCACTTAGAAACAACACTAACCTTTTCCCCTTTACAATGGTACAAGATATCATACCATAATTTATTAATGATTATACCCAAGTGCTGTAACAGACGCACTTTTCACACTGAGACAACTGAGTGAAAAAGCAATCAAATGCAATCAAGGTTTAAGCACAGTATTTGTCATCATCATCAGGTGCCATGCCGGGTGGCATAGGCGGTCATGGCTCTCCACAGCTCTCTGTCAACAGTATTATGTATCAAAGTCGTTGTTGTTTCTTTGCCGTGCCAGGTTGTCAAACTGTCTAATATTTTCTCACGTTGTCGCCCTCTGTCTCTGGTGCCTATAATCTTGCCTGTTGTGATTATGTTCTCTAAACCTGCCTGTCCCATGAAGTGGCCAAAAAAAGAAGATTGCCTTTTTCTTATATTGTTGATTAAGGTCCGTTTCACATTTAACTCTTTTAACACCTCTACATTAGTTTTTCTGGCAGTCCATGGTATTCTCAGCATTCTTCTGTAGAACCACATCTCTGTTGCCTCCAATCTCCCACTTTCCAGTTTGTTTATTGTCCAAGACTCGCACTCATATGTTAGTATAGGGGTTATATAGCACTGCAGAACTCTCTTTCTCACCTCTAATGACAAGGTCATATTACACAGTATATTTTTCATTTTTCTGAATATTGTTTTTGCCTGTCCTATACTGCATCTTATTTCTGTTGAACTTCGTCCATCTGCTGTTATAATTGTACCTAGATATTTGAAATAGTGGACCTGTTTTAATACTATATCATTCACTATGATCTTGCAAGGTGTGTTATTTTCTTTCTTTGAAATAACCATTACTTCTGTTTTCTTGATATTTAGGAAGAGGCCTTTCTCTTTGCTTTCTGTGACTACTACTTTAATTAGGTTTTGAAGGTCTTCCTCACTTTTTGCTATCAGAACAGTGTCATCCGCATATCTCAAATTATTTATGTTATGTCCTCCCACTGATATTCCTGGGATATCTACTATTGCACGCAATATGTTTTCACTGTATAGAGAGAACAGGTCTGGTGAAAGCACGCATCCCTGTCTGACTCCTTGTTTTATTTGTTGAAAAGGTCCAAATTGCTTTCCTACTCTTATTGCTGCTGTTTGTTGCCAGTACATGTTCTTGATTATTCTTAAATCCTTGCTGTCAATATTCAGATTCTCTAGCATGTGTATAATTTCGCTATGTTTAACTTTGTCAAAAGCTTTAGTGTAGTCTATAAAACGGAGGTACAGATCTGTTTTTACCTCTATAGACCTCTCTATTAGTGTTCTCAATATATAAATCGCATTGTTGGTGCCTTTGCCTTCTACAAATCCACATTGTTCTGGACTTATTTCTGGTTTTATTTTGTTTCTCACTCTCTTCATGATGATCCTGAGAAGTGTTTTGGTTATTTGGCTCATGAGGCTGATTGTACGGTGTTCTTCACATTCGGTGGTCCCTGGTTTCTGAGGTAATGCTATGAATATGGATCTCATTAAGTCATCGGGTATGTTTCCGCTGTTATATATGTCATTCAGCAATTTTGTGATTATTTCAACTCCAAAGTCATCTAAAGCTGCTAATTCTTCTAATGTGATATTGTCTGGACCTGGGGCTTTGCCATATTTCATGTGTCTTAGTACCTCCCTTACTTCTGCTGTGAGTATTGATGGACCCTCGCCGTTATCTTGTATGTTTATTTCTGGTCTATTGTCCTCATAAAGTTCTTTGATATATTCTGACCATCTCTGTACTATGTGATCTATTCCCATTAATACCTGCCCTGTCTTAGATTTTAGACACCCTGTAACTGTTTGCGTTCTCTTTCCTGTTATCATCTCAATTTTCTTATATAGTCTTCTTTCTTATATAGTCTTCTTTCTTATATAGTCTTCAGTGTTTTCCATTTCTTGTTTTGTACCATAAAGTTTAACATTCATTGGTGTATCAGAAGGCCAGTATGTGCATCCTCATGTGTCATAGTTTGCACATTCTTGAAGGATATGTTCTGAAGTCTGGTTGACTTGTCCACAATTACACTTTGCTGTTGTGCCAATTTTAAATTTTGTATACATATGGCTGTTTAGTCTATTGTGGCCAGTTCTCAGTCGAAATATGATGACCTGTTCTTGTCTGTTAAGTAGGTGGTAGTCGTCCCGTGGAGGTAAGTTAGGCTTTCGTTGTGCTTTTATCATGGATTTCTTTAGGTGATAGCTGATTGGTACATCCGGTTGCTGCATGTTAGCACCTTCCTTGGCGAGTTGATCAGCTCTCTCATTTCCTGCTATTCCACAGTGTGATGGAATCCATTGCAGTATAACTCTACACCTATTTTGTACTATGGACAATACCTCTTTTAACTCTGGAAGTTTATTGGATTGTAATGCCTCTAGTACTGACCTTGCATCTGTAAGTATTACAATAGGGTGTGAGGTCCTGTCCAATGTTAACAGTTTCTCTGCAGCTGTATAAATAGCTTTGACTTCAGAGTCATAGTTGTTGCAGTAATTCCCTGTTGGTATACAAGTGGTATCAGTGGTGCCATCTGGGTATTCTACATATACACCACTTCCTCCATTTTTTACTGCATTCTGTGCTGATCCATCTGTATATACTCTGGTCCATAGATCACTTGGGTAAACATCATCAAGGAAACTGAGAGCTGCTACTCTTTTCTGCAGATTATTCTGATGTTCATCCCCATGCACACCTGCTACTGTTGTTTGGATGGTCACTGGTAGGTATGTACGTTTTTCCCATGGGGTGTGTTCTGGATGAGATGTCAGTGGTATTGTTACCTCTGGCAGATCCGATACCTGTCTACGTAGACGCTTGGCCTGGTGTATGAAGCTGCTTCTTTTAAGCCGTCCTTGTGACAGATTCTGGAATCTTTCCTTCATTGGGTGACAATGGTGGGAAAGAAACTTTTCTCCATGAATTATAATTTTAGTATCTCTACGCTCTTTCAATGACTGCATCCCTTCGATATTCTGCATTTCTATGATTGATGTGGATCTCATTGCGCCTGTAATGATTCTAAGTGCTTGGTTCTGTACTCTATCTAGGTTTTGTAGTGTAGTGTTTGATGATGAACTCCATGCTGTAGAACCATATTCCAAGTGTGGTCGAATGGCTTGTTGGTATACATTTTTTAGAATTCTTTCATTAGCTCCCCAAGTTGTCCCACTCAGTTTTCTTAGTATAGCTATCTTCCTTCTAGCCTTTGTTTCTGCTTTGCTGATATGATGGTTCCATGTCATTTTGGCATCAAATGTTACACCAAGATATGTGGGTTGGTCATCTACCTTTAAGATAGTTTTATTTACATAGATGTTTCCTGCTCTTTGTTTCGGTGAAAGTGTAAAAAGGGTTGTTGCTGACTTCTCTATATTGATACTTACACACCATTTGTCAGCCCAATTAGTCAAAATGTCCATGGCTCTCTGAAGCATTTTTGTGGCAACTATGGCGCTCTCATGTGTGCACCATAGAACCAAGTCATCTGCATATAGTGCTGCCTTAGTTCCACAGGGTATTTCTTCAATTAGATCATTGATAAATATGAGAAAAAGAGTGGGTGATAGAACTCCTCCTTGAGGCACTCCATGGCGTAGTAATACTTTCCTACTTTTTTGCCATTTACTTGTACTTCTTATATAGTAATGTTGTATCTTGGTGGTAATGCAATTCTATTTCTGTGCATTTCTTGTTCAGCCAGCTTTCTTTTGCTATTTTGCATTTCTCTCGTATCTCCTTATGTATTTTCTGATATTCCACTATCTTGTGTTTATTTTTCCTTCTGGTGCTCAGCAATTCTAATATTTCTTCTGTCATCCATTTTTGTTTTGATGTATGTTTTACTTTTGGTATTATCTCTTTAGATGTTTGGTTTATCGACTGTTTTAGCATGTTCCATTGATCTTCAATACTCTGAATCTTTGCAATGGCATTGTATCTATTTTGTACAATTATGTTGTATCTTTCTTTAATGTCAGCATCTGATTTCAATAAAGCTAAATCTAATTTCATATTCCTTTGTGCTCTCTTGATCTTCTTTAATCTTATACACAATTTCGCTACCAGTAGTATATGATCACTGTTGCAGTCAGCACCTGGCCTTGTTTTCATAGATCTAATGCTGTTTCTATGTCTTTTAGAGACTAAAATGTAATCACCTGGGCTAATCCATGTACACAGCCTTCTTGGATGTTGCTTGAACCATGTATTCCCTATTATTAAATTATGTGCCTGTGCCCACTCTATCAATAAATCACCTCTTTCATTCTTAGTTCCTAAACCAAATCTTCCTGTCACATCTTTTATTTCTATTTCACCTACTTTTGCATTAAAGTCCCCCATTACTATAGTTACTTCCTGATTTTTACACTGTTTCATTGCGATTTCTAAATCTTCATAGACAATTTCGATGTCCTCCTCTGAACTGCTTGATGTAGGTGCATGTACCTGCACAATGTTGATATCCAACGGTTTTCCGGTTAGTTTAACTAATATTACCCGATCTGATATTGCCATAAAACCCTTCACCGTTTTTCCTGTTTCTGTGTCTAATAATACTCCTACCCCCCTCTCGTGTTTTTGTCCTCCTGAGTATATGACTTTAAATTTATCTGACTGTATCTCTCCTGCCCCAGTCCACCGCATTTCGCTCATTCCTAGGATATTTATGTTCATTCTTTCCATTTCTTGCTTTTGTAGACCAGGAAAAGGCATTCGGCAGAGTAGATAGAAACATTATATGGGAAACCTTAGAAATGTATAACATCAGAGGGCAACTGTTAGATAATATAAAAGTAATATATCAAAAATGCCAAAGTTCAGTAAGAACAACAGAAGAAATGACTGAACCTTTTGAAACAAGATCTGGAGTAAGACAAGGATGCGTACTTTCACCCCTACTTTTCAACATAGGCTATACATGGACAGAATAATAAAAGAAGCTCACATTCACAAAAAGGAAAACATTGTAAATAAACCTGATGAGGAACTTAATAATGAAATCAATGAACTATTATTTTCCGATGATCAAAGTTTAATATACAAAGATGAGGAAACTTTGCTAAAGCACACCAATGCTTTGATGTTAGCGTGTCAGAAGTACAACATGAACATTAATGTACAAAAAAAACCCCAGAAGTTATGAAAATTAGCAAGTCTTCAACACCAATGAATGTAACAATAAATAACACCATTGTGAAACACGCCTAAGAATTTAAATATCTAGGCAGCATTGTTTCCGAAGATGGAAGACTAGACAGAGAAATAGAAAAAAGGTGCCAGAAAGCAAACACAGTGACTTACCAACTTTCACTATTACTTCTTCACCCAAAAACAAGATGGAAATTAAAAAAATAAAATAAATAATATCTACCATTTTTATACCAACACTGTGCTTGCTACCAATGTCAAACCCGGTCTTTAACAGCTTCGCAGCAAAGAAAAATCGTCACATGTGAAATGAAGTGTCTGAGAAAAGCTGCAATGGTTTCCAAACTAGATAAAATAAGAAATAAAGAAATTAGGAAAAGAGTTGGTATAATATCATATATCGACCATATTGAAAGACAGCAAGTAAAATGGTTCGGTCACCTTATGAGAATGAAGCCAAACCAAATACCAAAGAGCATATAACACAAGAATATCCGGGAGTAAGGCCAAAGGTGGCCCAAGAAAACGATGGATAGAAAACATCAAGATAGCCTTGAACAAACATGGACTAAATGCAACCTCGGCTACACATGTGGTCTTGAAATGACAGCTTAAGCTCCCACCCCTATGCTTAATGGCAAGTGTGAATGTGATCAACAATCATGCACCTGGGGAAAGACAATAAACAATAGAAAATATTATCATCATCACCATCAAGTGCCATGCCGGCTGGCGTAGGCGATCACAGCTCTCATTCTCCAGTATTAGGCCTATGTATCAAGATCTTTGTTGTTTCCCTGCCGTGCCAGGTTGTCAAACTATCTAATAGTTTCTCACGTTGTCGCCCTCTGTCTCTGTTGCCTTCAATCTTGCCTGTTGTGATTATGTTCTCCAAACTTCCCTGTCTCATTAAATGGCCAAAAATGAAGATTGTCTCTTTCTTATATTATTGATTAAGGTCCGTTTATATTATAATTAATGTTATTCTAGATATGCGAAATCACAGACAATATGTCCTATTTTCTTCATGTGTTTTCTGTTGTGTCTTGTATTGTTAACTCCTTTTTACCAAACGGCACTAACCTCTACTAAAAAATGCACAAAGATCTTCTTCGTTCGTTCTCAAACTCCTGCAGATTAGCAGGATGTAGTCCGGAGAACGGAATGCGTTGTGTCATGGTTTACAGCATTTCTGCGATATTTTCGCCGTTCGGTCTGACACATTCGACTCCAGCATGGCTTTGGGTCCCTCACCCTATATGGGATGGGACAGCTAACTCCATCCCATAACTTTCTTAGTCGCCTCGTACAACATATATGGAAGGTAAACAGTGTTGCTAATCTTTGCTCCCCTTTCGGGCCTCGACAACACACGGGCAAAAGAAACACATTAGTATAGGCACGGAATGTTAGAACACAACATAAGTCAGGGAAAATATAAAATTTAATATTAGAGGCAGACGCTTTAAATGTAGACATTCTAGGAGTTGCGGAGACGAGATGCAAAGTTGCTGGTTACACACGAAACGAAAACTTTAGTTTTTACATTCGGGAGATTATCATGAACTGGGTGGGGGTTGGGGGAAGAATACTAATCAAGAAAGAAATAGAAGAAAAATATATCAGCGGATATTGGACTTTTGCTCGATTTTTTTCTGGTGTTGGATATTTGCTCGAATTTTTTGGGGCTGGATATTTGCTCGAATTTTTGGGGGCTGGATATTTGCTCGAATTTTTTTGGGGTTGAATATTTGCTCCCATTGCTTCTTCCACATTCGACCGTTCCCTTCCCTTCAGTATTGTTTTTGACAAGTAATCATATCGGCATACATGTCCTAATCCTGCATGTTTCTAGTGTTTCACTATAGAAATCAATGGTTCTCGTGAATCTGCTTCTAATGTATTTCTTACGTACATATGTGTCTTATGCTCTCTGTGTGGGATCCGTAGACATAGTTGTTCGTATATGAAGGTGGAGATTGTATGCACGACTATATGAAACATACATTTTCAAGCTTACACAGTATGTCGAGTGCTGATAACGCACATAGGCCCGTATGCGTGTGAGCATGTGAAATCGATATATCTCACCTGTGTTACTAACATATTATTTATATACTGATGTGTGTTCTAGCGATAGGTATGATATCATTGTGATCAGTGGAGTATCCTGGTTATGTGAGATATCAGTGGAGGAGTATCCTAGTTGTGTGGGATGGGTGTGGAGTATCCTAGTTATGTGAGATATCAGTGGAGGAGTATTCTAGTTGTGTGGGATGAGTGTGTAGTATCCTGGTTATGTGAGATAGCAGTAAAGTATCCTGGTTATGTGACATAACAATGGTGTATCCTGATTATGTGACAGAAATGAAATATCCTGGTTATGTGAGATAATTGCTCTGCTACTTGGAATGAATATTTAACCCTTTTCCATTTTCATTTAAAAACCAACTGTGTACAATAACGGAACAATAGTTAAACCAATTGTGTACAATTACGGAACGATAGTTAATGGATAGGAGAAAGAATATTGTTACTAAATTGTGTATATTTTCACTTAATTAAAACCAGGGTCATAGATACATATTCTGTAAGGGACTTGGGGGTGGGGTTACCTAAAGAGATAATTAATTGTTTTCGTGAACTGTTATGTGAACACCATATTTACCTGGTGGGGGTGTCTACCTGCACCTGGCTTGCTTTATAGTTGTAAATATCATGTATCAACCCCCCCCCCTTTTGCGTATTCTGAATTGAGAGTAATTTAAAAAAAAAACACAAACACAATGTATACGTTCTTTCCCCTTACAATCATTTCTGTTCAAGAATTGGACACACACAGCAATTAATTGTAGCCTTAGAACGAGACAAAACTTTTAGACATACTGGACACTGATGCCATCAATATGTGTTCCCGTAACCACCAGAATAACATTTGACGGAAACTACCAAATGAAAGTTATGAAAATTTCATGCGGAAAAAATATAGTACTATATCTTATTCAGGATGTGACCATCAACCAAGCATATTTTGGCTGTAGTGATTTTCTAAGTGTTTTATAACTACGTTAAGTAGTTTTACCATTGCTTTCTGAACTGTCTAGATTCACAATTTTCTGCTTGCGGAAAGACATCAGAAAGTGTTTTCATATGTGCTGACAGGCATAGGCGATCATGTATTATTCTACCTCCAACATTATGAATTAAACTTGTTGATAAATCTATAAATACGGAATTGATCACACATGCCACTAAATCCTCTCTGCAACTCCTAATGGGGATTTTTTTTTTAAATTACAATATTGACAGATAAATCTCTCAGAACTTTAGAAGAGAAAACTCTTATATTTAATACGTCAGACATTTAATTTGTATTTTCCTTCCAACATCATGTGTTCGCTGGGTATCTACAATTCATGGGAGATACGCCACTGAACGTGATAGCAATAACGGTGACATACCAGTACATCCAATGATAACGGGGAGTAAAGTTACTTTCTCATATCTTGTTAGTTATTTTTAATGTGTTGATTTGTCTGTTTGCTGTATTTCACAGTTGATTACCGTCAATTTTTAGTTCTTTAGCTAGGAAGGTGTCATTATTAGTTTCACTTTCCGCTTCATAAGAACACATGTGCTTGTAAATCTATTTCTATAGCGAGTCGTGATTTATTCTCCCCAGACACTCGGTAAGTAAGTATGTTGTATAGTAGAAATGTAAATATCACATCTCGTCTTTGGCTATGTAGATAGCTACACCTACAGCCGAGAAAAGGTCAAGCATATTTGATTGTGGTTAGTTTTGAGGGTGGTGTTTAGTATACAGTACGGGAGCCAGTTCTCTCGTACGTCTGGACTACAAGCGATATGGTTACAGGCGTCCATCGTTCTGTGGTAGTGATAAAAACAATGATCGTATTTAGTCTCTAAGCCGAAGTCGGATGTTGTGGGGGCTCTTCGCCAAGACGATTGTCGTTCGTGTCTATCTCGCACGAGGTGTTCCAGATTCAGAACTTGCCTCGTGTAGTTAGACGTTCTGTGCATGTGCCCATCGGGTACTGAACCTTTTCTCATCATCGAGTCCTGGTTCCGGCTAAGGAAGAACTCGACAGAAGAGTTGGACCCGGGCTCTTTCGCCTTTTTAGCCGAGGTGTCGTTCTCTGACATCATGAACCACTCGTCCAAATCCGAGTCTCACTACGCGTTGGGAACAATGCGTGTTCTCGAGCTGAACGACCGTGCCCCATTTGCTCCTGAGCCCATCGGGTACTGAACCCTTTCTCTCTGCGATCACGTTTCCGGTATAGGAAAGCTTGACAGTAGAGTTGGGCCAGGCCAGTCTTTGTTGTCCCGTTTGTGCCTGAGCCCATCGTTTGCGGAACCCCTTCTCTCTGCTAGCATGTTTCCGGTATAGGAAAGCTCGAGATTAGAGTTGGGATAGGGCTGCTTTCTTTGCCGGGCGTCAACGATTGGGTCTGGGTCTCTGCCCGCAAGATGCACCTGTAACTAGAAGCTTGTCTAGAGCTGACAGAGCTTGTAGTTTCGATTTCCTTGGAACGTTTTCCCTTTCTATTTGCACTTGGCTCTGCCATCTGGCGCTGTTCTGCCCTTTCATTGTAATAAGTATGGTGTCTTTTCGTTGCTCGCCATGCATCTACCTTTTCGTGTCGTTTTCATTGGCTCGGACCGTACTAACTGGCGTCACTGTGTGTCGACAGTGTCACTGCATGTGTTGGCACAGGGGTGTTTTGCAGTCATATCTCTTTCCATCTGCTTCCTTACATTCACGGACATGATCCTCAAAAGCTTTAGCCAGAATCAGCAATAGCAGCTGTATTTATGTTTCCAGGATGCACCACGAGAAGGTACTTTTGGGATCTTGGCTATCTGCGAACACTGGGTCCGCCGAGAGCAGTGCGGTACCCTTTGCAACCCACTGACAAGTGTAATTCAGAAGACTGACAAGCCTAATTAAAATGACTGACAAGTCTAATTCAGATGACTGACAAGTCTAATTCAGATGAATGACAAGTCTAATTCAGATGACTGACAAGTCTAATTCAGATGACTGACAAGTCTAATTCAGATGAATGACAAGCCTAATTCAGAAGACTGACAAATCTAATTCAGATGACTGACAAGTCTAATTCAGATGAATGACAAGTCTAATTCAGATGACTGACAAGTCTAATTCAGATGACTGACAAGTCTAATTCAGAAGACTGACAAGTCCAATTCAGATGACTGAATTTAGATGTCTAATTTAATCATGCTTAACTGACAAGTTTAATCCGGATAACGAACAAGTTAAATCAATTTGATTGACAATTTAAATGCAGATAACTGTCAAGCTCAACCCATACTAAGAAAAAACCACACTGCAGGATGTAGAAGGTTTTTCATTGTTGAGATGAGAAGATTTCCGACTTCTACTTTCGGCTTTTTGTTGCTCTCGAATTGTAGCCTATGCCGTTTTCTGCTTTTTTCAACGTTTTTAACAGGTATACTTTTCTGACCTCGCCAGAATGAAAGATCAAGAGGTATGATTATCCAAGGACTTGCGAATAAGGCGTGATACTTGAGATATTTCGTGAAGCTGTCTTTAAAACACGATAACATACATCCACACACGCGTCGTTACCTAAACACAACTTACAATAGATCATTCAAATTCTTGCATTCGGACGACTTGACTAGTCCAACGTAGATTTTACTTGATTGCTTTCCATCTTGACTAGTCCAACGTAGATTTTACTTGATTGCTTTCCATCTTGACTAGTACAACGTAGATTTTACTTGATTGCTTTCCATCTTGACTAGTCCAACGTAGATTTTACTTGATTGCTTTCCATCTTGACTAGTACAACGTAGATTTTACTCGATTGCTTTCCATCTTGACTAGTCCAACGTAGATTTTACTCGATTGCTTTCTATCTTGACTAGTCCAACGTAGATTTTACTCGATTGCTTTCCATCTTGACTAGTACAACGTAGATTTTACTCGATTGCTTTCCATCTTGACGTAGATTTTACTTGATTGCTTACCATCTTGACTAATACAACGTAAATTTTACTTGATTGCTTTCCATCTTGACTAGTCCAACGTAGATTTTACTTGATTGCTTTCCATCTTGACTAGTACAACGTAGATTTTACTTGATTGCTGTCCATCGTGAATTTTTGAAGGATCTCAACCTCAGGGATCTACCTATCTAATATAATTTTCACATGTGTTGTTAATCGTTGGGGGGGGGGGGGGGGGGAGATAGAGTTTGGAGTCTGTCTTTGGCCATTTGGGTTGCATTGACCATGGTCTCTCCGTGTCTCTTTAAGGTTTCTTTGATCGTCTCCACCCATGTTCTTGATCTTCTCTTGCCTTGTACTCCGATATTCTCCTGTTTTATGCAAGAAAGGCTGGTTGACTTGGTCCCATTCTCATGATTAGACCAAACCACATGATTTGCCGTGCCTCAACATAGTCTTGTCTTGGAGTGGTCTTTATTTCTTTCCTGGTATATTCATTTCACCGTCTTTCTCGTTTGGTGACATTTATTGTTTTCCTCAAACATCTCATTTCACACAGTTATCCTTACGACAGTTTTCGTCAATGACCATATTTGATAACACAGAGTTGGTGTAAATATATTATTTATAAATTATGTTCTGGTAGCCATGCAGATTGATTGGTGTTTTAGATTTAGCACATAATTTTTGTCTCTGTAAGTGTCTATAAAAAGGTTCAAAATCAACATTATCTCAATGGAAATGTCAATGTGAGGCAATAATACAAGCAAAATTGCTTATATTTGTGAAAAGCGTGAAATTGCTTGCATCTGTGGGAAGCATGAAATTGGAGCTCACAAAGAAAACGTGATATCCGAAAAGACATAAAAACATACACCCAGATGTTCATCTATGACTGAACTTGTCAACTATGGCGAGATGTCCGAGATCAGTTAACGTGATTACGAGATGCCATAATACAAGACTATTGATACCATCACAGGGATAGATAGTTATTAATGGCTGTCTATAAATTACGTCTTTTTTCTTCAAATTTATGACACCCCCATCCTTTGTCAATAACTATAAATAATTAATGGAACGCTGCTACATTATTATGTCGAAATCAGACACGTTTATTGGTGTATAATTAAATAACCAAATTTTAGCTGTCACACCAATACATTTGTCTGATTTAGACATAATCATGCAGGTGTGGTCCATGAACAACTACATAGCTCGCTGAATAACAACATAGTCACAGACCAAGTACCAGTAACCATATGCATGGACATCAACATTGACAGCGAGCGGATTATGAAATATCAAGGTATCACTTTTGATAGAAGTCTATCTTTATGACAATGTCATTCAGAAAGCTGGGAAGGGTGTCATTGCAGTCAAAATCATGGCATCTGCAGAGATGCCGCAACGTATTCTTTTTCCGATGATGCAGGCAGTGATATTGTCTGTGTTGGACCATGGTTTAGGTTTACTTACACTCTCGCAAACACAGATGGATAGACTGGAGAGAGTTTAAAACGAGGCCATACGAGCTGTCTTCGGATGCACAAGAGATACACCTATCGTGACCATGAGGTTTCTCCTAGACCTACCGAGCATCAAAGTAATGCATAAAATAGCCCAGGTTAAAGAATACTTCAAGATTGCTAATAATGATCATCGCTTCTTACACTAATCTCTAGACAACACAGAAGGAAGACGTACCAAGAGAGGAAAGTCTTGAATGGCAGAAGCAGAAGATACCCTACTCAGAGTTTGTGAGCTGTAGGAAGTGAATGGAAGAGGCTGTGAATGAGTGATATTTGGCAAAGAGAGAAAGTTATTGACAACAGTTGTGATACAGATGGGAAGAGAGTTTCTCGACTGGACTGTCAACAGAATAGATGAAATTATCAAAGAACTCATACGGCAGCATTCGAAGCCACATGATACAATAGTTTACACAGGAGACTCAGTAACACAGGAAACCAACAGGTATGGTTGGGGTTTCGTGGCCTACCAAAATGGAAAGAAATTAGCTGAGAAGTCAGCTGTGTACCCCACTACTACATCGAGTATGAGAATGGAAATAGAGGCGGTGACATCAGCTCTCACTTGGCTGGCGACGCAACATACTCATGGATTCTATCGTACTCTCAAAGTAGGTTGCGCAAGATAGAAAAGTGTATGATCAGAACTGAATGGGTCACACTTCTCAACAACGCAAAACATTACATGAATCTACTGTCCATGGCATGCTGGGGTCAGGGGAAATTAAAGAGCCAATGTGTTAGCTGGTAAAGCCCAAGTGAACGGCACCGAGATAAGAAGAGACATGATTGAAATGATTAGAGCAGTCATGGATACACTACGAGAAGACGAGGAGGAGGTCGAACGAGATCAGAAGAACGCGTAATCAGCAACTGACTGGGACACTGAGCTTATACATTTTTAGATGTCTGACGGAACGGCAAGCAGAGCATATATGGTAATGCCCCCAGTGCTGTGACGCTTGTTCCTAATCATGAATAAAGAACTAAATAACCTCAGATTTTTGACGTCAGACAACAGCAACACACACTCACACTTCTGCAAAGGAAAGAAAATTAATCGAGAGCCACAAACAACCTAACATCAGTAAATGCAGAAGGCACCAGTGCTACAAGAGATATATTATTATAGGAAACAATTGTGGACACAGTAGTACTTGCTGTAGTTCTTCTCAATCAATCCAATTGTGGATTGGTTTTGATTGAATAATTGATTATTATTATTATTAGTATTATTATACTAATTAGTGGATTAAGTAAGAACTGACTTCATGAGTATTTTGTGATTAACCAACATAATCATTGATTGGCTAATGGATAGCTTGTGATACTTGTTTAAAAATGGACTACAGAACATCTAGTGGTCAATCTTCCATTACAGAAACCCTTTGATATCTGTTGGGAAGAATGAACACTTATGGATTCGGGTTCAGCAATAAGAGGTCCACATATCTATATTAATGAACTGAGTGGATGTCCATAATTACGTCAACAAATTTTAGCCAATTTTGGCCCTTCCCTGGTCAACAACTGTCAACAACATTGATGGTAGAAATCCTGGATAGACACTAATTATTAATTCCAAAAATTAACTCTATCTCCCATCCTTCCCCAAAAATTAGCAGATATAAAATTTCGATACAGATATATATTTTTCGTTTCACATTTTTACAAAACTTTTTTTTACATTTCAATTTGCGTATAATAAAAATACAAGACTGTTGACATCAACTTTTTTCAAACCCTTCTTCACTCTGTTAACAATTGTTGAACCCACGTTCACTTTGTAAACAATTGGCAAACCCTCCTTCACTTTGTAAACAATTGTCAAACCCTCCTTCACTTTGTCAACAATGGTCAAACCCTCCTTCACTTTGTCAACAATTGTCAAACCCTCCTTCAGTTTGTGAACAAATGTCAAACTTGTCAGGACCCCCCCCCCCCCCCAATTCCCACATCCCCTAATTGTTGACGTAATGTATGGATAGTACCTGAACAATTGATTACATACAACATCAGCGCAATTTGAAAAAATCTGGATCTGGTCTGGATAAATTGTGGATATCGTGCATAGCACGCAGCGTGATTAATCCATGGAAAGCAAAGGTTGTCTGGTACTCCTTGGATAATAATATTTAGACAATAGCACACTGCCAGCTGCCAGTTGTATGGGTTCAGTCATTAAAAGAGAACAGAACCTCAAATATCTGGATATAATCTTTGATAGAAATCTCTCATTCAATAAGCAGATCACAAAAAAATGTGATTCAGAAGGTACAGAGAAGTATTATCAAGTTTATGGCGACCTTGGACATGTGATAATGAGTACTGTTTCTGCTTCTATAATTGGTGGTGCTATCGATAATAGATTATGGCTTTGGCCTACTGATACTGTCACAGACACAAGTCGATAAAAAATGAGGCAATGAGAGTAGTACCGGGGTGTACTAAGGATACACCCATCACTACAATGATATTTTTTGCTCAATCTCTCCAGTATAATGGTACGACATCAAGTAGCCCAAGTGAAGTCATATTTAAAAGTAACAGAAAATACTCACCACCAATTACACCAGCGTCAGCATGAGATAAAGGAAAAACGAATTAAACGCAGTAGGTCATTGATGGTAGAAGTTGATGACACTGCGAAGAGTTTGTGAAATAGAAGAAGTAAGAAATGGCAGTGAATGAGAGAAGGTAGACATTGAGGAAAAAAGTCACTGTCTGACGTAATAATTCAACTAGATAAATCGTGTCGGAAATGGACTGGTACCATGGCAGAAGTTACAGTACAAGAGTTCGCCCAGATGCACTCGAAACCACAAGACATAATTATACACACAGATGGCTCAGTCAATAGAAATACAAATACATGCTGGTTGGGGATGTGTTGCCTACAGGAACGGCTTGAAGTTGATTCAGAGATCATCTGCATACTCCACTTTCACATCAATCACGAGGATGGAGATAGAAGGAATTAAAGCAGCACTGAGTTAGTTGATAACCGATACATCAACCCACTCGGTAATACTCACAGACTTCCAAAGCATGTTGTGCAAGATAGAAAAGAACATGCTGAGAATGGAATTGGTTGCGCTGTTGAACAACTCAAGAGCATTACATGGATATACTGCCCGGATCACGCTGGAGTCAGAGGAAACAAAAGAGCTAACTCATTGGCAGACAACGCTGCGATTGACGGCACAGCACTGAGAAGAGATAAAGCTGACATTATTAAAGCAGTCATAAACTCATTACAAAATGAGGATGCTGGCAACGTACACATACACAGAATGACAGAAATGGAAGTGGTTAGAGGTGAAGAAAGAAAATGTCATTTTTTTTGAAAGACCGAAGATCATGTAATGAACACCGGACTTGGACTTTGTCAGTCTACGTACAATCGAATGGCTGCTGGAGCGGAGCATTTATGGAAATGTCTCATGTGCTATGATGCTAGTTTCTAATTAAGAATCAAGAATCTACAATCTTAAAATAGTTTGATTATATCAATGATATACATATTTAATTTCATGATCTTGTGATTGATTGATCACGTTTGTTTGATTTCGTTGCAGGGAATTAGAGAGGAAATGGCTTATTCTTACACTTGCGACAACTATGGATTCTCTAACTATGCAACTGTCATGGCAGTTGTTTACATCGTTTTATGTGTTGCATCACTTTTCCTTAATTTTGACCTTATTGTCCTTGTGTACAGGTCAAAGAGAATGTTGGGGTCACCAAAATATTGGCTAGTTTTTGTCGTTTCAATTGTCTTTATTTTTCAATCAGCAGTTCCTAACACTGTTTTTGTTACAAAATGGTTGTCAGGGAAAACATCACGTGATATTGTTTGGAATCTATGCGTATTATTTAACAGATATGTTGCCATGGGGATTGTCTCGTGGGGCTCATTTCTGATTAATCTTGATTTTCTTATATGCATGAAATCAGCGGCGTATACAAGATACTACCGTGCCAAAACAATAGTATTTCTAATGTTTGTAATTTGGGGATCTGTGATTGCCACAGTTGCTATTATTTGTGTTGTGAATAATCGGGCAAGTATTGAGGATACCACTTGGATTATTACTCAGTTGGACCATCAGATTATTTTATGGATAACTCTCTTTGCTCCACTTGCACTGAGCTTGCTGTGCTTCATCTTGCTCATGATATGGAGGTGCAGTAGCTATCTTCAGAGAATAATTGCAACGAATGCAGACATATCAGATCCAGTGGACATTGGGGACTGTTCGTATTTACCTCCATCTGACCACATAACGTTCGTGCTTGTTCTTATAATCTTCTATGTTCCTATTGCAATTATAACCTATGCACCTATTTGGTCAGATGAGTGCAGTTTAGTAATAGATGTTTTTATAGCGAGTACAGTTTTCCGTGACAACATTGCAAGTATCGCTCCATTATCGTGGTTTCTTTTTAAAGATATTCGATTATCCTGCCGGAAATGTTTCACTAGAAGAAACAGTACGTCATTAGGATCGTTGTTGGAATCGTCAGAGATGTACATATACGATTCATATCCATACTGCAACAGGATTCAATTTTAATTATGCAATAGTAAATATAAGTGACTGTTTGCAACACATTTATGCTTTCCTATCTTTCATGGATTCAGATGAGCTACAGCAGGAGTTCTAAAACATTCTCTGACGGCGAGCACCATCCACAAGTAATTCTTAGTGCTCGCGAGCACTTTTTAACTCGCATGACGATATCACATATACTTACGAGAGCACTAAGGATTTGTGTTAGTGAGAGGTTGCGAGAGCCTGAGTTCTCATTATTTCAAAAATATTTATAAAATGCTGATATGAAACATGCATTTATAAAGTGGATAAAGCAATCCTTTTCCCCGTAACTCATTTGTGTAGACACACAGATCTCAATTGTAATATCTGCAATCTAGATTCTACGTATCCATGTAACAATGAACTCCGCCTTTCTACTTTTTCATTCACAATACATTCCTGTCTGGAAAAGGCACCCTTCACCTAAATATTCCTGTGCACAGAAACCATACAGCGACCACTTTGCGTATAATTTTATTCGCCAGCCAATGAAAATCACGGAAAAGTCAAATTCATCACTTGAAAGATGAATCCCGATTAACCAGCAAGGTTGTGTAAATGATGAAAGACAAAGTGAAACTGTCCAGTGAAATTAGATATTTGTAAACGGGAGACCTTCTTTGTTATCAATTTCAATACATGGAAAAGTGGGCGAATCGGCTATAAATCCAGATCCTTCTTCTTCTGCGTTAGTTCTCAAACTCATGCAGATTAGCAGGATATAGTCCGGAGAACGGAATATATTGTGTAGTGGTTTAAAGCATTGCTGCGATATCTGCTCTTTCGGCTTGACACATCCGAATTCAGCACAGCTTTTGGTCACTTTGACGCTATATGGGGTGGGGCAGCCAATTCCACTCCATAATCTCATTATTCGCATCTTACGGTGCACATGAAATATACACAGTGTTCCTATTCTTTGCTCATCTCTTTGGCCCCGGCAACTCACGGGCATGATCCAGATCCTGATAATCCATCTTCAATTTCGGATTGTTTCCCGACACTAGAGTTCTCTCTTAATCTATCACTGGGAGACATGTCAGTGTTTCCCGACACTAGCTTTCTCTCTTAATCTATCACTGGGAGACATGTCAGTGTTTCCCGACACTAGCTTTCTCTCTTAATCTATCACTGGGAGACAGGCCAGTGTTCTTTGCCGTTTACCATTCTGATCACAAATAAATGCGATGACCATTTGAGTATTTATAGTAGAATTTGTGTTTTCGACATGCTTGAAAGTTTCTTTAAGTTGAATCAAATCAGAACCATTTGTATGAAACAAATAAAATAGGTGGGTATACTGCGTACACCTAGAAATAAACACTATCTATATATATAATATATAATATAAGACGGTGGACCAGCTACATCTAAGAATGTATGCAGGTCTACTTGCCCCAAACAGAGAGGCGTTGATATATATATATACAGAGAGAGAGAGAGAGCGAGAATAGAAGACTGGGAAGCTTGCACAGAGCCCTGTCAGTGAAAACAATGTTCTGCAAAGAGCATCTCACATAAATAGATAGTGAGAGGGTAGAGTCGTGGGTTCGTCCTGAATAACGCCCGTGTGTTGCCAGGGCCCGAAAGGGGAGCAAAGAATAGCAACACTGTTTACCTTCCACGCATGTCGTAAAAGGTGACTACGGAGGTTATGGGATGGATTTGGCTGTCCCATCCCATATAGGGTCAGTGACCCAAAGCCATGCTGAAGTCGGATGTGTCATGCCGAAAGGCGCAGATATCGCAGCAATGCTGTAAACTATGACACAATGCATTCCGTTCTCCGGACTACATCCTGCTAATCTGCAAGAGTTTGAGAACGAACGCAGAAGAAGAAGAAGAAGTCCTGAATAAAGGGGAGGGGTGAGGGAAAGGGGGGGGGGGGCGGGTTACCTTTAATAAAAGTCATTCAATCATTTTCGTGTATTAATTCTGGTGTTTTTTTTTCATGAAAAAGGTTGATGTCATTTTCTACCAAAAAATCGTGAAGGAAGGGAAGGGGATGAGGTTTCGCCCACCTTTTGATTAAATTATAAGTACTAACCAGTACTACAAAATAATGTTATGATTTTTTTATGGGGGGGGGGGGGGTCAGCTCCCTTATCTATGGGCTTAGGGGAAGAGGTTCCCTCAAATGTATAGAAAATAATTATGCGTGTATAGTTCTTCATTAATTTCTGCACGATACTTTAGGGAAGACAGTTACATGAGAAGGTCGTTATATGAGAAGATCGTTAAATTAGATAATTATATGAGAAGATCGGTATATAAGATCGTTATATGAGAAGGTCGTTATATAAGACCGTTACATGAGAAGTCCTTTATATGAGACGCTCGTTATATGAGAAGATTATTATATGAGAAGATTATTATATGAGAAGATTATTATATGAGAAGATTATTATATGAGAAGATAGTTACATGTGAAGGCCGTTATATGAGATGCTCGTTATATGAGAAGATTATTATATGAGAAGATTATTATATGAGAAGATTATTATATGAGAAGATCGTTATATGAAAAAATCGTTATATAAGACCGTGATATGAAAAGATAGTTATATGAGACTACATAAGAAAAGGAATGAATATAGGAAGAACAGAAAGAAACACCAATATATATATATATATATATATATATATATATATATATATATATATATATATATATATATATATATATATATATATATATATATTGGAAACAACAGACGTAACCAGGTGACAGAATCCATATACATAGGAAGCAATATAACAACAGACGGCAGGTGCAGCAAAGAAATACACAATAGATGTAGTAAGGCACACCAAGCCCTAGGGTAAATGATACGAATCTTCAGAAACAAATATGCAGATTTAAACACCAAAATAACAGTATTCAAAACGATTTTTATACCTATGCTGTGCTACCAATGTCAAATATGGACAACGACAGCACAACGACAAGCGTTAACTTGTGACAGCTGAATGGCATGCTTACACAGAATCCTAGGAATATCGTTAAGAGACAGAGTGAGAAATGAGGACATTAGACAAAGAACAGGCACCACCCCAATCTTGGAATATATTAAGAGACAACAGATCAAATGGTTTGCACACATCAGCTTACTACCACCAGACAGCATACCACAGCAAGCTATGCTGCACAGATACAGTGAAGGAAGACCTACAGGCAATGCCGTCTTAACGCATAAGCCCGTTGGGCATTTGCCCGGGGGCCCACGAGCATAGGGGCCCCCATGCGAATATGTTGTAGGGTTTCGGAAAACCCGTATAAAATTTAGTATTATTTTATAAAAATCTCATAATTTTGTGTTTATATGCAAACGGGCACTTTAAGTTTATCAATCACTTCCAACCTTGAACATGGACCAATGTTCAGGAATGTCATTTACCACATTCTGTAGATTGAGGTTTAATCCCTATAATTATTTTCCCTTCAAAGAAAAGCTTTATCGCAAGTTAAGGAAATTTTGAGCCCGGAATAGCAATGCCTGTGGCTGATGGGTAAATAAAACCTGTTTTCCCTGTATGTCCTTGTCTTGGCCGGTTAGCAAAAATTCTCCCCTCCTGTTTCTCCCTAGGTGGTCTACAGGTATTGTAGTGAAGTAACGTAACTCCGCCCATTTGTAAATTTGACTCATAAACCTGGGAATCGCGGCGACGGCCCTCTATAAGCCGTGCCTGGGGGCCCCTCATTAAATTATAACAGATATACCTCCTATGCCTTTTGCTGCTTCTAGTGACATTTTTGAAGAGGAAATACCCAAATCTGTATCTGTAGCAGTAAAGGAGTTTGCAATAAAAGAGACAGATCCGGGGCTATGGAACATTAATGACACTAACACAATAGATTACTGGATTCATAGTGGGCCCTCATCATGTCAGAACCATGATAGTAACTTTTCAAACTCACACAGATTGTATAAAACAGCTGGCGTAGAGATTCGTAGTGGGCCCTCATCATGTCAGAACCATGATAGTAACTTCTCAAACTCACGCAGATTGTATAAAACAGCTGGCTTAGAGAATATGATGGCAAGGTATTTAACTGACAATGTGCTCTAACGTGAACTACGGAATGGAGAGTTTGTAAAACGTGAATGGACACTCTATTCACCATCCCAAGGTCGTTTGTATTGCTTTGCATGTCGCCTGTTGTTCAAGAAAGAATCTTCTTTTGCTACATACGGGTTTAATGACTGGAAGCATAGCAAATGTTATTGTAGAATATGAAAATGGAGAAGAACATAGAAAGTGCATGACCGAATATTTGATAAGGCATAAAGAAACTGGAAGTGTAGATTCTTTATTACTTAAGCAACATCACTCTGATCAGGAATATTGGCATAAAGTGTTGACACGTTTGGTTTCTGTAATTCGTTTTCTTGCTTCCAGAAGATTGCCATTTCGTGTCCTAAATCAGATTATTGGATAAGCAAATAATGGTAACTATTTAGGTATACTAGAGCTACTGAGTGAATTTGATCATTTCCTGAAGGAACATCTCAAAATGTATGGAAATCCTGGAAAAGGAAAAACCTCATATTTATCTGCCAATATATGTGAGGAATTTATTGATTTAATGGGACAACAGATTCTTGGTACTATTCTTGAAGAAGTAAAAGAGTCAAAGTATTATTCAATGAGTGTAGATTCTACTCCAGACATCTCACACATAGATCAACTGATATTTACTGCCCAATACATTAAAGGCTGCGAACCTGTGGAACGTTTCTTGATGTTTATTCCCATCTTTTCTCATGGATCAAAGGATTTAACAGACACTGTTATGAATTTTCCTAAAGAGAACAAAATTCCACTATCAAACTGCCGTGGCCAATCATACGATAATGCGTCAAATATGTCTAGACGATACACTGGATTGCAGGCACGTATTCATGAACTCAATGAGTTTGCCATCTATGTCCCCTGTGCAGGACACAGCCTGTTTTTTGTGGGAGCAAAATCTGCAGAGTGTTGTCTACATTCTATAAAATTCTTTGACTTTGTTCAGCATCTGTATACATTTTTTGCTGGTTCTACTCATCGCTGGAATGTATTGACATATTTAGAAAAATATGTTGTGGTCAAGCGTCTGTCTGACACACGTTGGTCAGCACATTTTGATGCTGTTCATGCTTTGTGTAGGGGTGTCGACAAAATAAAACATGCACTGGATTTTATATCAGGTGACAATGAACAGCAAGTGACAACAAGGCGTGAGGCGGAAGGTTTGAGCAAAAAAAAATGGAACACATTGAAACAATCTTTCTTATAATTCTTTGGAAGGGCATTTTAGAAAGGATGAATACAACAAGCAAAGTTTTACAATTAAAGGATGTGAACATCACAGTTGCCACAAATCTTCTTGAGTCGCTGAAAAGCTATCTTCAGGAAAGTAAAGACAAATTCACTGAGTATGAATCCAAAGCCAGGAGTATGTGTCCAGATGTCGATTACAGTGATGGAAAAAAACGAGAACGAACCAGAAGTGTGCGTTTTAATAGATATGATAGGCCAGGAGAATAGTTACTTCTAAATAAGTCCGAAAAGTTCAAGGTTGAAACTTTCCTCCCTATTCTGGACACTTTAATCGTTGAACTAACAAGACGCGCAGAGGCGTATTCACAAATTGGAAATCTGTTTTCTTTCTTGAGTGAATTAAAAACCACTACTTCTGATGCACTAAAGAAAAAAATGCTTCTTGTCAATACGTACCACAAGGACTTGAGTTATGACGACCTTTTAAATGAATGTGAACAACTCAAGCATTACATGGCTCTTGATGAAAATTGCGAGACTCTCCCTGCACTGCACAGAAAAATAATTTCGGACAATTTAAAATATGTTTTCCCGAAAATTTAAATTGCACTCGGAGTGTTCATGTGCATGATGGTGAGCAACTGTACAGGAGAACGTTCTTTTTCAAGACTTAAACTTATAAAAAATCAGCTTCGTAGTACAATGGGACAGCATTGTTTGAACTGGCTTTCCCTCATGAGCATAGAAAATTACATCTGAAGACCATTGACTTCAAACCGATAATAAAAATTTTTTCTGAAAAGAAATGTCGCAAACGCTTGTTAAACGCGCAAGTACCGTACTGAAATTTTTCTAATCTAAGTATTTTTTTTTCCATTACGAATTTTAATACCTTTGTTTGACCTTGTATAATAGATGTAATATGTTATAGTGCTTATTATTTAAAAACATATGTAAATATCTGTTTAAGTGTAAATTTTTTTGTTTTTGTAAATATCATATGTAATACTATAAAACATGTAAATAAAATCTCTTTTCTCTGTTTTTCATGTTTAATGTTGATTATAGTTGCATCTGTACAGCATGTTTTAACAACAATTTGGTTGAAATGAGTATAGTGACAATAAAATAAATAATACATTATTTTTAATATTATCGACCATTAATTTTTTATTTCTGAGGGGGGGGGCAGCACTATTTCTTTGCCCAGGGGCCCAAAATGGTGTAAATCCACAGTAGAACTGTGATTATTTGCACCCCGGTTGGCCACTTTGTGACCTGGACGTCCGAGATCCAGCACATCCGTTTTCGTCATTCCTTTAATTCGGGTTTGGTCCCTGCTGACAGATATAATAACCAACACTACATGGCATAGACCAGTGTTTCTCACACTGGTTCATGCCACCGCCTCCCATTCTTATAGATTATATAGACCAATATCTTCTGTGATCCTACATTGTCCACCATACTGCCTCCTTGACCCTACATCGCCTCCCCCTGATATCTCTTACCGCCCCACAGGGGGCATTTTCAACAACTTAGAAAAACTCTTACAGAAAACGATTGTCATGAAGAAAAAAGGGAGGAGGGTTGTCATCTTTACTTATTTTTCTTGTTTCTAGTCTTTTTAAATATCAGGTTATATTTTCTTAAAATAGACGAGTGGTGGTGGTGGGGGTGACAAACTAGCGCCCCTATAAGACCTCTTTCCCTCTGATCTGCCGCCTTGTTTTTAATCACTTTTGCGATAATTCGAACAAAATCACTGACTGGAATGTAACATTATTCTTATTGTATCTATATAAACACATATTAAAATGATCTTTGCACTCACAATACTTGCAATAACACATTACCATTATCTTCATCCTGATTAGCTCAATGTACAATTACTCTGCCGTACTTGGAAACTCGAATTATAATCAAATATATTAATATTCGGCACAATCATAATCGACTTACGAGTTCGCTGAGTAATCTGTACTACAGAAGGTTATCGGTGATGGCAAAACATTGATACAAGTAGTAAGGAGTTATAAACTAACAACATTGAACTCCGGGTAGATAAACAGGAACAAATAAATAGATACAGCCTCCCTCTGTATTTATCGAATCTTAAACATGCAAAACGATATTTAATATTTTTAGTTAGGTAGATGATATGACTAAATATATAATCACATAAATAACACTACAATAGTCGGTCACAATAACTTTTAGCAAGTCAGATTAGCCGTCAGTGTTGATAAACGGTATAACAAGCTGTTATCGTAAAAAACCGTTGTTACAGAAATGGAAGCAACAGTAAACAACAACTATAACCAAATATAGTTTTCTAGTACCAAGAGATATTCTTAAAATCTCACATTGGAACATTAGAGCTAAGTATCAAACAGGGAAAACATCATATATTTTAAGGAAATAGAGAGATACGACCTAGACTAGACATTGCTGGAATTAGTGAATGTAGATGAACAGGTGTAAGACAAGAAATATCTTAAATCGAAACAGAAACACATAGGCCTATTCTTTGTTTAGTATGAAACTGAAGTCCCTTTAAGTTCGCGCAAGTCCCTTTCAATCTAGGACCAATTGGCTCAATAGGGTTTTATCAGGGCGCATTGGCTTTTTATACAAACGTGACCTTATGGTCTGCGATCGATATCACGCTTCACCCTCAAGTAATTGTAATTATCTGATTATAGCAATAATAAGACCCATAACTCGTTAGGGTCGTAGGGAGCTACACTGAATACATCAGCAGAAAATGCTCTCCAAACATCTCGACACGCACTCAGCCATTTGGAGAAGTGTAGAAAGATCCCGCTTAGACCACTCCCTGATGTTATCAATCCAGGATTTTCTTTACATCCTATTCTCCTTCCACCGTTGACTGTTCCTTGCAAAATAGTTGTGGAAAGTGAGTCGTGTCTCGTTACATGTTACCAAGCACGTTTACGCCGTTTTATCACTGCCAACAGTTGTTCTCGATAACCTGAAAGCTATGATAACCTGAATCTAATGTCATAAACTTGAATCACACTAATTTCTCCTTCTAAACTACACAACACTTGTAGAAATACTGTTAGCGGATAATATGAGCGGTACACCGGAATAATTGGTCCGGCTCTGTGGTGAAGTGGTACAGAGTGCGTCTGTGACGAGTTCGATCCTCACCACAGGCAATTGTGCATCCGGACCGTTCAGAAAGCAATGGCCTGGATAGGATATGATACCAATTTTTTTTACACCGGAATAACCTTAAACATGAATACAAAATATTGCAAATATTTCAAGAGTAAAAGAGATGCATATTGTATGATAAACCAAACATGTATACAAGAGGACTTATACTTTACTGTAAACATCTTAAAATGTGTGTGAGATGTGTGTAAAATGTTGACAATTATACTTGATATATATCATAAACAAACGAAATTTGAAACCAATGACTCATGATAATTAAATAATGTAATTCGATGGGTATATACTATTTCAAATTTACAAAACAATTTCCTTTATATGCACTATATATTTGCTGAGATGTGAAGTTTGGTAAAGTTTGTGAAACCTGTTATAATCAATATTTAATTGTAAGTGTTGTGTGATTTGTTATAGGCCTGTGTGCCGAGATGTGAGTCCACCCATTGTTGTGCCTGAGATGTGAGTGCACCCAGTATTGTGTCTGAGATGTGAGTGCACCCAGTATTGTGTCTGAGATGTGAGTGCACCCAGTATTGTGTCTGAGATGTGAGTTCACCCAGTATTGTGTCTGAGATGTGAGTTCACCCAGTATTGTGTCTGAGATGTGAGTCCACCCAGTATTGTGTCTGAGATGTGAGTTCACCCAGTATTGTGTCTGAGATGTGAGTTCACCCAGTATTGTGTCTGAGATGTGAGTCCACCCAGTATTGTGTCTGAGATGTGAGTTCACCCAGTATTGTGTCTGAGATGTGAGTCCACCCAGTATTGTGTCTGAGATGTGAGTTCACCCAGTATTGTGTTCAAGATGTGAGTTCACCCAGTATTGTGTCTGAGATGTGAGTTCACCCAGTATTGTGTCTGAGATATGAATCCACCCAGTATTGTGTCTGAGATGTGAGTTCACCCAGTATTGTGTCTGAGATATGAGTCCACCCAGTATTGTCTGAGATGTAAGTTCACCCAGTATTGTGTCTGAGATGTGAGTTCACCCAGTATTGTGTCTGAGATGTGAGTTCATCCAGTATTGTGTCTGAGATGTGAGTTCACCCAGTATTGTGTCTGAGATGTGAGTTCACCCAGTATTGTGTCTGAGATGTGAGTTCACCCAGTATTGTGTCTAAGATGTGAGTTCACCCAGTATTGTGTCTGAGATGTGAGTTCACCCAGTATTGTGTCTGAGATGTAAGTCCACTCAGTATTGTGTCTGAGATATGAGTCCACCCAGTATTGTGTATGAGATGTGAGTTCACCCAGTATTGTGTCTAAGATGTGAGTTCACACAGTATTGTGTCTGAGATGTGAGTTCACCCAGTATTGTGTCTGAGATATGAGTCCACCCAGTATTGTGTCTGAGATATGAATTCACCCAGTATTGTGTCTGAGATGTGAGTTCATCCAGTATTGTGTCTGAGATGTGAGTCGACCCAGTATTGTGTCTGAGATGTGAGTTCACCCAGTATTGTGTCTGAGATGTGAGTTCACCCAGTATTGTGTCTGAGATGTGAGTTCACCCAGTATTGTTTCTGAGATGTGAGTTCACCCAGTATTGTGTCTGAGATGTGAGTTCACCCAGTATTGTGTCTGAGATGTGAGTTCACCCAGTATTGTGTCTGAGATGTGAGTTCACCCAATATTGTATCTGAGATGTGAGTTCACCCAGTATTGTGTCTGAGATGTGAGTTCACCCAGTATTGTGTCTGAGATATGAGTCCACCCAGTATTGTGTCTGAGATGTGAGTTCACCTAGTATTGTGTCTGAGATGTGAGTCCACCCAGTATTGTGTCTGAGATGTGAGTCCACCCAGTATTGTGTCTGAGATATGAGTCCACCCAGTATTGTGTCTGAGATGTGAGTTCACCTAGTATTGTGTCTGAGATGTGAGTCCACCCAGTATTGTGTCTGAGATGTGAGTCCACCCAGTATTGTGTCTGAGATGTGAGTTCACCCAATATTGTATCTGAGATGTGAGTTCACCCAGTATTGTGTCTGAGATGTGAGTTCACCCAGTATTGTGTCTAAGATGTGAGTTCACCCAGTATTGTGTCTGAGATGTGAGTTCACCCAGTATTGTGTCTGAGATGTGAGTTCACCCAGTATTGTGTCTGAGATGTGAGTCCACCTAGTATTGTGTTTGACTATAGAAGGCCCCCCCCCCTTTTCCACGACCATTTAAAAACAATAGTCATCAAATTCTTTCACCAAGAAAAATAATTGAGGAACGAAAGCGCATACCCCCTCCCTACCACTATTAAGGAAGAAGTACCTATGGCCCTGTGTAAAAGTAGCGGACAACAATGTTCTTCGCTTTATAAACTTACCCAAGAGTTGCCATGTTGGAAATTATAACACCAAATATGACATATTGAAATGACACTGGCTATACAATTTATGATTTCGTCGTTCGTGAATTGTATTTTTGCCAATTTTAAATAACAGACACATATATTTTGATATTTTTATAGTGGGGGGGGGGGGAAGATGAAGGGAGTAGTAAGTTTGGTATCACAAGAAAATACTGTATGTGGTTAGAATTGTTTCTTTTGTAACTATTGTCAAAACACAATCAATAAACAAAATTCAATGTAATCTTTTCAATTCAATTATTATAATTGTATTTCTGGTACAATAACATGTAACGGGCCTACCTTCTACTTCCGAAATGTAGACGAAGTTTGATATTATGCGCAGCTTCATTCCATGTTTGCTGTAGTGGCACAGTTTTCGTGCCGTCACTGAAATTACGCCACTAGCAGACCGCGTTGCAATAGAAACAAAATGTCTAATTATAGCGGATATTAAATTATGCCACGATTTAATGCCACAAATGTGCATCGTAGGAAAATGGATGATCGTGGATGTTAGGGATTGCTGCCAGATGAATTGATCTTCGCGCTGAGAGCCCCGCCCCAAAAGCCATCCAAGGGAGGCCGAGGAGAGGGGGCGGGGCGGGGCGAATGTGATCCAGTTGAAGATCGATGCATCTAGCGAGAAGAAAAGGGAGAAGGGATTTATTTAGGAAGGTTGTATGGGTGGGAATATGTTGGGGTTAGGGAAGTAGGGTTGTATTGTTGGGTTAGGCAAGTGGCCAGTAGTTTTCAATTTCCTCCAGTAGTTTTCATCATCATCAGTCGAAGACAAGCTCATCATTGATACAGCATCCATTTTGCTAATAGAAATGAAACGACAGAGTGATGTCACAAATTAACAATTACATTCAGAGATGACATCACAAACTACTATAAAATAACAATTGGCACATATTACTTCAAAACTGTGAGCCGGGTAGGGCGGTGATATGTGATTGTACCTTACTTCTTACTTGAATCTGACTGAAATTCATAGTTTTAAAAATATACTATTATATACCTCTCTTATTTCTGAATCTCTTATTTCTGCCATCGTCTTTCCTGATTGAGATATTTAAGAAAGTAATTCCAAGCTGTTTTATATTCTGCTCCCTACTAATATTTGAAACTAAGCCGAGGGCCACGTTTCTATTATCAATTATTGAACCTCTATATATTAATAGATTAATATATTAATAGTCCGATATTAATCATGTATAGAGTGGTTTGTTTAAGGTCGTTGTGGCTCTTCAATGGCTACCCGCCCATTGTGGTATCTTTGGAAATGACAGAGCTAATGCCCCAGTAAAAGCAGGAGATCTGACCTGGAAAAGGATGGGAGCTTTGTCTTTGCGATTGGCCTGACGATCTAGCAAGACCAAAAGATTCATGAAGGCAGAAGAATAAGGTCGTTGTGGGCTCCCCACATTTTGTTTTGCAGAGACACTCCTTGGGGTCAGACTTGTTCTGTGAACAGCAAAGGTGGGACATTCCTATAGTATGTATTGTTGCTCCACAGACGCGGGCCACAGAGCTCATGATGCTGATTTGGTATAGGCATAAATGTCCTTTTAGTCTGCAATGTCCCATTCTCGGTTGAAACACTAGGATTTGTTTGTTTCTTTTTAATCTGTTGATGTTATGCTCAGGTGTGTAGTTTCCGTTTAGTTTTCTCCATTGGTCTCATAATGTTTTTCAGCAGAGATTTAACCATTCTGAAGCTTTCGGTACTTGGATACTGAAGGATGTTACTTCCAGTTCTTTTGTTAAATCTGCTACTTTTTCGCTGATTTCTGTAACTCTTTTCACAGAGAACTAGAAACAGTTTTCATTGGTTGAATTAACAATATTTTTATAGTTTGTGCAAATTAATATCAATAATTAATACCAGAGGCTTTCAATTGGCGAATGATGCAACCACAACACCTACAGTGTGTCTACAGTAATTCTAACAGACTCCCAGGGTATGCTGCAGAAAAAAAAGATAATTCAAGATAAGAAAAGAGGTAAACTACTATTCTCAACAATGTCAAGAGCATAACATAATCTACTGCCCTGATAATGTGGAAGTCAGGGGCAACGAAAGAGCTGACACTGTGGTGGGTAAAGCTATAGTGGATGGCAAAGTGATGAAAAAAGTTGGTTCTGAATTAATTAGAGCAGTCATGGATACACTAAAAAATAATGAAAGGATGCTGAAATTATCAGAGAATGACAGAAATGGAAGTGGTCACGGGAGAAGGGAGAAAGTATGCCCTCATTGGAAAAACAAGAAGAACCAACAACTGACTGAGACACTGAGCTTATATACTTTTAGATAGTTTACAGAATGGCAAACAGAGCATTTATTTGAATATCCCTTCTACTGTGATACTGATTCCTAAATAAGAATTGAACTAATATCATCACACAACAACTTAATATCATCACACAACAACTTAATATCAACACCCAACCACTTAATATTAATACAATTTTTTATTTCATTAATATGTGATAATATATTTATAGTAATGAATAGCTACGTATATAGAATTTAACTCATACCACATAATCAATGAATCAACTATTGGTCCTCAGTCAAACTAGACATACTACATACCATACAACAATGCTACTGTCATCTCTAAAGCACTCATAACTATGACAACAAACATTACACAACGGCAAATATATGTTCAGGTAACATATTCTTTCCAGAACATAGTATTCTTTATGAAAATTGGAACAATTTACAATTCTGGGAGAGTTAACCAGTTGCAGACAAGGATATGTTTAAACATTTGGAAACATATTATGTCCATTGTCATCATCAGTGTCCATTTTCTGCTACCATCAACCATGTCTTGTATTACTAATTTTCCATGCTTTTATATTTTGTGATATGGCAAGCAAACCTCAGCTTCCTTATTATAATTTTGTGTAGGATCAAACCATCTTCTAAATTTAATATTCTTAATAAAATAAACATCTGAGCATTTAAGAAAACTGGTTGGTGCATCAAACTCACAATTAAAACAGGGATTTTAAAACGAAATATGGAAACCTTCCCTATATAATCAATAAATATACTTTATTAATTGTATACAGTGGTGTCACAACAGGGTTTATTTCCCACTAGATCTGGGGGTTTTGGTCATTTAGTGTGATGGGCCTATTTTGGCCAAATTTGCCGTAATCTGGGGTTTTTCAGGAAATCATACGAATTTCGCCAAGTAACTGGCAAATTCTTCAGATTTTCACAAACATGTCACAAAAAATCTCATGAAAGCGATAAAGTTGTTCATGAAACATGAAATGTGCAAATTACCTTTTTTATATTTATTTTTAAAAATGGCTTTATTTATATTTAATTATATAGTATGCTGTTATCTGGGGCTTTTTATAGGGAGATCTGGGGCATTTTTAAAACCTTCTGGGTATTTTTATAGGGTGATCTGGTGATATTTCTAAAATGTCAGTGGTAACACTGGTTGTAATATATTCTTTCTGAGTCATAGATGTACAAGATGCAGGAAGGAGTATTCATATTTATTCAGTGTATGACCTTGGGTAAAAATAATAATCCGTCATTTTATTTATTTGTAATCAGTGACAATAATAATTTCACATTGGTATTATCACTTATCAACTTCATCATGTGTTCACCCCTAGCTTAGTCAAGTTGTAAAAGTTATGGCTGAGCAATATAAGTAGATTGAGATCAATTCTCAGCTTATACTTCAGTCTATCAAGATTACTTCTTAGTGTATAAATCACCGATGTAGCATAGAAAATATAGCATGAGCAAAGAATTTCTGACATAAAACCTCATAATCATAACATTATTCCGTCTCGTAACATTTAGTTACGATATTACATGTTTGTATTAATTAATGTTACTTTCACTCGATGATAAATTCATGATAAATTACAACACACACATACCGATATCAAATATTGTATATACACAGTGATAAAAATATGCACTCATTGATATAATTTGAACAATGTAGACAACAAAACAATTTATTTGTACAAGTTTACTAGGCGCTTACATCAATCTTTCAAACTTCAGGACAAATCATCACAAGGCAGTAGACAGGATTTGAACCAGATCAGTTCAGCTGATAAATCAGAATGCAGCAAATGGGATTTGAACTAGGTTCACTCAGATGACACCAACTTACCTCGGAACTTCAGTCAACACCTATTCCGTATTCAACCACACTACTTCAGTTTATCTGGCATCTTGAGATTTCATCGTATATTCTCATATTCTTAGATGACGAGTAGTCTAATTTGGAAAGCACATTGACTCAAGTTGCGAGGCGAATAGATGCCAGCTAAATGGACCTGGATCAAATCCTATTCTTTGCCTTCAGATTATTTCTATAGCTCTGCGATGCATTCTATTTATATTATTCAGTTAACTATCGGGCAGACAAACTACCAAAAAACACCACATAAACACAATTTATCTGAAGATATATAAAATACAAGTAATATCAAAAACACTTTATTATATTTTGTAAACAAAGTAAAAATCATGAAATTTGATCGAATATAGAAGGTATAAATGAACTTTTATTCTTGTATCAAATGTGAGCATTGAAGGTTTTCCCTTCAGCTTTCAAAGAATATTTATTTGCTATCATGTGACACAACATCACATGACTGCTTGTCAGATAAAGTGTTACAACTTATGAATGATATATGAAAATATAATTTCTCAAATTTGTTCATGTTTTTTTTACTGTGGTGATTATGTATATCAAATTGTTAGTGAGTCAGTTCTATTAAATTACAAAGCTAAACTAAGACATTTGAAAAAAAATTAGGGCGTATGATTAACCAGGCTCTTTTGTGACATGGTACAGTGTACACATGTGATGGCCAAGTTACCGGGTTCGAATACCGCCGCAGACAATTGTGCATCCAGTCCATTCAGAAAGAAATGACAAAAGTATTTAATGTATTTATATTACCTAGAGAATCAATACAGTCAAAAATGCTGGGTGGATGGCGACATCCTGAATAGAATATGCTACCAATTTTTGTAAAATGGTGAAGAAATATAAAAATCTGTATATCTGATGATTTCTTGGAATCCAAACACTGTGATGAACATATGTCATTATGATGAACATTGTCATGAACATTGAAATATGAGATGTGGGAAAGGTCTATGTTCATTTCAGAGTACAGCTGATTTTGCTGATCTTTATGAAACAGATCACTTATAAGAGCATTCTGAGTGAATTTTCTTTTTAAAACAATACAGTGAAATGTTACAGCACATGTATTTTGTTAACAATTTTTCAATTTTAACAAATTTTCCTAGTTTAAAAAAAATGTCCCTATTTTTAACAAATTTCACTTTTAAACAATAATTTTCAAAATTCCAGATTATTTTATTCTGTATTTTGCACACTGTATATAACATATTCCTGTTATACAAATATTTAATTGGTCTGGATCAAGTTGTTATAATGGGATTCCATTGTATGCAGATAATGAAATAATAATTTACTTGTGCGTGTTGATGTGTGTATACCTCAATCACATTTTATAATATTGCAATGTGCTTGTTAGCTGCTGTGGAAACTGATGTGAACACCTCAGATATTTGATGTGCAGCATAAACACAGCAGGGGACTCCAGATGAACAGATAAAATTATGATTAAAATGTAGTCTGTGATCCTAAAATAAAACAAGGCTTTGAAAATGTATAGACACGGGTTTATGTAGTAATAAGTATCGTGCCGTGCTTAGTGGTGTAAATACACACAAAAAGACATGGATACTCTTAATATGTATAATCAGTGTTTTCTTCTGTGTCAGTTCTGCAAATAGTTGTAAACAATTTGACAATTTGTTGCTTTCTATTCAGTGTTATAATGATTAATTATGTTTAAATGTTATGAGTATTTGTTTATTTTAGTGCAATTTATTAAATACAGTTATTTATATGAATGAACCTGTTTCTTAAATAATTTTTGTTGCATAATTTGCATTCTACACAAAACACCAAAAAAAATCACTAATAATTATGTCATCTGCATTTTACCGGCAACCTTTTTACTGAACCCAGCGTATGGACATTTTCAGTCTGATTTTTAATTTAGGATCACATACCAAAAATCAATAGAAGCATGTGGCATATTAAAAGTATATGGCACTGGACAATGATAACAGTGAATACCAAGTTAAGAATATAGATTCCAATATAAAGTTTTCATCAAATCAAATCTTGTGTGTCCCCAAGACATGGAGGATGCTAGACAATAAAAGACAAAATATTTTCATAAATAACCTAAGTTCCTGTTTAGAATCTTTGGTTCACAAACTGACAATATTACAAAAATGTTATATTGGGAAAAACAGAACACAGAAAGAGCAGGAAATCTTGAGATGGAAGTGATTCTGAATGAGTGATACACTATTAATACCAGCCACCATTATCACAAGGCAGTAACTGTCATGGAATCTCTAGGCAACAGGAAGAAAGAGCTAGCCAGGAAACATCTGGGTAAGTGATATTGAGCCATGAACAATAGGGAATAGCAGCAGGGAATAACAAAGACATAATATATCAGCTCAAAGAGCATTGACTGAGGCACAAATCAATGGCAGAGTACATAATTGAGAAAAAATATTGGATCAGCAGTGAATAAAATTAACTATTTAATGTTTCCCATTGTTCTTGATTTATTTATTCAAATTTGATGTTTCCCATTGTTTCTGATTTATATGTTCAAATTTGTAAATGAACATTTCTTAAAAAAGCTTTTTTTGAGAAGCTCCAGGCAACACATATTGATGAGACCTGACAGGGCTGCATAGAATAACAACACTGTTTACCTTCCATGCATGCCATAAGAGGTGACTAAGGAGATCATGGAGTGGAGTTGGCTGTCCCATCCCATATAGAGTTGATTCTGTTGACAAATATACTTCTCAGAGACATAAACATAGAAAACTAAACACTGGTTTCATTGGTAAGAAAATAAAATCATATACAAATAGAAAGATATGTTAATGAAATGAATAGAAACTACAACAAGACGATACTTACATTGAATAATGGGTTAAATAATTAATAACAAGTAATAACAGATAACAAGTACTACAAGTTCATTGAATAGCATATGCACTAAACTATAGCTGCATTCAAAATCAATTAAAGTATGAAAAGATACTTGCATGAAATTATTAGCAAGAACAGTATTAAAGAGAACTCATTTAGAAGCAAGTAACTATTACAATCATTACATAAATCGCAAATACAATTCAGCGATAAATAGTTTCACTAAATTAATAGCAAACTATTACAAAAAATATAGACATTTTCTTCAAATCAATAGTAAAAAATATGAGACTTGTAAATAGCTTTATTAAATTAACTGAAAATACAAGGCTAATTCACATGAAACCCGTCCATGCTGCGTCACATATGACAATACACGAGGAGAGTGAGGACGTCATGACTGATGTAATAAGTTCACATTGATGAATAAATAGTCACATGGTCATTCTCTTTGTATTCTTAGTGTCCAGTGCAGGCAGGCAACAATATGGCCAGTATGATAACATATCTGTCCAAAGTTGACCAATAAGCAGTGATTCGGTTTCTTAAAGCCAAAGAATGTTGACTAACCAACAATCATTAAAAGATACAGGTGGTGTATGGTGGAAAATTTGTTTCAAAGGCAACAGTAAGGAATTGAGCAAGAATGTTTGGGAAGGGCAACAAGTAACAAATTATCTTCTGTGGTCGGCACTGTTGTGACAGAAGAAGCCATCACTAAGGTGGATGCAGCAATATGTGTTGACTATCGCCGGAGTTTGCTAGCTAATGAACTATCTGTCTGTGTCATTATTAACAGGTCGGAAGAAACTGAAATATTAGGTGTGTTCTCAGTGGGTGTGTTCTCAGTGGGTGTGTTCTCAGTGGGTGTGTTCTCAGTGGGTGTGTTCTCAGTGGGTGTGTTCTCAGTGGGTGTGTTCTCAGTGGGTGTGTTCTCAGTGGGTGTGTTCTCAGTGGGTGTGTTCTCAGTGGGTGTGTTCTCAGTGGGTGCTGCGGCTAATGGATGAACATCACTCACAAGAAAGAACGATTGAGGTGGAGTTTGAACCATCTGCAGTGTTACCATATAGATGGTGATGCATTTCTGTCTCAAACAGTGGCAGGCAAGGAATGGTGGGGTCATCATTTTAAACCTTGCAGCAAAGCAGCCAGCATGCAATGAAAACATCCTAATCATCAAAGAGGAAAAAAATTATAATCACAAAAATTACAAGGAAAGGTTATTCTTACTGATTTTTTGGCCAAGAAGGACTCTTATTCTATTTATCTATTGTTTTTTCTCTGCTTTTGCTGTAAGGAGTCGCAGGATTGAAATACGATCGGTTTTCTGGCTATGGCATGTTAGGTCGAATGTTAGGTCGCTTGATATGCAGTAATAGTGTGATGTCTCAGAATATCTATTCAATTCATTTTCTTCTTGGTCTTACTCTGTGTCTTTCTGTTTCATTTTCATGTTGTATGCTCTTGCAGCTGACCAATAAAGGTTCATTCTCATTACGTGGCTGAACCATAACAGTCTATGTTTTTCAATATAATTGACCACAGATGTTGTTCCAACAGTTCTTGTGATCTCTTCATTGCTCACATGATCTCATTTCTTGTTCAGTTTGCTGCTTTTCTTAGACATTTCATTTCACATGTAGTAATCTTTTTCTCTTGTTCTTTTGCTAGTGTCCATGTCTGACATTGATAACACAATATTGGTATTAAGATTGAATTTATGATTTGTCTTTTGATTTCCATCAGGATAGATTTGTGTTTCAAAATTGGTGAAAAACATCAATGCTATCGGCTACAAGAATGCACTAGGCAAGCTGCATACAGCCATCGGGAATAAGTGGCCCATCATGCTGTCGTGCAGCGGCATTATGTTGCCCAAAAATGCTTGTCTGAATGTCATGGAAATTGTGCAGGAACTGTTAGCAATGAAAAGATGGGAAATTGTGCTACATCCAGCCTGAGGTCTGACCGATCACCTGGGAAGATCTTCTACATCCAGTCTACAGTCCGACCTATCACCTGGGAAGTTCTGCTACATCCAGCCTGAGGTCTGACCTATCACCTGGGAAGTTCTGCTACATCCAGCCTGAGGTCTGACCGATCACCTGGGAAGTTCTGCTACATCCAGCCTGAGGTCTGACCGATCACCTGGGAAGATCTTCTACATCCAGTCTACAGTCCGACCTATCACCTGGGAAGTTCTGCTACATCCAGCCTGAGGTCTGACCTATCACCTGGGAAGTTCTGCTACATCCAGCCTGAGGTCTGACCTATCACCATGTAACATTTAATTTGTTTGGACACTTAAAGAAAACACTAAAGGGACAACAATTCCACATGAAGATGTCATGACAGGGATGACGTAATAGTACAATGAGCCCACACATTTTTCTTCTTTGACCGAATTCACCATTTCCCCAGACTGTGGGATGCGCATGTTTGAACTCACCATCTCCCCAGACTGTGGAATGCATGTTTGAACTCACCATCTCCCTAGACTGTGGGATGTATGTTTCAATACCTAATATGATGTCTTCTATTGATTTCATGTGCACACAAGTTGCTTAATAATTGCTTAACTTAATTATAACACAACTTCTTATGTACATTTCCTAATCTTGTAATACAGCCACCTGGATGGGTTTCATTTGAATAGGCCTCATACATTACGATACTAGTTTCATGAAATCATTAACAATTACACTAAGTTTCATGAAATAATTAGCAAATACACTAAGTTTCATGAAATAATTAGCAAATACACTAAGTTTCATGAAATAATTAGCAAATACACTAAGTTTCATGAAATAATTAGCAAATACACTAAGTTTCATGAAATGAGTAACTAAGAGAACTATAGGATCATACTACCATTTATGGTTTTGATGCTGTTTACAATGGAAGACTTCACATAGAAATCCCAACATTAACATTTGTAAAGCTCGCCCTATGCAATTACAGAACTAATATAACATGGATATACAAGGCATTGATATACACCAGGCATGAAAATACACTAGATATAAAAATACATCAGACGTGGAAATACACCAGAGGTGGAGTTATACGAGACACAGAAATACATCAGATATGGAAATACATCAGGCGTGAAATACACCAGATGTGGAATACACCAGATGTGGAAATACACCAGACGTGAAATACACCAGATGTGGAAATACACCAGATGTCAAAATACATCAGACGTGGAAATATTGAACTGGATGTTTGACATTTGATTGCAGAAGAACTCTTCACCTTCACTCTCCGTCTTCCTCCCTCTGTAGTAAATCACACAATCTAGTGATATATATAAATCACACAGTCTAGTGATATACATAAATCACACAATCTAGTGATATACATAAATCAGTCTAGTGATATACATAAATCAGTCTAGTGATATACATAAATCACACAATCTAGTGATATATATAAATCACACAGTCTAGTGATATACATAAATCACACAGTCTAGTGATATACATAAATCACACAATCTAGTGATATACATAAATCACACAATCTAGTGATATACATAAATCACACAATCTATTGATATACATAAATACATTTAAATTGTAGTTCTTATTATCAGCAACACATATGTATAAAATGCTAGGGTTATGACCAAGTGGTCTTCGTCTGGTTCAAACAACATACGTAACCATTGCAAACTAGTGTAAAACTACAACAGTGGCTAATCTAGAATGAGATCAAAGGCTTTCAACAGCAATGACCATATAATGAAGAAATAAAATTCTTAAAATTCTAACATATGGAAATAATGTTTGTGTTTTCAAATCAAGAACAGCAATGTTTCTGTGCAAGTACTGACAACACGTACTTCAGTCTAAAAGCTTCAGATTAATTTCATAACAAAACATGATAAAATAGTTTTCATATTAAAGCAGACATAAAACACATGATCTTAGAAAAATCACATATCATTAATTTACACAAAACATCTAATTATTATAAGAAGCATGTATCACCTTCATGGCATCACGTGGATTTACTACCGGGACATGTGGACATTCACAGTAATGAAAGTGCAGACAGACTTGCATTCAATGCATCAATAGACAGGAAGTTGACAATGGATAATGGGGACATATTGAAACTGCTTTATGAGCTCCTGCTGGATGTGGATACAGGGATTGACGAGACATCAAAGCTGATTCTGAGAGTTTGATATTTCTCCTTATTTTTTCATAATTCTTCAATCAATTATCAGATTACAGCACTAATAGTTTCCATGAGCTTTGTATTTTAACATAGTGTCATCCATGGAACCTCTCAGGTTCAGAAGTAGTTGTATCTCAGTAGGCAACATTTTCTACCTTTCTTTTTAGTTGTTGTTGTTGTTCGCCCATCACATGATGATGATGACCATTTGTTACATCCACTTATTAAATTCAGTTAGAGTTATGTCCTTGACTATGAATTCGTTGATGGTTAATAAGCCCTATTCTGGCCACAAATGTCCTTGGACAGTTCAGGTATGGGATGATCACTGTGTTCAGGCATGGGATGATCACTGTAAATGGTTTTTGATCTATCCATGACTTTCTGGCTACTCTCTGCTGTTGAGCTGCTGCATCTCTCCTCTTTTCACAAGGTGCTGCACCTTTTTCTGACCATCAAGCTTATTGTAGCTCTTGTGTGCAAGGTGGTGTGCAAGTTGGTACAGTCTCTTCTTTGTAGAGTTGACATGCATAAAGGATGTGTTCTGCAATCTCTGGACTCAGTCCATAGTTGCACAGGTCTGTTTCATCAATTCTGAGCTTTCTGAACATGTGACTTCTCAATCTGTCGTAGAGAGTTTGATATTAAACGTGGACCTAATACAACTAGATGCCTACAAGGTGTATTCAACCAGCATGCCACTGGAACAATTAGCATGAATACTCTTCAACATTTACTTGGCAAGACTGAGCACCTATGGATCCGCTACAGTGCAATGATGTTGGTATATAGCTCATATCATATGCATTCACATTATCCATCCATCCATACATCTATGTTCCTTCAGTGCCGGATACGGTGCATAAGGCAAAAACCAGAGCTCTCCAGTTGAAGCGATGTGCTGCTACTGTGTGTACCAGTAATTCTTGCATGTTGTTGAGACCAATAGTCATACCCTCTCTGATGGTTGTTCTGCGAAGATTCTCTCTTAGTTTTCCTCTTTTTCTTTTGTCATCTGGTACCAACTTTAATGCATGTAGTAGGTGGTTGTGTTCATTCTAAGTACGTGTCTGATATAAATCCATTGTTTTCTTCTTATTAATCACAGTATAGAGCACAAATAATATAAATGGCTAATAGTATACATTACACATGCAGACGTGTATTCTAACATGTAGACACAAGCAGATGAAGATGTCTGTGATGGCCAAGTTTCTGGGTTCAAACCACACCACAGGCAAATGTGCATCCTCATCATTCAGAAAGAAATAGCAAACTAATCTATACATTTTCATTTATATTGCCTAGAAAATTAATACAGCAAAAAAATGCTGGGTTTATGTTTACATCCTGAACATGTTATGCTGTCAATTTTTTAAAATTACAGAAACGTTACAGTTTGCTGAATATGAAGTCTGAAAGGAAAGGTTGTAGATAACTGGAAAAGTGAATAACAATAAATAGAAGGACAATATTAAAATACTGAGAACAGTTTAGCTGAATACATTTTGACAACAGGAGACAGAAAATCTTCAACATTCATTACAGCTGAACATTGATGTGGAGATTGTATCTCATCGTAAAATCAGAGGAACACGGTACCGGATATCATCTAATGTAAAATCAGAGGAACATGGTACCGGATATTATCTAATTTAAAATCAGAGGAACATTGTACCGGATACATTGCAAAATCAGAGTTTTAATAATGTTTGAGCATGTTATGAGGAGAGAATGGACACAGTACATCGTCACAACAAACAATATTAATGAGAATGAGAGAAAATTAATAAGAATGAGAGAAAATGCATGACAGCTGACATTAATTTTACAACAAAACATTAAAAAGAGATTTAGTTAAAAAATACTAAACATGTGAAGTGTCAATCATCTATACAAATTGGAATGGCACATACAACAATAATAGGAAATAAAAGAACAAAAACATAACTGTTTATAATTTTAAGTTAATTTATACCTAAATGATATGTATGTAGCAACAACAAATATATAACATAACTTCTATAATACATAACTTCTTGTAGTCTTTGGTACACATTGTTGTTCCATTCTGTTTTTGTATCTATCTTGTAAAAGCTGGTTCTTTACATCCAGTTATCGTAATAAGGTCGTTGCTAAAAAAAGCAGAGAATATGAAAGAATTACATTCAGTATGAGGATGACACTTTTGTTCTCAAATTGCTATCTTTGACCTCAATCACGAAGCATTTATTGTGTCAGAATCCCAGTTCATGCTGACAGTGGGTGGTATCTGCAGCTACATCCAACCTCTAGGGTATCAGATGGATTTACTGCCCAGGACATGCTGGTGTTCATGGTAATAAAACAGCAGGCAGACTTGCATCACATGGATTTACAGCCCAGGACATGATGGTGTTCATGGTAATAAAACAGCAGGCAGACTTGCATCACATGGATTTACTGCCCAGACATGCTAATGTTCATGGTAATAAAACAGCAGGCAGATTTGCATCACATGGATTTACTGCCCATGACATGCTGGTGTTCATGGTAATAAAACAGCAGGCAGACTTGCATCACATGGATTTACTGCCCAGGACATGCTGGTGTTCGTGGTAATAAAACAGCAGGCAGACTTGCATCACATGGATTTACTGCCCAGGACATGCTGGTGTTCGTGGTAATAAAACAGCAAGTAGACTTGCCTCCCAGGCACCAATAGACAGCACTGACAATGGATAATGAGCAAGTGTTGGATGCGAACACTGAGATTAATGAAAAATCTAGGCTGAAATTTGAGGAACTTAGTATTTAGTAGCCTGTGTAGAAAAATGAGGAGTGTAGTCAACCAGCAAGCCAAGGGAACCATCATTATGCATTCCCTTGATCATCTACTGAAGGAAACTTAAGAGACCAATGAATGTGCCTGAAGTGCAATGATGTTGGTTCATAACAAATTCTTTCTTGATTTGGTCAAAATGTTGATTCCATATATATGTTACATGTATTTGTTACATGTATTTTTTCCATGTAAAAATTGTGATTGAACCCATTGAACATTTTGTTTTAATTTAGTTAAATTAATGATGCACATTTTTACTGCAGTTTCCATACATTTTATCAGTAAGAAATAAGCAAAATCTGAGATTATATCAACATGATAGGCAATACTTTGGTGATATCATGAACAATTTTGTTAGCACTCACATATAAGCACATAAATAATTTTAATGTTAAAAATGAATATAATTATTATAAAGTCTGAGAAGATTAAACAATGAGATATGGTCCGTGGTAACACAAATACTAAAGTAATAATAGTGAATAACTCAATATGTGTTACTATTACAGACCACTAACACACGGACTGTTTTATTTTTGTGTTTTCTTAAAGATGTTTTAAATTAATATGCCTTTTGTATTCTTAAAGAAGTTTTTTAATAACATTTTCAGTAATATTTGTTGTTTTTGTATTATTAATGTTCACTCAGACGATGATCTAAGATTGAAACTTTGACCTTATTCATTTTATTATAATTATTTTTGTCATCCTTTTATTTGTCTATCTATATTCCTTCATCGTTGAATGTGGTACATAAGGCAGAAACTAGAGCTCTCCAGTTCAAGCAATGTGATGCAATTGTCTGACATGGGCAAGACATTGTCAGGTCCATCTCATGACATATTCATAACAACATATACATGATTTTTTTCAACGTATGCAATTTTCTATAAGTCACATATAAATGGGACAGTTTGCAAGTCATCTAATAATGATAATAAAAAACAAGGGGAGAGCAGAAAGTATATACAGTCATCTATAAACTCATAACCTGTCAGGGTCATCGGTGTAATAGAATGGGTGTGTCAGCATACAGAGTCAGGGTCACAGGGGTAATAGAATGGGTGTGTCAGCATACAGAGTCAGGGTCATAGGGGTAATAGAATGGGTATGTCAGCATACAGAGTCAGGGTCATAGGGGTAATAGAATGTGTATCCTCCAGCTATTTATATCCTCAGCAATGCAAATAAGTAAGGAGAAATCTTGACCTGTCCAGTCTGATTTTATCAGCTCATGATTTTCGTTAGCTTTCTCTGAACATGTGTTTATCCTTTATAGTATTTTTGTGAGGTAAGGTACAATTGGTGATGCCCAACCCCTCTTCAGTTCCTGTTGACATCACTACATATTTGTTAACCCTAAAACTAACTGATGCACATTTGTTTTGCTGCTTGGATGTTGGTTATGCTATACTGCTGTGTACATTCAGAAACACAGACATTACACTTTTCATCAAGAAAAACACATCTACCAAGAGAGTACAAGCTTGTACACAAATATACTCTTTTGAACATTTAATACAGTGGAACCTCTCTTTCCCACTAGAACGTCCTTTTATAATAAATTTCCCTATTTACAACACTTTGATAATAAATTTCCCTATTTACAACACTTTTATAATAAATTTCCGTATTTACAACACTTTTCAAAATCTCCAATTATATTTATTCCTTATACTGTATATAATGCATTTCTGTTATTACATACATATTTCTGCTATTACATATATATTTCTGTTATTACATACATATTTTGTAGATCAGGACTAATTTGTTATATAAAGGAATTTTTGTAACATCTAAAAGGCTTTGCTCCTAAAATATTTTTCTTTATTTCATAAAATATGTGTTACAGATACTTCTAATAAAAATGTTGTAAAACAATAATAGTAAAATGAATAAGGATGAAAATGGTCGACGTCTCAATCTTCGCATGAACAAACGTATAATAGGAAAGTGAATATAGAATAGATATGAATTAACTATATCTCTAAAGAAGGCTGGAAATTGAATATTCTCATATATTTTAAGATATAATGAGATTTGACTGGATAAACTGTAGCCACAAACGTAGGCACACTTAGAAAGTATATGGCATAATCTCTAACTTTTCTATCAAAGAAGGGATCAATATTATATAAATTTGGCAGTGCAGTTATAATTTTACATACATGAACAAACATACATGAACAAACATACATGAACAAACATACATGAACAAACATACATGAACAAACATACATGAACAAACATACATGAACAAACATACATGAACAAACATACATGAACAAACATACAAACATACATGAACAAACATACATGAACAAACATACAAACAAACATGCATGCTCATTTAAGAGATAATCAGAATGTGTGAAAGAAAACATGATACAGTGGGTAACTGATTATTTTCTAAGATGGAAGTGTGGCAATAAAAATAGTGAGCTATTTCCTTTTAACATTGACTCATGTTGGTACTAGTACTATTATGTTATTTCTCATCAACATTGGGGGATATTTACAATAGAAAATTATTTCCCTTGTATAACAATGCACTTTGAAACTATAGTACATCTAGCTTTGCCCAATTTCTAAATAATGTATCTCAGCAAATATATAGCGCATATATAGTGCATATAATTGCAATTTTGTGTGTGAATTTGAAATGTTATAGACCTTATTAACTACATTTTTCATAAAAATGCAGTCATTGGTTTCAATTTTTATTTATTTTTGATATATATCAAATGTCTTCTTATCAACACACATCTCACACACATTTTAAAATTTGTTTACAGTCAATTATAAGATGTCTTCTTTTTCTACTTCAGCATTCATTCTCAAACTCCCACTGGATATCTTGTATCAGGACCATGGTCCTAATAGATTTCCAGAAGGATGTAGTCCAGAGAATGGAAATGCGTTTTGTCGCCGTTTTATTTGCGCCAATGGCCCGACACATCTGTCTTTGGCGGGAATTATAAGATGTCATTCATGGTGTTTAAGTTTGCATCTGGTGTAATGTCTGACAACATTTTTTTTGTTTTTTTGTTTCTGAAGAGGTAAAATGTCTTTACTCAACACACAATAATTAATCTTTACTCAACATACAATAATTAATCTTTACTCAACACACAATAATTAATAAGCTGACAAAGATCAAAGGAGTTCATTTGTTTATAAAAACTAGACATGATGCACAAATATAAGGTATATATATTTATTGAATCTAACCAAATATAACATCATTTGGAAAAAAAAGAATTAATACGTTAGGCAGTTAATCAGATTTGCATTTGTTTGAGGATAAAGCTAGTGAAATATGCTATAGCAAGTTATTCCCCTTCAACACTGAAGCTTTGATAAAACTAGCAAGTTATTCCCTATTATTGACACTCTTTCACTTAATTTATTAAACTTGAACAGTTATGCACTCTCTATTAATGAATTTTTATTTTTTCAATTTTAATATTAATACATATTTACACTAGTATGCTATTTATGTTCAATAATTGATATACCTTATCAATAGTAAACTTCTGGTTTTTTTAAAAGTAATTATATATTTGAAAAGAACAACAGCAAGAAAGAAACAGGTGAATCTGTGTATGTATATCAGCAATATTATACAAGTATATCAACAGTATATCCTTACTCTCACATTACGGTAATTGTTATTATAGCTTTATAACAAATTGCTGGACTCACTGTACTATTGCAATCTCTAAAATAAAGAAGCAATCATCCTATTCCAATACAAATGTCCAGTCTATGACCCACGGCAATAAATCATCTGAATCTTGACTGTACAGTGGAATCCCTCTACAGTGCATTCTTTTATAACAAATTTCCCCATATAACAACACTTTTTTAACATCCCAAATTATATTTATTCTATATTGTTTATACTGTATATAACGAATTACTGTTATTACATAGGCTACACGTTTTGTAGGTCCGGATGAAGTTGTTATAACAGGATTCCACTGCATTAAATATTACAAATATGACTACAGTTACAGCTCTGGAATGTATATAGATTACAAACCTCGTAATGATTTTTATAACTAATAATTACAACTCGTGAAACAACCAACAGATCACTAATATATAACACAGTTGTTGCTGTACCAGACACAAGCATCCATCACCAAAAGGTGCTGCCTATTATTGATCCTTCTCTATATATTTACACATTTAATAGTCAAAATAAACCAAAAAATAAAACAATTGCATTTTTAAAACTAAACAAATCAGTAACACACAATCATAAAAGTGTTATAAGTATATGAATAATAAGTATTTTTAAAGCAATATTAAAATATGAAGACATTCATTATTTGTGACAATCTAAGTTCAGATTACAAAAATCATTGTTGGTCATAAAACTATGTTCTGGCAATATCTCAGTTTATTATTGCCCAGGTTTCTCCAGCTGTACATTCCAAATAATAAAATGTGCTCCATGAGAACAACATTTATCTTGAATAAAATCATATAAGTACTAAATGTCCTTGTGATTTGCAGCAGTCTTATTGTTCTATATACATATGAAAACAAACGATAAATATGAAATGGCATTAAATGGCAGTTAAGTACACAGAACATCTCACAGCAGGTAGCATCAGCAATATATTTAACGTAGAACAATTAACTAACAATGCTAAAGCAGAAGGCAACAAACATATTAGTCAAAGTCTGGCATTTTCTATTTTTACTTGACACAAAAATGTATATTCTTCCACGTATGAACACAGTAGAGCCATGCTCATAAGACTTATTAGGTTCCAGATTGAAGCTAAAAAGTAGATACTTTTTTTCGACAGCAATTGCATATAATAACCATATAAACACAAAAGTTTTTTTTTAGATTATTAATAAGTAGGACTGCAGAAAAACTAAACCTACAGGTGAAAAGTGAAAACACAGATTTATCAATTTTTGTGAATCAACAAAATCACAAAGAAAAACACATACACAATTGACTATTCAACAAAAAGGCCTTTATCAGAAACACAACATACAACACAACAAGCTTATCATGTGATATGTTATGTTCTTGTTAAAGGCCTTTCTACAAAACATAGATTTTATGCATGTTTTCCTGTGTGCATTACACTACATTAGGGACAAGAAAAATGCTGGTGGTGGGCCGAATCCAGCCCAACAAAACATTTTACTGGGCCACTATGTTGATCTACATTGATTATATGTATTTGCCTCTAAGTTCAGAAAATATGAAATCACAAACTATTTTAGCCAAACTGTAAAATACGATACTGAACAGTGATAAAGATAACATTATTAAATCAAACCTCTAAGGTTACTAGATAAAATTAGTGCTGTCCAACACCAACCTTTGATGTTAGACAGCAGAGACTTCAAACTCAGTAATTCTTTACTGGAGAGAAATTTTGCAGTTAATTGTAAAATGTCGGTATCAATGTCTTTCAAAATTTCAAAGGGTATAAAGAGAGCTGATTGATCACATCCCACATGAAAATAACTAATCTGCAATTCTTGATGGCCGAAACAAATATGTTGTTCACCCAAGGCTGTATATAAGAGAGTGGGTTTTAAGGGTTCAAGCCCTCTCCGTAGGAAAAAAACAACAGAATAATTAGTACTGTTATGTTCCGTTATTTATCCATCACATTATGATGAACATTTGTTACATCCATTTTTGAAATTAAGTTTGAGTTATGTCCTTGATTATAAGCCCTTATTCTGGCAGCAAATGTCCTTGAACAGTTCAGGTAAGTAAAGTAAAGTAACCCGTAGCATTTATTAATGCCTTAGGGGTGTGAGATCTCACATTTCAGTGGCTCTGCAAATGAGGGCGGTAGCCATCTCCTCTCCCTCACAGTCTTTAACTTCTGGATTAATCCAGTACCCATTTTAAGACTGGGTCAACCTGGGAGCTGTTGCGATCTGAAAAACATTTCCGTCTCAACTGGGGAATGAATCCAGGACCACTCATATGCAAAGCCAGTGTGTTAACAACTACGCTATGTGGCTCCCCTTCAGTTTGGGCATGGGATGACCACTGTAGATAGCTTTTATTAATAATTATATTAAAACAGAAGGTTGGAGGTAAAGTCATGTGTAACCACAATGTAACCGCTACTTTATAACCACAATGTAACCGCTACTTTATAACCACAATGTAACAGCTACTTTATAACCACAATGTAACCGCTACTTTATAACCACAATGTAACAGCAACTTTATAACCACAATGTAACCGCAATTTTATAACCACAATATAACCGCAACTTTGTAACCACAACTTTATAACCACAATGTAACCGCTACTTTATAACCACAATGTAACCGCAACTTTGTAACCACAACTTTATAACCACAATGTAACCGCAACTTTATAACCACAATGTAACCGCAACTTTGCAACCACAATGTAACCGCAACTTTGTAACCGCAATGATAACTATACTACTTGTGGTCATGCATAGCAGATTAATTTGTGTTACTCTTAGCTCCCCTTTCAGGCGCAGGCAACACATGATTAATGAGATTTGGAGGGGAAATTCACTTTACCACCCCATATGTCATAGTGGTGACCTAAAAACATGCTGAAGTCTGATGTGTCAGGTTGAAACATAAAGATATTGGATCCAATTTATAGAACCATGACACATTCCATTCTCTGGCATTCACCCTGCTTACCAGGAGGAGTTTGAGAATGAACACAGAAAAAGGAGAAGAGTGCTACTTCTGATCAAAGTGAAAGCAATCTGTCCTCAGTTATTTCTCTGACACATTTGTGTAGATGCTACCTGCATCACCCTCAGAGGGATTCTCATAATCAACACTTGACACTCAGTTGCCAATACCAAGAGATTCTGTTCCCTACACTCTCTATCCAGACTGGTGTGAACTGAAAATATCTATGGAGTTCTGACAAAATTCTCTTCCAATCCAACATCATCATCAAGTGCCATCTCCCCAATGAAGGTTGGCTGCAATGGACCATGTACATTTCATCTCTTGCTTTGGTGGTGCACTCTACTAGACTGTAACCTGTCCATCTCGTGATGTTACTCTCCCACTTGCATTGCTCGCTTTCCCTTGACTTTACCCTCAAGTAAGGTCTTCATAACATGTCAGGTCCTTATCGGAGTAATCCAGGAAGAAAAGCTTGCAAGGGAGAGGAGATGGCTACTGCCCTCATATAGCAGTGCCACTGAAATGTGAGATCACTAACATTTCACACCCCTACGACATTAATAAATGCTATGGGTTAGCTATACTTTATTTTACATGTCCTTTACAATGTCCAAAATACTTTTTATTTGTTTGATCTTTATTTCCTTTAAGTTTTTTTTTTCATATGAAGTGTTGTCTATTTTGTTCATTTTCTTCTCTTTCCATGCAGTTCTCTGTATACATCTCAGAGACAGGAATTTTGTCTTCTTGGTGTTTATTTATTCTGAGCCATACATTAATATAGATTCCATTCCATACCAGAATCTATATTCTCAGCCTGATCTATCCAAGATGTTTCTTTTTATTTGTTATGTGATTTTACAATATAATCTCTATAAATGTATAATCTCTATAAATATATATTCTCTATAAATGTATAATATCTATAAATGTATTTTTCCTCTTCTTCAGTGTTCATTCTCAAACTCCCACTGGATCTCTCTTGTAGCGGGACAATGGTCCTACTAGATTTCCAGCAGGATGTAGTCCAGAGAATGAAAATGCACTGTGTCGCCAATTTATTTGCCCCATGGCCCGACACATCCATCTTTGGCGGGCTATAAATGTATAATCTCTATCAATGTTTTGTGCACAATTTTCAGATTACTGAAAGATGATATCTCTACAACTTCTGTAAATACGCTTAATCCCACACATCATTATACTTTTTAAATTGCCTGTTGGCTTGACTTAATGAGATTGTAATGTTAAACACACAAAAGATGTCATTAAAATCTTTTGAATTAGCGAAAGTCGAAACGTGAGACATGTATTTATAGATTTCTAGCTGAAATAAACCCGCCATTTTACCAATCATTTGTCTAATCTAATAGTACTGAGGGGGGGGGGGGGGGTTTGAACACCCCAACCTTCCCATCTACAGATTGACTATGGAACTACCTGTATCATTTGTAGATTTACATACCATATATCGGTTTTAGATATACCGGTATATCTACCTGCATCACTGATGTCTCTGCCTGTATCACTGGTGTAACTAACTGTATCATTGGTGTATCTACCTGTATCACTGGTGTATCTAGCTGTACCTCTTTGTATCTACCTGTATCAATGGTGTATCTAGCTGTACCTCTTTGTATCTACCTGTATCACCATGGTCATCCACTGCATCGTACTTCACTTCCAGTCGTCTCGATTCGTCTTGCCACTGGTTTCAAATGAGGTCCGACAAGAGAGTGAGGGCGACGCTTTGCACAACTCTTCCTCACTTTAATCAAAATCCCCAGTGCAAGTCATTTTCACATTCACGATTCTAGAGAAGGGTATACGATCTCAAGGTGGCCAAAGGAAGCGCTACAAGGACTCGTTAAAAGACTCACTGAAAGCCTTTGAAATAGACCACGATACATGGGAAGAACTTGCACAAAATAGATCTACATGGCGTTCTAAAATAAAAAAGAGCGCATCATCTTGTGAAAAGAAGAGAAATGCAGCAGCTCAACAGCGGAGAGCAGCTAGAAAGTCATGGATAGACCAAGATCCGACTACAGTCGTTATTCCATGTCCAAACTGTCCAAGGACATTTACAGCTCGAATAGGGCTCATTAGCCATCTACGAACTCATAATCAAGGACATAACTAAAATTGAATTTTCAAAAGTGGATGTAACAAATGGTCATCATCACTTGTGATGGACGAACAACACTATCACTGTATCTACCTGTGTCACTGGTGAGTCTACCTGTATAACTGGTTATCTACTTGTATCACTGTTTTAGCTACATGACGTATCTAGTCTAATGTATGCACTTGTACTACAAATGAAAATTACCTGGTGCTTACTGTGGATTACTTTTCATGTACCATACTTGTCTGGCATTTGCTGATTGTTACCATTCTTACTTTGCATCTATGTAAATCACATGACAAACCCACATCTCATAATAATTATGACATGATCATTCTTATTAACAGCCCAGATGTCCAATCAATCGACAAACACCACACCGGACATTTATAATGGGATTATGTTTAAGAAATAACCCACAATATTAATCCAATTTGCTTAAAGATGTCTCCATGTAACCATGACTACACAACTACATTATAACCACTCCTGTATTGTGTCCACAAATATCCTCGTGAAACCAGGCTCCAGGCATTTTCAAAATGGCACATCTAACTTCATTTACAGTTAGTTAGTTAGTTAATCATCATCACTGCACTCCAGACAAATCCATAGGTGTTCCAATCTCTCCCTGAGTGTATCCACCATTACACTTCTGCTGACAGTACCGGCTCTATGTTGACTGACGATCATTCTTCTGCATCCCGCAAACTGCTCCCCATTTGGCAACCCCACATTTCAAACCTTGTTCCTAAATTCTAGCCATTGAATAAAAATCATCATCCACGTCAAGCTCACCTTCACATGCTGTCTCTCGTAGGGAATTCAACACATCTGCTCTGATCCATTGCTCCTCCCTGGGGTGTAACAACAGCACCTGACACCAGCAAATCAGCTCTCATTGCACCAAATGCCCACATGCCCAGGTATGAAAATAAAAAGTCACCATCTCCAACCTCGACCGTCTCAATATCTTAGTTCATTGTTCACGAATGAGACCCCTTTGTACTTTAATAATCATTGAGTCAATCAGAATCTTTTATTTCAAAAGACTTCAAATGCCGTATCCACACAAACAATGAAACGTCACAAGTACTATGATAAATATCACCACATCACTATATGTTAAACGGTAAATTCCATTTGAGCAATTCCTTCTTTCATGCAACCAGAACTATACAAAATATGTTATTGTGTCACAATAAAGGAAATAAGTCATACTCCTATGATCCTAACTTGTTTTTTTCTAAATATTATTGTTTCATGAATGTGAACACTTCAGACACTAAATATTATTGTTTCATGAATGTGAACACTTCAGACACTAAATATTATTGTTTCATGAATGTGAACACTTCAGACTCCAGTTCATGACATAATTTTCACAAGGAAAATTGCACATTCTACTCTAGCATCTTAGATAGTCTTCTATGCATATTTTGGAAACCAAAGATCATAGCTTGAAGTTTGAAGCCTCAGTTTGGAGATACATAGCCATCAACAATTATTCTTAACATAGATATCAAACCTCCACTTAACATTGATGTAAAGCCTCCAATTAACATTGATGTCAAACCTCCACTGGATTTATGGTAAATAGCTCTGATATAACTATTGTGCAATATATGCAGTTGTAGAGTATAGGCCTACTTCCACATAAGATGTAATTTTGTTTGTTTTATTATTAAACAGCCATCAAACTATAGGCCTATACTGGAGTTTACATTTTATCAGTGCATATGACCATGTAGATAGTCTGAGGAAATCTGGGTTTTTTTTTACACAAATGTATATAGGGGGCCTACACTCAAAGATAAATGATTCTGCACTTCTGTGTTCTGCACACAGATGATACTTTATGGCCTGCTGTCAGAACAGCACAATGATTAAGTAGATCTATTTAACCTGGTCATAGAACAGTGCAGTGCTTAAGTAGGTTGTTTTAGCCTGGTCGTAGAACATCACAATGATTAGGTAGGTCCTTTCAAAACTGGTCACAGAAAAGTGCACTTATCAAGCAGACTCACTTTGACCTTTCACTAAATAACACAACGATTAAGTACATCCCGTCCTGGTCTGGTCACACAACAGTATAATAATGTGGTGATCCTGTCAGTATCGATTCACACAAAATTATAATTATCAAGTACCACCTCTGAGTAGTATTTGAATTGTAAAACAATTTTTCTGGTATTACGTGGGGAGTCTCTTGATGATGATGAATGACAGATATGCCTAAAAGAGATGGCGTCATGAACAAGAGGTACATATAAGTCTACACAGGTGCCACTGTGAACAGAGTTAGTTCTCTGATAGAAATGATTTGGGTTCACAAGCTACCTAGCTCAAAATTGGTGTACTTCCCCAAGTGTACACTACTATCAGATGCCCGCAGTTGCACTGCTGAATGATTAATGATCCATACAAATGTTCTTATGTTACACATAAACTTTATTCGACTTTGTCATGGGCTTTGTCTCTAAGCTAGTGTTGGTCTTTCCTGGGTTGACCCCCACCAGATAATTCATTTGCTTTGGTGTGAGATTAGAGTGATCCGTGTGGAAGTAGGGGTTATCTCCAGATGAGAGTCTGTTGCGGCCCCTCTGAAGAGATGAATAGTTTCTATCGGAGAAAACGTTGTCCTTGTCCCGGGCATAACGACATGACTGGAACATAAAGCCAATGAAGAAGCCAAGTATGAGTGAACAGATGATGGATGCGATCACTGCGATGATGACTATCTCCAGTGCCAGCCCAGAGCTTGCTGAGGTGCTGCTTGCTCCTGTGTGTCCTTCTGGGAAATATAAGAACATTCGTTAATACAATCTTATTCATTTAAAAAAACCATAAAACAATAGAAAATAAAATTAAAGAACAGTTAAAATGTGTTTTAGATCATTCATTATAATAGAAAATGAGAAGAAATGAATGAACACGTGTTTTTGTGCTCAGATTATACCTGTCAACGAGCATAGATAGTTAAAAATATGCACAAGATTACTCCTGATTCATAGTGTACGAGCCTACACTTATTTTAAGTTAGTATCTACTGTAAAAAACACAGTACAATATACAGAAATATAATTTGGCTGAAATAACAGAATGATCATGATGGAACTTGACAATAGGTTAGTAATGGAACTTGACAATAGATTAGTAATTGAACTTGACAATAGGTAAGATAGATTAGATAAGAAGTAGAAAATATACTCAAATAATTAGATTTCTATGTGATAAAAGAAGAAAAGAGAAGAATGGGCAATGAACAAACAGAACTGATGCATTTCTTATTCTACTTCTTCTGCATTCATTCTCAAACTCCTGCAGATTAGCAGGATGTAGTCCGGAGAACGGAATGCGTTGTGTCAAGGTTTATAGCTTTACTGTGATATCTGACTTCAGCAATGTCACATTGACCTTATACAGGATGGGACAGCCAACTCTACCCCAAAACTTTCTTTGTTGCCTCTTATGATATGCATGGAAGGTAAACAGTGTTCCTATTATGTGCTCCCCTTTTAGGCCAGGCACAGAGTTACTAAAATATACTTTTGCTTCAGAATGGCAAATGTGTTGAGTTCAAAAATGTTATCCTGTGACACAATCTTGAATGTATTATGTTCCATGCAGTTTATCCTGTGACACAATCTTGAATGTATTATGTTCCATGCAGTTTATCCTGTGACACAATCTTGAATGTATTATGTTCCATGCAGTTTATCCTGTGACACAATCTTGAATGTATTATGTTCCATGCAGTTTATCCTGTGACACAATCTTGAATGTATTATGTTCCATGCAGTTTATCCTGTGACACAATCTTGAATGTATTATGTTCCATGCAGTTTATCCTGTGACACAATCTTGAATGTATTATGTTCCATGCAGTTTATCCTGTGACACAATCTTGAATGTATTATGTTTCATGCTGTTTATCCCGTGACAAGTGACACAGTATTGAGGCTGTTTAATTTTATAATAAGATGAACTCACTTCTCTCTTATGAATGTTACAACTATTTAGAAAAAGTTATCACAGCCAGTATTTCCTTTCTTAAATAAATCGCATACGTTGCTAAATTGCTGGTAGCATATACTATTCTGAGCACCACAATTAATATTATTGCAGTGATTTTTAGATAATATTTACATCCAGTAAGCTGCCATTACTTTGCAAATTATAAGATTGCACAACTATCTATATATGAAATTAAAACAGGTAACATGACCGTTTGTGAAGCCAATCAGGCATATCTTGTGCAATATTTTTTCCTGAATTGATTTCTACATTGCAATGAGTCAACAATGTCTTTAACCTTCACCGAGCCGATATGATATCCAGCCGCCGAAAAACAAAATGGCCGCGCGCGCTGATGGCGGGCCGTCCCTCCCAGCGAGATTATCGTGAGATTTACACGTACCACAGAACGTGCACATAGCTGGGGACATGCGCAATCGAAGCCGGTACATCCCCCACTTCCGACATGATCGTTTTTGAGAATGGCTGGCTATTCGTAAAAGTTTAAGAGCTATTAATCTGACCACATCTGTACACCGGTACGATGCCATGATGATGGATCGGTTTTACAGACCTTTATTTCATCGTATTTCGAATAAAATAACATTGAATCGTGGATTGAATAATGGATTATTAGGTTATTTAGTTTCACAGCAGTGAATATACAGAATGCCGTGCTGGTTTGGGGACTTGTACGTTTGATATCGAATATTTTGAAATGGCAGAAAAAATAACTCTAGGCCTAAGCTCAAAGAACGATTTTACTGCAAATCTACATGTTTTATACAGTTCCCCCGGCTATATTTTGATAATTTCGCAGTGAAAGAACATAAATACAACAGATTTACGTGATTTAGTTGACAGTGTTGCCAAGGAATTCGATATGTAAGGTAAGTTATTTTTTTTTCTTATTTTTTCCCTCTTTATTTGTTATAAAATATATGTTTTTTGTGAAAAACGTCTTTACCACTTTCTCATACGTCTGGTATCACACACACACGTACATAAATTACACCAATATATGCATAATTCAATTCTTTATTTATATGTGCAAATATTATTTAAATATCTCTAACAACCAAAAAATTATCACATTTTCAAAACAGTCACCATCAATAATGAAAATTTTCAAAAAAGAATCCGGTGGCAGGGAGACGTTTCGTATTTTTTAATCTGGCTTGCTAAAGGTTAAACACTTCTTCTGTCCTCCAGTCTGGTGGAAGCAAGTCTGCAGTTCTATCTCCATACAGCAGATTTTTTGTCAGATGGACCAGATGCTCTGTCAAGCCTTGTTTTGATCAGCATTATGTTTATTCTTACAGATTTAGTTTTCATCAGCAAATTTTAACACAGGAGCAGATTTCTCATTTTTCTTGAATTTCTTAGTGACAGTGCATGAGCACAGTAGCACAGGTAATTGATATGCATTGTTTACTGTGATAACAATGATAGGGTAACTATACCCAACATTTTTTATTAAAAAAAGTATTTGCAAATGATGTATAAACTTCTATAGACGAAAGAAAATCATTCTACAAATGACAATTTTATAACAATATCTTATTTCAGTTTGTCTTTACCGGTATTTAAATTTATAATTTTTATATATAAATTATTTTCTTTTGATACATCATTAAATAATTCACACAAAATACAAAAATAATATGCTACAACATCAATACAACATTAGGACAACAACCAGCAACATATACGGTAATAATCAACAACATCAACTGTCATTTTTAAATCATCATCATCATGTGATATATTATTAAGCAATGAATGTTGTCTCCATTACAATCAGTAGGCCCCATATTTGTTGTATTTATTCATTATTCCATTGCAATACATCCTTAAAAAATGTGGTTGAGTAAGTAGAAAATATATGGTTTGCTTTCAGATGTAAGGATGGTCTAAAAATACACCAGTACAGATTCATATCAAACAGTTTTAATTAAGATGATATGGCAGACTTCAGTAGAATGGGAGAGGATCAGATATCATACCAGGTATGGGAAGTAAAGAACCAGATACGATGGAAGACCAAGAGTGAGAGGACAACATTAGATAATCCTCGAGGAATCTAGGATTGTTGTGAAACCATTCTTGATTCATTTCATCTGGTCAGAAGATTTTCAAGTGTCAATCATGGTTTCTCTCAAGACAGTGCAAGATTGGTGCAAAGATCAGAACAGCTAGTAAAGAGTAACATAATAAGGGATAAAAAGGACTGGAACTATCAGCTGCTACACTCTAATGGATTTATTGAGATGCAGATCGGGGTACCTATAGACTTGTCCGGTCTGTGCTGCTGATAACTTGCGGTCATAACACACTGTTGATTAGAGACCAGCATCATGGCACACAGGACATCTCTAAGTGCCCTCTAACATTCCAGAGACCAGCATCATGGCACACAGGACATCTCTAAGTGCACTCAAACATTCCAGAGACCAGCATCATGGCACACAGGACATCTCTAAGTGAACTCTCTTTCTTATTCCAGAAGCCATTCATAAATATACAACCACAGTCAGATGTTGCTATTGTGTGATCTCAGAGTCTTTGAAGAGAACCAAGTGGAAGTGGAACCAAGTGGAAGTGGAATCAAGTGGAAGTAGAACCAAGTGGAAGTGGAACCAAGTGGAAGTGGAACCTAGTTATCAAGAAAACATTGATAGGATAATCTGATTCTTTGTCTTCCAACCCCACCCCTGCCCCTCAGGGTAGAAAGGAAGAGATAAAATAATGGTGTTTATTACAACTAGTTTCCAGTGTGTTACTAGTCCAGAAAATGGAGCAAGGAATAGCAACACTGTTTACCTTACATGTATATCATAAGAGATAACTAAGGAGGTTACAGGGTGGAGTTTTAAGTTTTCCTTTAAGTAAGAATTTTAAATATTTTTTGTAAACCTTAGCACAGGAATTGATAGAAATTTATTAATTTGTATTAGAGCACAGGAAGATTTATGTTGGTGTTTTCTATTCAAGCTCGTAGAACCTCACTTTAGGTGGGTGAGGGTGTGTGGGAGAGGGGGAAGATGAATAATATAAGAAGCATTGAGGATTTGTTATCATAGAAACATATCATAAGGCATCAAAATGGATTTGAATCAGGTCCATTCAGGTGACATCTAATTGCCTCCAGCTTGGAGTCAACATGTTTTCTGTATTTGACTAATTTGTAACCCTATCTATTTCATAACCGTAACTATTTCGTAACCCTAACTATTTCATAACTCTATCTATTTCATAACTCTATTTCGTAAAAAAAAAATTATGTGATTTTAGTCAAGACTTTCAATGTGTATTTTCCCAAGCTACTTATGAATATGAAACAGCTGACCGACCAACATGCAGATGACAATCTCCCCCCATCCCCTTTTGGAAATCAAAACATGATCTTTAGTACTAGAAATTTAACCAAAAGTTAGTAAAACACACCCCCCCCCTTTTAATGATTTTGTCCAAGAAAAAGTCATGAAATTTATAATGAAAAAGAGGGATTTATATATGAAATTTTTTTAGGTACCTGGCCCCCTCCCTTTACTAAACATGAGGGCTATATAAAGCCCTGTTCCTGTTTTAAGGAGTAATATAAGCGTTATATTTTACATTTAAAAGTGCATCCACTTTTCTTGTTCTGTCAGATGCATTTTTTATTTCTTTTTACAAGAGAATTAAATATGGTAACTGTAGTGTTAGAGGCTTGTACTGAACATTGATGTCAAGGCAACTCACAAACTACATGTAAAACATGATTTTTTCAGTGTCTGAAAATACCATGAAAAACCTTTGAAGTCCCTGAAAATGTCATTTTTTTGTCTGGAACTTATAATAGTTGTTGATTGCACAGCTTACCATTCACGGTGTTTTCAGTTTCTTTAGATGCATCCACAGATGGCAGCTTTGAAATGTCCTCATTCTCTCCATTGCCTGAATTATTCAAACAAGCATGTCATGTGAGCACCACTAACAACAGTCAATAATACATTTATATGATATCATTGTGATATGACCATGGACAACATTGTGACACGACCATGGACAACATTGTGACATGACCATGGACAACATTGTGACATGACCATGGACAACATTGTGACATGACCATGGACAACATTGTGACATGACCATGGACAACATTGTGACATGACCATGGACAACATAAGACCTGTCAACTAAGTTGGAAATATCCTTCTAATGTGACACATTTTACTTTTCCTGTGATTTTTATTGGCTGTCGACACAAACTACACATAATGACCAATGACAATCAGGGGGACAGTTAAATGTGTCACTTTAGAAGGATGATCTGTGTTAAGTCAGCAGGACTGTATAATTGATAAAAGACAAACATGAATACATTTACATGCTATGTAATTGTAGGTTTTTATAGTGATTGTAAGTCTTTATTGTGATTGTAAGTCTTTATAGTGATTGTGTCTAAGAAGCACTACACATGTTTGTTTTGGGCATTGGTGTTCTCCTATGAAGCATGTCATAAATTCAGCAATGGGTAGTTTTATAATAAGCAATAACTTAAAACAAATCATAAATTCAATCTACATACCAACATCGTGTTATCAATGTCAGACATGGACACTACCAAAGAACAAGAGAGAAAGCTTACTACATGTGAAATGAGATGTCTAAAAAAGGCAGCAAACAGAACAAGAAGAGATCATGTAAGGAATGAAGAGATTATAAGAACTGTTGGAACAACGTCTATGGTCAAATATATTGAAAAACAGAGACTGAAATTATTCTGCCACAAAATCATGTGAATGAACTATTATTGGTCACCAGCAAGAGCATACAATATTAAAATGGAACAGCAAGAGGCAGAGAAAGATCAAGAAGGTGGATTGAAGGAATTACAGACATTCTGAGATGTCGCAATATTACTGAATATCAAGCGACCAAACGTGGTATTGCCGGAGAACCGATCGTCAATTAATCCCACAATGCCGTATAACCTAAGCAGAGAAAAGGCAATAGATAAATAGAATATGTTAAAGACTGATGATAAAATAGTTTTGTTGGTACATTCTAGTGCGTAAAGAGATTTATATATTAAATGTGTTATTACGTCTAATGTATTGTGATACTGTAACTGACACGAATCAGGAAATTGTAATAATTGAGTGATCTACTCTCAAATCTACAATCATACAACAGGAATGTTCTGTTTATTGTGATTGAAAACATATTCTCTGTAAAATTAGTCTATGCATTCTACTACTTTCTAGTTTTAAATTTTCTGGGTTATATCTATATTTAACTCTGCCATGTGAACATCAAATGTCATTCTTACTCGTTGTATGTTGTTGTAAATGTATTCTTGATGAAGGTCTTTTGGTCGAAACGTCTATTTGTGTGTGTTATTATGTGTCTTTTCAGTTATTAGAAAAACATTGGTCAATTAAAAAAAATGATAATTTGTAAAAATGGGTGATTTAAAACTAACCATGAATTTCCACATTAGTGCGTTCATATTCATTTCCGCTGGGACACGAACACACAGGGGACTCTACTCCTGACGGGGTTGCCATGGTTATCACTTCCACTGAATAAACAAAAAATTGCCATTTCACGACAAGCACAATGATACTAACCAAAAAATAGTGACAATAATACATGGGCATTTAAAACAAACACAAAGAAAACAAGGATGGATTTACAATGACATAACAAAGGAAGCATGACTAGGTAACAATATAATCATTTTCAATAGCAGGAAAATATATACAGTATAATAGCAAGTGTATAATAATAATAATAATAATAATAATAATAATAGTAATAATAATAATAGCAATAATAATAGTAATAATAATAATAATAATAATAGTAATAATAATAATAATAGTAGTAATAATAATAATAATAATAATAACAGTAATAATAATAATAATAATAATAATAATAGTAATAATAATAGTAATAATAATAATAGTAATAATAATAATAATAATAATAGTAATAATAATAATAGTAATAATAATAGTAATAATAATAATAGTAATAATAATAATAATAATAATAATAATAATAGTAATAATAATAATAATAATAATAATAATAGTAATAATAATAATAATAATAATAATAATAATAGTAATAATAATAATAGTAATAATAATAGTAATAATAATAATAGTAATAATAATAATAATAATAATAATAATAATAATAATAATAATAATAGTAATAATAATAATAATAATAATAATAATAATAGTAATAATAATAATAGTAATAATAATAATAATAATAATAGTAATAATAATAATAATAATAATAATAATAGTAATAATAATAGTAATAATAATAATAATAGTAATAATAATAGTAATAATAATAATAATAATATTTATTAGATCTATAACTCATCAGGGTGCCTCAATGGATACATCAGAACAAAATACTCTCTAAACTACTCTATCCGTAGTCATTTAGAGGAGCGTAGAAAAATCTTTCTCAGACCATTCCTTGATGTTATCAATCCAGGATTTTCTCTATCCTCCTCTCCATTTTCCACCCTCGACTGTTCCTTGCAAAATAATTTTAGTGTGTTTTCCTGTGTGCTTTCAAGGATTCACAAAATTGAATGGCCATGATCACCTGTCGGATCTTGTAAAGATGGTATATAGAGTATTAAAAATCTGGGTTCTGTATTTGCAGGGTTTAATTTACATATACAAATTGTATGCTAAACTCTTAACCAGACAATGAAGAAGTGGATGAAACAGTTCATTGAAGCTACAAGTGATGTGATTTGTTGATGGATAAAACCTCGAACATTGATATGATGTCCAAACTGTGGATGTAGTTTTCATGTGGTCAGAAGACAATATCTCAAGAATAATAGTAACACAAGGTAAATATGTAAGATATTACAAGATAAAACATCAGTGTGGATAAGCGTATATTGGATAAAACAACGAAATGCAGAAAATACCAGGTATAGGATTCTAAAATAATACTGGACTTTGAAAATGTGTGCACATGGGCTTCTGTAGTGCTAAGTATGTGCTGTGCTTAGTGGACAGACTACACATAAAAAACATGGATGTTTTTAACTTGTATACATTAATACATACTTATTAGGCAGGAAGTCATGTTGCCTGGATTACAGGGTTAAACAAGTGACAGAATTCACATACCTAGAAAGCAATATAACAACAGATGGCAAGAGCAGCAAAGATGTAGTACACAATATATGTAGTAAAGCATACCAAGCCCTAGGGAAAATGACACCAATCTTCAGAAACAAAAATGTAGATGTAAACAAAATAACACTATTCAAAACGATTATTATGCCACCTCTGTGCTACCCTACCAAGGCCAAACATGGACAATAACAGCACAAGACAAACGTAAACTTGTGACAGCTGAAATGATTAATGATATGCTTACGCAGAATCCTAGAAATATCGCGCTATTGAGAATTATTGAGACAGAGGGAGGAATGAGGACATTAGACAAAGAACCGACACCACCCCAATCTTGGAATATATTAAGAGACAACAGATCAAATGGTTTGCACACATCAGCAGACTACCATCAGACAGCATACCACAGCAAGCTATGCTACACAGTTACAGTGAAGACAGACCTAGAGGCTGACCATGGAAAGGATGGCCCACAGAAATAAAAGAGGGGACAAATTCTACAATATATTCAGCACACATGAGGGCCATCTCCAGAAAACTCTTCTACCCTTGACGCTGAAAGGCAATAAAGGGTTTAGCGAATAGATAGATAGATAGATGGTGATTGTTCTTGTTTATTTTATGAGAAATGCATTTCTTTATGTTAACAAATAATTTCTGGAAAACTATGCATTATACTATTTGAATTTTACAGAAAACAAAACACACAGACACCCACAGAAACATCATCTACACTTGACCAACATATTCTACTGAAACCTACATACACACATTTTTAAAGTTGGTTATTATTTTAGAATTACATACAAAACATCAATGTGAATACCATTTATTGGAAACAACAATTCTATAATAAAACATCACTGTGGACAAGATGATTTCTGTGGATAAACATCAACGCTGTTAAGTAAAAATGCATATAAAACATTGATGGGGATAAACATCAATTTTTATGTAACACCAATGTGGGTGGAGTGTACAATAAACGTAAGAACAACAGAAAAATGCATGCACTTTATCGCTTAACAAAAATCTATGACTAAAGTAAGAACACAACGGTGACTCACCTGTCCGTTCATCGCTACAAGCACTGTGTTTACCAGAAGAGATGTTCTGTAATCTGTTGAGTGAAGTGCGTGTTTATGAATGAATTTGTTTCAATTAGAACAAACAAGTGACGCACATGAAATAAGAAATTATGAAAAATGAACACATAAACAAGAATATACAAAGTGATTTGAATAAAACAGAGACTACAATGGCATGATTGATGAAGTTATAGATCACATAAAGTAGAACTGATAAATCAATGAAATGAAACATAAAGATCAATAGAGTAAATTAAATCAGTTGACTGGAATTAACAAATCAATGAGTAGAACTGATAAATCAATGGGGTGGAACTGATAGATCAATGGAGTGGAACTGATGGTAATGAAGCAGGTGTGAAATGAGATAATGGAGTAGAAAAGATGTACATGTGCAATGGAAGATGTGATATTAGTGGAAGTGATAAATTAGTGGAGTAGAAGTGAACAATTGGTGGAATAGAAGTTATAAATTAGTGGAACAGAAGTTATAAATTAGTGGCATAAAATGTATAAATTAGTGGAGTAAAAATTATAAATTAGTGGAGTAGAAGTTATAAATTGGTGGAGTAGAAGTTATAAATTGGTGGAGTAAAAGTGATAAATTAGTGACATGAAAGTTTAATTAATGAACTTATTTTAGTCTGTTGCAGTCTTGACAACTAAAAAACAAGAATATTAAATTCTCCAAATAGTAGAACATTTTTTAAATAGTAGAGCATATTTCAAACGATACAACATAGAATACTGAAATGCCAGAACATATAACATCGAAATACTCCAACATACAATTTCTGTATATGAGAATATTTTTGTCTTCATTATCACTGACGGCTGTATTGGTCACAGACCAACAATCTCGAATCTGTCATATCCTTGTGCATTAGAAAGAGAAGAAAATGAACAGAGAGGTTCTAACGACACTTTGTATGAAAATAGAACTATTAAAAGGAAATAAAGATCAAATAAATAACATATTTTGGACAATGTAAAAGACATGACACCTTGTTCTAGACATTACTTGAAGGTAGAGTCGAGAGAAGGCAAGCAAGTGATAGGCAGGGATACAAGTGGGAGAGAAATATGATATAGACAGATTACAGTCTAGCAGAGTGCACCACCAAAGCAAGATACAGAGGTTGTTGGAGTTCAATTGCAACCAACCTTCATTGCCAAGATGGCACATAATGATGATCCTTTGTATTTTTCTCCAAATTCTTTATGCAATTAAAGACTAAAAACATGCTGACAACTTATGGACTGGTCTAAAACAACATATATTGGTTATTATGTTGGACCAAAAACATGCTGACAACTTATGGACTGGTCTAAAACAAGATAGATTGGTTCTTATGTTGGAGAATTGCAATATATTTTGGTATTTAGTAATGTTGACTGCTATTTAAGAGGAAGTCACTGTTATTTAATTCTCGAATACTCCTACTTTCATAATAGATACAACACATGTTGTTTTAATGGTGTGTAACATCATCCGACTAATGATAGATAAATACATACAAGTCCAAAAAAGTATCTATATTTGCTTCATAGACTGGTGCCATACTGTCTGTCTGGAGTAGATAATCATGGCTCTCCATCTCCAGCATTATGTATCAAGATCGCTGTTGCTTCCCTGCCATGCCAGGTTGTCAAACTGTCTAATATTTTCTCACATTGTCTCCTTCTGTCTCTGGTGCCTTCAATATTGCCTGTTGTGACTATGTTCTTCTAATCTCCCTGTCGCATGAAGTGGCCAAAAAATAAAGATTGTCTTTTTCTTATATTATTTATTAAGGTCCGTTTCACATTTGACTCTTTCAACACCATCACATCAATTTTTCTGACAGTCCATAATATTCTCAGCATTCTTCTGTAGAACCACATCTCCATTGCCTCTAATTTCCTACTTTCCTGTTTGTTTATTGTCCAAGACTCACATCCATATGTTAGTATAGGAGTTATATAACACTGCAGAACTCTCTTTCTCACCTCTAAAGACAAGGTCATATTACACAATATATTTTGCATTTTTCTGAATGTTGTTTTTGCATGCCCTATTCTGCTTCATATTTCTGTAGACATAAAGACCTTACTTGAGGGTAAAGTCAAAGGGAAGTGAATAAGAGGTAGAAAGAGATACAAGTGGGAGAGTAACATCACAAGATGAACAGGTTAGTCTAGCAGAGTGCACCACCAAAACAAGAGACAGGGTATATTGGAAGTCTGTTGCAGCCAACCTTTGTTGCTGTCCATTTGTTTATGTGGTACAAAATAAGGAGACAAGCCCACATAATTTAGCAGAATGAGATAGGGACAGATAAGCAGATAATTACACAACATATACAAGTATGCAATTTTACGCCAGTTAGGTATAGGAACCATTTAGTGTAACCATTTAGAGACCATTTATTATCTTAGGACTTCTTACAGGAGCCTGCTATGCTTTCCCTAAATAATCACACAACAGGAATCAATTAAATAGACCTTGGTGTTTACTCATCCTTGAGTGCATAGGCCATGGACAATAATTTTACATTTGTCTCTGTTTGCATATATTCTCAGCCTTATTCCACATGATTCCATCTCTGTCTTCTTCTTCTTCTCATCCGCTGTGTGACATGACTTTCCTGCTAGCTTTGATAAGGATATTTTTTTCTTGATAGGTGATTCCTTGATTTTTGTTCCTATGTTGTTTCATCTTTTGCTAGCATATATGTCTCTTCTTTTCCTGGTATGCCACAGTGGGATGGTATCCACTGTAGTACTACCCTTCTTTGATGCTCAATTCTCGTATGGCTTCCTTCAGGTCTGACAGTTTATAACTGTCAAGGACTTGTAGAACAGACATTGCATCTCTCTCAAGTTCTTCATGGCCTCTCTTCTTCATGCATTCCTAGGTTCTACCTGTTTTCTTTTTTCATTGCCAGATTCCATGTCATTGATCTTATAAAATCTACAAAACATTCTGGGAGAACTATTATGACAATTTGTAACAAATATATTGGAAGTAGCTGGATGTTATGCTTACCCTGCCTGGGCATTAATACACATTAGCTTCTCATTCCAGACACAGTAGGGATCTTGCAAGGCCACACATTCACTGGAAAAATGTAATATAGCTATAGTACATTTATGTGACACAGCACAACAAACGTATGCGATATTTATGTGACAAGCACAACAAACATATGCGATATTTATGTGACAAGCACAACAAACTTATGTGATATTTATGTGACAAGCACAACAAACTTATGTGATATTTATGTGACACAGCACAACAAACTTATGTGACAATTATGTGACACAGCACAATAAACTTATGATTCAATTATTATTTTTATCCTAGAGCCATGTTGAGGAAGCATATCTGTGTCACTCATATCTCTCTCTCTTCATGTATACTTTGATGAAAGAAACTCTACAAGCAGACTGTTTGTGGGCCTCACTGGACCACCCATGCAACAGAAAACTGTAGTAGATGACATGTCTGTATATTGAGACTTTCTTCTTATGGATGCTTCATAGCACTCCATCTATACAATTGTTTTTCTTGGTTTTTTGTGTGTGTTTTTGTATACTTTGCTATATTTATATACATGCACCCTCTGTGGTTGGGAGAGAGCCAGAGATGTACTGTACAGCACTGAGGATGGGGAGACTGGCTACACTGTTTTCCTATAGCTGAGGACCATCATAAAGGCACAGGGATTCATGAGGTAAGCTGCAGGCCTTTTTCATGAACATTTGGTTACATGAATGGAGACACATTCACCATATCCAGTAGGCAATTGGTGGTCGGGAATCAGCAGAGTGAACCCTATCTTGGCTGCAATAGCATGGAGTATTCCATAGATAGAAATCTATTTTCCTGGTGGTATGACACTTTCTAGTTCTCGCCCGAGGTGGGTAGAAAATGCAAAAACTCTCCATCATAAAACACCTTATTTGGAACAACATGACAGCTCACATGCATATATCATACAATGACATTGGGTCAAGGGCATGAGCCCATGGACTATTGGCTCAGCAACCAACAAACCAACCAATCAACCAACAATGAAAGCAAGTAAAAATAAACAGTGTATGAGTGTACATTGATGAAAGCAAGTAAGAACATAACAGTGCATAATGAATTTACTTTTATAAACAGTAAGAATCAAACAACTCAAAGTGACTATATTTTGATGAAACACCATAAGAAAAGACCATCAATAAATATTTAGACTACAATTATGTTATTCAATGTTTCCAAAAACACTTTTTAGTGGTATTATTTTTCACCAAAAAAACAAGACAATTAAAAATAATAAATTGAAATACTGAAGGTGTTAATAACAAAAAAGTAGAATTCAAAGACATCTTGAATGAAGAGCAAGTAAATGTATGCTTCTTGCAAGACTGTAGCATGTCCATTTTGTGATATTTCTCTCCCAGATTAAAGCTAATAAAAACATATATCACATATATGCACTAAAGAGCACATACACATTCCTGTCTCACCTGCAAGTAAGTGCTCTGCTGCAGCGATGTAGAGGAATAGATACAACTTTGCGTTTGGACACAACTACCAACAGAGAATCTTTCTTTGCTCGGTAACTCAATAATTTCAGACTGACCACTGCATCACCTTTGTCGAGAACTTGGATGTCCTCAATAACAATAGACTCAACTTTAGTTGTCCCTTTGTTAATTGCTTTAATGATCCGACCGTCATCTAGAGGAACATATACAATCAAGCCATGGCTATATTTAGTGACATCACAAGACTGGTGCACATTATCAAACATGGCAGCATCTTAAAATGTTCATCAAATAAGAATATATGACAAATATGAATATATGACAAATATGAATATATGACAAATATGAATATATGACAAATACGAATATATGACAAATATGAATATATGACAAATATGAATATATGACAAATATGAATATATGACAAATATGAATATATGACAAATATGAATATATGACAAATATGAATATATGACAAATATGAATATATGACAAATAAGAATATATGACAAATATGAATATATGAATATATGACAAATAAGAATATATGACAAATATGAATATATGACAAATATGAATATATGAAAAATATAAAATACAATTTTTGAGTTTGAACTTAAAAGAGTTTCTCTACAGCAATTGTTATCAATCAACACAATCTCAATTTTCTTTAGAACAATTGTTATCAACATGATTCTAAATGTTTCTTTAGAACAATGAATCTCAATCAAAATGGTTTTTTTAAAGATATGGATCACAAAGAACATGACCATAGAAAAACTTTCTTTAAAACAATGGTTCTCAATCAACATCATACTAAAAAATGTTCTGTAGAACAATGTTCTCAATCAAAATGATTACAAAAAAGCTTATCTAAAACAATAGTTCTCAAACATTTATGTCCATGGCCATGAATAGATTTTCTACTAAGAAGATGATGAATTGAGGAAATTGTCAATGTTATGAAAAAATGACAATGTTACTGTATAATAATCAAAAAATCCATAACAGTCAGAGTCGTAGGTGTGTCACATTGCGACATGTGATGTAGGTGTGTCACATTGCGACATGCGATGTAGGTGTGTCACATTGCGACATTTGATGTAGGTGTGTCACATTGCGACATTTGATGTAGGTGTGTCACATTGCGACATTTGATGCACAAAGATCTCCATGTATCTCTATCCTCTATCATCCTGATGAAGTTTGGAAACTTCACACCCTGTCCATTCTTTGATATTATCCAGCCATGTCTTCTTCTGGCCACCTTGTTTTATTCCTCCCTCACTGTAATAGTTAACTTAAAACTCATACTTAATTTTTCAAAAGTTATCTCTGTGGGTTTGTTTTAATATGGTGGTGCCCAAATCCTCTCAGAAACTCTCACAATGAGATGACCACAGAAAAACATAGCTCTTATGGGGGCACCATTTTACTGGAAGAGCATATCAAGTGGCCAAACATGACTTAGTCCGAAAACAAATCATCATTCAATCCTTCAACTGCTTACAGCAAAAGCAGAGAAAAGACTATCAATAGAATAGATAAATGGAGATCTACTAGGAATTTGTGGTGGCACAGTGTTTAGTCTGATAGACAGACAACTGTAGAGATGTTCAGACTTTTCACATCTGCTCGATCTTTTCACATGTGCTCTGTCTTTTATTAATCTGATTAACTACAGTGACTGTGGTGGCATGGTACAGAGATGTTTGTGATTATCAAGGTACCGAGTTCAAATCCCGCCACAGGCAATTGTGCATCTGGATTGTTCAGAAAGCAATGACAAATAACTGAACATATTTATTTTGTCTAGAAAACCACTAAAGTCTAAAAATGCAAGGTTGATGGCTACATAATGAATATGATATGCTATTAATTTTGTTTGAAATAAAATATATATTTAAAAAAAATGAGGCTGCCTGACCTGTTCCAACAAACATAACATCATAATAGTTTCCATCGGCTGCCAAAACTTGCCAATCAACTGCAATCTGTGTGAACTTTGACCTAGAATAAGTATAGATATATAGAGATGGGGTAACTAAACTGTTAGAGCAAGTCTTTCTTGATAATAATCCTAGAGGATGATTCAAATCAGTGTCACTTATTTTGGCTGATCAGTTTGATCATTGGAGCTTTGTGTATACATTGTTTCATCAACCAATGAAAAGAGCAGACAAACTAAAATCAGCCAAGATAAGAGAAGCTGTATAGGATAAACGAGTCAGGTAATGAAGTTTTACTGAACGACAACTAACACACTATCACTGTCAGATGCTCATGCGAAATAATACACAGAACACATGATATAATCATACAAATAACAATACACAGAACATAATCGATGTTTCAAACCAAAAGATCTGTGCTTCTAAATGTCAATTATGTCCTATGTATTGTTATTTGTATGATTATATCATGTGTTCTGTTGTGTGTATTATTTCGTGTGAGCTTCCGACATAGTAATAGTGTGTTAGTCATTGTTCAGTAAAACTTCATTACCTGACATAGTAATAGTGTGTTAGTCATTGTTCAGTAAAACTTCATTACCTGACATAGTAATAGTGTGTTAGTCATTGTTCAGTAAAACTTCATTACATGTTTCCCACGTGAGTACTGTTTTCATACAGTTTTACTGGCAGTATTACCTTTTATTGATTGCCATAGGATAAATGAGCAGGACATTTCTAGAGAGGACTAGCTAATGTTTGAACCAATGTTTCTGAATGTTGAGTACATCGCTAGGTTAAGGTCTAGTATGATTGAATGTTCTCAAATCTCTGAATGTTGAGTACATCGCTAGGTTAAGGTCTAGTATGATTGAATGTTCTCAAATCTCTGAATGTTGAGTACATCGCTAGGTTATGGTCTAGTTTGATTGAATGTTCTCAAATCTCTGAATGTTGAGTACATCACTAGGTTATGGTCTAGTTTGATTGGATTTTCTCAGAACACTCTGATAAATGACCAGTAAAACCTGGATCAATGTTTTAGAAACGATACTGTAGCCTCTATATAGGCAAGTCCATGAAAACAACTTGGTCCAGACTGACAAATATTTATATAATAACAGAATTTGGCTATGTACAGTCTATCTATTTATTGTCATTTCCACTTGCGCTGTTAAGAGTTGTGGTGGGAAATTGGAGTTGTCTGTCTTTGGCCATTTGGATTGCATTTTCCATGGTCAACCTGTGTCTCTTGAAGATTTCTTTGATTGTCTCTACCCATCTAGTTATTGGTCTTCCTCTTGCATTGTAGTCCCATCTTCTGCTGTTGTATGCACAAAGGGCTGGTTGCATTAGATCCAATTTCATTATGTAACAAACACCTGGTTTGCTGTCTCTCATAGTCTTGACTTGAGATAGCTTTCCTCAAACGTCTCATTTCAGAGATTGGGATCTTTTTCGCTAGTGTCTTTGTCAAAGGCCATGTTTGGAAAAACATGAAAGAAACCCCTCCATCATGATAACCCTGTCACAGAATCCATTATTAGAATATTGTCACAAAAGCCCATTATTAGAATCTTCTCACAGAAACCCATTATTGGAACGTGGTCACAGAAACCCATTATTGGAACGTGGTCAAAGAAACCCATTATTGAAACGTGGTCACAGAAGCCCATTATTAGAACGTACTTCTTGTAAGAAATTAGAATGTGAACTGACAAAATATGATGATGATGTTCCTCCTTAGTAAGCGAAGATGAGCATTGCATTAATAGGGTCAAGTTTGGTTTGATTATTTTATGAGTTCTCAGGTGGCTGATGCGTTCAATCCAGACTCTGAAAGACCTGTTGCAGCGTGTCCAGGTATGCAGACTCTGAAAGACCTGTTGCAGTGTGTCCAGGAATAAAGTAGGTTTTGAGATTAGAAAAAAAACAGTAATATCTTTCTTTTCCTTTTTATCTCTTTTGAATCAAGAAAAATCATGCAGCACATGGGATTTGAACCAGGTCTGCTCAGATGGCACCCACTCTTCTCACAAATTGAAGCAACACATTTTCCATCTTCGGCCACATCACATCCCTAATAAATATATGATTTTAGTCTAGACTTGTAGCATGTACATTCTCAAGCTACTGTGAATATGGACCATTCAGTCAACACACAGACAACAACAATGCACATATTGCACAGGTGTGTAAGTGTAATCTGAGTGGGCCTGGTTCAAACCCTGTTGTCTGCATGATTTTTCTTTATTAATAAATACTACTAGATGTTTCTATATTATATTATCCATCTACCCATGTCACATTTACCCATGTCACATTTACTCATCTCACATTTACCCATGTCACATTTACTCATCTCACATTTACCCATGTCACATTTACCCACGTCACATCGGAAGCAACCTCGTTTATGTTTATGTAGTATTTATGTTTTTATGTTTACAAGTAGTCTAATTTGGTCATTGTGGTATAAAGGCTTTCTGACACTTACTAATGTTATACATTTGTGGTACTTGGGGAATTTACATACCTGTGCTGTGTGTTGGTGTTGTTTGTATGTTGAACAACCAGTTTACATTCATAGTAGCTTGAGAATATACACGTTGGAGGTCTTGACTAAAATTGCTTCTTTATTATGTGCATGCAATGTGATCGAAGATGGAAAATGTATTGATTCAAGTTGTGAGGCGAGTGGGTGCCATCTGAGAGGACCTGGTTCAAATGCTGTTTGTTGCATGATTTTTTTTCTTGATGAATAAATCCTGGATGCTTCTATATTATATTACTGGTACAGTACAAGAAGAAGTGCCTACATTCCAATTTGTTTATATTAAGTACAGTTCCATTCCAAGTTTGGTATACTATGCGCAGCTTTTGTGATCACTGCAATCATGTTACTAGTAAAATAGTTGTAAAAATGGTTAATTTAATCAGAGATTTAAATGTCACTAGGACTGCTGCCAAATGAATTGATTTGCACCCTACACACTGACAGCCCGCCCCCAGAGTCATCGGTCGGGGGGGGGGGGGAATCAGGGTTCACTGTGTGCAGCAGGCTGATCAATGCAACAGGTAGAAGATCAATGCATCTAGCGACTGTAAAATGTGTCTTTATTAGTATTTCGTTTAAAATTTGTTTCATTAAAATGTAGACATTTCTTCTTGTACTGTAAAATGTAGACATTTCTTCTTGTACTGTAAAATGTAGACATTTCTTCTTGTACTGTAAAATATTACTCTCTTGAATCACCTGAAGTGCTCTACCTTGTTCAAAATTTTTAATACAAGCTCTGATCTGACTGTTCCAGGATGGATGGTCAAGTCTTTGGGTCAATCATGCAGCGCTTCAGATGTCTTAAAGTAATCTTTGAAATGCTTCTTATAGCCTCCAATTTAACTCATACCTGTACACAATTCATTGTAGAACAGTCTCTTTAAGAGACATTCGTCTGGCATACAGATGATGTGACTGACCCAACAGAGGTTTGATCAACAAGGCATAGCTGCTTTCCATTGTAGATTTTTTTAAAATTGGATACAAATAAGCAAGTCACCAGAAATAAGAAGAACAGTGAGAACTTACTTGAAGCTGGTAAAAGCTAAAATAGGCATGCCTCCTGCAGCAGGAACAGCCTCATCCATCAGTGGATGCTTCTTGATAAAATTGAGGTTTGTGTAGGACAACTTCTGACTGTCCCTGGAACACTGAAATATTTATAAAGTGTCCACCAAATTAAGTACATTAAATAGTAACTAAGTTTACAAGAAAATATTTCAATCATGAAAACAATTGTATTTGATTGTTTCTAATAGTAGAAATCATTAATAGGAAAAACTCATTATTTGTCATACACAAAACACAAGAACTACAACAACTTGCAACGAGGTGTTCAACATGGAAAGAAATGACTGCTGTCTTATGTGCAACTTGGAGATCAAGACTGTTGCTACGACCCTGCATGTTGTTCTTGGAAATGAAGTCTGTTGCTACGACCCTGCATGTTGTTCTTGGAAATGAAGACTGTTGCTACGACCCTGCAAGAAATTCTATACTTGGAGATAAAGACTGTTGCTCAGTTGGGGTTAACTGCAACAACTGGTAAGTCTATGGATGAATTGTGTGTATGTAAAAATTCAAGCAGAGGTCAGGAATAAATGCTTCAAGGACTACTTAAAAACATCTCTCAAGCACTGCAGGATTGACTCAAACTATCTGACACAAAGTACTGCTAAAAATTGCAGAGAAAATCTCCCTGGAAGAATGTTCCAGATGAGAGAACATTTAAGAAATAGTAGAATGTCTCAGGTAAGAATCAATCATTGAAGGAAATAGTAGAATGTCTCAGGTAAGAATCAATCATTGAAGGAAATAGTAGAATGTCTCAGGTAAGAATCAATCATTGAAGGACATAGTAGAATGTCTCAGATAAGACTCAATCATTGAAGGAAATTTTACACATTGTCACTCACTACCAAGTCACTGAGCCATTTTCTCTAGGACAGTATTATTGGCAAGAAAAAAATAATATAATTTTCTATGCCACAGTTCACAGGAAACATTGAAAAACCTACCAATGCTGGTTGAGGCTTAGGTGTTTCATCCCATGGTACAGGCAACCAGTTATGTTGATATGTTTCTTGACCTTTGAACCGTCCTTTAAATGTCTCTTCAATTTTTGAATAGGTGAAGGCACAGATTGCAGAACCTTTGATTCCATTTCTAAATAAATAAAAAAAAATACAGATCATATATAACAGAAAGTTTGGTTCTTCATTCAATTCTTTGTGTGTGCACAAAATTGATAATATGTACTCACTGCAGGAAAACTAAAATTCAACAGGCAAAACTTGGAACAGGTTAAGGAAGTTTCACTAATAACTGGAAACACATAACACACACACAAATGGACGTTTCTATCAAAAGGCCTTTATCAAGAATACATTCACAACAAAAAACGATGAGTATGAACAGCACTATTAACATCGACATAGCATAATATTATTTTAGGTGTTTCAACCCATGGCACATGTAACCAGTTATGATGACATGATTCTTAACCTTTGAACCATCCTCTAAATGCCTCTTCAATTTTGAAATAGGTGAAAACACAGGTAAAAACAAAAAATCAGATTTAGCTCTACTATGTAAACATCAATAGTGCTGTTCTTATTTGTCATTTTTTAAATTGTGAATGTAGTCGTGATAAAGGCCTATTGATCGAAATCTCAATTTGTGTGTGTTATCATGTGTGTTTCCAGTGACTAGCAAAACTTTATTACCCGTTGCAAGTTTTACCTATTTCTTTCACACAGGAAGTGTATCAACAAAAGTATGTAAAACAATTAAAGTAAATAGTGAGTTTACCACACAAAAATTTACTCAAAGATATATCTTTCTATGTGACATGTCTATTACACAATGTTATCCTCACTGCCAGTCTGTAAGCCTCTCATACTGAGCAAGATGCCCAGCTTCTTCCAATGACATGTTCAGAAGGTTACCAATATCCTGTGTCCATTATAGTTCTTGTTCTCTTGCCTAGAACTTTTAACATCCATGAATAATCTTTCTAAATCATTGTGTCTACTTATATGTCAAAAATATATTAGCTTGCATTTTTGATAGTTCATGGAGTCAATTTTCTTCTATGTCAGGTCACTGTAGATGTCTGCGTGTGTTCCCTCTTTCTGTCTATGGTGTTCTTAGGTCCTTTCTATAACATTTTATATCGAATGTCAATATTTCCTTTAGAAAACTTACTTAACACAACCTACAAGATCGAAAGTATAGATAACAAAACATACAAGACACAAAGAAGGGCTATAGATAACAAAACGTACAAGACACAAAGAAGGGCTATAGATAACAAAACATACAAGACACAAAGAAGGGCTATAGATAACAAAACATACAAGACACAAAGAAGGGCTATAGATAACAAAACGTACAAGACACACAACTATAAGATAATAAAACCTACAAGACAGAAAGTACTGAAAACAAAACTTAAAAAGTTCAAGATAAGAATAGCAAAAAAATAATCAACAGAATCAACAAACAAGAAAATGGACGCCAGGGACATTAAACAATGAAGTCCTAAACAATAACTAGAGAAATGTGTGCCATGTACTGAACAATGCGATTAACACGAACACATACACAAACTCTGCTTACTGAACAATATGATTAACACAAACACATACACAAACTTTGGTTACTGAACAAAATGATTAACACAAACACACAGACTATGCTTACTCTGGAGTGTTAAAGATTCCATAAATGATGTCTGCCCTGTCTCCACTGTCTGAGGTCGGTCTATAGTTACCTTGACCCAACTCCGATGTGGATTCTTGGAAAAAAATGAAAGCCCAATATTTATATTTATATTGATACAGTCAAATCCCATTATAACAACATGAACAGATGAAATGTGTAGGCATATGTAATAACAGAAACTCGCTATAGGCATAAACAGTATAACCAATAAAAAAAAATATAATTCAGGAGTTTCAGAAGTGTTGCTAAATAGGAACATTTGTTATATAAGGATGTGCTATAGAGGGATTCCATTGTACAACTTACTTTGTACTTTATATGTACATTTCTAACAAGATCCAAGTTTATAATTTGTAGGCTTCAAAATAATTGCTAATATCATGAAGATAGGAGAATAATTTCAGTCAATCATTCATTTTCCTTTTGCGCTGAAGTTAGCGCATAGGGCAGAGGTCAGATCTCTCCAATTCTGTCCATTCAAAGCTATTATGTGCAGTTCTTGAATAGTATGAATATTGGTTGTTTTACTTTCTCTAAGTATTGTTCTTCTGAGTGTTTCTTTTGGTCTACCCCTTGCTCTTTAGGAGAATAATACAGATACAATTATGGTGGAAGAAAGATCAATTAAACATGGTTTGGCAAAATAGTACTAGGGTAGTGATACATCAGAACTGAAAATTATCTGATGACATTATATTACGCAACCGAAATAGGCTCTCGTGAATGTTGCATTCGTTTTAATGAGTTTATAATATTATGGTCACGAATATCATATATGGTAGCATGTAAGTTGTACGTACATAAGACATGCAAAACTTGGAAGTGTGATCAAGTATTGCAACTGTCCATGTTATGTCAACAATTAAGGGTGTTTGACAGTTGAAAAAAAAGGGGGGGGGTGTTGGCGTCTAAAAATGTTTTTTTTACATACCACATAAATTGTGTGAACTACAAAACAACGTTGGGGTCTAAAAATATAAAAAAAAAATATAATGATATATTTTTCGTCCTTTTATTTGCAAAACATAAAATTATGGTGATGATTGGGGGGGGGGGGGAGGAGAGTCACATTTGTTTATATAGTCCATGGGGGTGGGGGAAGTCTTCCTGAATTCCAGACATTTTGTTGACAACGGTGATGGGAGTAAAAAATTGACAAAACTACTAATGATGCAATTTATGGATATTGTTAATCACTAACACACAATAATTAACACAAAATCACTAGTACACAAGAACTAGGACACGATCATCATTATCATAATCAAGTGCCGTGTTCGCAATGAAAGTTGGCTGCACATAATCACTAGTACATAATCACTGACAAATGAAAACACACAAACATCGACATTCGGACTAAGCAGTGTTTATCAATAGTACAAAATAGCATATGACAAGTAAGGAACGGTAATGTTTGCGTTCATTCCATGATAGATATAAAAGATAAATCCTGGAAGAGTATGAATGATGCAAATATTAAGGAATAGAAATGGAACAAATACATACAGAAAGTTGTACTCACGTATTTCATCAAAGTAGAACGGATAATCTCCTGGGATGGAACAATTTAGTCTGGCCTTGAAAAAAGAGGTGAAGGTGTTTTGGTGCCCGACAGAACCTCTGTCATTCTTGCACACCCTAGCCACACGTGAGAACACAGCCTGAGAACGGATTATGAAAATTGTCACATTCATACAGAAACAGGCAAATTGTCACATTCATACAGAAACAGGCAAATTGTCACATTCATACAGAAACAGGCAAATTGGTAGCATATCCTATATATATCCTGTCTATTCAGGATATAGCCATTAAGCCAGCATATTTTTGTAGCTGTGATTTTTTTCTAGGCAATATAAATGCGTACAGTAGTTTGTCATTGCTTTCTGAATGGTCCGTATGCACAATTGTCTGTGGCGCGATTTGAACCGGTGTCTTGGTTATCATAGGTGTACTATGTACCTTGTTGCCACAGAGACGAACACAAGAAAGTAGACAATGTACATATTTCTTCTACGTGTGTTCTCAAACTCCTGCAGATTAGCAGGATGTAGTTCTGAGACATAAATATGCCGCAACATGGTGTGCAGACTTACTGTGATAACTGCGCCTTTCGATCTCTGAACATTTATATTTCAACACTGATTCTTTGACCCTTAATATGATGGAACAGTCAACCCCCCCCCCCCCTCCCGAAAACCTGCTTAGTTGAATCATAAATCTGGATACATGTAAAACTGATGAGCATATAAACACTTGAAGGTGGCATCACCAGCAACAGATGCTGATCTTATTGTTTACAACTTCCGGACAGAACCAGTAATATAACATTTTACTATGTACACGATCTCTGCCCTCATCTTACATAAACTAAACATTTGCCCTCATCTTACATAAATTAAACCTCTGCCCTCATCTTACATAAACTAACTGCATAAATACTCCATCCCTCTCAACGAGGGTGGCGCGTAGTCTGCCGAGAGTACTGCATATAGCACGTAGCTTCAAGTGGATTAGAACTCACAACCTCTCGAGCATAAAGTGAATGGCTTAACCACTACATAAGGGGATCCCTCCTCTCTTCCCGATTGTGCATGTGCCTCTGGGTAATTTTTTTGGTGCTTTCACTCTGGACAGTCTACGAGATCACCTATGCCTAGTTTCGGTGCTGCCAGGGAGAGCACAAGTTTGTCACTTTTATTGTAGAATGCCAGATGTTGGAGAGTTACGCATGTCACACTATTCGTGTCACACTATTCATGTCACACTATTCGTGTAATTCTACGCAAATTAAACCTGTACATTTTACAATATTATCAAAGAACTAGGTCATTTAGTCTAAATAAACGTAGTGCATATTATTGTGTAAATTGTTGTGTAAATTCCATGGACAGCCAAGAAAATGAATATAGAAGTCCTCAGAGATGCTGGAATTAAAAAAAAAATTATAATAAATGTTATAAGCAGACAGTCATTCAATTTGGACCATTGTAAGTAGAAACAAGAAAATGGAATCTTATCAATCTGTCCAGTCAAAATTAAAAAAAAAATAATAGGAAGAATTGTTAGAGAATAATTCATAAAGAAGTAAAAACAATACAGTCCTATACAACTTCAACATGGACAGATTTGGCCACACAATAATATTGTTGCGTATGTTCAAACAACTTGACACCATGAATTAAACGTTATAGTTGTTGCGGAGATTTTAAAAAATGACTACATGAATTAAATGTCATAGTTGTTGCAGAAGAGCATTGACTAGAGGGAATATCTCTCTTTTTGTGACAGGGTATGAAAGGGGTGAAAAGAATAGTGCATATTATCCTTCCAGACCAGCTGTTAGAGGCGGCTAAGCAGATTTAATGGTAGTGTTGGCTGTCCCATAACATGAAGGGTCAAAGTGATCCATATGTCATACTGAAGTCAGGTGTGTCCAACTGAAAAGTACAGACCATGACACAAATTCTGTTACCTGGTCTATGTTCTGCTAATATAAAGAATTTTATAAACGAATGCAGTAGAAGAAGAGGTCATATTTCTAGGCAGACAAAGCTTGACCACACCATGACCACACAGGAAACAAGATGAAGCTTGACCACACCAAGACCAGGAGGACGCAAAGACTAAGCTTTTAAGGAATACTTTGAAACTTAAGATGAAGATGGAAGACCTGGTTAGATACTGTGTCTTGATGAAGTCATACATTTATGTTAATAGGTCATTGGTCACATATTATGAACATATTATAAACAAACATATTATAAATAAACATATTATAAACAAACATATTATGAACATGTTATGAACATATTGTGAACATATTATGAACATATTATGAAAATACACGGTAATACAATCATACCTTTCCACAGTTAATGTTCTCCACAGCCGTTTCACGAAAGAAGAAGAAGACTTTATCTTGTTTGTCATGGGAACTGACGAAATTTGGTTCTGTGGATACGTCACAGAAAACATTACATTGGTATGTCAGAGAAAATTACAGATGAGATACTAATGTTGATGCTGTACATATTCCTGAAATAACACATGACTTTGAAACATGCGTACACGGGTTTCCGTAGCATAAGTTATCATCCGTTGAATAAGGCGTAGATGACATAATATTTTTTTTCTTGGATTTTAATTTTATTTTCTGTAGCGCGCTAATTGTAGAATGCATATTATTCCTGTAATTATTAATATAAATGAATGCATTTAATATTTTTTTAAAAATAAATGTAACAGTAACATTTATTTTTCCTTTCAACAACAGTTTGCAATAGTTTGTCGTAATTCATGATGGTAGATTATGACTTTAATTAGCAGATGCGTTTATAATTTCTATAAAATAGAACTGACGCAGAATATAATGACATGTACATATTGCATACTGACCGTTTAAAAATAGAATTTCGAGTAAATACTAACCGTTGAGAAAAGTAGAATTTTGAGTAAATACTGACCGTTGATAAAAATAGAATCTCGAGTAAATACTGACCGTTGATAAAAATAGAATCTGGAGTAAATACTGACTGTTGATAAAAATAGAATCTGGAGTAAATACTGACCGTTGAGAAAAATAGAATCTCGAGTTTGTGTCCGGACTAAATTAGTATCATTGGCTTTCTTCAGAATCAGTGGATCTCGTTCATCGGCATCAGACACAGTGGCGGCAAACACTTTACCATCTGGAATAGATATGATAAAATTTAAATTATAGATTGTCTTAATATTTATTAGAGAAAAATCATAATGCAACAAACGGGATTTGAACCAGATCCGCTCAGATTGTACCTACTTGACTCGCAACTTAAGTCAACAAGTTTTCCGTTTTCAACTAATGATTAGGGGGAAAAAACGACTAATGACGGTACAGCTAGTGAGTGATATGGTAATACGAACTATGGATCTGGAGTGTGGGAGGACTAGTCATGAAGAAAGGGAGAACTAGTTATGAAGTAAGGGAGAACTAGTGATGAAATAAGAAAGAACTAGTGATGAAATAAGAGAAAACTAGTGATGAAGCAAATGAATGGAGTTTAACTAGTAACATGCATGTTCCGTATTGGTTAGCGAGCGCTACTGAAAAACATCACTGTTTACTCTGTAATATCAACAGCAGGTGAGTCAAGCAGATGAGTGCATGTGAATATTTCAGTACTCAGAGTTCCGTGTTAACATAAGCAGGTATGTGTTTATTTGTCATCAGAAAATCATTGAGCATAGACACTGCATTTATTTTTAATACTAGGAAACTTCAAAAAGTTCACGGAATATTCGACTAGTGTTTGAATGAAAGATGAAGGTATGAGATTATATCATTAGAAGTTGGTGATGGCTTTGACGAAATGGCTCAAACGGAGTGTGTTGTCGTTTACAGCTTAGCTGTGATATCTGCAAATTTCGGTAGGACACATCCGATTTCAGCATGATTTCTGGGTCATTGTGCCCCTTTATGAGATGTGAGTCAGTTTCGCCCCGAAACCTCCATAGTCCCTTCCTACGGCATGCGTAACAGATAACAATGTTGTATTCTTTCTTACCTTCTCGGCACCTGGTAGCACACGAATGTGACTTCTATCCAAGACAAGGCAATGAATCCATCTGTTCTTGTTGGATATTATTCTATCATCATCAGCAAGTGCCGTCTCCACAACGAATGGTTGGTTGCAACGGATCTACAACATCCCATGATTCGTGTATTGGTGGTAAACTCTGCTAGACTGTAAGCTGTTCATCTTGTAATGTTTCCCCACTATATATATGCCTACCTCTTGCTCGCCTCCCCTCAACTTTACCCTCAAGTAAGCTTCAACAAGATTCCATGTCTTTTAATATGTTCAAAATATTTTATTTGTTTGCTCACTATTTCCTTTAGTAGTTTTTTTTCATACAAAGTATTGTTAGAACCTCAATCGGTTGGTTCAATTCCCGTCAGTGTTAAGCTCAATCGGTTGGTTCAATTCCCGTCAGTGAAAAGCTCAATCGGTTGGTTCAATTCCCGTCAGTGTTAAGAATTAGAACCCTAATCAGGAACCTCTATTGTGATTTTCTATACATTTAAGTTCAGGAGGTTATCTTTGCTCAACTTTCGGTCCACATGCTCAACTTTCTGCAACTGGTTTCAAACCCGTTACCTTGGGCTCTTGACTAGTGTTACATACTCCTCCCTCCCCTTTCATCCAGTCACAGAACAATCGATTCTTAGTGTGTACGAACAAGAGGTTTTGTCATGGCAACTGGTAAAATATCTCATCAAGGCACCCCTCCCCCCACTGTTCTCTATTCTCATCTTCTGTCTTTAGATCATAGTAGTTCTAGACACTGCGATACTATGCAAGTGTACGCTATCTGTTGCTACTTGAACGTCTGTGTAGACGGCGTTCCTATGCAAGCGTGCGTTTCATTTTTGTGTACTTGCTCTTGTGTACTCGCTCTTGTGTACTCGCTCTTGTGTACTTGCTCTTGTGCATAATTATCAACAGAAGACCTCCATATTTCGTATTTTGATACATTGTCCGGTTCTGTGGCGAAGTGGTACAGAGCGCGGTACCGAGTTCGATCCCCGCCACATGCAATTGTGCATCCGGACCGTTCAGAAAGCAATAGCAAACTACTGAACGTATTTATATTGCCTAGAAAATCACCACAGCCAATAAATGCTGGGTTGATAGCTAAATTCTGTAAAGGATATGCTACCAATAATTTTTTTTAATACATGAAAGATAATGACACTTTTAAAATATATTATTCAATATTTCTCTATTTTCACATATCGTTTAACTCGTAAATAAAATGGCGATCCCACATGAAGTGGCTCTTAGTTGTCCCCATTTTGACTAGAAGACATATGACTTGACGTTAAGTAGTAGTTTTTGAAAAGCATCTCTTAAATACGTTATTTTAGTATAAGAATGCTAAAACAATTCATGTGGAAGTCTGAGGTCACAAGAAAAGTAACTTGTCTAAAAGAAACTCTGCACAAAACTATCAACAGAGAAAGATCAATATTGGGCACAAGCAGTGAACAAAAACTACAGCAACTTGCAACGAAACTGTCAACATGAAAAGAAATGACTACTGCCATATATAGGGCCTAATATGCTTCTCTCAAAAGGAACTAAAAAATATTACTAACTATATTAAGAGTCCTTTGTGCTGTTGATGCTGTCCTGATTTCACATTTTGAGAATGCCCAAATATCTCCCATCATCATGATGCGATATACTCTCTGTGAGTGTACCTTCTACAAAGACTTGTTTTATGTCAAGAAACGACTGCACCGACAAATAAAATTCCCAATGACAACCATCCCAACCAAAACAACAATTCTGTTACCTTGGTAACACACTTGCACATTTTCTCTGTCATTAAATGAAGAAATCAGTATATGCGCACCTACTACATTTGGCAGATTATCAAGGAGAGCGTAGAATAACATAACATTAGAATTGCAGACGAAGATATAAATATATATGAAACTTGTGTGTTCTCCTTACTTTAATATACGGCTCAGAAACACGGACATCATTCTCCAGACAAGAGAGAAAACTCAATATATTTTACTTTCGTTATTTTCGCAACATAATGACTATCAAATGGCAGGAGGGGGGGGGGAAATCACAAAATAGAGGTGATGAAGAGGGCAAAGTGAGCAATGGTGATACTCAGCATTGATAATTGAGATGGCTGGGTCCAGTGTGATGAATGAACAATGGTTACAACAACATTAGATAATTGAGATGGCTGGAACCTGTGTGAGGATGAACAACCGTGACAGCAGATATTCTATGGTGAACTTTCGGACAACAGAAGTGCTAGGATCAGACAACTCTTGCGGTACAAAGATGTATGAATACCATAATGCACGCCCGTAGATAAGCAAGGGGTGGGGTTTTGAGGACCACCCTCACACCCTTAGCAAGTATGAAGGGTGGTTTTTTTAGGACCACACGCACGCCTCTTAGCAAACACTATGGGTGGGTTGTTTTTACGTCCACCCGCATGCCCCTTAGCAAATATGAACATGATATTTAGTGTCAAATAATGTCGCAAAAACACCCCTATTCGCGATTTTTTTTGGTAAAAAAGGTCTTCACATTGTCCATAAAATAGTGAAATTTTCACACGAAATCCAACCAAAGACCCCATTTTAAATTCCTTTTTTAGGTAAAACCCTCACCCTAAGGTAATCATATCTACGGTTCTGCCTCAACGAAATACTTTTGTTACCACAATATATTGTAAAATGTGATCTACCACAATATATCACAATATATATATATATGTGATCAACGACCGATGTACATGTAGGTTGGTATTACCTAAAGGTTCAGAAAGTTTTAAAACACTTCTGAGTGACACCCTAACACACACATGACATACGACACACGTATAGTTAAGGTCACGGGAGTGACCGATTCATTCTATAACAAACTCTGCCTAAACGCGTGAACCAGCTAAACAAATATTCCAATACGGTGGTTTTCAACGAGTGTCATTCGGTCCCCTTTCGGTCACGGAGACGTGTAGGCGGAAAAGAAAAACATTTGAAATTGCGGAGACGATCCATCTGTGAAATGGTGGTACAGGAAGACAGCTAATGGAACGATAGACAACAAATATTACAGCCATAAAACTTAAAGAGTCGTGGTGACGTGTACAGAAAGTCGTGGTGACTTGTACAGAAAGTCGTGGTGACTTGTACAGAAAGTCGTGGTGACTTGTACAGAAAGTCGTGGTGACTTACTTGTACAGAAAGTCGCGGTGACTTGTACAGAAAGTTGTGGTGACTTGTACAGAAAGTCGTGGTGACTTGTACAGAAAGTTGTGGTGACTTGTACAGAAAGTTGTGGTGACTTGTACAGAAAGCCGTGGTGACTTGTACAGAAAGCCGTGGTGACTTGTACAGAAAGTTGTGGTGACGTGTACAGAAAGTCGCGGTGACTTGTACAGAAAGTCGTGGTGACTTGTACAGAAAGTCGTGGTGACTTGTACAGAAAGCCGTGGTGACTTGTACAGAAAGCTGTGGTGACTTGTACAGAAAGTTGTGGTGACTTGTACAGAATTTAAAAGACTTTAAATTTTCTAATTCTCTTAGGCAGATGTGGGCTAAATAATCCCACGAGTGCAGAAAAGGAAGTCACAGTCTAAATAATGTTGAGAACCTCTGGTCTAAAAAAAAGAAGAAAACGGCCATTTGCACTATAGTTTATCTGTTTGTCTATCCGTCCGTCCATCAATCAATCAACCTATCAATTAATCAATCAATCAATCAATCAACCTACCTGTATGTCTGTCTTCTATCTATCTATCTATCTATCTATCTATCTATCTATCTATCTATCTATCTATCTATCTATCTATCTATCTATCTATCTATCTACCTACCGATCCATCCATCCATCCATCTATTTATATCTGTTTATCAATCAATTTATCCACATATTTATCTATCTATCTCTCCATCCACCTATTTATATATCTATAAACCCAAAATCCGTGAGGGTCGTGGGGGTACCACATTACGCGCACACACACATAATCCTTTAGCGATTATTATCTTCAACGATGCGGCAGAGTGAGGAGAAATCTTAACCTATCTAGTCCTTGATATTGTCTGTTCATGGTTTTCTTTAACCCCCTCTACTTCTTCCACCCTCGATTGTTCCAAGAAATATAGTTTTTGTAAAGGAATCATGTCAACACCATGCAAGTTTTCGTTGTTTCACTATTGAAAGTAATGGTTCATGTGAACCTGTGTGTATATCTGTGTGGGATTATACATTGAAATATTTCAGTGGGTGAAAGGTTTAACTGGCGGCGCCCATCTCCGCTCCAATTAAAAAAGTAATTTAATACATGTTCGTGATTAATCATTCTTTTTATTTATCAAATTCCACATTTTCTACCATTCCAGAATATCAAAAATGTTTAAAGAATGTTCGTAATTTCAAATGAAAATCCATTTTTGGTCGTGTCAGAGAGTGCAACGAACTAGCAAGATGCAAGTTTTTTCGATAAAAAACGTATAGTGTTTCAATACAGAGCCTGGTTCTCTGCAAGACGTTGAGATTGTTGGTTGCAACCCATCAACTGAACAGCAGGTACCAGGGACATAACTATTGTATCAGATGATGGTGTCGTGTTAAAGACACGCGTGATAGATAATAACTGTCGAACGTACATGATAACTCCTTGACTTGACTTGTCTGCTCTGTGTCTCTCCACAGCCGGCTACAGAGAATACGTTATAATTAACTTGTAAACATCAGCTCCTTGGAAACCATTCTTGACCTATCGAAAATAGCATTGAACAATTCTACTGCGTCACTACGAGGGGCAACTTCGTTATTTTGTATTGATTTGTGACACGTGATTTACCTCTCGTAGAGACGGATACATGGACATCTGTCGTTTGGTTTGACATTTATGTTTAACCATAACGACTTCTCGTTGCCTGTCCGGTGGTCTACTGTGGTCTGTCTGTTAATCCAGCCGATTATCACCCATACATCCTTCCACTTTTATGTCCAACCGTTTGTCTTTCTGTTTACCTATGCATTTGTGTACCTATCCATCAATCAATCCTACCACCAAGCCATCAATCTATCTAATTTTCTATCCTTCTTCTTCTTCAGCGTTCATTCTCAAACTCCCGACGAATTTCTCTTGTAACAGGACCATGGTCCTATTAGATTTCCAGCAGGATGTAGTCCAGAGAAAGGAAATGCGTTGTGTCGCCGTTTTAGTTGCGCCTATGGCCCGACACATCCATATTCAGCGGAATTTTCTATCCAACCGTCAGCCTTTTTTTGTCTGTCCCTTTATATGTCTGTCTATGTATCTGTTTGTCTCTCTATGCATATATTTGTCTATCTCTCTATACATGTGTTTGTCTGTCTCTCGATGTATCCGTCTATATCCATCCATCCATCCATTTGTCTATCTATTTGTCTGTTTATGTATCTACTTGTCTCTCTATACATCTGTTTGTCTGTATATATCTGTTTACTTATCTTTATCTGGAGAAAAACCCAACACATATCAATATAACCAACATAAACTCCGGTCTTAGGTTGAAATGAACGTGCCTAGGCGAGAAGCCTTAGTCCCCTATTTAACAAGCAACACATAAGGAAACAGCAAGCCAAATGATATAAAGGACAACTGATGTATCATTTTCGTAATTTTGATGTAATTCAGAACGTTACGAAAACTTTCTCATTCCTTCATTTTCTCTTATTGTCACACTGGTCTGTATTCTTCATTTCTTCTTATATTTCTGGCAAGGTATGTATACAAAATCACAGGTCAACACGGTACGGCCTGCGGACCTAATCCGGCTAGTCAAATCATTATCGCAGGCCGCCAGACTGATTTTATCTTTTGCTGTCATTCTCAAATTCCTGCAAATTAAAAGATTGCAGTTTGAAGGACAGAAAAAACCATGCCATGGTTTACAGATTAGCTGCAATATCCGCAACTTTCAACCTTACACATCCTACTTCAGCATCGCTTCTGAGTCACGTTGAAGCTTTATGGGATGAAAAGCTAACTTTACCACAAAACATCCCTAGTCGCCTCGTACAACACGCGTGGTAGGTAACCATATTCCAAATATTTCTAACACTAGCAACAAACGGGGGAGCCGGATCTAACAGAACTGACACAGAGCACAGAAAACCCTTCCTGCAGTTTAAAACGTTGTGGCCGATCTTCTCATGGTCTACGCTGTTTCCACAGCCTTTTTATGTCAATCATTTCTTTTCATGGTATATGCCGTGGAAACACAGCCTTGTAGTTCGTGTGATGTCAATCATTTCCATCACCGATGTTCTCACATGCCACAATACCAGGTTGTTCAGCATCTTCTCTCTTGGTCTTCCACTACCTCTCTTGCTCTTCAACTTACCTGTTGTTACTCTGTGTTCTATCTTTCCTTATCTCCTCATGTGTCCAAAACATATGGACTATCCCTTTTTTGATGCGGGTAAGCAGCTCTATTTTTGAATTAACTTCTTCCAAGATATTTTCATTACATTCTTTATCTGACCATGGTGTTTTCAACATTCTTCTATAAAACCACATCTCTGCTGCCTCTGTATAGTTTTCACTGATCTGCTGAGTGTCCAAGATTCACTTCCATACATTAGCATTTGTTTTATATAACTTGTAAGAACTCTCTCACCTCAATTGACAAAGATATTCAGTGGAATCCCATTATAACAACTTCGCTCCGACGCACAAAATATGTTAATAATAACAGAAATTCGCTATATACACAAGAAATATAGAATAAATATATTTGGGAATTTAAAAAAAAAATGCTATATAGAGAAATTTGTTATAAAAGAATATGCTATACAGGGATTCCGCTGTATTACATATGATAGTATTCATCTTGTGAAATGTTACATTATTTCGCACCTAACACTCATAATATATCAATCTGGCCTGTCGATGCTAAAAGGTTGCCTAGAATCTGTATACATCTATCACCTGTAGTAGTGTTCCACCTGTAGTAGCGTTGCACCTGTAATCTACATTATTTACCGCCAGGTAGAAAACACTTGTGTTTGTGAAATCTGAATATTTCTATGCATATTTCCCTTCATCCCGATTTCTCAAAGACACCTAATAATGTGCCACGCCAGAACTCAGCACAGGTGTATAACGTAAACTACGATGCAGAATATATTAACAGGTAAACTTGCTTTTTAACTCCAGTGGTTGAGAAAATGTTGCAGAAATTCCTGTGAATTTTTCTAGCGAGGATATGTAAAGTAGTTGCTTATTGTTGGGAAGGTCAATAAAAACACAAGAGATTGTATATTTTATATATAAGAGACGAAACCGGTTAGGAAAAAAATAACAACACTTGAGTTGTTCTGATAGAATGAGTTCTGTCAAGAATTACAAATCCGTGAGAAAATCCCAACAATGATTTCATAAATTGTGATGCTGTTCACGTGGGGCATTTTACCGTGACGAGTTGCAGTTGTGTTGTACCGTGACAAGTTTCAGTTGTGACATTTTACAGTAACGAATTTCAGTCACGTTGTGATCTTTTACAGGAATGAATATTTGTCACATTGTGGCGTTATATAGTAATGAATATGTATTATGTGACATTTTACAGTAATGAATTTTATCCATATTGTGAAGTTTCATAGTAATGAATTTCTGTCATGTGACGTTTTATAATAATTTATTTCTGTCAATCGCTTTAGCTAGTTGTAGTATTACTTTAGTCAGTGATTTAGGCTATGTCTTGAAAAGTTATTTTCCTTGGCAAGTTCAGTTGTGACATTTTTGCCCACACATATATTAGACATGACATTTTTTCAAGATAAATGTCAACGATGAAATTTGTCAATAACAAGTTTCAACTATGTGCACATATTCATGACAAGTTTCAACTATGGTATTTTCCATGACAAATTCCACATATGACATTCTTCCACAACGAATTTCAAATATGAATTTTCCCCATAAGTATCAATTATGGCATTTCTACCATGACAAATATCGCGATTGATGTGGAGGACTATAACAGAGTGCCGTTCGAGTACTTCATCAAAATGCTCTTGCTCTTTAATGTTGCCCCTTTCGTCGTCAGATGGATATCAGCGGTATTGCTCGAGAGGAAGGTGGTACTCAGGTGCTGTTGTTGGACATCTAAACCCATAACAGTACGCCCAGGCATTCCACAGGGATCTCCCTTCTCACTCGTATTATTCAATGTCTACACTGTGGCAATAACACAACAGCAGCTCGACGGAAGAAGTAGAACACTGTCCTTTGCGGATGCTATCCTGATATACAGACAGGGAAGTAATAGAACAGAAACTGTCGAATCACTGCAGAATGAGCTAGACCGTATCTCCTTCTGGTGTGACGATTCAGGGGCACTGATCAACCAAGAGAAGGCTGCGTGACATGGTTCTCTCTTAACAATCACATCGTTAAGTCTTTCGGCACCTACAGTAGAGATGAGAGGGTACGATGTTATAATGACATCATCCTTACAATACCTGGGCGTGCGATTTGATCGTAGTCTTTGCTTTCGGGAACACGTTGATCATGTTATCGCAAAGGCCCGTAAAATACTTTCAGCTCTGAGAGCGATGGCAGCGGTTGACACTAAGCAACCACAGTTTGGAATCTTATATAAAGCTCTTGTCCTCCCTGTCATTGAATATGCAGGCGCTACTATCACCGCCAGTCACACACAGATTGAGAGGCTGGAGAGAATTCAAAACGAAGCGATGCGGATCATCCTTGGTTCCACAAGGGACCCACCCTGTGTGGCTATGATACTTCTTGGTTTTCCTAGAATATCTCATAGAATTGATATGTGGCGTGCCCGCGCATACCCCAGAGTGAGTTCTGACCACCCACTACACAGCGAGCTTCCACGTGTGAAGGGAAGCAGGCTCAAGAGAGGCAAATCGTTGATGAGTCGGGCCGATGAGACCGTTAAACATATCTGTGCACCAGAAGACATAACTCCTGGCGAGGAATGGATACCTATTACTACGGTCTTTGAAGAGGCAATCAAGACCGTCATTACACTCAATAGAGAGTGCATTGAACTCAGTCTCGTGAGCGTGGATGCTGAGGTCAAGGCACTAATCTGCGAGAATACCGATGGCACAGATGCTGTGATGTACACGGATGGGTCGGTCATCTGTCACCACCGATGCGCATGGACCTTTACTGCCAGATGAAAAGGGAGAACATTACACGAAACCAGTGTTGCCCTTACCGCAACAACGAGCAGCCTAACAATGGAAGTATTCGCCGTAACGCAAGCACTTTACTGGCTGGAATTGCAAGCCTATCCCCATGCGTGCATACTAAGTGACTCTCTGAATATGTTATTGACTGTTCCTGTTCCTTGGTGTTATTTCTCAGTGGAGAAAGTTCATGTTCCTTGGTGTTATTTCTCAGTGGAGAAAGTTCCTGTTCCTTTGTGTTATTTCTCAGTGGAGAAAGTTCCTGTTCCTTGGTGTTATTTCTCAGTGGAGAAAGTTCCTGTTCCTTGGTGTTATTTCTCAGTGGAGAAAGTTCCTGTTCCTTTGTGTTATTTCTCAGTGGAGAAAGTTCCTGTTCCTTGGTGTTATTTCTCAGTGGAGAAAGTTCCTGTTCCTTGGTGTTGTTATTTCTCAGTGGAGAAAGTTCCTGTTCCTTGGTGTTGTTATTTCTCAGTGGAGAAAATTCCTGTTCCTTGGTGTTATTTCTCAGTGGAGAAAGTTCCTGTTCCTTTGTGTTATTTCTCAGTGGAGAAAGTTCCTGTTCCTTTGTGTTATTTCTCAGTGGAGAAAGTTCCTGTTCCTTGGTGTTATTTCTCAGTGGAGAAAGTTCCTGTTCCTTGGTGTTGTTATTTCTCAGTGGAGAAAGTTCCTGTTCCTTGGTGTTGCTATTTCTCAGTGGAGAAAGTTCCTGTTCCTTGGTGTTGTTATTTCTCAGTGGAGAAAGTTCCTGTTCCTTGGTGTTGTTATTTCTCAGAAAGTCCTTGTTCCTTGGTGTTGTGTTATTTCACATGAAAAAAGTCCTTGTTCCTTAGTGTTGTGTTAATTCTCAGTGGACAACGTTCTTGTGGAAACAGTCCTTGTTCTTTGGTGATGTATTATTTCTCATGGCCATTACTTTACATTTAGTATTTTTGCTATGTATTAATTATACTAGTAATTTAGTGACAGTAACATACAAACATTGGTGTTGTTGCCTTGTTACTGTTTGTAAGCCTGTCTCCAGAGTTTTCATTCATAGCAAGAAGAATTTAACTGTCATAAGTATACAGTATTATATGTAGGAGCCACATACTCAGGGGGGGGGGGTCCATGTGCGCATACAGAAGACATATCCCACCATTCTATAAGCAAACATCCATTCACGTATAAACCTGGAATAAAACATCCATTCACGTATAAACCTGGAATAAAACATCCATTCATGTATAAACCTGGAATCAAACATCCATTCACGTATAAGCCTGGAATCAAACATCCATTCATGTATAAACCTGGAATCAAACATCCATTCACGTATAAACCTGGAAGCGTCAGATAGTTTCAGTATAGGCTTCTTTTGACTGCACAGTCTAAATGGATGCATGGCTTCAATACAAACATGAAGTGGTATAATTACAAGCCACTTCTGATAGCACAGTCTAAATGGACGCATGGCTTCAATACAAACATGAAGTGGTATAATTATAAGCCACTTCTGATAGCACAGTCTAAATGGATGCATGGCTTCAATACAAACATGAAGTGGTATAAATATAAGCCACTTCTGATAGCACAGTCTAAATGGATGCATGGCTTCAATACAAACATGAAGTGGTATAAATATAAGCCACTTCTGATAGCACAGTCTAAATGGACGCATGGCTTCAATACAAACATGAAGTGGTATAAATATAAGCCACTTCTGATAGCACAGTCTAAATGGACGCATGGCTTCAATACAAACATGAAGTGGTATAAATATAAGCCACTTCTGATAGCACAGTCTAAATGGGTGCATGGCTTCAATACAAACATGAAGTGGTATAAATATAAGCCACTTCTGATAGCACAGTCTAAATGGATGCATGGCTTCAATACAAACATGAAGTGGTATAAATATAAGCCACTTCTGATAGCACAGTCTAAATGGATGCATGGCTTCAATACAAACATGAAGTGGTATAAATATAAGCCACTTCTGATAGCACAGTCTAAATGGATGCATGGCTTCAATACAAACATGAAGTGGTATAAATATAAGCCACTTCTGATAGCACAGTCTAAATGGACGCATGGCTTCAATACAAACATGAAGTGGTATAAATATAAGCCACTTCTGATAGCACAGTCTAAATGGACGCATGGCTTCAATACAAACATGAAGTGGTATAAATATAAGCCACTTCTGATAGCACAGTCTAAATGGATGCATGGCTTCAATACAAACATGAAGTGGTATAAATATAAGCCACTTCTGATAGCACAGTCTAAATGGATGCATGGCTTCAATACAAACATGAAGTGGTATAAATATAAGCCACTTCTGATAGCACAGTCTAAATGGATGCATGGCTTCAATACAAACATGAAGTGGTATAAATATAAGCCACTTCTGATAGCACAGTCAATATGAATTCATGGCATCATTACAAACATTTGGTGGTATCAGTGTACGCCACTTTTGACCGAAGTTCATATGAAAGCATGAACTCACCACGGCCAAATCGCATTTATCGATTTACTGAGCATCGTATGGTTTGTTCCGGCCATTTATTTGCAAACATTTACATTTAATTTCACGTGAAGATCAAATCACTACAATGGATATTCAAGCAATTTAAACGCATTAGCGTGTCCTCTAACTTAAACATACTTCTAGGATCGCATTCAATCGATGACACACAGTGCCTGGGATCACGCAATCATAATACTGCATGGGCTAAGAACATTTAAGTGAGTACTCGCGTGGTCTCCTATAGTAAGACGACATTGATAAATGATCATTTCTCATGCGGTTAATTCAAACATCGCCCAGCAAGAGATACCTAACGGAGACGATCAATACTGATTGGTTCATACAATACGGATTTCCCGTTTTCTCTAGCAACTCATCTTTCAGGAAATCCTGCCACCTCGACCTCCAAGTTATAAATCCCTTCACCAGTACACAGAGAGGTGACTTCACTAGTTCAGAGACATGTACTCAAAATAGTAAATTCACCAGACCTGTGTTCAGATCATTGGCGTTACCAATTCTCATATTTGTGTTTAGAACATTCATTTGATACATTCTTATATCTGTGTTCAGATGATTGGCGTTACTAATTCTCCTGTGATCAGAGCATTTAAAAACTAGTATTTCTGTATTTGGAGCATTTACTGTGTACTAATTCTCAAATCTGCCTTCAGTGCACTGACTGTATCAATTCTAAAATCTGCCTTCAGTGCACTGACTGTATCAATTCTAAAATCTGCCTTCAGTGCACTGACTGTATCAATTCTTAAATCTGCCTTCAGTGCACTGACTGTAACAATTCTAAAATCTGTATTCAAAGCATTGATTTGATTAATTTTTAGATACATTCTCAGCAAGTTCCATCTGGGCACGTTCCTGGCAGGTTACTGTTCTGTTGTGTGTGTTCATCTGCTAAAAGTTCGTTCCTGGCAGGTTACTGTTCTGTGTGTTCATCTGCTAAAAGTTCGTGCCTGGCAGGTTACTGTTCTGTGTGTTCATCTGCTAAAAGTTCGTGCCTGGCAGGTTACTGTTCTGTGTGTTCATCTGCTAAAAGTTCGTGCCTGGCAGGTTACTGTTCTGTGTGTTCATCTGCTAAAAGTTCGTGCCTGGCAGGTTACTGTTCTGTGTGTTCATCTGCTAAAAGTTCGTGCCTGGCAGGTTACTGTTCTGTGTGTTCATCTGCTAATGTTCCAGAAGCAAAATATGGATGATCCTGCAACTATTTTCTTAGTCGCTAGCTACTAGAATGTCTGCCAGTAATCTACATTGCATCAAAATCAAAACACAAAATTGCCGGACGTGCAAAACACAAAATTGCCGGACGTGCAAAACACAAAATTGCCGGACGTGCAAAACACAAAATTGCCGGACGTGCAAAACACAAAATTGCTGGACTTGCACAACACAAAATTGCCGGACGTGCAAAACACAAAATTGCCGGACGTGCAAAACACAAAATTGCCGGACGTGCAAAACACAAAATTGCCGGACGTGCAAAACACATAATTGCCGGACGTGCAAAACACAAAATTGCTGGACTTGCACAACACAAAATTGCCGGACGTGCAGTGTCGAAAGGCCATTATATTGCACATTTCGGTACACTAGAAAAAAATCGTATTAACAATCGCTTCTCTAAATTCACAATGAGACATCTCGTGGTTGCACCAATAGGCGCATATGTCGCAGCTAATGATACAACCACGAGATAACGTGTTAAGTTCTTCAGAATATATCTCGCTAACCGGCACGAGTGGGAGAGGTAACGACATCGAAGATTGTAGAAAACACATTGATTGGTTACGTTCCTTTCTACCGCGGTAGTTAGTTTAGTTCTTCTTCTTCAGCATTCATTCTCAAACTTCCGCTGGATCTCTCTTGTAGAAGGACCATGATCCATTTCAGATTTCCAGCAGGATGTAGTCCAGAGAATCGAAATGCGCTGTTTCGCCGTTTTATTTCCGTTATATGAAACAAGAAGCTTTGGTCAACATAGTCACAACAGGCAAGATTACGGGTAACAGAGACAGAGGGCGACAACGTGAGAAAATATTAGACAGTTTAACAGCCTGGCATGGCAGGGAAACAACAACGGTCCTGATACATAATACTGGAGACAGAGAGCTGTGGAGAGCCATGATCGCCTACGGCAGCCGGCATGACACCCGATGATGAACTATACATAAGTAGAAGTCGCGGTTGCGAAAATCCAGCCACCAGGACCTCCGTGTATGCATTGTCTACTAGTCTATATATCTTGAAAATAAAAGCAGAAGCAGAATCTCCTTGTATCATTGGAGATCGGGCTATTCTTCCCCTGGTACAAGGGAGACAAAACCAGGCACTATGACTTCACACGTTCAAGCGATATATCCAATCATATTCATGATCTGATGTCAAGTCGCATATTCTATTATATCCAATCATTTATTTCTGGTGTATTTAAGCTTCAGCTGTCATTTTATCAGTAAACTCGTAAAGTGTTTCCACTCCCGGATCGTGGAAAGTCGCAACAAAATGTATCTACATTTTTCATCAGATTCAGTCGCAGAAGTTTGATAATAATCTCGTACATGTGTCATATGTGTTTCTTGTCCTCCCAACGAGATTATATCTACAAGGATGGGCAAGTAGCATGGACATTCCAGGAAGTCTGTACAAGACCCTTCTTCCATTTCGGTGTACACATGTTAAAGTTGGGTTGTGTTTGTGATAGGAGAAACTTGACACCAATCACATAGGAATTCAATAATCAGATGTATCAGGACGGTTCTCAGTTTGTATTCATTGCGGTTCTAAGTTTGTATTCACTGCGGTTCTCAGTTTGTATTCGTGTTCATAAATTCAACTTCGGTTTGTGCATGCATATTTTTATTTTGCCGTGAACTTATTCAACGATACACATTAATCTTCATCCCTTTTTCAGCTATTTCAGAATCCATAAACATCTGTTTCAGCGACATCAGAATTCACAAACATATATTTTAGCGACATAATTCACACATAGCTGTTTCAGCCACATCAAAATCCACAGTTAGCTGTTACAGCCACATCATAATCCACAATTAGCTATTTCAGCCACATCAGAATTCACAGTTAGCTGAATGAGAGATATAATAATTCACAATTAGCTGTTTCAGCCTTACCAGAATTGAATTAACAATTAGCTGTCTCAGTCACAACATAATTCACAATTAATTGTTTAAGGGAAATCAGAATTCACAATTAGCTGTTTCTCATCATCATCATCAGGTGCCATGCCGGCTGGCGTAGGCGATCATGGCTCTCCACAACTCTCTGTTTCCAGTATTATATATCAAGCTTGCTGTTGTTTTCCTGCCGTGCCAGGTTGTTAACCTGTTTAATATTTTCTCATGTTGTCTCTGTTGCCTTCAATCTTGCCTGTTCAGATTATGTTCTCTAAACCTCCTTGTCTCATGAAGTGGGCAAAAAATGAAGATTGTCTCTTTCTTATATTATTGATTAAGATCCGTTTCACATTTGACTCTTTCAACACTTCTACATTAGTTTTTCTGGCAGTCCATGACATTCTCAGCATTTTTCTATAGAACCACATCTCTATTGCCTCTAATTTCCCACTTTCCAGTTTGTTTATTGTCCAAGAATCGCATCCATATGTTAGTATAGGGGTTATATAGCACTGCAGAGCTCTCTTTCTCACCTCTAAAAACAATGTCATATTACACAATGTATTTTTCATTTTTCTGAATGTTGTTTTTGCCTGTCCTATTCTGCTTCTTATTTCTGTTGACCTTCTTCCATCTGCCGTAATCGTTGCACCTAAATATTTGAATTGGTGAACCTGTTTTAATACTATATCATTCACTTTGATCTTGCAAGGTGTGTTATTTTGTTTCTTTGAAATAACCATTACTTCTATTTTCTTGATATTCAGGAAAGGACTTTCTCTTTACTTTCTGTGACTACTACTTTAATTAAATCTTGAAGGTCTTTCTCACTTTTTGCAATCAGAACAGTGTCATCCGCATATCTCAAATTATTCATGTTATGTCCTTCCACTGATATTCCAGGGATATCCACTATCCCTCATTGTTTTCACTGTATAATGAGAACAGGTCTGGTAAAAGTACACATCCCTGTCTAACGCCTTGTTTTATTTGTTGAAAAGGGCCAAATTTATTTCCCTAATCTTAATACTGCTGTTTGTTGCCAGTACATGTTCTTGATTTGTAAATCCCCCTATCGATGTTCCACATTCTCTAGCATGTGTATAAATAACTTCACTATGTTTAACTTTATCAAAAGCTTTCGTGTAGTCTATAAAACATAGGTACATATCTGTTTTTACCTCTATAGACCTCTCTGCTAGTGTCCTCAATAAATATATAGCATTGTTATTACCTTTGCCTTCTACGAAGCCACATTGTTCTTGACTTATTTCTGTTTTTATTTTGTTTCTCACTCTCTTCATGATGATTTTGAGGAGTATTTATGTTATTTGCCTCATGAGGCTGATTATACGGCGTTCTTCACATTCAGTGCTCCCTGGTTTTTTTTTAGGTAAGTCTATAAATATGGACTTCATTAAGTCATCGGGTATGTGTCCCCATATTATATACGTTATTCAGCAATTTGGTGATTATTTCAACTTAAATGTAACCTAAAGCTGTTTCTGCCGTATCATAATTGAATTCACAGTTAGCTGTTTCAGCGACATCTGAATTCCACAATAGCTGTTCCAGCGATATATTTCACAATTAGCTGTTCCATGGAACAAATTCCCTAATAATATATATACGAAATTTTTCTATTCTTTTTTCTTTTATTCTGGCACAGGCAACGTTGTGCAAAGCTTTTAGTTTGTGTGCGTGTGTGCATGTGTGCGTGTGTGCGCGCGCGTGCATGCATTACATAACGTTCCCGTTATAACAGTACGTGCGTGTGTGTATATATATATATAGTAATTACACTGTCAAACATATACAAGACAGAAGAACAATAGTCTATTGTACAAAATAAGGAGAAGAAAAAGGCATGAGAAAAAATTGCGCTTCGTAAAGAAATATTTTGTCAGATTTGTCGTATCCATTACTTGCTAAAAGCTCTTTTGGTCGAAACGTTGACTGTGTGCGCTATTTGTGATTAGTATGACTACATTGTTTTATTTTAATATCTCGTCACTGATGATTCTGGGATTGGGTGTCTTATGTAATGACACAGAGCATGACGGAACCATATTGAAAGCTATACGCATATAATGAAAGCTATACGCATATAATGACCAAAGTAAACATTCGTAACTTGTGACATTTTTATAGCGAACTCAAACGTATGTTTTCACAAGAATATATCATAGTTGAAACCGCGTCGTGTTCGGATAGTTTGCATCCACCCTCTGCCACCTCACAACTGTATGTAGAAGTTGTTCCTATAGATTAGTTGAACACGGTTACGGTTGACAGAATCCCCGTACGCTGAGCTTTGGTCTTTGGGATCTAGTTCTGAAACCGGTATATGAGAGATCACGACGTGTGACCTAGATTTACTTAGCAAAGTTTACATTTGATCTAACGAATTCCTTAGATATTTTAATTTTGTTATGCATGGGCAGCGGTGGGAATAGTGTAATATTGTGAAGTATATATAGAGAACTAACGTGATAGTAGAGGGGGGGGGGTATTGGAGAGTATTGCGTGAGGACAGTGCGTATTATTTGTATAACGCTTGTGAATGTTGTACTATCAAATCCCGTTATAACAGCTTCGTTCAGACCGAGCACGCATGTATGCAATAACACACTTTCCGATATAATAACATCGTCCAGACCGACGAAGTATGTGTGCAATAACACAGTCCGATATAACAACTTCGTCCAGACCAAACAAGTATGTGTGCAATAACACAGTCTGATATAACAACTTCGCCCAGACCAAACAAGTATGTGTGCAATAACACACATTCCGATATAACAACTTCGTCCAGACCAAACATGTATGTGTGCAATAACACACATTCCGATATAACAACTTCGTCCAGACCAAACAAGTATGTGTGCAATAACACACATTCCGATATAACAACTTCGTCCAGACCAAACATGTATGTGTGCAATAACACACATTCCGATATAACAACTTCGTCCAGACCAAACAAGTATGTGTGCAATAACACAGTCTGATATAACAACTTCGTCCAGGCCGACCAAGTATGTGTGCAATAACACAGTCTGATATAACAACTTCGCCCAGACCAAACAAGTATGTGTGCAATAACACACATTCCGATATAACAACTTCGTCCAGACCAAACATGTATGTGTGCAATAACACACATTCCGATATAACAACTTCGTCCAGACCAAACAAGTATGTGTGCAATAACACAGTCCGATATAACAACTTCGTCCAGACCAAACAAGTATGTGTGCAATAACACAGTCTGATATAACAACTTCGCCCAGACCAAACAAGTATGTGTGCAATAACACACATTCCGATATAACAACTTCGTCCAGACCAAACATGTATGTGTGCAATAACACACATTCCGATATAACAACTTCGTCCAGACCAAACAAGTATGTGTGCAATAACACAGTCTGATATAACAACTTCGTCCAGACCGACCAAGTATGCATGCAATAACACAAAACGTTATATACAGTAAGAATAGTAAAGAATGAAAGTGACTGATGATATTTTTGAGAGTGTTAATTAAAGAGGAACGTTTGCTATAACAGACTATACAGCAAATAAAATATGTAATAGCTCGTTCCGAAATTAGTGCCATCAGCCTCTTCTGAGGCCGTAGATAAGGGGATGGGGGAATGAGGGATCGGGTTAACGCATCCTAGCAAATTAGAACATGCATATTAGTAATTATATGGGTGCTAGTGGTACCTCATTACTCTCAGCGGACCCAGGGTTAGCAGACAACTAAGATCCCAATAAGTACCCCCTCGCGGTGCAGCCTGGAAACAGAAGTACAGCGGCTCGTGCTGTTTCTGGCTAACATTTTTGGGGATCATGTCCTTGAATGTGAAGGCTGCAGATTTGGGCGAGAATAGACTGCAAAAAGATATGCAATATCTTCCACACTTCTTCACCAACACATGCAAAGGCACACTGTCGACACTTAGTGTCAATCCGGTTAGAGTATTGGATGGGCGGCCAATGTCTATGTCACGAAAGGGGAAAATGTCATGATGAATATTAAGAGTCGGGCGTTAATAAGAATAACATATTGAGTACAATAAGAGAACTGCACAGCGCCAGGGGACAGCGCCAGAGGACAGCGCCATGTGCAAATATACCCCGAAAACGTCACAAGGAACTTGGAACTGAAGTTTTATTCAACTCAGACAAACTTCTAGTCCCCGGTGCCTTCAGATATGTGTAGATACTCACAATTCTATACACATCCATTGCCTGGCGACAGATAGGAAGGCTAACACGGGCTAGGGAAGCCCATCCGAATTAAAGGCATGTCAAAAACAGATATGCCGGACCCTCCAGGTGGCAAATAACACAGCTTTATTGTAGAGCTGGCAGCACAACGTACATCACTATGCACGGAGGAAATCACACGAACTTTCGTCGTATTGGTTACCAGTGAGCCAACGCAGAAGAAGAAGTATGGTATTAAGAAACTTAGCTAAAACAATTTTCACAAAAACAAAATCACATTTTTCATCAAAAGGAAAATTTGAAACACAAAAACGACGCATGAATGGGATTATTTTAGGTAACCTTTCCCCAACTTAAAGGAAACATCACAGCCCTGAAGCCTCTTACAATTTGTCTCTTATTACGGCACGTATTCTATATAGGAATTTTAAGCAGACTTGTGTTATTCATGACGTAAGAAAGATAACATTCATAAGTTCACATGTAACTTGGATTGTACACAACGAGGCAGAGTGAAAACAAGGCGTGTCTCATCGGTAACCTTCCACAGTATAGAAGACATGTACACAGAAATCGTAAACATGACATAGAAGGTCCATTGTGATTCTTTCCGTGGATGTCGTTGGCCGCCCTTGGCTATATTTGGCATGCGACTCCAGGTATATAAATAGTGAGCAACGAACTGTCAGACAATAATAAAAGAACGTAACGAATGAAGTCCTAATTAATTCTGTACAGAGGTCTTCTGCTGCCGCACTTCACGGCTCATAAGTGAAGTTGAATGAATCGACGATAACGAACTTGTGCAAATCCATCGATGTTCGGTCTCTCCTAGAACATAAAAAAGAGTATGCTTGCTGATGGTTCATATAGTTCTCCGCTAACACGCACACCTTAAAAGCACCCTCTATTTCCCTGTTTTATCCGCCCCCCCCCCCCGGGTAATTCCAAATCCCTTAATTACAAAAACAGAAAAATGTAGAAATGTATTTAACAAGATCATATAAACTTCTACATGAAACCTGCTAACATGTACAGAAAAATGCAGATGTATGTAGAGAATAGATAGATCTACGTCAGACCAAGACCTGGTGAAGGAAAGCAATTCCCAGAGCTATTGTAAGAACCTCAAGTTGTTCCTTGTAGGCACAATCTCATCAGCTTCATCTTAAAACGTCATCGCTAAACTCAGCGCAGCGTGACGACAAATATAGTCTTTACATTCATATATACACACACACGTGAAATCATTATCAAGTTTCTGCGCACGCACGCACACACACACACACACACGTGCGCGCTTGAATGAATTATGCATCAAAACAAGATTGGGAAGAAAATGAAGTGTTTGAACAACGAGCTCCAGAAACAACATGCATTCTCTTTGATCAGTACTGGGAAATACACAGTAGCTGCAGGTGTAAGGAAAGTGATATCTTCTGTGTACATTCATTCTCAAACTCCCACAGGATTTCTCTTGTAGTAGGACCACGTTCATATTAGATTTCCAGAATAATATAGACCAGAGAATAGAAATGCGTTACGTGGTCGTTGTATTAACGCCGATGGCCAGACACACCCGTCATAGATGGTATCTTGTACAACAGCTTAGATGCTTCTTCTGCGTTTGATCTCAAATTCATAAAGATTAACATGATGTAGTCCAGAGGACAGAATGCGCTGTGCTACGATTGATTCACATGCTGCCTACGATATCTGTGCCTTTCGGCCTGACACATCCGACTTCACCAGGGCATTGAATTACTTTGACCATTCGTGGGATGATAAATACAAATGCATTCCCCCCAAAATTCCTTAGTTACTTCCTATACACTATATGGCAGGTAACAGTGCTAATATTGTTTGCTTCCATCTAAGGCCACATCAGTACACAGGCAATTTCTCTCTTAATTTTGAACCATTTATACCCATGTTTACTGAATGTAATGTTACTTGTATTTATACATACGATTAAGAATGTAATGTTCTACCTAAGTTCACTGAATATAATGTTATACCTAAGTTTATTGAATGTAATGTTATACCTAAATTTACTGAATGTAATGTTATACCTAAGTTTACTGAATGTAATTTTATACCTAATTTTACTGAATGTAATGTTACTCGTTTTTATCCATAAGTTAACTGAATATAATGTTATACCTAAGTTTATTGAATGTAATGTTATACCTAAATTTACTGAATGTAATGTTATACCTAAGTTTACTGAATGTAATGTTACTCGTATTTTACAGAAAGCAACCAGTTTTTGAATCTTTCGTTCCCGTATATTCCTTAACGTCAAATCTGGTTTTATTTACTACCGGACACTGTTACTCATCCCATATGTTAATCGTAAAGAAGGCTGGATTTTCCTTTAACCAACAAGTCTTCTATTGACTTAAGTCTCACGTAGAAACTGGTTGATTAGTGTCGCCTTCAGTACTTAATCAGTGGCAATGGCGACATTCATTGGTTTTACTACTAGACCATGAACCGTGACCAGGCTCCAGTCATGGCCTGTGTACAGTAAGTAAAAATGACCAGAAATGTAGATATTTTCTCATTTCCTTGATTTTCATTGGTCGGTCTTGGCTTTTCTTGGCATACGACTTCAAATACATAAATAGTGACCAACGAAGACCACGACAACAATACAAAACATAATGAAAGAAGACTTGTTTATTTTCTGTACATAAGTCTTACTCTGACAGTCTCGCATGCACCTAATTACTATTTACTGGTTGAACCAAGGACGTTTGTTTGGTGTGCAAATAACGAATGAGTTGGAAACCAGTGTCGTGATTTAGTGGTTGAACCAAGGACGTTTGTTTGGTGTACAAATAACGAATGAGTTGGAAACCAGTGTCGTGATTTAGTGGTTGAACCAAGGACGTTTGTTTGGTGTGCAAATAACGAATGAGTTGGAAACCAGTGTCGTATGATTGACAAATGAGTGTCTTGGACACTACACTACCTCGGCTACAAAATATTCCATATAGGACTAACAGTAAAGAACTAAGACATAACACAGTTCTTGACCTTTCCTAGCAGTACAGAAGTCGTGTTTGCTCAGTGCCAAAATCACAATTAAGTACTCGAACACGGGCTGACAAGACGGTTTTATAGATAGATCTACATAGTCCGCGATATAAACCCACATTACTTTCACTTGAGAAAACCTGCCTACGTGCGGTACATTTAAACCTGATTATAAGATATTTCTGAGACACATGTAGACACAGGAACATGCGTTCTTTACATGCAATACTGGTCGTTTATCGATTCTGGTAACAATAGTCAGAAAACTCCTGGCAACTAAACACATCACAAAATTAGAAATGAGAATTATAGTGTTACATCAAATATACATTAGTGTATTGCACAGAAATCGGGATAATAAACAAACAGCTAGAAGACAGAATTAATGGTTACAAGATGTGGATATATACAAGATGTGGATATATACAAGATGTGGATATATACAAGATGTGGATATATACAAGATGTGGATGTATACTTCTTCTTCTTTCATTCTCAAACTCCTGCTGGATCTCCTTTGTAGCAAGACCATTGTCCTACTAGATTTCTAGCAGGATGTAGTCCAGAGAATGGAAATGCGTTGTGCTGCCGTTTTATTTGCGCCAATGGCCCGGCACATCCGTCTTCGGCGGATGGATGTATACAAGATGTGGATATATACAAGATGTGGATGTATATAAGAATACAGAGAAACTGGTGGAAATAACACAAATAGACTAATACATTAAGTCAACAATATTTTTGACTACATCTCCTTCCCCCCTTGTCAACAACTGTCAAGAAATCAAGGAATCCGCCCCCCTGCTTAACTGTAGCGTACAAATTCTCTTCCCCCCCCCCCAACAATATTAGATGCTGAATAGATCTAAAAAAACATGGTTTGTTTCATATGTTTAGAAAAATGTTCAAAATTCGAACACAATAATTGTTGTGTAAGAAAATATCATTGTTGACATCACCTTTTGTCAACCCCCCTCCCCATGTCATTTAATGTCAAACTTTAACAGACCCCCCCCATCCTTAATTATTAATGTATGGACAGTTTCAAACACAAATAAACAGAGGTTTTTAGTAACACTATATATATATATATATATATATATATGAAAATAAATCACCATTATATGATATAGCAATCAAACAAATACAATCTTTTGAACACAAAAGAAACATGACACATGTTGAATATCTCACTTGAAGGTAGAGTCGAGGGCAAATATGAGGCATGCAGAGATAAATACGAGGTATGCAGAGATAAATACGAGGTATATAGAGATAAATACGAGGTATGCAGAGATAAATACGAGGTATTCAGAGATAAATACGTGGTATGTAGAGATAAATACAAGGTATGCAGAGATAAATACGAGGTATGTAGAGATAAATACAAGGTATGCAGAGATAAATACGAGGTATGCGGAGATATGAGGCATGCGGAGATAAATACGAGGCATGCAGAGATAAATACGAGTATGAGGAGATAAATACGAGGCATGCAGAGATAAATACGAGGTATGCGGATATAAATACTAGGTATGCAGAGATAAATACGAGGTATGTAGAGATAAATAAGAGGTATGTAGAGATAAATACGAGGTATGTGGACATAAATTGTATTTTTTAAAAATCGGTAGCATATCCTATTCAGGACGCAACCATCATCCCATAATTTTTTAACTGTATTAATTTTCTAGGCTATATAAATACATTCAGTAATTTGCCATTGCTTTCTGAATGATCAGGATCCACAATTGCCTGCGGTGGGATTTGAACGTTTTACCTTGACCGTCACATACTCTATGTTTCTCGCCGTCACAGAGCCTGGACTCAGTAGAGATAGAAACGAGAAGAGAACATCATGTCATGGCCAGGATTTAGTAACATCATCAACCCGCACTAAGAAGACACACATGTTTAATGTCCGTTTCAGTCAAACTACGATATGAAAAAAAAACACTTGATGATAGTGAAAGACAACAGACATATATCCCTAGATTTGACGGATGTCCCCTGTAGATGGTAGAGAAGCGCGCATAATGCCCAACTGGTAGCCTGTTTCAGTCTATCATTATTTTAGAGTCTGGACATAATTATACTGTTACGTCCAGAAACGTTGCTCACGTAGGTCTCTCAAACTTACATTATTTTACTTACATGTGTTTTTGGTAGCATATCATATAGAGGAGTAAACGATCAATCCAATATTTTGATTTCTAACCAGAAAACTGCACTGTAAGTTCCATGAAACTAAAAGTACATTGTATATCAAACTGTAATGTAAGTTCCATGCAACCAAAAGTACAGAAACGCGAAACATCATTGCGAGAATCAGTATCATGAGAAAATTTATCAGCCGTGAGAATATGGAAGAATCAGCTGTGAGAAGATGGAAGAATCGGCTGTAAGAATATGGAAGAATCGGCTGTGAGAAGATGGAAGAATCGGCTGTGAAAAGATGGGACAATCGGCTGTGAGAATATGGAAGAATTGGCTGTGAGAAGATGGGAGAATCGGCTGTGAGAATATGGAAGAATCGGCTGTGAGAATATGGAAGAATCGGCTGTGAGAAGATGGAAAAATCGGCTGTAAGAATATGGAAGAATCAGATGTAATAAGATGAATAAATCAGCAGAAATAAAATGAAGAATCAGCCGAAATGATATGAAGAATCAGATGTGACAAGATGAAAGAATCAGTTGACATTAGTAACAAAAAAATCATTTGTGAAAAGATGAGAGAATTATCTACCCAGAAATGAAATGGAAGAATCAGCTTTGATAATACTCAAGAATCAGCCGTGATGATACTGAAGAATCATCTGTTATAAAATGTAATAAATGTATTCAAATTAGAAACATGAATGAACACAACTTTCTCAAATATTCCGAAACTAGTTTTGCCAGAAGTTGCCAAAAATACCCAAAGTTATTTAACAGCATAAGAACATATGCAGGCCGTGACTTTCCTATCACCCAGAGTTACAAGTATCAAGAAATGCCAGTTTTCTCCCGCTCAGGATTAATTTCGGGATCTACGCTTAATCCTTCATATAATCCACATGAACCCTGTGCAGACGTTAAGTTCGTTTTAGTGAACAGAAATAAACCAAATTCTTTTCGTGGGATAAGCAAATAAGATGATTAATCAGGACTTTCAGGGGCGTAGATTGAAGAAGTGTCGGTTTACACTAAGTCTAAAGAAGACCTATTATACAGGTAGCGATGTTGAAAAGTGCTAGGAGATATTTGCTGGTTGGGTCAGTTTACAGATGAAGATGCCCTTACCATTTTTTCTTTCTAACGCGATAAGGTTCTATATTTTGTCAAGGCGGAGCAGTTAAAAATGTAGATTTCTAAAGTTCAATATTTGATTGGTCGAGACTTTTGACAAGAGCTAAGTGTAAAATTGTGTCACTGACGTAATTAGCAGAATGAAATGCGAGACTTTTACTGAGTTATTTTGATGTTATTTTACGGGGACAAGCGGGATGTGCCACGATAAATCGAAACGTGATGTGTCACGATAAATTCAAACGTGATTGCCACGATAAATCCAAACGTGACCGTCTGAAGTAGAAGACTTATGCACATAATTAATTAGGTTTTTTATTTATTACTTTAAAAAAATTATTATCGAGGTTTCCGTTGGTCACTATTTATATACTTGGAGTAGTATGCCAAAAATAGTAAAGGCGACTCAAAGTATATAAATAGTGACCAACGGAAATCACAACAATAATATAAATAAGTAGTAAATGAAGTCCTAATTAATTATGTGCAGAATTCTTGTATTCGGCAGATAATCATGATCTAGCTGCCATCGAAGAGTAGAGTCACCATCGAAGAGTAGGGTCGCCATCGAAGAGTAGGGTCGCCATAAATGAGTAGGGTCGCCAACGAAGAGTAGGGTCGCCAACGAAGAGTAGGGTCGCCAACGAAGAGTAGGGTCAACATCTTTTACAATATCTTAAAAGGATACGATGATGCATTGGCACAAGCCCCCTCCTCAAATAGTCATTCACTTTTATCACGAACAGTCACTTATCTGGATTAGAAATGACTGATCATTGGCTAGATATCTGATCACTGTAGTTTATTTTGTGTAACTAGCGAATGAAAACCAAGGTAAAAGTCATATATCGTCACTTAGAAGGATTTTCTTCTCCTTCGCAGTTTAACATGTCTACACAGCAAGTCCGGTTTTACTTGGTGAATGCTGCTGTATATGAAATATCTTCAGTGTTCCCATACATCTTTCTGTGGATATCTTGTATATGTGGGCCAGTGCTCCCATACATCTTTCTGTAAATATCTTGTCTATGTGGGCCAATGCTCCCATACATCTTTCTGTGGATATCTTGTCTATGTGGGCCAGTGCTCCCATACATCTTTCTGTGGATATCTTGTCTATGTGGGTCAGTGCTCCCATACATCTTTCTGTGGATATCTTGTCTATGTGGGCCAGTGCTTCCATACAGCTATCTGTGGATATCTATGTGAGCCAGTGCTCTTCCTTAACTGGTTGAGTGTAATACAGTCTTGCAGGATATGCTAGTCATGTTACGTGATACCATGGTTTCTGGTGCGCCTCTCGACCACGTTATCTCCGACTTCGGCACATATACTTGCTTCCGCAGGACAGTGGTCCTGCTCGACCAATCTTCGTTCCCAGCCTCCGTTGGCTGGTCTAAACTCGAGCTCCACTTCAAGAAGTTGGCATTGATGGGTACTTTAGAAGGATAATTTCCGATATGTCGTTGGAACTATCATTATCTAGAGACTCAAACATACATTCACTGTTATAAAATCTTCAAGAAATACGAGTGGGTAGATCATCAAATACTCGAATAAGAGATATAAATGGAGATATAAGAACAGAGAAAAACCAATCCTACACAAAGTCCGTTTAAGAACTACCACCTTATAATCCAGACCGACACAGCGAAGGAACAACGCAGCAAATAGCTCCGAATAGAAGAAAGAGCTCCAACCAATCCACCACAAAGTCCTTTTAAGGGCTACCACCTTATAGTCTCATCAATACCAGAGACAGGCAGAGCCACAACATAGTCCATACAAGGACTGCAGTTAGGAGGCCCAACAGCGAACCCGGCTAACAGAGCCACATCCTAGCAACAACCAGGCAGACAAGCCACAAAAACCACAGGTCCCCAACCGCCTCGATATAACCAATATGGACACCAGTCCTAGGTTGAAAGAGGCTGGCCTCGACCATATGAGGCATAAACCCATACTTAACAAACAAACAAACAAAAAAACAGAGAAGAACTAGTAAGAACAGAGAAGAACTAGGAAGAACTGTGAAAAATAGAGAAGAACAGAGAAGAACTGTGAAAAATAGAGAAGAACAGAGAAGAACTGTGAGGAATAGAGAAAAACAGAGAAGAACTGTGAAAAATAGACAACTAGGAAAAACAGAGAAGAACGTAGAAGAACAGAAATCAATAGAGAAGAACAGAGAAATTAGAAGAACAGAGAGAACTGTGAAAAATAGAGAAGAACTAGTAAGAGCAGAGAAGAACTGCGTAAAATAGAGAAGAACTAGGAAGAATAGAGACGAACTAGGAAGAACACAGAAGAACTAGGAAGAACAGAGAAGAACTGGATAATAGAGAACTAGGAAGAACAAAAGAGAATATTATTAATCGACTGTAGTCTGCGCAATGAAGATATAATACCGTTGTTTGGAAATAATTGGTTGATGCTACATACACACAACAATGATATTGATAGAAGACAAAAGGGAAAGAGTAGAGGGGACATGTTTTGTTAGACAAACCAGAAAATCTGAGTGTGTCTGACTAAATTTCTGACCGCGATCAATCGATAAATACGACACAACAGTAGAATACCAAACAAATGTAGAATCAGCCCTCTTACATACTTTTTTTGATTATTTCTGTGGTTTTCGTTGGTTACTATTAATATACTCTGTGTCGCCAGCCGATGCAGACCAACTAATTGCATGGCAATAATCGAAGCATGATGCACAACGCTTGATTGAATTCTATTGGTAGGTTTTCAATTGAATTCTATTGGTAGGTTTTCCATTGAATTCTATTGGTAGGTTTTCAATTGAATTCTATTGGAAGGTTTTCAATTGAATTCTATTGGTAGGTTTTCCATTGAATTCTATTGGTAGGTTTTCAACTGATTCTATTGGTAGGTTTTCAACTGAATTCTATTTGCAATTTTTCAATTGAATTCTATTGGTAGGTTTTCAATTGAATTCTATTGGTAGGTTTTCAATTGAATTCTATTGGTAGGTTTTCAATTGAATTCTATTGGTAGGTTTTCAATTGAATTCTATTGGTAGGTTTTCAATTGAATTCTATTGGTAGGTTTTCAACTGATTCTATTGGTAGATTTTCAACTGAATTCTATTTGTAATTTTTCACTTGAACTCTATTGGTAGGTTTTCAACTGAACTCTATTGGTAGGTTTTCAACTGAACTCTATTAGTAGGTTTTCAATTGAATTCTATTGGTAGGTTTTCAACTGAATTCTATTGGTAGGTTTTCAATTGAATTCTATTGGTAGGTTTTCAATTGAATTCTATTGGTAGGTTTTCAATTGAATTCTATTGGTAGGTTTTCAATTGAATTCTATTGGTAGGTTTTCAATTGAATTCTATTGGTAGGTTTTCAATTGAATTCTATTGGTAGGTTTTCAATTGAATTCTATTGCTAGGTTTTCAATTGAATTCTATTGCTAGGTTTTCAATTGAATTCTATTGGTAGGTTTTCCATTGAATTCTATTGGTAGGTTTTCAACTGATTCTATTGGTAGGTTTTCAATTGAATTCTATTGCTAGGTTTTCAATTGAATTCTATTGCTAGGTTTTCAATTGAATTCTATTGGTAGATTTTCCATTGAATTCTATTGGTAGGCTTTCAACTGATTCTATTGGTAGGTTTTCAATTGAATTCTATTTGCAATTTTTCAATTGAATTCTATTGGTAGGTTTTCAATTGAATTCTATTGGTAGGTTTTCAACTGATTCTATTGGTAGGTTTTCAACTGAATTCTATTGGTAGGTTTTCAACTGAACTCTATTAGTAGGTTTTCAATTGAATTCTATTGGTAGGTTTTCAATTGAATTCTATTGGTAGGTTTTCAACTGATTCTATTGGTAGGTTTTCAACTGAATTCTATTGGTAGGTTTCCACTGAATTCTATTGGTAGGTTTTCAATTGAATTCTATTGGTAGGTTTTCAATTGAATTCTATTGGTAGGTTTTCAATTGAATTCTATTGGTAGGTTTTCAATTGAATTCTATTGGTAGGTTTTCAATTGAATTCTATTGGTAGGTTTTCAACTGATTCTATTGGTAGGTTTTCAACTGAATTCTATTGGTAGGTTTTCAACTGAACTCTATTAGTAGGTTTTCAATTGAATTCTATTGGTAGGTTTTCAACTGATTCTATTGGTAGGTTTTCAACTGAATTCTATTGGTAGGTTTCAACTGAATTCTATTGGTAGGTTTTCAATTGAATTCTATTGGTAGGTTTTCAATTGAATTCTATTGGTAGGTTTTCAATTGAATTCTATTGGTAGGTTTTCAATTGAATTCTTTTGGTAGGTTTCCACTGAATTATATTGGTAGGTTTTAATTGGCGACAGTCACGATCTGCCCAACTTCGGGATGTCCCTATGCGTAGATCTTGGATCAATATAGATTGGTGAAATATATGACCTCTTTCAGTGCTATTGGTGTAAATATCAGAACAACCGGTAAAGAGAAACATAATAGAAATACGAATAAATAGATTAATAGCATTCCCGTGAAGACGGATGTGTCGGGCCATTGACGCGAATAAACGGCGACACAACACATTTCTATTCTCTAATCTATATCCTGCTTGAAATCTAGTATGGATATTGTCCTGCTATAAGAGATATCCGGTGGGAGTTTTAGAATGAACGATGAAGAAGAAGAAGATTAATAACATCGAATTAGAACTGTTGCTGCTAGAACTGATGGATTTATTGAGACGGAGATCGGAGCATCTATGGGACTTGTCCAGTGTACGTTGATGATAACTTTCAGTCATAAGTTATCAGTTCTTGTAGATGTCAGACGGCACATTGATCAATGAGCAATCCGGGGATCATCCCAGATGAATCTACACTCAAGACTTACCGGAGAATGACTTGATCTACACTCAAGACTTACCGGAGAATGACTTGATCTACACTCAAGACTTACCGGAGAATGACTTGAGCAAAGATGACGAATAACAGTCGGAGCGAAGAGAAAATAGAAGCACAAAAAATCTTATTTTTTAAAAATTGGATATATTTAGCTTGTTTCAGTTTTTTTCTCATTTCTTTACATTTCTTTCTTTACATTTCTTCTTTACATTTCTTTCTTTATATTTCTCACTATTTCTCTTCATTATTCTCTCTCTCTTTCATTCGTAATCTTTCACTTTCTCTCTTTCTCACTTCCGTTCTCTTTTTCTATCAAGTTCTCTCTCTTTTTCTTCCATTCTTTTTCTCCATTTCATATTCTTCCTCTTTGTCTTCCATTTTCTTTCTTTCTCTCTTTCTTTTTCTCTTCCGTAATTTTTCTCTCTTTATCTCTTTCTCTTTCTCACTTTCTCTTTTTCATAATCCTGTTCTCTCTCTTTCTCACTTTCGGTCTCTATCTCTCTCTTTTTCTCCCTTCCATTTTCTTTCTTTTTCTGTCTCTTTCCTTCTCTTCCGTTCTCTTCGTTAAATTAAAGATAGGTCCCATGCCAGCAACCTGCCGTCGGGAATAAAGCTAACTCTTCATGTACTACGCCGCAGCAACTACTCGGCGTGGTTGCCAGTTTCGTCCTAGCTTTGCTATTTTCCAACCTTTCCATACATTGGGTTCACATTTACAACTGATCGTGTCAGGCGAGAAATCCCAACCCGGATTTTTTTATATCCGGAGCATGACCGGATTTCATTTAGAACCTATGCACAGAGAGTAAATATGATCCGAAGACTGAGTTTTGATTATTTTCGTGTGTTTCTTTGATCGACCTTGAATTTTTTGTCATGAAACTCCAAGCAAATAAATAATGACCAACGAAAAACACGACAATAATCAAAATGATCACAAATGAAGTCTTGTTTACTTTCTGAACCAAGGTCTTGACTGCCAATCTGGCATCTCGGCCACCGTGCATAAATGAAATGTAGATAACATGAAACTTACCAACATATATGGCAGTAGAATTGTGGTTTGGGTTGAATGGGCTGATGCCGGTGCCAGCTTCAGAATCGTTAGCCATTTTGAAGTTGCCATCCTCCTGATTGAGTACACCGACAACAGATTAGCATCACAGAAAATATATGTATAAAATATATGCTGATCATACTGAAACATTTATTGATTTGATTTTTCCTGGTATTGCTTTTTTTATCATTTTACTGATGTTGGCAATTTTTTTGAGCTATTTAAAAATTATTGTACGTCTGAGATGTCTGCTGTCTTGCTATTAAACACACTTCTGCACGTATGATGTCTGATATATTTTATGCATGACAAACATTTTCACCATGTTTGATGTCAGTATGAGTGGTATAGATCTAAACGTGTGATGTTTTGTTATGATTAGTATACAACAAACATGCTTGATGTTTTGATTTAAATAGCAAACCTTTACACATCTGATGTTCTCATTTAAATAGCAAACATCTACACATCTGATGTTTAGTAAAGAACGGAAAACATCGATGTATGATTTATTGTCACGAATAACAAATCTCTACACGTCTCATGTTTTGATATAAATGACGAACCTATAAACAGATGATGTCAAAGGACACATCTCTACTTGTATGACTTCTTCGTCATGAATATTAAACCCTTACACCTATGATGTCTGATGTCAAATGACAATTTTATGCATGTATATTGTCGGATGTCAGACCTTGAATGATGTTTGATGACATTCCTAAGTATATATGATATCTTATGTCAAACCTTGAATGATGTCGGATGACAAACCTACGAATATATGATATCTGATGTCAAACCTTGAATGATGTCGGACGACAAACCTACGAATGTATGATATCTGATGTCAAACCTTGAATGATGTCGGATGACAAACCTACGAATGTATGATATCTGATGTCAAACCTTGAATGATGTCGGATGACAAACCTACGAATGTATGATATCTGATGTCAAACCTTGAATGATGTCGGATGACAAACCTACGAATGTATGATATCTGATGTCAAACCTTGAATGATGTCGGATGACAAACCTACGAATGTATGATATCTGATGTCAAACCTTGAATGATGTCTGATGTCGAATGACATCAGCTCTACACATGTGCTGCCTGATTTCGATTAGCAAACCCCTTCACATATAATGGCTGATGTTTACTATGACAACAATAATTTTCAGACCAAAGTATATTGAAATATCTGTAGAATGTGTAACCATGCTAAAAATACTTACATCGATTCTGTAGTGTCGACATCGTGGATGGTAAGCATACGTCCCACAAATGTAGTAGAGATTCTCCTTACCTTTCAACACCATTACCCTGATGTAATTATCACACTCTTTCTGTGGACAAATACAATCGAAATCTGTCAACAATGATACAAGATTAATTACATGAACTGAACCAATTACCAACACGGGGAATCACAAGATATGTACGAGAAAAACAATTTATAGCTGTATAATATTTACGTATTGAATTCTTGAACACATTTTAATTATTTATATTGAAAACATTTTGATTATTTATATTGAATGCATTTTAAACCTTCATTTTAAACATATTTTTAATCCTCCATTTTTAAATCAACTGTCTGCTAGCAATAAAGTTGTACTGCAGTGGATCCCTGCGTACTGTGGAATTGCAGGAAATGAGGCAGCTGACAGATTGGCAAAAGCAGGTGCAAAAAATGAATAATTCCATCAAAAAATATAATTGGCTGAAGTAAAAACTCTCATCAAAAGAAAATACAATCATATATGACGTCACAGAACCGAATTCTAAAGCTGAGCAGGCCACAACAAAACACAATTTTTAGACTTCGCACAGGACACCGTAGACTACAAACACATCTCCACAAAAAAACTGTCCAGATAGACCAATGCCCATGCCAAAAGTCTCCCCAGACTCTAGAACACTTTCCGCAGACATGTCCAATCTTCTATGACATGAGAACGAAAATATGGTCCCAGGAGACATCTGAAGGTGAAACTGTGGGGTAACCGTGAGGACCTCTTACTGAATTCATGGAAGCGGCTCAATTTCATGTTTAGACTTCTGAACATAGGAAACTGATCAATGAAGATGAACACATTTTAATTCTCATTTGAACAGATTCTTAATAATCTATTTGATATCAGATAATTTTAATTCCATATTTTAAATACATTATATAATTTTCTATGTATGTGCTCATTAAAGAGGGGACATTGTGGCAGACTCTGCTGTCATTGAATGAGGGGACATTGTGGTGTACTCTGCTGTCATTGAACGAGGGACATTGTGGCAGACTCTGCTGTCATTGAACGAGGGGACATTGTGGCAGACTCCGCTGTCATTGAACAAGGGGACATTGTGGTGGACTCTGCTGTCGTTGAACGAAGGACATTGTGGCAGACTCTGCTGTCATTGAACAAGGGGACATTGTGGCAGAATCTGCTGTCATTGAACGAGGAGACATTGTGGCAGACTCTGCTGTCATCGAACGAGGTGACATTGTGGCGGACTCTGCTGTCATTGAACGAGGGGACATAGTGACGGACTCTGCTGTCATTGAACGAAGGGACATTGTGGTGGGTTCTGCTGTTATTATGAGATTGAAGGGGTTCGGAATTACATGTTGAGACAGCATATGTGAACAATTGAGGCGTGGGGGGGGGAAGGCGTTGAGGAAGACGTACAGTCAACAAGATACTGAAACCCTAAGAACATATACCATTTTCTATCTGCTGAAAGAGATTATTGTGATGCATGGAGTGCTCCGCCGTCGGTTCAGGTATTCACCATTACTGTCGTGGTAACATGTTACAAAATGGCTTATGAAGTTTGTAATTTTATTTGCTCTCCAACATTGTTCGGTAATTCAGCAAATTAAAACACTAAAAATGATCACCGAAAGGGTTCAAAATGCACAGAGGATTGACTAAACTGCATGTGAGCTTTTTTAAATTTTAATTTTTTAACTGTCTCCGTCCTTCTCAACATAACAATTCGCATCTGTCGATACTGCTCGTCATGTCAGGTGACTCTTTCCCATGATTCACATTTTCCTTCGTTTCCGTTGCTTTTCGATCATTTTTTCGACTTTTATCTTCGCTGCACCCACAGCACTGGGGACTGGTCATCTCACAATCGTTGCATGAAAACTTTCCTGTTATTCTTCTTCTTCCGTACCCGTTACCAAATCCTGCAGAAAACCATGATGTAGTCCAAAGAACAGTATGTGCCACTTTTTACAGCTTGGCAGCAATCTTTGCGTTTTGTGGCCTCATACATTTCGACTTAGCATACGTCTTCTGGTTCACTTTGACTATCTATACAAGTGAATCACAAACCTTTTTGCACAATGTTTTTATTTTCCATGTATCACCTTTTTGCCTAATATAAAAATATTAATAAACATATTAACTTTAAATGCGTTTTGACAGCTGAGACGGTGTTGCTAACTTTTTTTCGTTTTTTTAATAGTGTACAACTATAAGAAAAGAAGAAACTGTAGAATTTATATTCATATATTTTTAGTAAAAAGAGTACATCTCGTATACCCCCAATGTTTTCTTCCTTTCTGACATGTAAGTCGAAATCTACCCTTGGGCGTCCATATATACCCCTTTGAGAACCTATGTTCTATACAATTGGGCTTCTAACCCCACCGGAAATCCTTCCTCAGTCGCCTTTTACGGCATGCATAGTTCTATTTTTCTTACTTCACTGTGATTTAGTACATTTTATCGACACGTAAAGTAGTACATCTCAATTATACTGTAATTCTTTATTCTCTGTTCTGCATATCAAGTAGACTACGATAGCAAAGTATATTGTACACTACACGCTTTTCATGCTTGTCTGAGCTTGTAGGTATTTAATATGATAAAGGACCTTTAACCGAAACTTTGGTGTAGTGAAATTGTATTCAGCGACGCGCGCGCTCTGTGACGTCCAGGTACAGATGGCGTCTGTGACGTCCAAGTTACCGGGATAAGTCCCAAACAGACAATTGTGCACCCGGACCGTTCCGAAAGCAATAGAAAACTACTGAACGTATTTATATTTACAATAAAATTACTACAGCAAAATAAAAATGCTGGGTTGATAGCTACATCATGAATGGGATGTGTTACTAAACACGTGCGCGCGCGCGCACACACACACACACACACAAAGCCACCCGCAATCTCTCTATCTCTTTCTGTCACACGTGCGCACACTTATGGTATCATCTAACACGCACAAAAAATCAGGTGAGTCACACATCAAGGGCACTTCTACCTGTCAGTGTGTTTGATGATAGTGGAATCGGATACTCAAGATTATCTCACTGACGTCACTAGCGATACAAACTAAAACTTAATTCTGGCAAGCCTATGTGGGTCAAAGAGCATGAGCCCATGGCCCGCTGGATCGGCAACCAACCAACCAATATAGAAAAGTCAGTTCTCGGACATTGATAGAACAACACACATCCCTCCTTCTGTGTTATGTTAGCGTTCGCAGGTACATCATGTTATGTCAGCGTTCGCAGGTACATCATGTTATGTAAGCGTTCGCAGGTACATCATGTTATGTCAGCGTTCGCAGGTACATCATGTTATGTCAGCGTTCGCAGGTACATCATGTTATGTCAGCGTTCGCAGGTACATCATGTTATGTCAGCGTTCGCAGGTACATCATGTTATGACAATCGCCACTGAACATGCCCATCTCAAGATGGATGACCAGCTGAATGACTGTGGATGGGTCCATGATTGTCATTGGCTGACCATCTGTGCGTTGTCAGGATCCGTGATTCTCATTGGCTGACCATATGTGCGTTGTCGGGATCCTTGATTCTCATTGGTTGATTACATGTGCGTTGTTGGGACAGAAAATGGAATCAGCGAATATGGGCACTGTTACCTGACACATATGTCAACAGAAGCGACTAATTAGGTTTTAGAAGTGGAATTGGCCATTCAATCCCATAGGGGGATTACCCACGCCTTGCCGAAGTCGGATGTCTGGGGCCGAACGGTGCAGATGTTGCAACCAGTTGCAAACCACGACACCACGAATTCCGTTCTGTGAAATGGATCCTGGTAATAATCAGGATTCTGTGAACGAACACAGAGGAAGAGGATGATTCACAGAGGATTCTGTGAACGAACACAGAGGAAGACGATGATTCTGTGATCGAACACAGAAGAAGAAGATGATTCTGTGAACGAACGCAGAAGAAGAAGATATATTTATGATTCAAAGTATAGGCAAAGTGAGAAATGAAAATCTCAGATCAGCCAATATGTGTAGCGTTTTCCGCGAGGTCTGTATATCAAGAAGGACTTGACTAAAAACGATGTTATGACGTATGTGGCAAGGGTTATGGCGTATGTGGTAAGGGTTATGGCGTATGTGGTACGGGTTATGACGTATGTGGCAAGGGTTATGACTGCAGGCTTTCACAAACGCACTCCGGATAAGCCCATATGTGCTTCGATCGCCGGTCTCAATAAACCAATAGAGTGTATCATCCCACAGTTTCAGTTGTATGTTGATGTATCATCCCACAGTTTCAAGTTGTATGTTGATGTATCATCCCACAGTTTCAAGTTGTATGTTGATGTATCATCCCACAGTTTCAAGTTGTATGTTGATGTATCATCCCACAGTTTCAAGTTGTATGTTGATGTATCATCCCACAGTTTCCAGTTGTATGTTGATGTATCATCCCACAGTTTCAAGTTGTATGTTGATGTATCATCCCACAGTTTCCAGTTGTATGTTGATGTATCATCCCACAGTTTCAGTTGTATGTTGATGTATCATCCCACAGTTTCCAACATAATTTGGGTCATAATAATTGTACAATCAGTATTTACATTTAGTATGTTGCCATTGTTATTTGTAAAGTCCGGATGCGAAATTTCTGTGGCTGAAAGTGAAAAGCCGGTCGTCCGAGACGCGTTCCGTACGTCTCCGCCACATACACCGCGTACAGCTACAGAATGCAATAGACTATAGAGAATTAACTACAATGTATACATTTACAGCTGTTACCGGGACATGCTCAATTCTGCAGTACATCTTTATATCTAAACAACTTTGATATTATTTCCTTCACATAAATTGATTCTGTGGTACAGAAAGCGTCTGTGGCTTGTAAGATAGTCTAGATCCCGGAAACGGGCAATTGTGCAGAAAGCTCAATGATCGCCGAAGAAGAAGAAGAGGGGCAGAAAGTTCACAAAGCAATGACAAACTACTGATACTAGATAGACAGTCAGAAAGCCAGATAGACAGACAAGAAATTTAGCTATAGCATATTTCAGACGACCTAAACATTTAGATATAGCATATTTCAGACGACCTAAACATTTATATATAGCATATTTCAGACGACATAAACATTTATATATAGCATATTTCAGACGACATAAACATTTATATATAGCATATTTCAGACGACATGAACTTGTGCAACTAATTCTTGCTAACTCGGGCGTGCGATACTGATCATACAACAAGCCGTAGTTATATTCATGATCGTCGTCAGTCAGTGACCAATTTGTCACTCATATATCATAATTTCTTCATTTTGGAAATTTCTAGGCACAATATTCCCGTAGGTTGCCATTACTTTCGGGAAGAAACAGCCGCTAATCGAACACCGTAAAGAGAATACATTCATTCTCGACGGCCATATTGCCGGAAGTCATAACATTTCTTCATAATAAGAAATAGATTGGCAGTGATATATTGAAAAACATATGGAGAAACAACAAAATAGAAACGAAACTGATAATGTTACACACTTTTATTTTTTCGGTTGCAACATATGGCTGTGAAACATGGACACTAAGTAAAACAGCGGCGAAGAAGATCAATGCCTTTGAGATGAAATGCTACAGAAAGATACTTACTTAGAATATCATGGAAGGAAAAAAGAGAAACTCAGATATTATAAACACGTTGAATATTCCAGAGTGTTGTTTACATCTATCTATCTATCTATCTAATCTATCTAATCTATCTATCTAATCTAATCTATCTAATCTATCTAATCTATCTAACCTAATCTAATCTAATCTAATCTAATATCTATCTATCTATCTATCTATCTATCTATCTATCTATCTATCTATCTATCTATCTATCTATCTATCTATCTATCTATCTATCTATCTATCTATCTATCTATCTATCTATCTATCTATCTATCTATCTATCTATCTATCTATCTATCAATCAATCAATCTATCAATCAATCTATCAATCTATCTATCTATCTATCTATCTATCTATCTATCTATCTATCTATCTATCTATCTATCTATCTATCTATCTATCTATCTAATCTATCTAATCTAATCTAATCTAATCTAATCTAATCATCTAATCTAATCTATCTATCTATCTATCTATCTATCTATCTATCTATCTATCTATCTATCTATCTATCTATCTATCTATCTATCTATCTATCTATCTATCTATCTATCTATCTATCTATCTATCTATCTATCTATCTATCTATCTATCTATCTATCTATCTATCTATCTATCTATCTATCTATCTATCTATCTATCTATCTATCTATCTATCTATCTATCTATCTATCTATCTATCTACCTACCTACCTACCTATCTATCTATCTATCTATATATCTACCTATCTACCTATCTACCTACCTACCTACCTACCTATCTATCTATCTTTCTATCTATATATCTATCTATCTATCTATCTATCTATCTATCTCTCTATCTCTTTGTCTGTCTGTCTGTCGGTCGGTCTGTCTGTCTGTATGTCTATCTATCTATCTAATCTATTAGCTGAAACCCTTTGTTGTCTTTCGGCGTCAGGGGTAGAAGAGATTTCTGGAGACGGCCCCCTTGTGTGCTGCGTATATTGTGGAATTTGTCGCCTTGGTTACTGAACACAATAGCAAAAATTAAACTACTTCTGTTTAGTCTTATTTATAGACACAACTGTTTAGAAAGACAAATAATGCAACCCGCATCTCCCAAGACAGAGAGGGGTTCAGGGAGTTCATTGGGAAGACAACGTTCTGGAGAGAATGCGTCACATGAAAAAAATTTCTTAATTATTTCACCTCAAACTCCTGCTGGCTAGCAGGACATAATTCATAGAACATAATCTGTTGTGTCTTACAGCATGGTTGAGATAGCTACACCTTTCAGCCAGACACATACGACATCAGCATGATTTTCGTTTCGCTTATGTCAGCATGAGGGGACGGTCAACTACACAACACACCATCTTATACACCTCGTATTACATGCATGACAGTTCATAATCTTGTTGTACTTTGTTCCATTGCCATACACGGGAACACGCGGGTTATAACCTGACTCCAGGGTTATATAACCTGACTCCAGGGTTATATAACCTGACTCCAGGGTTATATAACCACACTCTCGGAAACACGAGGGTTGTATAACCTGACGATGAATTCTATAACGTATTTCTACAAACTAGAAAATGTTTCAGAGAAAAATAACCTGACTAGTCTCACATCCCCCCTCCCCGTTCGTTCTCAAACTCCCACAAGTTATAGCAGGACGATGGTCTTACACGATTTCCAGCAGAATGTAGTCCAGAGAACGAAAACACATTTGTGTCACCGTTTTATTTGTGCCAATAGCAGGACACATCCAACTTCTGTGTTATACGTCACTATGAAACTGGATATTTTTATCTTGATCAGCGTGTATTAAGTACGTGTACAGACGTACGTGCAAAGATTATACTCTAAGTGTACAGACGTACGTGCAAAGATTATACTCTAAGTGTACAGACTATATCTATGTACACAGACTACATTGTACACATTTAGAATATAATCTCCATACACAAAGTAAAATCTACGTGTACATACTACAATCTACGTGTACATACTACAATCTACTTGTACATACTACAATCTACGTGTACATACTACAATCTACTTGTACATACTACAATCTACGTGTACGTACTACAATCTACGTGTATAAACACGTAGATATTACAATGATTGACCCCCCCCCCAAAAAAAGCCAATAAACGCTCCTCAACCGCTGATGTCCCCCCTCCCCCATTCACTTTTCTAAATGAAGACTTATCAACATTCTCATGCACAAACTCTACATGCTATTCTCCTTGTTTACGGAATATAATATGTACGTGTACAGACTGCAATGTACGTGTACAGACTGCAATGTACGTGTACAGACTGCAATGTACGTGTACAGACTGCAATGTACGTGTACAGACTGCAATGTACGTGTACAGACTGCAATGAACGTGTACAGACTGCAATGTACGTGTACAGACTGCAATGTACGTGTACAGACTGCAATGTACGTGTGCAGTTATAACCGATTACGTGCCGAAATCCTCGAAGATTTCTCGGAAGTTACATAAAAAGTGTACCTGACGGAGACACTAGAGTATGTTTTAAATCAAACATCACAGGTAACACAACAGGTAACACAACAGGTAACACAACAGGTAACACAACAGGTAACACACAATGATGCAAGAATGTGTGACATTTATTGATATCATGTCTAGTAGCAGGTACACAATATTAATTTGAATTTCACATTAGATCAAAAACAAACATATATGTACTGGACTGTTTGATATCATCACACCGTTAGAAAACCCAAATATTGGACTGTTTGATATCATCACACCGTTAGAAAACCCAAATATTGGACTGTTTGACATCATCACACCGTTAGAAAACCCAAATACTGGACTTTTTGATATCATCACACCGTTAGAAAACCCAAATATTGGACTGTTTGATATCATCACACCGTTAGAAAACCCAAATACTGGACTGTTTGATATCATCACACCGTTAGAAAACCCAAATATTGGACTGTTTGATATCATCACACCGTTAGAAAACCCAAATATTGGACTGTTTGACATCATCACACCGTTAGAAAACCCAAATACTGGACTGTTTGATATCATCACACCGTTAGAAAACCCAAATATTGGACTGTTTGACATCATCACACCGTTAGAAAACCCAAATACTGGACTGTTTGATATCATCACACCGTTAGAAAACCCAAATACTGGACTGTTTGATATCATCACACCGTTAGAAAACGCAAATACTGGACTGTTTGATATCATCACACCGTTAGAAAACCCAAATACTGGACTGTTTGATATCATCACACCGTTAGAAAACCCAAATATTGGACTGTTTGACATCATCACACCGTTAGAAAACCCAAATACTGGACTGTTTGATATCATCACACCGTTAGAAAACCCAAATACTGGACTGTTTGATATCATCACACCGTTAGAAAACCCAAATACTGGACTGTTTGATATCATCACACCGTTAGAAAACCCAAATACTGGACTGTTTGATATCATCACACCTTTAGAAAACCCAAATACTGGACTGTTTGATATCATCACACCGTTAGAAAACCCAAATACTGGACTGTTTGACATCATCACATCGTTAGAAAACCCAAATACTGGACTGTTTGACATCATAACATCGTTAGAAAACCCAAATACTGGACTGTTTGACAACATCACATCGATAGAAAACTCAAATATTGCACTGTTTGACATCACATTGTTAGAAAACGCAAATACTGGACTGTTTGACATCATCACATCGTTAGAAAACCCAAATACTGGACTGTTTGACATCATCACATCGTTAGAAAACCCAAATACTGGACTGTTTGACATCATCACATCGTTAGAAAACCCAAATACTGGACTGTTTGACATCATAACATCGTTAGAAAACCCAAATACTGGACTGTTTGACATCATCACATCGTTAGAAAACCCAAATACTGGACTGTTTGACATCATCACATCGTTAGAAAACCCAAATACTGGACTGTTTGACATCATCACATCGTTAGAAAACCCAAATACTGGACTGTTTGACATCATAACATCGTTAGAAAACCCAAATACTGGACTGTTTGACATCATAACATCGTTAGAAAACCCAAATACTGGACTGTTTGACAACATCACATCGATAGAAAACCCAAATACTGGACTGTTTGACATCATAACATCGTTAGAAAACCCAAATACTGGACTGTTTGACAACATCACATCGATAGAAAACTCAAATATTGCACTGTTTGACATCACATTGTTAGAAAACGCAAATACTGGATTGTTTGACATCATCACATCGTTAGAAAGCGCACATACTGGACTGTTTGACATCACATCATTAGAAAACCCAAATACTGGACTGTTTGACATCATAACATCGTTAGAAAACCCAAATACTGGACTGTTTGACATCATAACATCGTTAGAAAACCCAAATACTGGACTGTTTGACAACATCACATCGATAGAAAACTCAAATATTGCACTGTTTGACATCACATTGTTAGAAAACGCAAATACTGGATTGTTTGACATCATCACATCGTTAGAAAGCGCACATACTGGACTGTTTGATATCACATCATTAGAAAACCCAAATACTGGACTGTTTGACATCATATAGGTAGATAACTTCAATACTGGACTGTTTTATATCATCACATCGTTAGAAAACCCCAAATACTGGACTGTTTGACATCATATAGGTAAATAACTTAAATACTGGACTGTTTGACATCATATAGGTAAATAACTTAAATACTGGACTGTTTGACATCACATTGTTTAAAAAAACCCAAAATACCGGACTGTTTGACATCATCACATCGTTAGAAAACCCAAATACTGGACTGTTTGACATCATCACATCGTTAGAAAACCCAAATACCGGACTGTTTGACATCATCACATCGTTAGAAAACCCAAATACTGGACTGTTTGACATCATCACATCGTTAGAAAACCCAAATACTGAACTGTTTGACATCACATTGTTAGAAAACCCAAATACTGAACTGTTTGACATCACACCGTTAGAAAACCCAAATACTGAACTGTTTGACATCACACCGTTAGAAAACCCACAATATTTGACTATTTCTCACCCATTGATATTTGAAATAAATGACAGCAACAACTACAGGGGAGTGGGGTCTGTAAAAATGTAACCGCTGTTGACAAGAGTGGGAGGCGCTAACAAAAGTAATGTCAACGGTGCTATTTATACACCAATTAAAATATTTTAATTTGAAAACGTTTTTTTTCTAGAAATATGAAAAGACATGTATTTTGTAACTTTTCCTGCTAAATACAATTTTAAGGGGTGGGATAAACATATCTGGGAAAATTTATCTGGGTGGAGGGGAAATCCCTGGGCTCTTCTTGATTGTTGCTGACACAGGAAGGGGCGAAAACGTTGTTAACGTAATGAACAGCCCCTAAGAAGTATTTTCAAACCCCGTCCTTTTTTCTACCAAAAAGTGGTCAAGATCCTGGCTTATTCCACTGAAAATGTATGAATTTTTCAATGATAAGGTATAACTTTTCGTATTCTTCTGATATAAGTTTTCGTCTTCGTCTGTTATGGTATACAATTTCGTATTTTGCGCTGATGAGGTAGAATTTTTGCTATTCCTGTGATAAAGTATACATTGTCTTATTGTCATAACAAGGTATAACTTCTATCTCTTTGATAAGGTATAACCTTTCATATTTCTAAGATCAGGTATAACTGCGCTAACCCACAACCATTCACCAAATAAGACCTAATAACAGAATCAAAACAAAACACTCATTTTTACGTGATGTATTATTGCTGTGATTTCTGTTTGTCACCATTTATATACTTTGTGTCGCCCGGATGTCATCTGCCAATGAAATGCATGGGAATAATAACAAAATATGACGAAATATTTGTTGCATGAATTGTGTTGGTAGGTCTTCTGTTCGTGAATTCACGGCTATCCCCACATTATAATCACATGAAATGGTATAACGTTATCATATAAGGTGTAAGTTTTAGGCAATGCTCTGTAAATATATCTTGAATATATCCCAACTGTGGTGTATCTCGTATACGTGTAGACAAGATAACGTGGTGAATGATGTTTACGTTCTTACCTAATTTGTAAAACAAAGTCCAAATCAAAATAGATCTATTCTTAGATCACCGTAGATTCTATTTCAGGTGATACAATACCGCCAAATTTTTTGCTCCTTGTTCTATAGAAGTCGTAAAATTGAATATCACTTGACAGGTAAATCTGCAATGAGTCACCTATATGTATATTTCTGGAAGCTATTCGTGGTTGAAGTTTGACATGTCAAACAGGTAATCGCTTTTTGTAAATGGTTAGATACTCGTATATGAAGCGTTTGACGTAGACCCAGAATAGAATTTGAGCATGTGGTTTTGAGGAATGAGAGGAGAGTTGCATGAAATGTTAGTCGAAAATACAATGCAACGCCGGTGTGTTGTCGGGGCCCGAAAGGGGAGCAAAGAATAGCAACACTGTTTACCTTCCACGCATGTCGTAAAAGGCGACTAAGGAGGTTATGGGATGGAGTTGGCTGTCCCATCCCATATAGGGTCAGTGACCCAAAGCCATGCTGAAGTCGGATGTGTCAGGCCGAAAGGCGCAGATATCGCAGCAATGCTGTAAACCATGACACCGCGCATTCCGTTCTCCGGACTACATCCTGCTGATCTGCAGGAGTTTGAGAACGAACACAGAAGAAGAAGAATACAATGCAACAGTGGAAATTATTGTTGCAAGATATAACAACTATGAAACACACGCATGCGCAAACAGTTGAGTTTTTAAGCGTGTTGTATCGTGGATACCGGCAGTAAAACTCTACATCAAATCACACATTCATACATGATGATGGTGATTATTTTCGAGATTTTCATTGGTCACCATGAATATGCAATGTGTCAACGAAATGCACGGAAATAATGAAAAATATGACGTAAAAAGGCTAGTTTTGATGATGCCTGTAGGCTGTTAACAACGAGCATGATGATACTGGAAATACAGTTGTGGAGATTCATGATCACCTGCGCCAGTCGGCACAGCAACAGAGGATACAATATAGGTATTTCACACAAGAACCGTGTTCACCAATAGACGACCCACTAACGGAGTTTAATCAAGACTTTTGGATAATGTTTCGATTACTCCCGTGCGTACCGTTGGATCATGTTTCGATTACTCCCGTGCGTATCGTTGGATCATGTTTCGATTACTCCCGGACGTATCGTTGGATCATGTTTAGATTACTCCCGGGCGTATCGTTGGATCATGTTTCGATTACTCCCGGACGTATCGTTGGATCATGTTTAGATTAATCCCGGGCGTATCGTTGGATCATGTTTCGATTACTCCCGTGCGTATAGTTGGATCAAGTTTCGATTACTCCCGTGCGTATCGTTGTTCAGCATTGGCAGGCGATTTCCGGGCGACATAACGTATAAAGACCTTCCAACATAATTAATTATGATCCCATTCGTTAAGGAATTTAATGATTGTTTGGATTTCGGTTGGTTACTATTTTCATACTTGGAATCACATGCCAAGAATAGCCAAGGCGACTTCAAGTATATAAATAGTGACCAATCGAAACCCATCAATAATCAAAATCGCAATGAATGATGTCAGAAGTTCTTGTATCTGCCAACGATCTCGACATAAAGCATATAAATAGTGACCAACGAATGTCACATCAATAACAAAAAAGATCATGTAAGAATGATGATTCTGATTTGTTTTGAATCGGCTCGTAGGTGTTATTGTATGATTGATCACGCCTAAATCGTGATTACCTTTCAACACTGACATGCTTCTAATGTAACACTACACTACGGCAATATTCAATTATAACACAGCTTAAACTACCACATCCGCAACCAGGAAAACATTCTAGATAAGATACGTGTTACCACAGAAGACGAGGTAGTCTTCCATGTAGCTAACAATATTGTACGCACCTTACTTTAGATAACATTCTGCGTAATTATCTATGTAGGGAAGAGACAGGATCTGAACCGCTTGAGAAACCAACACACCCTGGTTCATAACAGTTCCGGTCCTTAGATTTTGTGTAAATATGGGTCGATGTCCCTTAATTTTTCGCCATATTCAAAGGTAATAATGAATCATTGTCACATCAGCATTTCTCGTCATATATCGAATCAGATGCAATGAACTTCCTACATGGGTTGACGTTCTACATGGGTTGACTTCCAACATAGGTTGACTTCCTACATGGGTTGACGTCCTACATGGGTTGACTTCCAACATAGGTTGACTTCCTACATGGGTTGACTTCCAACATAGGTTGACTTCCAACATGGGTTGACTTCCAACATAGGTTGACTTCCAACATGGGTTGACTTCCTACATGGGTTGATTTCCTACATGGGTTGACTTCCTACATGGGTTGACTTCCTACATGGGTTGACTTCCTACATGGGTTGACTTCCAACATGGGTTGACTTCCTACATGGGTTGACTTCCAACATAGGTTGACTTCCAACATGGGTTGACTTCCAACATGGGTTGACTTCCTACATGGGTTGACTTCCTACATGGGTTGACTTCCTACATGGGTTGACTTCCTACATGGGTTGAACTATAATAATCTATTTTACCTGAATTGTGCTTTTAAAAAATGTAGTACATGAAACAGATGTAATGTGTGTGTGTGTGTGTATGTTGCAGTAAAAAAACAGATGTAAAGTGTGTGTGTTGTAGTACATAAAACAGATGTAATGTGTGTGTCTGTTGTAGTACATGAAACTGATGTAATGTGTGTGTCTAGTCTGTTGTAGTACATGAAACAGATGTAATGTGTGTGTGTGTGTGTCTGTTGTAGTACATAAAACAGATGTAATGTGTGTGTGTGTTGTAGTACATGCAACAGTTGTAGTGTGTGTGTGTGTCTGTTGTAGTACATGAAACAGATGTAGTGTGTGTGTGTGTGTGTGTCTGTTGTAGTACATAAAACAGATGTAGTGTGTGTGTCTGTTGTAGTACATAAAACAGATGTAGTGTGTGTGTCTGTTGTAGTACATGAAACTGATGTAATGTGTGTGTTGTAGTACATGAAACAGGTGTAGTGTGTGTGTGTGTGTATGTTGCAGTAAAAAAACAGATGTAAAGTGTGTGTGTTGTAGTACATAAAACAGATGTAATGTGTGTGCCTGTTGTAGTACATGAAACTGATGTAATGTGTGTGTCTAGTCTGTTGTAGTACATGAAACAGATGTAGTGTGTGTGTGTGTGTGTCTGTTGTAGTACATGAAACAGATGTAGTGTGTGTGTCTGTTGTAGTACATGAAACAGACGAGGATTGGGTGATATAGTCAACAAATATATGTATATAGCGAGAAGATGTCTAATGACTACCAGTAAACGTTGATTATAAGAAGAAAGTGTCTAATGACTACCAGTAAATGTTGATTATAACTAGAAAGTGTCTAATGACTACCAGTAAATGTTGATTATAACTAGAAAGCGTCTAATGACTACCAGTGAATGTTGATTATAACTAGAAAGCGTCTAATGACTACCAGTGAATGTTGATTATAACTAGAAAGCGTCTAATGACTACCAGTAAATGTTGATTATAACTAGAAAGCGTCTAATGACTACCAGTGAATGTTGATTATAGCGAGAAAGTGTCTAATGACTACCAGTGAATGTTGATTATAACTAGAAAGTGTCTAATGACTACCAGTGAATGTTGATTATAACGAGAAAGTGTCTAATGACTACCAGTAAATGTTGATTATAACTAGAAAGCGTCTAATGACTACCAGTAAATGTTGATTATAACTAGAAAGCGTCTAATGACTACCAGTGAATGTTGATTATAACGATAAAGTGTCTAATGACTACCAGTAAATGTTGATTATAACTAGAAAGCGTCTAATGACTACCAGTGAATGTTGATTATAACGAGAAAGTGTCTAATGACTACCAGTAAATGTTGATTATAACTAGAAAGCGTCTAATGACTACCAGTGAATGTTGATTATAACGAGAAAGTGTCTAATGACTACCAGTAAATGTTGATTATAACGAGAAAGCGTCTAATGACTACCAGTGAATGTTGATTATAACGAGAAAGTGTCTAATGACTACCAGTAAATGTTGATTATTACTAGAAAGTGTCTAATGACTACCAGTGAATGTTGATTATAACGAGAAAGTGTCTAATGACTACCAGTAAATGTTGATTATAACGAGAAAGCGTCTAATGACTACCAGTGAATGTTGATTATAACGAGAAAGTGTCTAATGACTACCAGTGAATGTTGATTATAACGTGATCTTGTAACTTATTCAAACATATTTAAATTCAGATGAAACATTTCAAATATTTTGGATGATACATTACATCAAATTGGATAAATCATCCCTCAATGTTGTGTCTGGATGAATGGATAATTTATGTCTGAGATTAAACATCGTGTACTGGAAATAAATGATTAATAAACATTTCTATTTCCGCGTAGAGTGAATCCAGGGGAAACAAATCTTGAAGAGTAATGGAATAAATCATTTATTCAATTTAATAGAAACATCTCTATTACTTCCTGCAGAGTGTACTTAATGACTGCAACATTACCCCTGTACACAGGCTGTAATGTCTTGTATAACAATTAGTTCTAAATTAAATAAAGCCTGTACGTGCAGCTAATCTTCAATCAGTCACAAAAACATCTATGATTTAAAGATTTCCTCCGGACTCGGCTAGACTGTTTGTAATGACAACGCCTAAACTCTATACTGTAAATAGTACTATGAATATTAATTGCCAGTTGGGGTCTCACTTTGCCAAATTATTAACTTTTATCTATTTTGGTTTGATATTGGTTCATGAAATGACGTCACACATATGCTGGAGATTCGAAGGTTTCATCAGCGACCCATCAGACCAACAACCATGTGAAAGATAACCTCTAGTAGATGATATTCTAATAGACGATATTCTAATAGATGATATACGTGTAAATGTATTTATTGAGCAGTTCCTCTTGTCCTTGGAGTTCTTGTGGGCAAACATCTATCTCTATGGGCAGATGTATTTCGAGCACAACCTTTTCTGGGCAAACTTTCTACATAAAAAAGTAAATTCAAATAAGAAGCTTCTAGGCAAATCTTCTACACAAAAAAGTAAATTCAAGTAGGAAGCAGGAGGATAAATTAAAATAATTCTTAAAGATAACGGGAATTGAACCAGGTCCGTTCTAGAGGAACCGAATCGCCTTGCAACTCAAGTAAACAGGTTTTTCGGTATTTGACGAACCATATAAAATAAAGTAATCTTCAGCATGTTCTATTTAAACCAGTTATAACATCTGTTATAAGAAAATTCACACACATTTCTATACGTAAGTCTTGCGAGCCAAGTCAAACTCTGTACCTCCCGGGATAAAAATGTGTGGGCTAGCGCACAGTAGCGCAGCTGCGCGGGAACAGTGCTTGTAACACCGCGACTTATTTTTCCAGTAATATTCATATGACATTGCGATCATATTTCTTCGGTTGCAGAGTTGATACGAAACCTACTATGGTTTTCGAACTTCAGACAGTTATCGGGAGTAGTGATAAGCAATGGCGAGCCATTGGAACGAGGACTGTACTATGATGCAGAGAATTGGCCCCAATTAAAATACATTGCCGAGGGCAGCATTTCGAAGAAAAACCATTTAAAGGATAGGGGGGGGGGGAGCGGCATTTCGAAGACTTGCATCATGTTGAGAAAATCTACCACGGCCACCGTCCTAATTGATGAAAATACAACGGCGACACAACGCATTTCTATTGTCTGGATTACATCCTGCTTGAAATCTAGCAGAACTAGTGTTCTGTTACAATAGAGAACCAGTGGGAGTTTGAGAGCCAGTGTCCTGTTACAAGAGAGGACCAGTGGGAGTTTGAGAACCAGTGCCCTGCTACAAGAGAGAACCAGTGGGGGTCCAGAACCAGTGTCCTGTTACAAGAGAGACCCAGAGGGAGTTTGAGAAGGACAGAGCAAGGTAGGAGGACAGAAGAAGCGTTTAAAAACACTCTTAGGAGATCAATGACCCATTTCAAAATAGACTCAAATTCATGGGAGAATCTTGTACAAGACAGATCCGACTAGCATGGCAGATTCAAGAGTGCTGCAGCAGCAGAGAATCTGAGACATCGTACTGCGCAACAAAAACGTGCTAGAAGAAAGGCAAGAGCTGCTCAATGACCCACAGGCTACTCCCACACATGCGCAGAGTGTGGTAGACAATTCCAAGCACGTATATGATTCATTAGTCACAGCCGGGCACACCGCAGACATCTTCATCTTCCAAGTTGAGCTGACTGGTCATTGTCAACTTGACGGACGAACAGCAGTCATTCAGACAGCTATAGTGGGTCTAGTCAATCAGGCATAATTATTGGGCCTAGGCAGTCAGGCACAGTTGTAGTGGATCTAGCCATTCTATTAGATAACTCTGGTAGATTTTCACTCAATCAGATACAGCTAGACACAGATATGGTGGGTCTAGTTGCTCAGCTGGACACAGCTCTGGTGAGCCTGGTCCCTCAATCAAACAGCTCTGGTTGGTCTAGTTACTCCGCTAGACACAGCTCTGGTGGGTCTAGTTACTCAGCTAGACACAGCTCTGGTGGGTCTAGTTACTCAGCTAGACACAGCTCTGGTGGGTCTAGTTAGCTAGACACAGCTCTGGTGGGTCTAGTTACTCAGCTAGACACAGCTCTGGTGGGTCTAGTTACTCAGCTAGACACAGCTCTGGTGGGTCTAGTTACTCAGCTAGATACAGCTCTGGTGTGTCCAGTCCCACACGGATGTTGTTGAGCCGTCACTTAACCAGACTTCTCACAGCTGATCTAACAGCAAATTCAAGATACCTACTTAGACAAACTTTCTGTTCCAAATGACACCACAAAAGTCCTACTGTGTCACAAAGCACACGGCTAACTCAATGATGAGTCATCTAAACATAACCACCTTAAAGTCAAGTCCTGGAGGCTCTGTCGTTCAACTATAGCTAGATATTCAAACGAGGTTAAATCAAATTCGACAACGGTAATAATATCCCAAATATTTCTGGATCGGTAGGACGGTAGGACCAGGACGGAATCTGCTGATAAACTTGAGTGTATTGTTGGAGGACACGGGCAGAAGCGTGTATGTTTGAAAGAGGACCACTGAACTGCATAGTAGCAGTAACAAAAATAGGCAGAGAATTGAGAGGGGTGATACCTGAGAGTGTACACATTAAAAGGTAGGCGGGGTATAAAGTGCAGAGGTCATAGCACAATTTGCATAAAATTATGTTTGCAGTTGAGGTGGGGAGCTGAACACGAAGTTGAACAAACACAAACTGGAGGAGGTATGCGGGGACAGGTATAGCTCCCTACCTTGACACAACAGCAGGCGGCCTGGACAGGTTCACCCACAGTCCCCTACACCTATGACAAATATACGCTTACGTGATGGGACACGTTAGACGGAACTATTGTGTAAGGACAAAGTTGTAACCGTTCATGAAAAAAACCAGGTCCTGAAGGTCGCAGGTGTAGGAAAAAACTTAGTAAACACCTGTTTTGAAAAATACCTACAACTTACATTTTTACACCTGAAAATGACCATAGCTGGTACGTAGTAACTACACTTTGTAAAAATTGATCTGGTGGTCAAGCGGTAAGACTAAGATACGCTACTTGTCAACATACGGCTTACAGATGTCTGAATACCATCGTTAGCTTTAACAAACACACAAATATTGACAAGAAAAAACACTAAGCTTGGAAACATTCATTCATTCATATTTACTGGAAATCGTTACATTACGCTGGAACCATAAATCAAGGAGCAAAGTTTTTACTGTGTCTGGAGCAATAACTTCATAGCGACATGTAGGTCGGTTTAGCAAAAATGAATGTACAGCGCATGGGTGATTTTTGTTAGGTGCAGTTTCTGAAAAGTTGGAGAGGATTTGGTTGGGAAGATTTAGCAAGAAGCAGGATCCCATGTCTGATTGTTGTTAGAGATAAGAGTGCAGGTGGTCTTGTCTATGTATGTTCCTTTTGTTGATCCTTATTTACTGAGAAATGATTCGCGCTGTTAAGTTCGATTGCAAAATGCAAAAATTGAACTAAATATTCATATTTCATACAGAGCTAATTGTGCATACGGTGAGTCAAACATATGAAGTTTCGATTAAAGAGCCATATTGACATTCAAGAACAGAAAGTAGAGAAATTATAGAAACAAAAACGGTTAATTTATGCTACCTTATCTGCGTTTTTCTACATGATTAAGATTTAATGGTTGAAACGTCATTTGCTGTTTGAGTCACTACAATTCAGAGCTATTTTCGAGTGCGTTTCCTTGTACCTTTGTTCTTCCTCTTATTGGTTATTGCTATAAACCGACATCACTGCGCTCTGACGTCACTGTAATCTGACATCACTGCACTTTGGCATCACTGAACTATGACGTCACTGCACTCTGAAATCACTACACTCTGACGTCACTGCGCTTCGATGTGATACCTCAAATAGTGCGATCCGCTGACGTAGTTGATAAAATACTTAATATTTCATTGGAAACCTGTCACACATTGTATCCAATGTAGCAGGCAACAACTATTGACATATTTTATAGTTATACAACGCATATTTCGTGACGTAAGACATCTATAGATTTACGTTCTACGTGGATTTATTGTTTACATTGGTGATACATTGCGACCCAGAAAACGAAAGCTAGAGCAGAAGATTGTTTCGCATGCATTTCTAAGCCAAGATTCTCCACAAATTCATTGTGAGAGGAATAGGTCCATATACATAACATTTATTTTATCTACTGTTTAGTTTAGTTAACAATTAATATGTTGCATTGTTTATGTTACTGTTATGTGATCAATATTCATACTTGTCCATGTCTGTTTAAAGTGACACATGTTTTATTTGTATGTTTCACAGGATGGCACAAGTCAATATCCAGGAGTTGTCAGATAATATGTTTCACAGGATGGCACAAGTCAATATCCAGGAGTTGACAGATAATATATGACAATTAAAATTTTAGGAATCAATATTTGCTTCTACTTTGTGTCTCGTGACGATGTTTGTGTGACAGGTCAATCTATTGACAGAAGTTTGTGTGACAGGTCAATCTATTGACAGAAGTTTGTGTGACAGGTCAATCTATTGACAGAAGTGTGTGTGACAGGTCAATCTATTGAGAGATGTTTGTGTGACACGGCGACTTACTGACATATGTTTGTGTGACACGCCGACTTACTGACAGATGTTTGTGTGACACGCCGACTTACTGACAGATGTTTGTGTGACACGCCGACTTACTGACAGATGTTTGTGTGACACGCCGACTTACTGACAGATGTGTGTGTGTGTGTGACATGGCATTTGTAAACGTGTATGTCTACGAACTTATATGAGTAAGTCACAGAAATGTCACAGAAATGTCACAGAAATGTCGCTGAATTCTTCAGATAAATTATCAGGTCTCTACAAACTCACTGTCCACTAATTTATATCAGTATTGACACTATAGCAATAAAGTCAGATAATTTGTGAGTATTGAGTTGGGATCTGTTTTACGCCAGTGAACAGCGACATTCTAGACACTCTATACAAGAATACATTTTATTGAAATATTATCTTTATTCTGATAAGAATTTATCTGTCATCACAAAATAGATCCTCGAAATAACCTGAAGCCATGTAAGGAAGTTTTGCTGAAAAGTAGGCTACAGACGATAAAGAGTTAAGAACCGCCGATAGACAAGTTAGTGATACAACAAGACATCACGGGAGCTGTTAAACATTTCACTGTTACTTGAGGGGTTTATAAAATGACACAAATAAAGTATATGTACGCGTATGGTAACTCGACGCTAGAATCAACCATTGTATTCCAGAATCACCAAAGAGACAACACAAGATTGCAGTAAAAGTAGAGGATTGACTAGCTAATCCGTACTTAATGAATATATGAAAACGATATCTCGATGCTTGTCTAGCAGCTGACATATATTAGCGAAAGTTCTAGAGTGGAAAGCTGGATTCAGTCATTAACCAATATTATTTCACCTGGATACAGAAATTTCCTAATCCAGTTCTGTTAACATATGCACCTCGGGTGGGGGGGGGGGGAATGGGCACTTGAAAAAGGGGGGGGGGCGAAATTGCACTGGGGGAATCAATTCGATATTATGGTTGGGGGCACAGACACATCTATGGGGAATAGGATGGTGATTATTTTGAACAAAATTCTGCCAGAATTGCATCACAAATGTGCGCCCTGCAATTCTTCATTTTCTGCGTTCGTTCTCAAATTCCTGTAGATGAGCAGGGAGTTGTCCAGAAAATGGAATATCTTGTATCATAGTTTACAGTTTTGCTGCGAAGTCTGCGCTCTTCGGCCTGGCACATCCAACTTCAGCACGGCTTCTGGGTCACTTTTACCCAACATGGAAAGGGACAGCTAACCACTCCATAACGTCCTTAGTTGCCTCTTACGACATGGAAGGTAAATACTGTTAACTATTGCTTGCTCCTCTTTCGGGTCCCGGCAACACGGGGGAAATACTTAACACTAAACAAAGTGGATGAAACTTTTTTTATGTTTATGTAAAAGTGGGAGTCACAGAAATAAACAAATATCCCAAAAGTGGCCGATGTTAGAAAAATGGTAGGAAGATCTTCCTTAATGCATCAAGAATTCGAGTAGAAGGCCTCATAAACAGGCACTATACTAAGCTGAAAGCTGGTCTCCTGAGTATAAGAGAAAGCTGATGGCTCCTGAGTATTGAGAGAAAGCTGATGTCTCCTGGGTATGAGAGAAAGCTCTAAAAACCATATCACCGCACATAAGAAGTAAAAACAATTTGCTCGCAATTCTTGGGAATAGAAAACAAACATCAAGTAAGATTAAGTGCCCAACTTAAGAATACAATTCAGAAAAGGACTGTCCATTGCTTATATCAACATTTCGTGGAAAGAGGGAAGCAGGATTGTTCAGAAAAAAAATTGAGTTCTTGACGGGGAGGGCTGGGGGGGAAGAGGTGTGCCAGTAAAGATAATTATACACCAATTATATTGATTAAATTTTTATTCAAAAAATCCGAATAATCTCATGTAGTTTTTCCATACTTTTTCTGCATGTGTCTGTGTGTGTGTGTGGGGGGGGGGGGGGTTAAACCATAATTAACCAGGGAAGCGAGGTAGCCTAGTTGATAGAGTGAGCTTGCTTATGTCTGTGTGTGTTGCTGCTTGTTGCAACCAAGGAGAATTGAAACCTGCAAATTCAGATTTCAACTATCAAGGTGGGCTCGAGCACAAATAAAAGCCACGTTTTTCCTCTAGAAGCACATCAATTTAATTTTTTTTTTCAACCGGAAGTTTGTGAAGAACGCAGACATGAATCCTTTCAACTGCTTAAATGTCAGATTGTGGCAGTCGACCTTCTCCATGACGAATCTAACAAACATTTAAACGGACGATGAATATGACACATAAACATTGGAAACAAAAATGGAAAACAAAAGCTCATGGAAAACAAAAACTAGTCATAGAAAACAAAAACTAGTCATAGAAAACAAAAACTAGTCATAGAAAACAAAAACTAGTCATAGAAAACAAAAACTAATGTAAAACAAAAATTAGTCATAGAAAACAAAAACTAATGGAAAACAAAAATTAGTCTTGGAAAGCAAAAACTGTTGTAGCGCATAACTCATGGAAATTAAAAACAATTAATCATGGAAAGCAAAAACTCATATTATTTCCCATGAGTTTTTGCTTTCAACAGTTTTTGCTTTCCATGACTAATTTTTGTTTTCCATTAGTTTTTGTTTTCTATGACTAGTTTTTGTAGTAGTAGTAGTAGTAGTAGTAGTAGTAGTAGCAGCAACAGTAGTAGTAGCAGTAGTAGTAGTAGCAGTAGTAATGGTAGTGGTGACACACATGTATGTCTCACAGATAATATATTATAAGACCGATAGAACGCTTACCTTTCCTCTGCGTACACAGGTAGAAACCGACATGCTATCAGCTTCCCAATCCAGGCTCTGCAGAAAATCAAATACGATCAAGAGTGACGTGCATTTTGGACAAGACATTTTAAAATAACAAAATCGTGTACATCACCATCATTACTTTGTTTTTTTGTCGAAATTTGCAAGATTGTAATCATTTCATTGGACGCTTTACCGGCTCCGGGTAAATTTTACATTTTCAATTTAGACACTGAGTGTGATTGGTGCCTTTATAACGTCAGACATGGATGCATTGTGTCCAATGTGTTTTCGTTTCTCACAAATCTTCTGCCGTTTTTCCATACTAATTAAATGTTGTTGTCTCCAGCAAGTGATTCTACAAAGTGGTCAACTGTCGGTTGTCATATGATAATGTTTCCATGTTTGTGTAATGTGACGTTTAGATTTCTTCCTGTACCCTCATCATTTAGTTGTAACTATTTCCACAGTTTCATGGTATGACTCTCAAGGCTCAGCGATTCTGTTTTCTCCTTCCAGCTGTTCAGCCTGGCTTGTAGCTAGATGCTGAAATATGGCTTTAGCTTGTTGATATTTATTGTGAAAATCTTCGCATGGTCTTGTCTCTGACTGTTCACGGGGTATTTCCACTTCATTCTGCAGTATCTCTAGCTGACTACTCCTATAGGGTTTGTAGTGTTTACGGGCCCCTCTATCTGACTACTCCTATAGGGTTTGTAGTGTTTACGGGCCCCTCTAGCTGACTACTCCTATAGGGTGTGTAGTGTTTACGGGCCCCTCTAGTTGACTACTCCTATAGCGTTTGTAGTGTTTACGGGCCCCTCTAGATGACTACTCCTATAATATTTGTAGTGTTTACGGGCAACTCTAGAAATGACATTTATCTCCGCAACATGCCACTAGCAATGACATGAGTACCACTGCTGAATTTTCTCATGCCATAATGCTAGACTCAATCAGTCATGCGCTATGTTGACTGATGTTGGCGATCATGTTCCCCTACAACTCCTTGTCTCTTATCTTGTTATTCACTGAAATTGCAGCTTTTCCCATTAACTGATGACATTACAACATCAGTTCTCTTCTTTGTCATTCTCTACTGTTTCTTCCCTTGATCTTTCCTGTGATCACTAAAATTTTTAAAATGTATTTTTCTCATGACTTGCTCTATGAACCGTAACTATTACTAAAATATGACTTCATACTTCAATCCAGTATTTTATAGAACATTTATTCAATCAGTATTTTATAGAACATTTATTCAATCCAGTATTTTATAGAACATTTATTCAATCCAGTATTTTATAGAACATTTATTCAATCCAGTATTTTATAGAACATTTATTCAATTCCGTATTTTATAGAACATTTATTCATTCCAGTATTTTATAGAACATTTATTCATTCCAGTATTTTATATAACATTTATTCATTCCAGTATTTTATAGAACATTTATTCAATCCAGTATTTTATAGAACATTTATTCAATTCCGTATTTTATAGAACATTTATTCATTCCAAAATAACATTTATTCATTCCAGTATTTTATAGAACATTTATTCATTCCAGTATTTTATAGAACATTTATTCATTCCAGTATTTTATAGAACATTTATTCATTCCAGTATTTTATGGAACATTTATTCATTCCAGTATTTTATATAACATTTATTCATTCCAGTATTTTATAGAACATTTATTCATTCCAGTATTTTATAGAACATTTATTCATTCCAGTATTTTATATAACATTTATTCATTCCAGTATTTTATATAACATTTATTCATTCCAGTATTTTATAGAACATTTATTCATTCCAGTATTTTATAGAACATTTATTCATTCCAGTATTTTATAGAACATTTATTCAATTCCGTATTTTATAGAAAATCTACATTATATTTCCTTGATTATTGCTAAAATTATCAAAATCTTCTAAACAAGACACACAAGTAGTCCCCCTTGATTTTATTGTCGATAGCTATCCATGCTTAACATCTATAGAAAAGTATTGGCTGGATGTAACAGCATAGAACTCAAGTTTCTATAACAGTTTGTAATGCACCGTTTCACTGAATGTTTTTTTTTCCACTTTTTTTCCGGATATTCTATTGAAGTTCAATTATATACTGCGATATATGTACTGAAGACTTGTAGGCAGGATCATAGATGTGTGAGAGTATCATAGATGTGTGAGAGTATCATAGATGTGTGAGAGTATCATAGATGTGTGAGAGTATCATAGATGTGTGAGAGTATCATAGATGTGTGAGACGGTGATTGAGAGGATCAACTGTATAAGACCTACTGGCTAATAGGAAAACAGCCCTCTAAAATGACTCGACTTTTCCTGTGATTTTCATTGGTTTCTATGATTATACTTTGTGTAGAGAGCCAATGAAAATTATGGGGACAAATCAAATGAGTATTTTAGAAGGATGTTTCCCATTAGCCAGTAGCTCTTATATTATCGACGATCATGATCGGATGAACACACAGACATTGGAGTCTTTTGTCTATTGTCTTTCTCCATGTAGTTTTTGATCCACTCTTGCCGTTAAGCGTAGAGGTGATTGGAGCTCGAGCTTGCGTACTAAAGCCAGATGTGTGGCCTCAGCTGTGCTATGTCCGTATCAGTTCAGGATATCCTTGACGTTTTCTATCCATCTTTTCCGTGGTCTTCCTCTGCATTTGTACCCTGATCTCATTTGGTTATATTCCTGTACAGGCAACTTGACGTGATGCATTCTCATAATGTGGCCAAACCACTGAATCTGCTGTCTTTCTATGTAATCTGTACAAGATATTATACCTATTCGTTCCCTGATATCTTCATTTCGTTATCTATCAAGCCTGGTGACCCCAGCAACTTTCCTCAAGCATTTCATCTCACATGTCACTATCTTTCTGTAATGTGAAGATGAGAGAGACCAGGTTTGGCACTGGTAACACAGTGTTGGTAGGAATATACTGTAGATCATTTGTCTCTTAACTTCCATCTCGATATTGGGGTGAAGAAGAAGTGGTGACGGTATGTTACTGCATTTGCCTTTTGACACTTGAGTAACCATTTTGGCAATGGAGTAACACCTCTAAAAGATGGTATATGTATTGTCAGACTGGCCACACATGGCATGAAGAGACGGATCAGATGATGTGATCAGATGACCACACATGACATGGGATGATGGGTCAAAAGATGTGGTCAAATGATGACACATGACATGGAGAGATGAGGTCAGAATGTGTGGTCAGTTGAAGACACTTGTACTAAAAGCTTATCATAAACATATATTGAGTAATAAGTGAAACTTTTCTCTCCAGGCCAGATCGATCATCATACTCCACATTCGAGCTTTTTTGATATCGATGCAAGCTCAGTGACCTCAACATCTTTCGTTCGTAGAGCTATCGTAAAACATTGAGTATATCTACTCTGACCATAGCTGACCACCTTTTTTGGTAACATAATCAACTTACTGGTTCGTAGTTTTCCTCCAAAACCAACCTTTGCACCGACGTCACAAATCTAGTAGTATGTTCTTGTATCTAGAGAGCTGTGCTTCTAGTGGCATTAAAAACAATGTCTTTTTTAAAATCATTTTAGCGGACTATAGTCTGGATAACGTCGTAAACTGTGTAGAGGTTTACAACTTGGATGTGATATCTGCAATTTCTGTCTCGACATATTCGACTCTTACGCATTGTTTAGGTGGCAATTTGATTTCTTTCTTCAATTTCTAGTCATCGACATCCTGCTCTGTTGCTAGCTGGAGACCAGAAAAACCACCTCTGGGAAATCCTCAGAAAATCCACCTCTGGGAAACCCTCAGAAAATCCACCTCTGGGAAACCCTGTGCTATGACACGGGGTTATAACTCACGTTACCGTTACCACATATATTAACACAAATACATACATCCACCTACACACAACACACACACACAAGCACAGATGTATCATAGTAACAACTTACTGTGCTCTGCATTGTGGTTCCAAATTTCAGATGATAGAGTCGATTTCTGCAAACAAATACAAGTAAATAAGAGATAACATTGTTATTTGCGCAGACATCAAGTATGTAGTAATTTCTTCTCGCTCGTCCTCCCTTCCTCTCTCCCTTCCTATCTCCATTTTACTCCCTCCCTCTTCCTCTCTCCGTCTCTCTCTTTCCCTCCTGCTCTCTTCCTCTCCCCCTCTCTCTCTGCATCTGTCAAGAAATAAATCAAAATTCAGCAAGGGAATGTGAACCAGCTCCGTCCAGATGACACCCACGCGCCTCGCAACTCGAGTCAACGCGTTTTCCGTCTTTGACCACGTGACATTACTAAAATAAAGATGAGAACTTAGTCCAGACCTTCAACGTGTAGATTCCCTAGAAAACGGTCGATCGACACACAGACAACAACAACAACAACACACACACACTACACAGGTATGTAAATTAATCGAGGTGACACAAACGCTTAATATTATAAGATAACGGTATTGAAATATGGTAACTCATTGTAGTTCTCTGTTATTCATTTAGATTGAGAACGTGTTAGTGATTTTATCGCGTGTCATAAACTTGGTCTTACTTTTGATTCTTGCATTTCATGAGAATTTATTATGAAGGTAGAAAAAGAATTCCATACAAACATCGGAATCTATGAAGAAACTAAATACAAATAACAGACAAGGCAAGGAATCGATCCACTTTGATGCCAGAGAGAACGGGGAAGAAAAATGCAGGTGATAGAATATTCGATTAATTAGGGAATATTAAAAAAATCTGAACATAATTAGTCAAATTGTTCTGACGTCTCTGCCGCTACTATAGAATTCAGTAGCTAGTTAATACCGATACTCGTTAATTGGATGCTGGTTGTTTCCTTCTTTAGCAACAGTCATCAACACTTTGCTGCTACTTTGGAGATCCTTGCTATTTTAGTTTGTTTATCTACGACTGTAGAATCTACGTTTCCGTAACAATCACGGTTACAAACCTGCATTACAACTACATGTGTAACAATCACAGGTTACAAACCTGCATTACAACTACATGTGTAACAATCACAGGTTACAAACCTGCATTACAACTACATGTGTAACAATCATAGGTTACAAATTTACATTACAACTACATGTGTAATATAATATAGAAGCATCGAGAATTCATTATTAAAGAAAAGTCATAATGCAGCAAATGGGATTTGAACCGGGTCCTCGCAGATAGCACCTACTCGTCTCGCAACTGAGTCAACACGTATCTCGTCTCCAACCACACAGCATCCATAGAAAAGATGCGATTTTAGTCCAGACTTTCAACGTGTATATTTCCAAGCTACTATCAGTATGGGCCGGTCGAATGGTACACAGATAACAACAACAGCACACAAAGTGCACAGTTATGTAAATTCCTCGAAAAACACAAACATTTTAACATAGCACGTGCCAGATGGGTTTATTGCTCCAATGATGAATTAGGCCTACTTGTAAGCATAAATAACACATAAATATAAAGAAGAAACCAGTTTTTCATAAGACAGACAATTCAATAAATTATGTCACCAATTTTTTGGTCAATTACTTTTACACCCTTCCACCGCCTAAGTTAATAACTGTCATAAATTCAGGGTTCAAATTATATCAAGTTCAGCAAAAACATATATTTATAAAAATATTCACCTAACTTTAAAAGATTTTTTAGCAGAAAAAAATTGTCTATTGTCTTTCCCCAGGTGGTTTGTGATCCACTCTTGCCGTTAAGCGTAGGGGTGATTGGAGCTCGAGCTTGCGTACTAAAGCCAGATGTGTGGCCTCGGCTGTGCTATGACCGTGTCTGTTCAGGATGTCCCTGACGTTTTCTATCCATCTTTTCTGTGGTCTTCCTCTGGCTTTGTACCCTGATTTCATTTGGTTATATGCTTGTACGGGCAACTTGTCGTGATTCATTCTCATAATGTGGCCAAACCACTTGATCTGCTGTCGTTCTATGTATTCTGTACAAGGTATTATACCTATTCTTTCCCTGATATATTCATTTCGTAATCTATCGAACCTGGTGACCCCGGCAACTTTCCTCAAGCATTTCATCTCACATGGCACTATCTTTCTGTAATAAGAAGATGAGAGAGACCAGGTTTGGCACTGGTAACACAGTGTTGGTAGGAATATACTGTAGATCATTTGTCTCTTAACTTCCATCTCGATCTTGGGGTGAAGAAGTAGTGGTGACAGTTGGTATGTTACTGCATTTGCCTTTTGACATCTAATCTCTATTTCTCCATCGAGGCTTCCATTTTCTGTAAAGAAAAGTATCCACCATCCAAAAAAAAAAAAAAACCCCACCAAAAACATGTTATCTTTCACATTTTTTGAAGAAAAAAAATGTTTCTATTTCAAATTTAATTGACGTATAAATAACAACATTCTTGACGTTACATTTATCCACTACCCGCTCTCTCCCTTGTCAATAACTGTCAAACACCATCAAACTAACAGGAACTGCAAATGTATGTTCTAGGAATTTCTAGCAGGTCACGTGATACACATTTCCGGGAAAATACAGACATGTGTTATGAAGTGAATTTTCACAAAAGATACCTACCTTGTTCCAATAAAAACACTGCTGCGTTCAACATACAACAACTTGAAACTTTCATTGCTTCCTTTGACCGCATCAAAGACTTTCTCTGGTGCTGCCAGGTATTCTACAAGTAAACAAGCGATGTATGAGAAATATATAAGCAAACTCACATTTTTATAATTGTGTACTTTTAGGTGTGTAGTGTCACAGAATTCTAGATACATGGCGCTAACACGAGTCACATAAAGGGGTGGATGTTACTTAAAATAACTAATATAAATAACCAAGCTGCCAGATGATTAAAAGTTATCCCTAACCATTACCCTTGCTAACTAATGACATCTCAATCCCTCCATTCCTTGACGTTGTTTGTTTATTGTTTGTTTGACAACCCCTAGAATTGCGTGTGACTAGCTATTACCTCCTACGTGTAGTGAGGGTTTTGTTTCTGAGATTTCTTGCATACGCTGGAGACTTCGGCTTTCGGCTTAGTGCAATTCGTATTGAAGGACCCTTCTACACAGAGGGGTCTATAAATGTATAGATAACATGCTACATAGCTTCCGTAAGAGAGCCACAATATAACGCGTGTCATCTACTAAGTTTTTCTGTTGCGTGGGTGGTTTGTCTAGTGGAACATTGGTGAGATCCACGTATTCATATACGTCGTGTGATATTATGCATGTGCACTATTTTGTGTGCTTGTATATGTTTGTGTGTACAGTTGGCATCATTGACGTGAAGCATTCAATTGGTCGGGTTTGACACTCATCGTTCCATCTCTTGTAGCATTTTTCTTACAACGTTCTGGGTATTGGGCCTAGAAAAATGTATTGTCCGTTGCTGTTTGTTATATCTCATTGATATTAGAGTTTTACTTTGCTATTTGTTATACCTCATTGACACTAGAGTTTTAATTTGCTGTTTGTTATACCTCATTGACACTAGAGTTTTAGTTTGCTGTTTGTTATACCTCATTGACACTAGAGTTTTAGTTTGCTGTTTGTGTACAGAATTAGCAGAATGTAGTATGTACAGATTCTTGATTCGCTTAATTTTTTATTAGAAACTGGCTTCACAGCACGCGGGACATTCCCATAAGTGCTTCGCCCTCCGCTCCAGCAGCCATCCCAGTGTATGTAGACTCATAGTTCCGGTCAGGTGTTGATTGTGTGATCTTCGGGACTTTCCAAAAAAATTTACTCTTCCTTCCCTCCCCTCTAGATACTCCCATTTCTAACATTCTCTGTATGTGTACGTTCTCAGCCTCATTGACATCATCTTCATTTTGAAATGAATTTATTACTGCCTTGATCAAGTCTGCTTTGTCTCTTCTAAGCAATGTGCCGTCATTCGCCGCATTGTCTACCAATATGTTGGCTCTCTCGCTTCCTCTGACTGCAGCATGACCAGGGCAGTATATCCATGTAATGTTCTGGATAATTGAATTAATCAATTAGTCCGACCATTCTTTTCTAAGCATGAACTTTTCTATCTTGCACAGCATGCTTTGTATGTGCATAATTAGTAGGATGTAGTGGATACAGAATTAGTAGGATGTAGTGGATACAGAATTAGTAGGATGTAGTGGATACAGAATTAGTAGGATGTAGTGGATACAGAATTAGTAGGATGTAGTGGATACAGAATTAGTAGGATGTAGTGGATACAGAATTAGTAGGATGTAGTGGATACAGAATTAGTAGGATGTAGTGCATTCAGAATTAGGATGTAGTACATACAGAATTAGTAGGATGTAGTGCATACAGAATTAGTAGGATGTAGTAAAGAGAACAGTACGTATTAGACATAGTTTACAGCTTCGCTGTGATACCTGCGAATGAGTCCTGACACGTCGGATTTCGGAATGGTGTTTGGGTCACTTTAACCTTGTATGGGATAGCAGCAAATTCCACCCAAAAATACTTTAGTCGTCTTCTACTGCATGCATAACATATAACAATTTTACTATGTTTATGCTCCCCACTTTGTGATCATATGTTACTATTATTTGCTCTTTATTCCTTGGGTGAAACTTGATGCATAATTTCCTGCGACGGGGTTCGAACCAAGTACCCCGGTCGCCCGAAACCAGTCCTGTAATCTCACCGCCTGAGATCAAGACCCTAAGTGAAAGTCTTACAGACCTTGCGGGAGACAAGCAAGTTCTGTAATCTTACCACTACAGAGCAGGGCCGCAAATGAAAGCTTCAAGCTCGCAGTTAAGAGGTGGAGGTTGGTGTGAACAACCCCCTTCCCCCTAACAAATCAGAACTTGCAGCACTATGAACTAAGTTAAAAGATGAGCAAACTCCTTCCCCCCCCCCCCACAGTTATCGATTTTTCACAACAAGCTCATCAAAGCAAATAATTTACACACAAAAATGGACGGATTATCTTTTTTTTGGAAGGTAGAACAAACCTACCCCCTCTTAAGGTAAATGTATCCCACGGCCTGAAAGGTATGATACCTAATTTTCTGTATTTGAAAACCATGAATTGTCCTAGACTTAGTTCTTGGAGTATAGATTCCCGTCAATTGTGCGCCTACGTGTGACAGAGAGAGCAAATGTTTGTGCGATATGTCCTTGCGAGATCATGTCTGTTTACTTAGATTTGTAAACTAATATTATGTGAAAGCAGGCAGATATCGGACACAAAATTACAGGAGACATGTGCCCTGCAGCGTATCCTACAAGTAATCAAGCTCAGCTGGCAGACAGCGCAGGGAATGCGAGCTACAAATTACTAGAAATTTCTTCTTGTCATTTACAAATAATCGTCAGTCGGAGGATTTGTTTTAGATTATGTCTGCTTTTACATTCATTCTCTGTTCGTCTGGGAAACACAAGTCTTTTTAATGTCAACTCAAATTTATACACACATGTCACAAACTCTGGAAGCGAATGTCACAAACTCTCGTAGCGAACGTCACAAAATCTCGTAGCGAATGACACAACTGGTAGAAAATGTCCCAAATATCGCTTTCTATTAATTTGACATTTGGAAAAAAAAGCCGCTTTATTTTTCTGATCTCCTAAATTATACACTTCAAGCTTTTTATTTCTCTCATTTCTCTCTGTCTCTCATTTCTTTATATCTAAACAGTATTTTTATATCAACTCTGTGTTACCGATGTCAAACATGGATCTTGACAAAGACACTAGCGAAACAGATTACAGTGTGTGAAATGAGATGTTTGAGGAAAGTTATTAATGCCACAAGAAGAGAAGGGCGGAGAAATGAAGATATTAAGAAATAAATCAAGACTATCTCAAATCAAGACTATTTCAGGTCAAGATTATCTCAAGTCAAGACTATCTCAAATCAAGACTATCTCAGGTCAAGATGATCTCAAGTCAAGACAATCTCAAGTCAGGACTATCTCAAATCACGACTATATCAAGTCAAGACTATCTCAAATCAAGACTATCTCAAGTCAAGACTATCTCAAGTCAATATCTCAAGTCAAGACTATCTCAGGACAAGATTATCTCAAGTCAAGATTAACTCAAGACTATCTCAAGTCAGGACAATCTCATGTCAGGACTATCTCAAATCAAGACTATATCAAATCAAAACTATATCAAGTCAAGACTATCTCAAGTCAAGACTGTATCAAGTCAAGACTATCTCAAGTCAAAACTGTCTCAAGACAAGACTATCAGGATACCTGATTTTCTCAGGTGGTTTGACAACATCATGATTAAAAAAGTAAATCATATGTGTTCACTACTGTATCTCTCTGTCCTAAGCTATGCGTCACAGTGTTATCTCTCTGCTAAACTATACCTCAGTCCGTTCTCTCCTAAACTATGCCTCAGTCCGTTCTCTCCTAAACTATGCCTCAGTTCGTTCACTCCTTAACTATGCCTCAGTCCGTTCTCTCCTAAACTATGCCTCAGTCTGTTCTCTCCTAAACTATACCTCAGTCCGTTCTCTCCTAAACTATGCCTCAGTCCGTTCTCTCCTAAACTATGCCTCAGTCCGTTCTCTCCTAAACTATGCCTCAGTCCGTTCACTCCTTAACTATGCCTCAGTCCGTTCTCTCCTAAACTATGCCTCAGTCCGTTCACTCCTTAACTATGCCTCAGTCCGTTCTCTCCTAAACTATGCCTCAGTCCGTTCTCTCCTAAACTATGCCTCAGTCCGTTCTCTCCTAAACTATGCCTCAGTCCGTTCTCTCCTAAACTATGCCTCAGTCCGTTCTCTCCTTAACTATGCCTCAGTCCGTTCTCTCCTAAAATATACCCCAGTCCCTTCTCTCTTAAACTATGCCTCCGAATTGTATCTCTCTGTTAAACTATTCCTCGGTCCTTTATTTCCTAAACTATACCTCAGCACTATCTCTCATAAACTATACCTCACTATTTTATCTTTCTCCTAAACTATACCCTAGTCTGTATCCTAAATTATACCTCACTACTGTATATCTCTCTGAAAATATACATCACTACTGTATTTCTCTCCAAAACTATACCTCGATAGTTTATCTCTTCCCTAACTATACTTTATCACTTTCTCTCTCACCCCTTTCTTCTGAGCTATTCACTACCATTTCACATTCCCTTTATCTCATAAATTAAACCCAAACACTGTATCTCTCTTTCTGCTTAAACTATACTCCATCACTGTCTATATATCATACTCTCTGCTTAAACTATATCATACCACTTTCTCACTCTCTCTCTCTCTCTCTCTCTCTCTGCTAAACTATACCCAATCATTTTATTTATTTCTCTATCCTCATTAACGGGAAACGATAACATAATTACTCTTGCCCGTACTGTGAGACACATTCAATGTATATCTTCCCTCCTTGTCTATTTCCCGTCACCTCATATCCTCTATATTGCGCTTGTCATCCCACAGAGAACCATGTCATCCCACAGTGAACCATGTCATCCCACACAGAACCATGATATACCACAGTGAACCATGTCATCCCACACAATCACAGTGAACCATGTCATCCCACACAATCACAGTGAACCATGTCATCCCACACAATCACAGTGAACCATGTCATCCCAGATCCATGTCATCCCACAGAGAACCATGTCATCCCAGATCCATGTCATCCCACAGTGAACCATGTCATCCCAGATCCATGTCATCCCACAGAGAACCATGTCATCCCACAGTGAACCATGTCATCCCACACAGAACCATGATATACCACAGTGAACCATGTCATCCCACAGAGAACCATGTCATCCCACACAATCACAGTGAACCATGTCATCCCACAGAGAACCATGTCATCCCACACAATCACAGTGAACCATGTCATCCCAGATCCATGTCATCCCACAGAGAACCATGTCATCCCAGATCCATGTCATCCCACAGTGAACCATGTCATCCCAGAACCATGTCATCCCACAGAGAACCATGTCATCCCACAGTGAACCATGTCATCCCACACAGAACCATGATATACCACAGTGAACCATGTCATCCCACACAATCACAGTGAACCATGTCAAACCACACAATCACAGTGAACCATGTCAAACCACACAATCACAGTGAACCATGTCATCCCACAGTGAACCATATCATCCCACACAATCACAGTGAACCATGTCATCCCACAGTGAACCATGTCATCCCACAGTGAACCATGTCATCCCACAGTGAACCATGTCATCCCACAGTGAACCATGTCATCCCACAGTGAACCATGTCATCCCACAGTGAACCATGTCATCCCACACAATCACAGTAAACCATGTCATCCCACACAATCACAGTGAACCATGTCATCCCACACAATCACAGTGAACCATGTCATCCCAGAACCATGTCATCCCACAGTGAACCATGTCATCCCACAGTAAACCATGTCATCCCACACAATCACAGTGAACCATGTCATCCCACACAATCACAGTGAACCATGTCATCCCACACAATCACAGTGAACCATGTCATCCCACACAATCACAGTGAACCATGTCAAACCACACAATCACAGTGAACCATGTCATCCCACACAATCACAGTGAACCATGTCATCCCACAGTGAACCATATCATCCCACACAATCATACAATATATATATTGGGTGGGAGCCGCGTAGCGCAGTGGTTAGCGCACTAGCTTCGCATATGAGTGGTCCTGGGTTCATTCCCAGTTGAGGCGGAAATGTTTTTCAGATAGCAACGGCTCCCAGGTCGACCCAGCCTTAAATTGGTACATTAATCCGGGAATGAAAGACTGCGAGGGAGAGGAGATGGCTACCGCCCTCATCTGCAGAGCCTCTGAAATGTGAGATCGCTAACATCTCACACCCCTACGGTATTAATGATATGGGTTACTTTACTTTACTTTACTTTATATATATATATATATATATATAAAACATGAGGAATTGTTTTATACCGAGGTCCAGGTAAATTATATTGATACATTCAAACGTGAAGCTGTGTGAAATTTTCCGTGATTTTCATTGGTTGTTAATACTAATTATATAGAAGTGACAAATGAAAGTCACAGAAAAAGCAAATTAGATGCACTTTTGAAGGTTAACCGATGATTCCGCAGAACTTAATAAATGACGATGGACTGGGTTTTCATATATTTGCCTGATATGGAGTTTGGATGTAGAAAATTAGATACTCATAAATGTTGGTGCGTCATATTCGATGTACCGCGAGTAAGTTCATGGAGGAGGTGAACGGGTGCAATCTACAACTTATCGGAACTAGTGTGCATGACAAAATGGCGAACATTTGATGTTTCAAAACAAAATGTTAAGTAGTTGCCATTGAGTACAGACCACAAAAAGGGATAATTTTGACAAGTCATTCTCGTGAATAAACCCTGCTCAGATTCCAAAAAGCGTCACTTATCTAGGTTGATGCACATTTTCGCGTGTTTTTCATTGGTTTGTGAAACAATATATACGCAAAGTATCCAATGACCAGTAGTATCAGCCAAGATAAGCAACGCTGTTTGATATCTGCGTCTCGGAGACCTGAATGCGTTGTATCCGTGTTTACAGCTCGAATGAAATATCTGCGCATTTTAGCTTGACACATCCGAGTTTTGCATTGCTTCTGGTCCACTTTGATCTGATATGGGATTGGACAGCCAACCCAAACCCCAAATTCTCTCATTAGTCGCCTCTTACGACGTGCATGGCAGGTAGTAGCATCGTTATTCTTTATTCACATCGTGGGCCCTAGCAGCACCCGGGCTGTTCTATATTCTATTATTCTAAATCGAATTTTTTCATATTACATTATCTTATTGTAGTAAAGCATACCAAGACCTAGGACAAATGACACCAATCCTCAGAAACAAAAATGTAGATTTAAACACCAAAATAACACTATTCAAAACAACTATTATACCAAGGCTGTATTACCAATGTCAAACATGGACAACGACAGCACAAGATAAATGTAAACTTGTGACAGCTGAATCCTAGGAATATCGCTAGGAGACAGAGTGAGAAATGAGGACATTAGACAAACAACGATACCATTCCAATCTTGGAATATATTAAGAGACAACAGGTCAAATGGTTTGTTCACATCAGCAATATACTCAGCACACAAGAGAACAAACTTCAGAAAACTCTTCTATCTCTGACGCTGAAAGGGAACAAAGAGTTCTAGCGAATATATATATAGATAGTTAGATAGATAGATAGATAGATAGATAGATACATAGATAGATAGATATATAGATAGATAGATAGATAGATAGATGGATATATATATATATATATATATATATATATATATAGATAGATAGATAGATAGATAGATAGATAGATAGATAGATAGATAGATAGATAGATAGATAGATAGATAGATAGTTGGATGGATGGATGGATGGATGGATAGATAGATAGTTAGATAGATAGATAGATAGATAGATAGATAGACAGACAGACAGACAGACAGACAGACAGACAGACAGACAGACAGACAGACAGACAGACAGACAGACAGACAGACAGACAGATAGATAGATAGATAGATAGATAGATAGTTAGATAGATAGTTAGATAGATAGATAGATAGATAGATAGATAGATAGATAGATAGATAGATATATAGATAGATATATAGATAGATAGATAGTTAGATAGATAGATAGATAGATAGATAGATAGATAGATAGATAGATAGATAGATAGATAGATAGATAGATAGATAGATAGATAGATAGATAGATAGTTAGATAGATAGATAGATAGATAGATAGATAGATAGATAGATAGATAGATAGATAGATAGATAGATAGATAGATATAGATAGATAGATAGATAGATAGATAGATAGATAGATAGATAGATAGATAGATAGATAGATAGATAGATAGATAGATAGATAGATAGATAGATAGTTAGATAGTTAGATAGATAGATAGATAGATAGATAGATAGATAGATAGATAGATAGATAGATAGATAGATAGATAGTTAGATAGATAGATAGATAGATAGATAGATAGATAGATAGATAGATAGATAGATAGATATATAGATAGATAGATAGATAGATAGATAGATAGATAGATAGATAGATAGATAGATAGATAGATAGATAGTTAGATAGATAGATAGATAGATAGATAGATAGATAGATAGATAGATAGATAGATAGATAGATAGATAGATAGATAGATAGATAGATAGATAGTTAGATAGTTAGATAGATAGATAGATAGATAGATATATAGATAGATAGATATATAGATAGATAGATAGATAGATAGATAGATAGATAGATAGATAGATAGATAGATAGATAGATAGATAGATAGATAGATAGATAGATAGATAGATAGATAGATAGATAGATTAGATAGATAGATAGATAGATAGATAGATAGATAGATAGATAGATAGATAGATAGATAGATAGATAGATAGATAGATAGACATTATCATATATTGTATTTTCTCATGACCAAGAACTAGATAGGCAGAGGCAATAAAAGAAACATTAAATAAACACGGCCTTATCATGGCCAATGCAACTCAAATGGCCAAAGAAAAAAATCTCAGAATCCTCCCCCCCCCCCCCATGACGCTTAACGGCACAACTAGAAATGACAATAGGTAGATAGTATTATCTCATATTGAATTTTCTTATATGTATTTTCTCGTATAGAATATTCCTCTATTGTATTTTCTCTTATTGAATTATACTCTATTGTATTTGCTGGTGAAAGCCCTGCTTGACGAGGCTTGAAGAGATTATACGAAGACGTATTGTACTAAACCGTTCAGATTCCGAATGCTTAGACACATACTAATGAGTAGCTCTAGAAGGGTTTTTATCCCTGAGGGAAGAACTGAACTTTGACCAAAACCTACCATCAAGCAAGGATAACCTTTCAAATATAAAAAAACCCCCGCATAGAATGACTGTCTAACTATTTCCATTTCTCTTTGGGAGTCTCAACTGAGGACCTTCCTTTCATGTCCAAATTACCATCAGTTTCTCTGGGAGCGGTCAAAGAATATCCAACTTGAGGTATTGGCATATATTTTCGAAAGTTGTCTCGTCTGTAATATGTCAAGATTCCTTGAATGCCAGAAGCCAGTCACAGAAATCGTATTAGAATGTTGAATAAAGAATAGGATTGTCTTACAAAAATTAGCTGATTTAAAAATAGACTGGATTTTATTCAAGAACGTATCGTTGTAGTCAAGGTAACCGTTTAAAATATATAGTATGTACTCACTGCAGTAAAACTGAATTCCAATAGGTGAAACTTGGAACAGGGTAATGAAGTTGTCCTAATCACTAGAAACACATATTGATACACATGCATCGATGTTTTGACCAAATACCTTTATCACGAGTACATTCACACAAAAACACACGCACACAAAACACGTGAAAGAACGGCGCTATAAAAGTTCACAGGGCACAGTCATATCATAGATATATTTCATATCTACATTGTCCTTCTTCTTTCTTCACCATCTAGGAATGCTTATATCGTCAAATGTCCCTTTCCAAACAGCACTATCCTTGCCATTCACTTCTGCTGTTTCATTTTCTTGCACATTGGTTATCTTCATCTTCTTCTTCTGCGTTCGTTCTCAAACTCCTGCAGATTAGCAGGATGTAGTCCGGAGAACGGAATGCGTTGTGTCATGGTTCACAGCATTGCTGCGATATCTGCGCCTTTCTACCGGACACATCGGACTTCAGCATGGCTTTGGGTCACTGACCCTATATGGGATGGGACAGTCAACTTCAATTCATAACCTCCTTAGTCACCTCTTACGACATGCATGGAAGGTAAGCAGTGTTGCTATTATTTGCTCCCCTTTCGGGCCCCGGAAACACACGGGCGAAATTGGTTATGATTTATGAAAACAGTAGATTATCATCAGCTCACTGAAAAACTACATTGATGCTCAGACTCCCAACTTAGCACATGCATCACAATCGAACCTCATGTGTCCCTATAAGTAAGTAAAAAAGTAAAGTAACCCATAACATTTATTAATGCCGTAGGGGTGTGAGATGTTAGCGATCTCACATTTCACAGGCTCTGCAAATGAGGACGGTAGCCATCTCCTCTCTCTCGCAGTCTTTACTTCCCGGATTAATCCGGTACCCATTTAAGGCTGGGTCGACCTGGGAGCCGTTGCGATCTGAAAACATTTCCGCCTCAGCTGGGGAATGAACCCAGGACCACTCATATGCGAAGCCAGTGCGCTAACCACTGCGCTAACGCGGCTCCCTAATATGTGTCCCTATATGCTTTATCGAAGGCGAAGGCGGATTGTGCCGAAACGTAAATTTATGTCACTATTATGCGCAAATCAAGCTCTATGGCACTGAGGTATAGAGGCACCGGGTTCAAATTCCTCTGCAGGCAATTGTGCATCCTGCTCGTTTAGAAATCAATGGCACACTAGTAAACTTAAAAACTGCTACGAAAATCACTATAGTCAAATAATTGTACGTTGATGGCTACACCCTGTATATGATATGCTATCCTTTTTTAATGATGCATTATTTAACTCTTCTCTCTCTCTGCCTCTCTGTATCTATTTATGTCTCTCTCTATCTCTCTGTCTCTCTGTGTATCTCTCCCTCTCTCTCTCTATGTCTCTTATAATAAAGTGTTGTCGAATGTTCTAAAATCACTGAATAATAATAATAATAATAAAAATAATAATAATAATAATAATAATAAAATTGCATAAGCCGTCGAGGTCTGCAAAAGTATACACTATCAGGGTGTCACACCGAGACATGTTGTAGGAAGATCTCCAGACATCTCTTAAGCTCTACACCCCCCCCCCCTCTGTTGTTTGAAAACTTCACTTCCTGTCCGGTCCTCGATATTATCCAGCGACTTCCGGCTCAAATTGGCGGAGAATAACAGCTGTTTTTTTCTGCTTGCCGATAAGTCAAGTTTCGGAAAGGATTTGGGCACCAGCAAATACAATTCTACCAATGGAAATGCTAGACACGCTAACATGGAAATGCTAAACACGCTAACATGGAAATGCTAAACACGCTAACATGGAAATGCTAAAGACGCTAACATGGAAATGCTATACAAGCTAACATGGACACGAAAACAAGTACCACAGACATTTGTTAAGAATTATCTGTATAGAGCACAAGACAAATATATTTTGTCCGGCAACAAATAAACCAAAACTTGCAGGTTATCAATAATCAGTTTTGGCAGTGGTGAAACGGTATAAACGTGTTTGATTTGGACATGTACCGAGACACCACTCACTGTCTAAAATTATTTTGCAAGGAAGAGTCGAGGGGTAAAGTAGAAGAGGGGATCAAAGAAAATCCTGAAATTAGGAGAGCTTTTTTGTGCTACTGTATCCAGTGTGGCATCCTTACGATCCCGACATATTATGACTCTTATTTATTATTACCATTATTAATTATACAGCCACGTCGTCTTCTTGCACCCTGCACAGTTATGTACCGCAAGAGTTTTATGTTGCAATGTTCCATGTTCTTGCTACACAATTTTCATTAATTAACTTAAATCTCATACTTAATGTGTCAAAATGATAGTTCAGTGAACGTGTTTTAGTGCGGCGGTGTATATGTCCTCTACGAAACTTCCACAATAAAATGACCATTGGTCAGCACAGCTGTTATGGTGCGCCATTTTCCCGGAAGTCATAGCAGAAGGGATTCAATGTAATCACACAATTATGAGAATCTGTATTCTCTTAATCATTTTCTGGAACATATATTGTGTCTCTGACAGGCAGGAAAATATATATTGTGTCTCCGACAGGCAGGAAAATATATATTGTGTCTCCGACAGGCAGGAAAATATATATTGTGTCTCCGACAGGCAGGAAAATATATATTGTGTCTCCGACAGGCAGGAAAATATATATTGTATCTCCGACAGGCAGGAAAATATATATTGTGTCTCCGACAGGCAGGAAAATATATATTGTGTCTCCGACAGGCAGGAAAATATATATTGTGTCTCCGACAGGCAGGAAAATATATATTGTGTCTCCGACAGGCAGGAAAATATATATTGTGTCTCCGGCAGGCAGGAAAATATATATTGTGTCTCCGGCAGACAGGAAAATATATATTGTGTCTCCGACAGGCAGGAAAATATATATTGTGTCTCCGACAGGCAGGAAAATATATATTGTGTCTCCGACAGGCAGGAAAATATATATTGTGTCTCCGACAGGCAGGAAAATATATATTGTGTCTCCGACAGGCAGGAAAATATATATTGTGTCTCCGACAGGCAGGAAAATATATATTGTGTCTCCGGCAGGCAGGAAAATATATATTGTGTCTCCGGCAGGCAGGAAAATATATATTGTGTCTCCGGCAGGCAGGAAAATATATATTGTGTCTCCGACAGGCAGGAAAATATATATTGTGTCTCCGACAGGCAGGAAAATATATATTGTGTCTCCGACAGGCAGGAAAATATATACTGTGTCTCCGACAGGCAGGAAAATATATATTGTGTCTCCGACAGGCAGGAAAATATATATTGTTTCTCGGACAGGCAGGAAAATATATATTGTTTCTCCGACAGGCAGGAAAATATATATTGTGTCTCCGGCAGGCAGGAAAATATATATTGTGTCTCCGACAGGCAGGAAAATATATATTGTTTCTCCGACAGGAAGGAAAAATTACTATCATATCAGAATTAAAGAAACGTAATTTTCATCTATTATTTTCATCTATTTTGTTCATCTATTATTTTCATCTATTTTGTTCATCTATTATTTTCATCAGTTTTTGAATCTCATATGATCACCATCAACAAACCCACAACCCTTTAGGTTCGTACTGATGGTACTCTGTTAACATCTACACCAATATTTTGCATGCCTCTCTGTTCTCGGTTCCTTATTTGAGTGTGGACAATCTTATATCATGTCCAGTGCTTAATATTATCAATACATACTTTCTCCTGACCCCTTCTCCTTCTTCAACCCTCAACTATTCCCTTTAGGTTAGTCTCAAATGCCAAAGGCTGAATTTTTGTATTTAATTACTAATTGTTGACGGAGGGTGTTGCTGAGTGGCTAGAACGTCGGTCTTATAACCATGAGGTTTAGATTTCAAATCACGACTGGGACAGGATTTGTCTTTCGGAAGTACAATTTTTTTAAATCTTTCCTGTAAACGTTGTGGCGACAGCTAGAAAAATCCCTGTAGACGTTGAAGTACTTAACAGGAAAACATGCAGTAACGAAAATCTTTTTTTTTATACTAATCCTTGACCCTAGCCCGTAGGTAAAGGGGCGAGGGGGGATCAACACCCCCCCTTCCGGCAAATCAGAACATGACTTACGACTTTTATTTCTAGGAACTTGGCCAAGAGATGGGTAAAATCGACCCCACTCCGCCTTTTCCCCTGCGATTTTTCACAAACGTGTTTTTTTTTTAATCAAACAGAGGATTGTGTACACGAGTGACCTTTTATTAGTTAACCCCTACCCTTCTACTTAAAGAAAACTCTGCAATGAACTGAATAGAAAGTTCTAGTTGTGTGTCGAATGGTGAACCAAACAACATGCCTAGTTCAACAGCTGAATCAGTGCATTAGAAATCGCCTGCAATTAGTTGCAGGCTCTTGTGAAAACCTATTTCATGATTATGTATGGTTATTTCTGGAACATCTTCCTTGCAAGTGGTTGGTTCAATCAAGACCAGAAATTGTCTCTTGCTGCTGGTTGCTGCCTCAGGCTGCCTCGGGCTGATGATGAGAGCTCTGCCCGATCGATGGTTATCAGTAATTTTGGCGAGGCTACGCAAGGACAGAAGGTCACTGATGCGCTGATAATTAGCCATATGTTCAGAGTTACCTCCCTCCGGCGGACAATGACGTGTTCTGAGATTGGATCTGATGGAAACTTGACCTGTATCCTGTTTCTGAAAAGAACTTTGTGAAGCTCTACCCCCAAGATCATATAATTCATATTTCTGAACTATTAGAACAATTAAAGTTTCAACAGTAGAGCTTTTACTTATTAGATACGGCGACTTTCATGAGAAAATAAACTGTGGTAGGAAACAGAAAATGTATATTGGTACTTCTAATCAAGATTATTGCTAAAGTGTTGCGGGGAGTAGCTAGAAAGTCACGGATAGACCAAAATCCACATACAGTGGTCATTCCATGCCCGAACTGTCCAAGAGCATTTACAGCTCGAATAGGGATCACTAGCCATCTACGAAATATTATGTATGGCCATAATTCTAACTGAATTTTCAAAACTGGATGTAAAAAATGGTCATCATCATTTATGATGGACCAAGACACACATTGCTAACGTTCTACGCTGAATAATGACCTACGTTTATGCTGTTGGTGATGAAATAATTCCTTTAGCAATGAGCAGGCAGTGGCGTGACAGCCCATAGCTTCTTCGATAAAAGCACAGATTATTTTCAGTTGAGTGTCTGATGCTAAACCTGGAATCATGTAAGGTTGCCCACAAGACGTGATTGTGTAAGGGAAGTTGATGGATACACTCGAGACGAAACCCGGACTCATGTAAAGTCCCACATTCGATGTGAAACCCGGACATGTAAAGTCCCAAAGACGTGGATGTGTAAGGGAAGTTGATGGATACATCTTTATTCCCCGAAGGGAGGCATTATAGTGTCCTAGTATGCCAGAATTCCAACGTCATGCCAGGAATACAGTACACACTTCTTGACCAACTCTCTCATCAATGTTTCGTCAGATTTGTTGACCCATCAGCAGTGATGCCACATATAGCATTCCCCGTCACCGAGGAGTCACAAATGAACAAAGTTGCAATATATTCGCTGTCCGGCACCTCCACAGGGATGATTTGATGACAAAAGTTAGAAATTGAGACGCGATGTGACAATATTGATTTTTTTCTAAAGGTAACAGGTTGTCATCATATCCCCCAACTTCCCTCCAAATGTCGCCCCCTACAGTGTGCCTAGAAAGCCCTATTCTATGCATCCTGAACTATACTTTGTTCATTCTAAGAATGAAGTAAGTCGGTGCTTATGATTGGCTTTTGGACGCAGAACGCAAATATCGAATGTTAAATGCGCAATAATATAGTTCATTAGAACATAACACTGTTGTTAATTTCAATCAATTGTTGCTAAATAAAACATGTATATCACAATAGTAATGTATATTTTATATGTCTATCACAATAGTAATGTATGTTTTATATGTCTATCATAATAGTAATGTATGTTTTATATGTCTATCACAATAGTAATGTATGTTTTATATGTCTATCATAATAGTAATGTATGTTTTATATGTCTATCACAATAGTAATGTATGTTTTATATGTCTATCACAATAGTAATGTATGTTTGACATGTCTATCACAATAGTAATGTATGTTTTAAAATAAATATTCTTATAATATATCTTCATAATTCAATGATAAATTACTATACGGGATGTTATATTGTTGCGCAGGCGTAAAGAGGTCAAGGGGCAACCATTATAGTTCCTTGTCTATTCCTAGGTGGAAGCTGGTTAGTAACACCCACACGTACCGTTAAGCGTAGGGGTGGAAGCTGGTTGGTAGCACCCAGACGTATCGTTAAGCGTAGGGGTGGAAGCTGTAAGTTTCTGTTCAAGGCCAGATGTGACGCCTGAGTCGTACTGAGTCCGTGTTTGTGGAGGCTTGTTGTGATGTTATCGATTCATCTCTTTCTCGGTCTCTCCTTGGTTCTGTATCCAGATTATCGTCTGTTATAAGCTCTCCGTGGTATTTGAGAGGGGACAGGGTTGCTATGATGAAAATTCTGAATAATTAATTATGTTATTGTTTTTAACTGTCATCAGCTGTAAAAAAAATCACTTGTTGTCGCGGAGTAATATACGGGTGTATTTTCAGCCACTTCAATCTTACAATGAACAGAGCATAGAAATCCAGACACAGGTTACCATATACGAGCCGAGTAGAGCCGAGACAGTCAACAGTAAAGACCTCTCCTCTCTACAGAAAGTAAACATGACCTAAAAGACATATTTTGTTATTAAATCCGTGCATTTCGTTGGTGGACCTTGACATTTTTTGGCATACCACTCCAAGAATATAAATAGTGACCAAAGAAAAAAATCACGACAATAAAAGAAAACACGGAAATCTTGTTTACATTCTGTACTGAGGCATTTACTAGGACGGTCGCGGTAGAGCAATCATTACAAAAGAAAACAAAGACGCCGGCTAGAATTGGAGTAACAAAATAACGGAAGTGGCAATTAATCAGACCGAGGTTAATGACATCACTTCCGAACAGAAATCCCAGATTGCAGTTTGGGGTCGAGTGTCAGGATAATATACCAGTTACTCAAATATTCATAGAAGACAAAAATAATTGCAATCTCCAGGAAGCTACAGAAAGCAAAAGGAAGATGGTCATTTTACTTTGCTTGCATTATGAATAAATTAATCATAAAACGTGATGTCCAGTCAAGTTAAGATCTCCGTCGAGATCAGTATGTGGAATTGTCAAATATGTGACACGTGACCACCACCACCACCACCACTACTACTACTGTCACTACTACTACTACTACTACTACTACTGTCACTACTACTACTACTGCTACTGTCACTACTACTACTACTACTATTATTATTATTATTATTATTATTATTATTATTATTATTATTATCAGCAGTCCCTACTATTCCTTCAAGTAATTGCCAACTCCCTCAATCTCTTAATAACAGGCCCATTCAACATTAGCTCAGTGGAACTTTATTATCTCCCATCGAAATGTTGGCTAGTTTTGTTACTTCCCTTTCTTCGAATGAACTTTACAAACTGTCTTCATATTTTACAATATTGAGAAAAAATCATTTCATTAATTGCTAGAACGGTGCTTGTCCTTAATGCATGCAATTATGTTTCTTATCTCCCCTGTTTAGCACTATAAAATTGGTAGCGTCTCCTATTCAGAACGTAGCCATCAACCTTATATTTTTTGGTTGTAGTGATTGAGCGCTAAAGGATATATCTACATACATAGGAGTCGCTGCGGCAGGAATACTTGTACCGTGACTCCATTATTTTATAGTACACATTCTGATATAACAGAATTGGACTGCGTCAATGGTTGAAAGTTTAGCGTCTCAATATAAAGTACTTTAAAATAAAAATTATATGAATGTCATATGATTCATCGGAAAACTGTTTTGGATACACAGGAAAATATCAAATATCAGTATCTGATTGGAGAACACGTACAATTAGATTTAGAATTTTGTTCGATACGTCGATTTAATTTGTTATACTTTGTAAAAATCATCCGCTTTATTTTTGGGATTGTACTGCATTACTTGGGAAATTATATATGAATTTTCTGCTGTGTTACCTGTATGTAATGAGAATTATCACATGTAAGTAATGTGAATTAGCAGCTGTTTTACCTGTATGTAATGAGAATTATCACATGTAGGTAATGTGAATTATCATCTGTAAGTAATGAAAATATATATTGTGTCTCCGACAGGCAGGAAAATATATATTGTGTCTCCGACAGGCAGGAAAATATATATTGTGTCTCCGACAGGCAGGAAAATATATATTGTGTCTCCGACAGGCAGGAAAAACTACTATCATATCAGAATTAAAGAAACGTAATTTTCATCTATTATTTTCATATATTGTGTTCATCTATCATTTTCATCTATTTTGTTCATCTATTATTTTCATCTATTTTGTTCATCTATTATTTTCATCAGTTTTTGAATCTCATATGATCATCATCAACAAACCCACAACCCTTTAGGTTCGTACTGATGGTACTCTGTTAACATCTACACCAATATTTTGCATGCCTCTCTGTTCTCGGTTCCTTATTTGAGTGTGGACAATCTTATAGGATACAGCTGTTTTACCTGTATGTAATGTGAATTATCACCTGCAGGTAATGTGAATTATCAGCTGCAGGTAATGTGAATTATCAGCTGTGTCATCTGAAATAATGTGAAGTACCAGCTGTATAACATATAAATAATGTGAATTATCAACGGTGTTACTGTAAGTAATATGAATTATCAGCTGTGAATCTATAAGTAATGTGGTATTGTGAATTAGCAGGTGTACCATTTACAAGTAATATGAATTCTAATCTGTACCACGTAGAATTAATGTGAATTGCAGCTGTCAACTTCAAGTAATGTGAATTCTCAGCAGCTGTGCTCTGAACAAGAATGTGAATTCCTATATGTAACATGTACAAGAAATGTGAAATCTCAGATGTGATACGTATAGGTAATGTTAATTTCAAACACGGCTGTGTGAAGTCATGTTAATTTCAAACATGGCTGTGTGAAGTCATGTTAATTTCAAACACGGCTGTGTGAAGTCATGTTAATTTCAAACACGGCTGTGTGAAGTCATGTTAATTTCAAACATGGCTGTGTGAAGTCATGTTAATTTCAAACACGGCTGTGTGAAGTCATGTTAATTTCAAACACGGCTGTGTGAAGTCATGTTAATTTCAAACACGGCTGTGTGAAGTCAATTAATGATATCATTATTGCTCAGTAGCAATTCGAGTTCCCATATTATATTTTGTGAGAGTAAACTGAATCCACAGATTTATTATATCGCAGTAACATAAGTGAAGAGAGTTGTGACAATGCGATGTGAGTGAAGAGAGTTGTGACAATGCGATGTGAGTGAAGAGAGTTGTGACCATGCGATGTGAGTGAAGAGAGTTGTGACAATGCGATGTGAGTGAAGAGAGTTGTGACCACGCGATGTGAGTGAAGAGAGTTGTGACCACGCGATGTGAGTGAAGAGAGTTGTGACAATGCGATGTGAGTGAATATAGCTGTGACCACGCGATGTGAGTGAATAGAGTTGTGACCACGCGATGTGAGTGAATATAGCTGTGACCACGCGATGTGAGTGAATAGAGATGTGACCACGCGATGTGAGTGAAGAGAGTTGTGACCACGCGATGTGAGTGAACAGAGTTGTGACCACGCGATGTAAGTGAACAGAGTTGTGACCACGCGATGTAAGTGAACAGAGTTGTGACCACGCGATGTGAGTGAACATAGTTGTGACCACGCGATGTAAGTGAATAGATGAGGTATGTCCAAGGAATTTGACAGATATTACATCATGTCATATTATGTCCAAGTAACTTAAATATTACAACGGTTACAAGAGAACGTTTCACCATCGGTATCAGAAACAATGAAGATCTAAAGCATATTGCAATGAAACGAGAGACATGGAAATCCCTATGTGCCGTCTTTGGCCCTAGAGGATAACTAATTTAAATATTAAATCACGTCATATAATGTCCAAGTAACTTGATATCACAAGTGTGCAAATCTCATTTCCCAGCTGCTTTACTCTCCAACTGTGTTACTATCTAGCTGTGTTACTTTCAACCTTCCCGTATACAATGCCAAGCTCTTCTTATCGGTATCTCTCCTGCTAATTTACAGACCTGTTTCTGGAAATAGAATCCCTTAACTGTATTTAATTAACTCTCTTCTGTTTACTGAGCTTGAGCGAAAAACAACATGAGATTTCAGGAAGGAAAACAAGAAGACATCTTAAAATAGATATCTTTCACGATGACTAGCTGTTAGAAAAATCGGTAAACGAAAATAAGGAATGTCTACTTCTCTTATCTATTTACACACAAATAAGTGACGAGCTACTTGTTTCAGCGTGCCTATAGTAGGTCACAACTAAAGCACAACTATAATCCAACAATCAACTGTTCTAATTTATATATACTAGGTAGATTAAAAAAGTTCACGGAATTACTGGATTATATAGAAACTAGAAGCAATACTAGGCGTTGTCCGGGGTGAGTATAAGAAAAAAGCACTACTATACATGCTTTCAAGCATGACTGTTACTTTCATCTGTGTTTATAAATTGAAGTAAAAAAATTAATCACTGTCTCTGGGATCAAATACAGAGCGACAAATAAGTACTACCAAAAGAAAAACGCTCTACACCAAAAGACCACGAAACTACATCCTAAAGACATAAATATTTGAATAAAAATATATATCATGGTCATAATTTTGATGCAACTGTTATTGTTAGCAGGATGATATGTCGGTCGGCGGTCAAACTGGATCGATTGTAAGTCTAATTGATGTAATCATTTATTTAAAAAAAGTAGCACAAACGCAAGGAGGAAGAATACTGAACATGTTACAACAGAGCAAACATCGATGAATATGCAAAAATATTATTTTTGCTGTCTATATCTATATTATTTTAATTACATGTTTGATCTTCGTGCAGCGACCGTGCAGCGATAAAAGGTTAACCAATCGTATCATTAGTGAGGTTTTGCCGGATAGCTGGACAGTAATTCGATTTTTCGCTAGCGTCATGTCGTCAATTTGAACTGCGTTATAACCGTTGCAAATTTCATGCATATGCGTCATGTATTACAAATGTATACACCGAGAGACAACGATTCATAGATAAGGAGTTGACCATTTATATATTTATATCATATATTTTTGTCTTACTTATCTGTATTGATATAAGTAACAATAAAAGTATATGCTCTACATTCTTGTAAAGAAGTTCCCTTCAGCAACTGCACACTTTTACTAATGGCAACCTTGATCATCTGCGAAGAGTAGATTATATATATATATATATATATAAAAATATATACGATAATGGTCACTCTCGTGCTCGTGCTCCTGCGATCTTGCCTTTGAGTTCCATGGGCACTTCTTTGACCAAATCAGTGGGGTCGCCATGGGCACTTCTTTGACCACATCAGTGGGGTCGACATGGGCACTTCTTTGACCAAATCAGTGGGGTCGCCATGGGCACTAAGATGGGGCCTAGCTATGCCTGCTTGTTTATGGGCTACCTATAGCACCAGGTATGGGAATTATATGGGGGGGGGGCGCCTTCCCATCGTCCATAGGTATATCGGTGATGGGATCGGCATAATTGACATGTCTGAGGCTGACCTGATACGCTTCATACAATTCATTGACAATTTTTACCCGGTCGTCAAGTTCACAAGGGAGATTTCTACCTCCCATGTGAATGTCCTGGACCTATCCATCACGATCCAAACCTTCTGTCTCAGCACATCGTGCACTACAAACCCACTGATGCACATAACTTTCTTCTGTACACCTCTTCTGTCTCAGCACATCGTGCACTACAAACCCACTGATGCACATAGCTTTCTTCTGTACACCTCTTCTGTCTCAGCACATCGTGCACTACAAACCCACTGATGCACATAGCTTTCTTCTGTACACCTCTTCTGATCCTTTTGTTTGACGGGATTCCCATCCATTCTCCTAACTTCTTTGTCTCCTGTTGCTGTGTCGTAGCGAGGACGACTTTCTCGACAAAGCCTACGAGATTACAGATTTCTGAGAGAATCCTCAGGTCTGCACATCTTCGAGTGTGCAGTCTCTCCCGTCAGGACACCTTCTTGAACACTCGGAAGTCTTTCTCTTCTGAGAGGGTCTAATGTGTGCTCAATATCCACCCTCATAGCGCTGCTGTTAGTAATATCCTGCTTCGTTACCTTCCTCTTCTCCAGTGTGATCCCGAGACGAAGTGTTCTGTGACCCCACTCATGTTGCTTACAGATGTGACAAGAACCTCAGGGATTTACTGCTCCGGACCCACCTCCAGTCAGACGTTCCTAATCATTTCTGCACCATCAGCTGTAAACGCTACAAATGCTACACCTGTGCTTATGTCACCACGACGCGGTCTGTCACATTCCCTGAAGCCACTTTCATCATTGAAGAGAGCTTCATATGTGTGTCCCGCAATGCCATCTATGCCATCATATGCAAGCGCTGCGCCACGACGTATAAAGTGAGACTGGAAGGAGGCTCGCAGACCGATTCTGTCAACATCTGTACAGCATGAAAAACCATTTGAATTATCCTGTACACGTCCACTTCAATGGCACGGGCCATCGGGGAGCCCAGGACATTCAGGTTACGGTCATTAAGTTCTGCTTCTCTGACGACAGGACCCTCTGGAGAATCTTGCGCTTGAGAATCGCTACATTTACCAATATGGCACTCTTAAACCCGATGGCATCAATGAGCACCTGTCTCATGTATGATTCTAGTTGTTTCATAGTTTCTGTTTGTTTCGTGTCACATGGATGTAGTCATTTTTATATATTCCTTGTCCGGTGTCGCTTCACCTCTTCCGGTCAATCTATATTACACAGACCAATACGAACGTCTATATCCTTACTGTCCGTTTTCTGTTGTATGTTTTAATTTTTGTTTTAATTTTTTCTTGATAACGACCTTTTGGTCGAAACGTCGATTTGTGTATGTCATTATATGTGCCTTTAGTGATTAGTAAAACTTCATTACCGTATTCCTGGATTTGTCCTGCTACAAGAGAGCCAGGGGGAGTTTGAGAACGAACGATGATCTAGAAAAAGGTAACAAGTGAAACAAGGTTGCTTATAGTGGCTGACATGATGAGGTCAACGAACATTACACAACAAACTTTCCGCCTTTTTTCAACTTTCCCCAGTTTTTCTCCCATATTTTTTTATTTTATCTCAACTTAAACAAGTTGTTACCTGTGCGTCTAATACTTTATAGTATCCTGTCGAATGTCAACATGGACGTTCTTATAAATTCATTCATATTTGAATCATTCACAGAAATTTTTTTTTTTTTTATCAACACATCCTGGCGCCTTTATCCACTCAGGACTCACTGGTTTCCGGTGCATATTAACCTTGACCCAATGGTTGGTTTTAGGAAAGTCTGTAGACAAGATCTGTCAAAAAAGCATGTTCCAGACATAGTTACCACTCAATATCTCGAAATACGCCCAGTTCCGAAGAAGAAAATAAGGCCAGCTCATAATATCTAAGAGACCACTAAATTAAATTATGATAATGAAGTAGTCCCTTCAACCATGAGCAGGTAGCATTTGACACATGATGATGATGATGAAGTAGATATACTTCAATTTACTAGAATTCTTCTTCTTCTTCAGCGTTCATTCTCAAACTCCTGTTGGATCTCTCCTGTAGCAGTACTACTAGATCTCCAGCAGGATGCAGTCCAGAGAATGGAAATGCGTTGTGTCGCCGTTTTATTTGCGCCAATGGCCCGACACATCCGTCTTCGGCGGGTACTAGAATTCAAACTACTAGAATTTTCTACTAGTACCACATTAAATACCAATTTTCCACAATGGCTGCTTAGATATGTATTCAATAGCAGTGTCCCGTCTCCAGCTTGCGCTCATGAAACTATAATTATGAAAAAGGCATGAACGATCCAACAATCAGGATAGACTGTGGTAACACAAATACCAAAGTAATTATAAGGAATAAGTACATTTGTACTTCAAATACCTACCATTACTAATAAAAAGAAGATAAAAACAAACATAGTACAACATTAATACGGACGAAAACGGTTGACGTTTCGATTTACGATCTTCGTCTGGACGAAATCATATTATGTAATAATAAGAAAAAATAAATTATACAGAAAAATATTAATTTAAAATCAACTTTAAAATATAAAAATAATAAACAGTCTGCGTAGCGGCTTGACGAAGGACAGGGGGGAAGTTCTGTCCGTTGCAATTTCCTTCAACCATTTCTCATTACAAATACATGTGAGTAAATCTATTACAAATACATGTGAGTAAATCTATTAATCATAAATTTGAAATTAGCTTTAGATATCATACATTGAAATCGATACCATATTTTCTCGATATTTCGAAGCATGAGCTGAGAGTCTGACACAATAACTGTCCTAGTAATAAAGCACCGGAGAATCATTTCATGGCGGAAGTGACGAAACGTACGAGTTGTCGTGTATGCTCCGTTGTTGTTTGTAAAACAATTAATGAAATTTGGACGTACTTGCGATCTCGTTTGATTAAAAAATACACAAAACTATTTCAGGTTATTGAAACACAAAATATATATTCCCATATCTGAGTGTTTTTTAAACCCAGAATAGCCCAGAAGTAAGTAATCTTATGTAATGAATGTAGTACTTCAGTTTCGTCTGTGTTTGGCTCTCACACTCCTGCAGATTAGCAGGATGTTGTCATGAGAAAGTAATGCGCTGTGTCATTCTTTACATCTTTGTTGCGATATCTGTGCAGATTGTATACTGTATTTATTTATGCACAGACGGCCTTTTAAAAAATGTTTTAAAATAATATTTGTTGTATTATTCTTTGTTTTCTTATTACACGTTCGTTTAGACGAAGATTTGAGATCGAAACGTCATCCTTTTTCGTCCTTATTCATGATTCAATGCTCTGGAGAAAAAACCTGGATTCCTAGAACTGCTTGAAAAAAAAAACACCGAATAGTACAGGAGTGGCAACAGTGGTTCTGAGGCTTACATTCTGCGCATCTGGTCTTTTCTGGGCTATTCTTTGCTGCTTGAATTATGTTATTTATAGATTAGCATCTTGAATTATTCTGGATATTCATAAATCTTTCGATCTCATAACAAATGACTTCCCAAAAAGATTCACATCGGTACATGTTTCATTTCTAATCTTGTGGTGGTTTTCGCGGTTTCCACAAGAAATAAAAATAAAGCTGAAAAATTAATTTGTCTCGAAAGTTATGTAACGAATTTAGTTCTACATTTAGTCGGAGTTTGACAAAATAACTGTTTCAAGAAATTAAGTTTCGGATAACCATTTTATTGTAGCAGTAACAAACCTTAATGAATTAGAAGAGTTCATGGTTTACAGCTTAGCAGCGATATCTGAGCCTGTCGGCCTGGCACATCCGACTTCAGCATAAATTATGCATTATTTTGATCTTATATGGAGCTGGACAGCCAACTCCATCCAAATTTCTCCTTAGTCACCTCTTATGACATGCATGAAAGGTAAACAGTGCAACTATTCTCCGCTCCTCTTGTGGGCTTCGGCAACACAGGAATGAATTTATTTTTCTAACTAATCTTCTGAGTTCGTTTTGAAAATTCTCCAGTTTAGCAGAATGTATTCCATATCACAATTTGCATTGTGTCATGGTTTACAGATCGTCAGCGATAACTGCGTCTCTCAACGTGGCATTTCCAAATTCAACATGCCCTATAGGTCACTTAGATTCTCTATTTGATGGGGCACATAACTTCATCATTAAAACATCCTTTGTCGCCTCTGACGACATATATGGCAGGTAAAAGTATACCATGAAATCCAATTATAATAACTTGGTATAACAACATTAAACAGAATACAGAATAAATATAATTGAATATTGTGAAGCTTTATTAATAGGAAAATTTGTTATAAAAGGATTCGCTATAGAGGGATTCTGCTATATTTATTCGTTGCACACCTTATGGGCTCCGATGGCAAGGACAAATTACTTAAAATAAAGTAATGTAAGGACATTTTTACACATTAGAAGGATCACCAAGGGAAAGAGAAAAAATATAGATAGAAGGTGCTTCAAGTGAAAAACTTGAATATTGTTTTATGATGTTCATAAACTTTGATATAACACATTAAATGACTAGAACACAAATTTATCGTGGTTGGTCTGTGTGTTTAACCGCTCACGTATCACCTGATATCCTTCTTCATAGGGGTCTGATATGAAGTTTCCGTGATGCCCACCTTGCAGGCACTTTGGATTAGTGTATGCCATCATGTATACTATGGTATGCTGAACCTTGAGTGATGTATAAATGTGCGAAAATGTCATCCACATCTTAAATCAACATTGAACAGCGCTAATCATCATTTAACAGCTGCAATTAGCATTTAACAGCTACGAACATCATTCAACAGCTACAATCAAAATTGAACAGCGCTATTCAGCATTCAGCAATCAGCATTCAACAGCAACAATCGACTCTGACGTCATTCACTACTCATTGCTCCTGAACAGTCCGTCACAGTATTCACGCTTTTCTGAGATGTCCCACTTCACGTGTACACTTGCTAGATTGACGTGTACACTTGCTAGATTGACGTGTACACTTGCTAGATTGACGTGTACACTTGCTAGATTGACGTGTACACTTGCTAGATTGACGTGTACACTTGCTAGATTGACGTGTACACTTGCTAGATTGACGTGTACACTTGCTAGATTGACGTGTACACTTGCTAGATTGACGTGTACACTTGCTAGATTGACGTGTACACTTGCTAGATTGACGTGTACACTTGCTAGATTGACGTGTACACTTGCTAGATTGACGTGTACACTTGCTAGATTGACGTGTACACTTGCTAGATTGACGTGTACACTTGCTAGATTGACGTGTACACTTGCTAGATTGACGTGTACACTTGCTAGATTGACGTGTACACTTGCTAGATTGACGTGTACACTTGCTAGATTGACAGGCATGCATCACTATACTGGACTTTACTTCTCCAGCGAATTGATACAGGTATCTTTTTCCTCGTTCTGACGTATCCTTTGCAGAACATTGTCGCCCCTCTCGGTTTTGTACAAATTGACCAGCCTCCTCCACTGTTACTTTACAAAAAAGTCGTTGATATATTTTACGTGAAGGTCATTACATAGGTCTGCGATGGGTCGTCCGTCTCTCCATGATATGCGTAATGATCTTTTTATAACAATTCATTACGGATGCTGATATTTTCTTTGTCCATTGATGTCATAGATGAAGTCTTCCAACCATACTTTACCACTGGAAAAATATAACTTCTTAATGGTTATAGCTTTCATTTCATGTTTGCTATTTACGAAATATTTGCTATCAGTGATGTTCTCCTAGAACCATTACTAACCCCCCCCCCTGAGCAATCTCCTGTTGTGTTTATTATTGTTCTGAGATACTCATAGTTGTTGACATGTTGTAGTTGTTTGTTGTCGATAGTTATTGTATGTATAGTACGGTTTATGTTTATTGATGTTTATTTGCATTAATTTGGACTTGTTTTCACTAAGAAAATTATATTAAGCCTAGTTATGATGTTCAACTGGCATAATCGTGTGTTCTAGACCTGTGGGACATCTTAATGTTTAGTGTAGTCTCATCTATGTACCTAAGTACCTTTTTCTGGGATATCATGGCCTCCAATATTAAGAGGTGTGTCTATTATTTTACTCCCTTTCGGTCTTGGCAAATAAATAATAACGCAAGGAAAGGACTTAGATCTTTTATTTTGTTTATGATCGTTTCCATGCTTGTTTTTGTGTACTGTGACTTTTTTACCTATGAGTATTTTCTTTTGTGCCTTTTTATCCTGTGACGTTTTTCCTGTAACATTATTTCCTCTGACTTTTTCCTGTAACATTATTTCCTAACTTTTTTCCTGTAACATTATTTCCTCTGACTTTTTTCCTGTAACATTATTTCCTCTGACTTTTTTCCTGTAACATTATTTCCTCTGACTTTTTTCCTGTAACATTATTTCCTCTGACTTTTTTCCTGTAACATTATTTCCTCTGACTTTTTTTCTGTGACTTGTTTTCTACATTCTCACAGACATGCAATTATTAGAGAGTGGGAGTGTATAGTGGCACTGTTTACCTACCATGCCTGACATGTTCGATAAAGGGAAACGATGAATAACAACGCTGTTTACTTTGCTTGAGGGGTGCAAAGGGAACGCATTGCTCTAGGCGGACCCAGGGTTAGCAGATAACCAAGATCCCAAATGTACCTCCACGCGGTGCACCCTGGAAACAGAAATACAGCAGCTCGTGCTGATTCTGGCCAAATTATTTGGGGATCGTGTCCGAGAATGTGGAGGTAGCAGATAGAAAGAGATTTGACTGCACAAGAGACAGACAATATCTCCGACACCACCAGCAGCACCACATAAAGCGACACTGTCGACATACAGTGAAGCTAGTCAGTCCAGTCCGAACATTGGAGGGGCGGTCAATGTAAAATGCACGTAAAGGTAGATGCATGGCGAGAGACAAATATATTTCATACCGAGTACAATGAAACAATGAAAGGGCAGAACAGCGCGAACTGCAAATAGAAAATGAAAAGTTCCTAGGAAAGGGGAACTACAAGCTCCGTCAGCTCGTGGCGAGCTTCTAGTTACCTGTGTTCCTTACAGGCAGAGACACAGACCCATTCATTGGCGTTTGGTATGTAAAGCAAGAAGACCTAATCCAACTCTAATGTCGAGCCTTCCTAAACCGGAAATATGCTCGCGAAGAGAAAGGGTTCCGTACTCGATGCGCTCATGTACAAAAGGGACAACGATTTAGCCCTGGCCCAACTCTACTGTCAGGTTTCCCTATACCGGAAATACACTTGAAGAGAGAAAGGGTTCAGTACCTGATGGGCTCAGGCGCTATTGGGACAAGGAAGCTCAGCTCGAGAACGCCTTGCTCTCAAACGCGTGGTGTGAGACTCAACTTGGACAAGGGGTACACGATGTCGGTGAATGACACCTCGGCTAAGAGGGCGAAGGAGCCAGGGTCCAACTCCTCTGTTGAGTTCTTCCCCTTAAGGAACCAGGCTCACGGATGAGAAACGGTTCAGTACTCAATGGGCACAGGCACAGCACGTCCAATTACACGAGGCAAGTTCATAGATAGTGGAACACCTCGTTCGAGTCAGACGAGAGCAAAAAATCGTCTGGGCGAAGAGTCTCCACTACGCGTGCCTGGAGACAGATATAGAGGCTGTCACAGGCTAAGGGTAGCCCACCCGAATTGTTAAGGCATGCCGAAATCGGATGTGCTAGGCCTACAAGGCGCATAACGGTGGCACAACGTAATCACGCTCCCGGCGGAAATCGCACGGATATCCGTGATGGTTACAATGGAGCGAACGAAAAACAAACAAACAAACTTTGCTTGAATGATGTCGTAAGAGGCGACTAATGAGATTTTTGGGGTGGACAAATCTGTCACATCCCTTGTATTGTCAATGTGACATAGAAGCTATGCAGAAGTCGGGTGTCTCAGGCCGAAGTCGTAAATTATGACACACCGAATTATTTACTCTGGACTACATCCTGGTCATGTGCAGGAATTTGAGAACCAGCGCAGAAGAAGAAGATAGAAAGACAAAATACGAGCGTGTATTTGCACGTTTGTGTATAGGAGAGAGGATGTGGACATAACGCGCGACCACCTGTGGTCACTTCTTCACGACCTGTCGTCATGAAAATACAAGGGACACTATTTATTTCATGATTTATTAGGTAGTCATGGAAAGGGGGGGGGGCCTACTAATTTATGAATGGAACAATTCTGTGTCCAGGGTTTTAGAACATAGCTATTTAACCATGTGGATCTACTGGGATGGAAGGCACCAGATTGTCTAGACCAGCGATTCTCAAACCCAGACCACATGTTATTATTTGGGGTGGTTGAAACGTTTCTTTAAGCAGGAAAATGCCGCGTACAGAATTGTACACTCCGCAGACATAGTCTAGCACTGTATACCTATATCGGTCAGTAAGATTTATTGTCATACTCGTTTAATGTGTACCCCTTGTTTTGTAGGGATTGTGTTTAATTTGTACCCCTCGTTTTGTAGGGTTGTTTTTAATGTGTACCTCTCGTTTTGTAGGGGTTGTGTTTAATTTGTACCCCTCGTTTTGTAGGGGTTGTGTTTAATTTGTACCCCTCATTTTGACGTACTTCTTTCAACCACGGACGTACGTCCAATTTAGTTATACCAGCGATTTTTGACCATCAAACATAGTGGAGGTTGTGGTTAAGGTAACTATAACCTTAGAGGTATTGATGTGCATATGATAACAACACTGATATTCAGTCTTGATTTAATTGTACGATAACTATAACTTTTACAATTTGTTTGCTCGGTTTTCATAGTTGCCCATATCCAACATCTGATCTTCAGATGTAAACAGAAAACGGATATAATGTCACAGGAAAAAAAGTCCCGCAAAAAAGTCAGAAATTAGTTTATGTGGGTAGGAAATATAGTCACAGAAAAAGAATTTTGGTAGGAAAAAAACAGTCACAGGAAAGAAAATCACAATGTTGACTAGTAAAAATAGTGAAATATAAATATGAAATACGTCATCTACACATATATAAAACAACGTACGCGATATTTTGGTATGACATTTTTTGTAAATATTTTGAAAATGTAAACACCCAGAAGAAATTATGTGTTTTTTCGATAGAAAGAATACTTTTTTATGTAACAACTGGCGGTATTTCTTTTGGCGATATGACGGTCATATATAACAAGATATAAAAGTAGCCATGGGAATAAACTCTCCACCACACACCAAAATGTGGAGAGTTTTAAGACCGACTCCACGACACAACAAAATGTGGAGAGTTGTATAACCAACTCCACCACACATCAAACTGTGGAGAGTTGTATAACCAACACATTATGTAAATGATAAAATACTAGACGCTGGTTAATTAATATTAGAAAGTGACAATCTTTATTTTGTGGGCAACGTTAGAGATTGGTTATAAATGTTGAAGAAATCTGGCGTCTTAACAACAGTTTAATAGGAAAATGGAGAATCTGTGGACATATAGAAAGACATTATGGCATGAATAGAGGGCTTAAACGAAGGTAACAGAGGCAGAGATAGACCAAGATGAATGTGCACAACAGACATAACGGAGTAATATTGGTGGTACTGGTTGAGAAATAGTTGAGTAACAAATTTGTGAATAGACAGTAAGAAGATAGAAAGAGTTGAACATTAGATTTGTGTATAGACAGGGAGAAGTTGGACAGATTTGAGTAGAAGATTTGTGAATAGACAAAGAGAAGATAGGAAGTATTGAGTAACAGATTTGTGAATAGACAGCATGAAGGTAAAAATCAGCGCACACTGAAATGAGAATGTATCTATTCAGCATCAGCCATCAGCACAGTAGGATAAAAAACCCACTTATCTTCTCTTTGCTAAACGGTTTATGTAAACTGGCAGGAGCAGACGCCACTTCAGTTCTTAATTAGACCCCTAGGGACTCAACAGATTTAGAGTCTCAGATTACGTGTATCCTGTGAATGTTATCGTCATGTCTACACCGGGATCTCACATGGCTGAGAAAATGACTGGGGACTTCAATTTAGTTCAAAAATCTAAACTTAATTCTGTATGAACTGGAAAAACATTAAAAGTGTTTTTAAGTTGTGCTACTATAGTTCAACATACGAGTTGTATCTATGTTTTTAAAAAGAAAACTAATATTAATAACTTCGATGTGGTTATCGACTATACTACAGGCCTTCCAACTAAATCGTAAACATGTCATATTGGATCAATTTCCGTGACCTATGTGAATACTGTGAATACTTTCAGTGAACTATGTGAATACTGTGAATACTTTCAGTGAACTATGTGAATACCGTGAATACTTTCCGTGAACTATGTGAATAGCGTGAATACTTTCCGTGGACTATGTGAATACTGTGAATATTTTCCATGAACTATGTGAATACCGTGAATATTTTCCGTGAACTATGTGAATACCGTGAATACTTTCCGTGAACAATGTGAATACCGTGAATACTTTCCATGAACTACATATTCTACATGTATTTAAATTTTTTAAAAACCTATTATTGCCCAAAAAATTATTCAAATAAAGTTTATTGTGCATTTATATAAGCTGTATTGTTCTTGTTTAGTTCCACTTTAGGTTCTTTTCTTAAATGAAATATTCAATATTGATACCACGTTAATTTATTTATGCATTCAGTTTGCGTAAAAATAAATACCTCTTCCTCTAAAAATCCCATTATAGATAAAAGGGTACCACGTCCGTAGAAACATTAATATATGACTACAACTTGTTCTAATTTTTGTTTATATATTATAAATACCAAATGCGCTTGAGATATACAGTAAACATATTTCATCAAAGAAGACATCAAACAGAGGGTTAGAATATTTTATTTTATGAAAATAAAATTACATGTGATATACATGTAATTTTTTGTAATCAAAATAAAGATTATATATATTATTAGTGTCAAAATAAAGATTATATATATATAATTTGGGGTCAAAGAGGGTTAGAGCACGTGTATATTCTACAAGATGGCGGCACTCATGGTCATCGTGTCTGTAGGTACATCAATGGATCGTTCTGACATAATGCGTTAAGGGAATTCGTCAATCTTCACAATGTTTAATCATGGTTGCCTTCAAGATTGGTGCAGAGATTGGAACAATCCGTAATATAAAACATCATACCATGCACAGAGATTGATAAATCAGCGTAGAACTGGAATTGTCAGCCGCTACACTCTGATTTATTGCGACTGGGATAGGAACACCAATGGACTCGTTCGGTGCTGTCTAATGATAACCTGCAGTTATAAGTCATAGCATTGCACAGTCATTCTACCGTCTTGAATTCCGTGTACTACATTCTACAGTCCTGGATTCCGTGTACTACATTCTACCGACGTGGATTCTTTCTACTACATTATACAACACTGTAGGCTATTATTCGACCATCTTAGATTCATTGTGTTACATTCTACAACAATGCAGGCTATTATTCTACCATCTTAGATGATTAATTGTGTTACATTCTACAACATTGATTGTTCTGTCTGTCTATCTATCTGTTTGCTAAACTCCTTATTTTCTATCAGCGTCAGGGGTAGAAAGTTCTCTGGAGATGGCCCTCGTGTGTGCTGAGTATATTGTGGAATTTGTCGCCTCTTTTACTTCGGTGGTCCATCGCTTTCGTGGTCAGCCTCTAGGTCTTCCTTCACTGTATCTGTGTAGCATAGCTTGCTGTGGTATGCTGTCTGATGGTAGTCTGCTGATGTGTGCATACCATTTGATCTGTTGGTTCTTAATATATTCCAAGATTTGGGCGGTGCCGGTTGTTTGTCTAATGTCTTCATTTCTCACTTTGTCTCTTAGCGATATTCCTAGGATTCTGCGTAAGCAGGTCATCTTAGCTGTCACAAGTTTACGTTTGTCTTGTGCTGTCGTTGTCCATGTTTGACATTGATAGATCAGCGTTGGTATAATGATCGTGTTGAATAGCTACATTTTTGTCTTTGAAAATTGGCGTCATTTGTCCTAGGGCTTGGTATGCTTTACTACATCTATTGTGTATTTCTTTACTGTTCTTGCTGTCTGTTGTTATACTGCTTCCTAGGTCAATTGATTGTTGATATTACATGCATATTGAGCCTCTCAAACTCGGAAGTGGCAACATCTCCACATGGCACATGTTCTCTGTGTACTTTCTAGAGCCTGCATACATACATGTCACATGTTCTTTGTGTACTTTCTAGAGCCTGCATACATACATGCCACATGTTCTCTGTGTACTTTCTAGAGCCTGCATACATACATGCCACATTTTCTCTGTGTACTTTCTAGAGCCTGCATACATACATGCCACATGTTCTCTGTGTACTTTCTAGAGCCTGCATACATACATGCCACATGTTCTCTGTGTACTTTCTAGAGCCTGCATACATACATGCCACATTTTCTCTGTGTACTTTCTAGAGCCTGCATACATACATGCCACATTTTCTCTGTGTACTTTGTAGAGCCTGAATACATACATGTCCTGAGATTTTTCAGTACACGCGTTTCTCTTACCAAATTTCAACTAAATGTGCGACTTCCCAGTCAGGTGTGTCATCTCTTCACCGACTAGACAAAAGTATAAATGTGTTACCTCCCAGTTAGTTGTTTGTCAAATCCCAGAAGGTGTATCATTTATCTCAACTCAAAGTAATATATAAACTATGTATGTTGACTGTTCAACATTTCTATTTTGATCCCAAATGATGCCTATATCATTTTTATTTTGACCTCAAATAGTATAATCAACTTTATTTTGACCTCAAATAGTATAATCAACTTTATTTTGACCTCAAATAGTATAATCAACTTTATTTTGACCTCAAATAGTATAATCAACTTTATTGTGACCTCAAATAGTATAATCAACTTTATTTTGACCTCAAATAGTATAATCAACTTTATTTTGACCTCAAATAGTATAATCAACTTTATTGTGACCTCAAATAGTATAATCAACTTTATTGTGACCTCAAATAGTATAATCAACTTTATTTTGACCTCAAATAGTATAATCAACTTTATTTTGACCTCAAATAGTATAATCAACTTTATTTTGACCTCAAATAGTATAATCAACTTTATTTTGACCTCAAATAGTATAATCAACTTTATTTTGACCTCAAATAGTATAATCAACTTTATTTTGACCTCAAATAGTATAATCAACTTTATTGTGACCTCAAATAGTATAATCAACTTTATTGTGACCTCAAATAGTATAATCAACTTTATTTTGACCTCAAATAGTATAATCAACTTTATTTTGACCTCAAATAGTATAATCAACTTTATTTTGACCTCAAATAGTATAATCAACTTTATTGTGACCTCAAATAGTATAATCAACTTTATTTTGACCTCAAATAGTATAATCAACTTTATTTTGACCTCAAATAGTATAATCAACTTTATTTTGACCTCAAATAGTATAATCAACTTTATTTTGACCTCAAATAGTATAATCAACTTTATTTTGACCTCAAATAGTATAATCAACTTTATTTTGACCTCAAATAGTATAATCAACTTTATTTTGATCATCAATACTATTCAGATTCCATACAAAATAAACGTAACTGGACAATAGTCAATATCAGTGTATGAGTTTACTGAGTACAATCTACGGAATCTCTTGCACAACTTATGGCAAGTTTGTTCTATTTGACACGTATCATACGGCAAGTTTGTACTATTTGACACGTATCATACGGCAAGTTTGTTCTATTTGACACGTATCATACGGCAAGTTTGTACTATTTGACACGTATCATACGGCAAGTTTGTACTATTTGACACGTATCATACGGCAAGTTTGTTCTATTTGACACGTATCATACGGCAAGTTTGTTCTATTTGACACGTATCATACGGCAAGTTTGTTCTATTTGACACGTATCATACGGCAAGTTTGTTCTATTTGACACGTATCTACTGCCGACGACGGATGTGTCGGGCCATTGGCGCAAATAATACGGCGACACAGCGCAATTCAATTCTCTGGACTATATTCTGCTGGAAATCTAGTTGGACATGTCCTGCTACAAGAGAATTCAGCAGGAGTTTGAGAATGTACGCTGAAGAAGAAGAAGACACGTATCATACGGTAAGTTTGTTCTATTTGACACGTATCATATAGCAAGTGTGTACTATTTGACACGTATCATACGGCAAGTTTGTACTATTTGACACGTATAAAACGGCAAGTTTGTACTATTTGACACGTTTCAAATGAGAAGTTTGCACTAGTTGAGAAGTTTGCACTAGTTGAGAAGTTTGCACTAGTTGAGAAGTTTGCACTAGTTGAGAAGTTTGCACTAGTTGTGAAGTTTGCACTAGTTGAGAAGTTTGCACTAGTTGTGAAGTTTGCACTAGTTGTGAAGTTTGCACTAGTTGAGAAGTTTGCACTAGTTGTGAAGTTTGCACTAGTTGAGAAGTTTGCACTAGTTGAGAAGTTTGCACTAGTTGTGAAGTTTGCACTAGTTGAGAAGTTTGCACTAGTTGTGAAGTTTGCACTACTTGAGAAGTTTGCACTAGTTGAGAAGTTTGCACTAGTTGTGAAGTTTGTATCTCCATGTTTATCTTTCTCACTCTCCTTGTTCGGTGGGCATTCTCAAACTCCCACTGGATCTCTTTCCTAACAGAACAATGGTCACACTGTTTCTAGCAGAATGTAATATAGGGAATGAAGATTCGGTGTGTATTGACGATTTACATGTACCAACGGCAAGACACATCCGAGTTCAGTGATTTAAAAAAAATAATTATACTTTTGTAATCTCTTTAGATTTATATTATATGATATTTGATTTGTATTTGAGTAATTTCATGTCCAGTGTTTAGGGATCGGCTGTTTATGTCTGGTCACATGTGATCCAAGTTGTGGTCAAGGAAACACGAGTTTTCAAATAAATAACCTCCTCATTTCCTCTCAGATCATATTTTTAGGGAAATCAATAACTCTCTTATTTCTACTATCATATTTAAAGCGGGGAGGAGGGATCGGAGAGGTGCAGTTTGTGTGCGTTATTAATAGCCTTCATTACGATCCTATGGACTGGGGGTTGGAAGTGAACCCCTATCAATCTACGTGACTGGGGTTGGCGCGTGAAGCCCCATTAATCTACGTGACTTATCTACGAAAATGACGGTATTTGATTTCAAGACTGTTTCTCTGTCAAATTGTTAAATTGTAGTCAAGAGGATATTTAAAATCAAGGATCACGGCTACTAAAAATCGTACATTATTGACTTCACTGTACATGGGGTATCCTATATGTATTCAGTCCCTATCAACGAAGCCGCACCCCGCCGTCCGAGAGTATCACTCATAGCACCTAATTCCGTAACTCCAAGCAATAATCCACATGACTCTCAGAACAAAATAATCCATTTTATAAGCAATACGTCATGAGCTGGCTTCGAACCCGCAACCTTTTGAGCACACATGATGGATACACAATTATGCATAATATGTCACTTCCTTATTATCGCACCACAGACTGTCTTTCTAACTACATTCTCCAGATATAATTACTTTCTAACTACATTCTCCAGATATAATTACTTTCTAACTACATACTCCAGATATAATTACTTTCTAACTATATTCTCCAGATATAATTACTTTCTAACTACATTCTCCAGATATAATTACTTTATAACTACATTCTCCAGATATAATTACTTTCTAACTACATTCTCCAGATATAATTACTTTCTAACTACATACTCCAGATATAATTACTTTCTAACTATATTCTCCAGATATAATTACTTTCTAACTACATTCTCCAGATATAATTACTTTCTAACTACATTCTCCAGATATAATTGCTTTCTAACTACATTCTCCAGATATAATTACTTTCTAACTACATTCTCCAGATATAATTGCTTTCTAACTACATTCTCCAGATATAATTACTTTCTAACTACATTCTCCAGATATAATTACTTTCTAACTACATTCTCCAGATATAATTACCAGGTATACAAATGGGATGAGATCGTTTCTTTTCATTGACTTTTCGTTAATAAGTTATGGATACTCTACGTCAGGGGGTAACAAATGAGATCATTCATATGTTTCTAGGGAAAGACTACCTTCAACGACATGAGGAAAATAGTAACATCTAAATAAATTACAAACAAGTTAAAAATAAGAATTATAAAATGCTACATCTATTCTATATTAATGTATGGCTCAGAAACATGGACACTAAATAAACAATTAGAAGACAGAATTGATGCTTTTGGGATGTGGATGTATAGAAGAATAGGGAGAACATCATGGAAAGAAGAAAACAAAGAGGTTCTAAAAACACTTAATATGAAGAAAGAATTACTAAGAGAAATAAAGATCAGGCAAATAAAATACTTTGGACACATTAAAAGACGACACCTTATTGAAGACCTTACTTGAGGGTAAAGTCAAAAGGAAGCGAGCAAGAGGTAGGCAGAGATACAAGCGGGACAGTAACATCACAAGATGGGCAGGTTACAGTCTAGCAGAGTGTACCACCAAAACAAGAGATAAGGGATGTTGGAGGTCTGTTGCAACCAACCTTCGTTGCGAAGACAGCACTTGATGATGATCATGATGATAGCCAAATGAGATCATTCATGTCTTTATGGGCCCAGTAAGGGAGTAGGAGCTTCTCTGATGTTGTATGGAGAGCAGTATCAGACTTATGAACTTCTAGTAAACAACAATCATCATCTTCCTAGTTCTCCAGTTGAAGTCAGATGTTGATATGGATTTCATCAAAGAACTTGCCTGTGCCAGTAACACGCCAGCCCCTTTCCCGTAGTCGTAACCTTCGATAACAGTTACCATGTTGTTCCGGCAGGCCGACGTTGTGCTTGAACTAGTTACGGGCACAGCGTGGGTGGACGGAACAACAAAGAAACCTGTCGCGATGGCCAGAGTTGTGCCCTGATGTCGACGTCTGTTTCAGCGGCATTTGACTCGAAATACCATCGAGTCGGATGGCTGCTGGAGCAGAGGGCGGAGCATTTATGAGAATGCCCCATGTGCTGTGAGGCCAGTTTCTAATCAAGAATCATAATTGCTTCAGATGGCCATAGTTTTATTGTGTTGTACAGTGTGAAACATTTTATAAAATATGGTTTCTGTTTTGATATAAACAGTTTCATTGTTGCCACTACGATCTGTAAAAATATATTATGTGCTTTTTAATATAAACAATTTCATTCTTGCCACTACGATCTGTAAAATATGTTCTGTGTTTTCTGATATAAACAATTTCATTGTTGCCACTACGATCTGTAAAATATGTTCTGTGTTTTCTGATATAAACAATTTCATTGTTGCCACTACAATCTGTAAAATATGTTCTGTGTTTTCTGATATAAACAATGTCATTGTTGCCACTACGGTCTGTAAAATATGTTCCGTGTTTTCTGATATAAACAATTTCATTGCTGCCACTACGGTCTCCATATTTCGTTTACAATTTATTAAAAATTCTACTTGTCTGATGTATTTCCTTCATTAGTTTCGGAATTATTCATATCTTTTTTGGATCATATTTATTTGTACATTTCACTTTGAATTAAACTCCTCCTATTCTTCTGTATATCCGATAGTTCAGAAAGGGCATAATACCTAATGCATATTGCAGTACTTGAATGTTTGGCGTGTTGAATTTAAAGGAATAAAGAACAGAAAACTACTCAAAATATTAAACCACATACTTTTATTTCTCACCTACTGTATAGATTTAACACCTGATCTGAATGACGTTTTACCTGTTTTGTCCCAGGTAAGGTGACCTGACTTTTAATATTAGGCGTCACTCTATTGAATTAACGTCTGATTGCTTTGCGTTTTAGGCTCAGATTGCCTAAGGTATGTAACTGTACCACGCCTCCGCAGGCTTCAATATAGCCCGTTCAATACAAGCCTCTTCACATAGAAATCGGTAATTCGAATATTAAATCAAAATACAAACGATTGAAACAGTGTCAATAGGTGTACAGTAATAATAGTGGTATGTGAAGTGTATGCACGACGTAACTGTCTTTGATTTAGGGACTGGCCACGTTTTACAACTGTCCTTGATCTTGGATGTTCATATATTTTGTGGTTAGTGATGGGGTTTTCCATAGCGTAGTGCTTAAGCTTTGAGTTCAAGTAGTATAGGGTTCGAATCCAAATCGCGAAGTTTTGCTTATAAAGGTTTTTTTCGGTTATCCCTGTGGATTATCGCCTGAGTTACGTGCTACGAGCGGTACTCTTGACACTCGATTTGTAGCTTTGCTGAGACGGAGTAAATATGGGGTAAACACAAGTAAAATGAAGGCAATTCTCTACCCCATTAAGAGCCCGTTTGAGAGTGGTTAGTGGTGGTGACGGTAGAGAGAGTGTACGAGAGTGGCACTGTTCTTATCTGTGGCAGGGGGTGAAGTATTACTTTTAACTTTAGATTTCTTTCAGAATGTGAAGTTTTCCAGTTTTGTTAGACAGTTTTTTTCCTTGGCCATCACCAAACACAAGACCTGCACGCTGTTCATTCTGTACACCAGCCTTCTGTGGCGCATTCGACCATTTTTTTACGCGGTTGCCATTGGATGCGAACAAAAAGTGGGTAATGAAAATCACGGAAAAACTAAATTTGTTATTTTAAAAGGTTTATTCCCAATGAGTCAGCAGATTGTACATTTTTTTTACTGATCTCCGTTTGTTTTCATTGATGTGACTAAACGTGTTTTAAATCAATTAGCAATTTCAATCTATGAGCCCAGCTGGCTCATGCGGTAATCCTTCGTTAAAAGTAACCGCGATTTACATTTCTCGTGATGTTATTGGTCACTTTGTCTAGACAGCCAATCAATGTCACGGGAAATGTAAAATACGTCACTTTAGAAGGATTTTCCCCAAAAATTTGTCCACAGGTCTCATAATGTATTAGCCTATTATTGGGGGGGGGGGGGGGGTGAGGAGTTGCGGGGAAGGGTACCCCGTGCTACGGCCTTCTTGCACTATCAAGGTCAAGGTCAAGATAACTGAGTTATAAATTAACGTGATATAGACACAGTGTTCACATAACTACTGAGTCGTGGACCTCGTCAATTATACAGTCCTATGCACTCATTGGATTCGTCCTTCAGCTGAGGCCTTGATATGCAGAACAGAAATACTGACATTAGAAGACATTAGAGGAGTGTTTGGATTTCACTGTTCACAGAGCGACACATTGGCCCACAGGAGCAAAACAAGCTCTGGGGAGCCCAGGATTAACTAAGACATACCGCTCTCTCTCTCTCTCTCTCTCACACGAGTTGTGTGACTCTTGTGGTGAAAATTGCTCATATTATGAAACATTGGCTGAGGCATCAAGGCAGCCATTGAGTTAATACACCATCAGTTTGATCTCATGGAACAAAAAAACCACCAGGCATAGTGGTTAGGTGTTACAGACTATTTTTTACAGAATCTATGTCAGTTTTGGAAGAACTTAAACATACCCTATATGAAAATCAAGATATTCTCCACATAGCAAGAGCAGCGCGCAGTCTTATCTCTGCATATCCAATCAGTGTGATCATTCAATGGATTCAGGGACATAGCGCTATAACAGGAAATGAAGTAGCAGACAGACTTGCAAAAAGATGCGTTTCAAAACAACGAAAGGAAATACCTTGTAGTATGGAAACAAACATATTCTCAGAAACAACACCAGGGAAATTTGGTGAACAGATGGGCCAATGGGCTGATAGGTCGAAATTTATTTAGTGAAATGACACTGCCAAAGGACAATGACAACATAAACAATCTCTGCGGGATAAACCCTTATCTTTCAGTTTCGAACAGCAAGGATTAATAGCTATTTGAACCTTATCAAACCCGAGCAACTACCTACTTGCAGACAAATGAAACAGTGGAACATCCTTATTGACTGCCCTTACCTTTCAACTGCCACGAAAAAACATTCAACAGACAGCCCAGTCACTAACGTACTGCGTGGATCACTAAGTCAATAAAAGGTAATACAGCTGTGAAACGGAGTAACAATAGTACTTACGTAGAACACAGGTTTTTGAATAAAATTAAGGACCACGCCACCACAAATTTAAACAAATTAATGTTCGGAGTTACATTCGGAATACAAATACTCCAAAAATTAATTTGTTTAAATTTGTGTTGGTGTGGTCCTTATTGTATTACTGTCCATGTTGTTTTTGGGTAATAATTGGTTATTTCTGTTCTCATATCACATCCTCTTTTCAACAAATCCCGTTTCCATGACTACATGTACGTCATTATCACCTTGAACTCGTATTGTTTACATTTCAATCGTGTCTCTATTGCCTCTGTAGTGGTAGCATTTTTTACTGTTTTTATTGTTTTTCACTGTTTGTTTTATATATCCTTGACAAAGACCTAACGGTTTGAAACGTTGAAAATGTCTTGTGTATTCTTATGTGTATTTTTGTGTGTTTACTTTACACCACACATCCACTTAGTGTTAGTACGTAAGTTGTGTTCAAGTGAAACTTCAAAAACCTGTGTTCTACGTCAGTACTCTTGCATCAGTAAGTCAACTTCAGAAGACCTGCACTGTTTCAAGAATGGTATTGTGCTGACAAGAGTAGCATTACTCATCAGCATTTGGATAGAGACAACAACAACCTCTACATCTATGTGATCCCTAAGGGAGCTAAATATATTCCTTTACTAAGTTCTCTTCCTCGATGTATTACATTCCCCAATCTGTGCAGACGGACTGTAAAACGCCATCGTGACCAACTCCTTGAAGTAGAGATGAAATAGTTCAGTGAACAGAGAATGGAAGCTAAAATAGGTCGTGATATCCCATATATCGAGCAGTCTTTCTCAAGCAAGCCCAGATGCTGAAGTCGGAGATACCAGGCCGAGTGACGCACCAGCAACCATGGTATCACGCAACGCAATTATATAGTGTGTCTTCACTACAACAAAATAGTCTGTAAGATGGGGCCAGCAGTTTGTACAGGAAGTTGAACCCGAAACGTTTGATTAACAAACCAAGGATCTGGCGACTAAGCTGATCATACTATCTACCTTGAGATGAATAGGAAAAGGCGATTAGGACCGGGCTGGACAATCCATTGAAAAATACACAATAAGCTCCGTGAGTGAAATTTCCCCCCTGGGAATTCCATTAAATGTCTGTGGAGGAGCGGTTCGTTTTACAGAAAAGTATCGCAAACCTCTCTTTTGTAACTGTTGACAGGGTTTTAGAAAACGCATATTCCGGAACAGGTGGAATCAGACACGTGACTGCGGTTAGAAACGATAGTTGACAAAAAGGTTATAGAACGTTCTTTCATTTGGTTGATTTGCTAGAGATTAAAATATGTTGAGTCATCGTGGGGTTCCGTCCTCAGATCTTGTCAACTGTGAGGATACTTCCATATAAATATAACTATACCTCACCAGACACTCTCGCTACTGTCTCCGGACACGTCAATCACTGACAACGCTTCAGATCTGGGGCAGCTGTCTTGGTTATGAAACATAAGCATAGAGTTGCCGTTGTTAAGATTGGCTAATATCTTACAGTTCAACTTGTAGACATTTTCCTATTTCCTTCAGAACGTGCCGTTGTGCACGGTAATAAGAGAACAGACAGACTTGCATCAAAGGTACCAATAGACGGAGAGTTGACAATGGACTAGGGAATTGTGCTGAAACTGCTTTACGGTAGTTTGTTTGATGTGGACACACGGATTCATGAAACATTCAGACATGAGATTTGAATATTTGGTATTAAATATGGCGTGAATATAAAATAACACTTATATGTTAGAATGAGAAACGTGGTAAACAAGCGAGCCACTAGAACAATCAGCATGCATATCTTTCGTCATCTACTATGAAAGACTGACTACCTATGGGTCTTACCGGAGTGCAATGATGTTGCTTCATAACTAATAAGGCAGTTTCATTGTATTCCCCTCCCCCTATTGACGTTTAGTAAAATATTCTTCCTAGATTTTTATACAAATCTTATAGATGTGATATAAATCTCAGATTTGATATAAATCTCATAGATTTGATATAAATCTCATAGATTTGATATGAATCTCATATAGATTTGCTATATAGTGATGGCGAGTCAAACCACCACATATCCCAACAACCTCTTGTTTGGGTCATGAAATATAACTTCAGATTATCATCAGCTCACTGCGGACAAGTCCCATAAATGCTCCGATCCTCGTCACAATAAAGCCGTCAGAATATAACGTCCGACAATTTCAGTTCGATGCTGATTTATGTCCCTTCGTACATCTATTATGTTTCTCTTGACGGGCGTTTCTAGTCTTTGCACCAATCACCCGCAGTCTCGAGATCGACCACGATTTACACTTTTAAAAGTCTCAGCGGACGAGGTCCCTCGAAGGATTTACTGTGTTTGATCGATCTAATGATTACCCACTGACGCTCGCCAATGTTTCTGCTCGCTCATTACCCTCGACACCCGCATATCCTGGCATGAATATGAAGGTAATATTTCTGGTCCGCCCGTGTTACCACCGGGGCCCGAACTGCTTTTAGTTGAAGCTAGACCATCGTGATAATGAGGCACATTAGCTAATAGGAAATCCAGCCTTCTATAATGACTCATGCGACTATTCTCTTGATTTCCATTGGCTGTCACATATAGTATAATCATAGTGATCAATGATAATCACGGATATAGTGTTCATTAGGATGGCATGTTTTCTAATGTGTTTTTATCGATCTGAAGACGAACACTGCTACAGCTCCAAATATCATTTTTTTTTTCAAATTGTAAGTCTGTGCCGGTTCCACAGCAGCGACCCACTAGCTTCGCAGTGAGAAATAAATTGTGATTAATTGTGAGTATTTGAAAGTTTGCCGTCTCTTGATCGTCACAGTTGTGCCTCATCTGCCATAGTTCAATAATTCTCACAATAAATGTGTTATCGATTTCAAGAAACATGTGTCTGCATTCATCTCAAGAATCATGTGTCTGTATTTATCTCAAGAATCATGTGTCTGTATTTATCTCAAGAATCATGTATCTGTATTTATCTCAAGAATAATGTGTCTGTATTTATCTCAAGAATCACGTGTCTGTATTTATCTCAAGAATCGTGTTCTGTAGTCACACGTCAGACAGTTTCTAGTCACCAACTGACGTGTCAGCTGAGCGCTTATGGGAAACCGTTTGTTATGACGCTGGTTTAGAACTCATTATCACCTTTACGTTGTTTACCCCAGGAAAAACTCTTCGTGGCCATATAGTGCCAGCGACCCATGTTTTGGATTGGAATCGGTTCTCTATTTTGATGTAATTTATCTTTACTTCTGATGTCTTGTCACAGATTTTCCATATGTACAAATTTGTTTTTACGGGAATACACACATACAAAGAGATACAAAATTTCTCATCGATTCTACTTTCTGTCTTCGGAGAACAGCAGGCCTACAAGAGCAGAATAGTTGGAAGAACTGTCATGATTACTCAGCTAGGAAACCAACATCAGCGCAGAGATAACATTAAATGACTTGCGATCGGCGTAAAGAGCACAGACAAGATCTTCATCAAAACTGTATTTGTTAAGTTACTCAACGCCCGATACAAGAGAACGCAATCTCGCTAACTGCTCCCTGTGTCAAACTGGTAACGTCCCCTGATAAACTAAATGTCTGGGACACAGCCACCCTCATCTGATAGCAGAGCATTCAATTCCTTGTGAAACTCACTTCAGGGTACACTTTGTCTGGCAGTAAACAAGAACTATAAAAGAGAAGGGAAATTGAAAGATTTGTAGATAGGTTTATTCTATTTTTTTATAACAGTAATGAAAGGGGTGGAATTTAGATGGAAAATAGAACAGGTGGATATGAGAGAATTGGCAGCAAGTTTTAAGTAAATAGAGATCTATAAATGTGAGATGAGGAGAGAGAGAGAGAGAGAGAGAGAGGAAGAGGAGAGAAAGATAAGTAGGAGGCTTTGCATGTTATTTCAGCTCAAAATAGATTAATGCTGAATGTCAGTTGAAGTTTAATATGCACTGGAGAGTCTTCTTTTAGGGAATAGGTTAACTTGTAGAGATTCTCTCACAGGGAGAGTTTAAGTTGTAGAGAGATTCTCTCACAGGGAGAGTTTAAGTTGTAGAGAGATTCTCTCACAGGGAGAGTTTAAGTTGTAGAGAGATTCTCTCACAGGGAGAGTTTAAGTTGTAGAGAGATTCTCTCACAGGGAGAGTTTAAGTTGTAGAGAGATTCTCTCACAGGGATAGTCTAAGTTGTTTAGAGATTCCATGACAGAGGATCTAATTTGTGGAGAGATTACCTCAGAGAAAGATTCCCTCCCACGGAGAGGTTTAGTTTGTGTATTCTAAGATGTGCTCTTGTGTTTACTTTGGAGTATTTCCAGATTGTATGAGATTGTATGAGATTGTATCAGATTGTATGAGATTTTATGAGATTGTATGAGATTTTATCAGATTGTTCTAGAATGTTAGCGCGGTTTTTCTTAAATCTGGTGATAACCGTTCTACTAGCTAGACCAATGTATCTTCATGGATACACGACGTGGCCCACCTTCTCTATTTCTGCTTCTTCATGGATACACGATGTGGCCCACCTTCTCTATTTCTTCTTCTTCATGGATACACGTCGTGGTCCACCTTCTCTATTTCTTCTTCTTCATCGATACACGATGTCGTGACCGAATTAATGTTGAAACTCGGACTATGGAATTTGTATACATAGTAGCCGGACAGTCTTAGAAAGCGAATCATTCCATCTATCTCGACTGTCACCGTTCCTCAGCACGGTTCATACTTACTTCAGCATCCAATGGCACAGTGGGCAAAGATCTCTTTCTTACACTAAAGTAGTTCGCCGTCTGCAAAACCATTCCTCCAAGATAGGCATAATCGATCAATTGTATATTATGTTGATTATAAAACGTCATTGCTACGAGTCGAAACGCAGCCCGAGCTTACCGATGGATTGGAAGGTGATCACATGCAGACGAGTAGAGAGAATTGCACAAGTAAATTCCCAGACCCCTGATGCTTTTGACGACCCTGCAAGTGAAATATCTCGTCTAACCTCGGACATTTAGTAGGGAAAAATCAACATACAGTTGTGTGCCTGTGGAAGGCGCAGGAGTCAAAGCTTGCTGTATGCCTGTGGAAGGCGCAGGGGTCAAAGCTTGCTGTATGCATGTGGAAGGCGCAGGAGTCAAAGCTTGCTGTATGCCTGTGGAAGGCGCAGGGGTCAAAGCTTGCTGTATGCATGTGGAAGGCGCAGGAGTCAAAGCTTGCTGTGTGCCTGTGGAAGGCGCAGGAGTCAAAGCTTGCTGTATGCCTCATATTGTATAGTTTCAGCACTAGCGAATGTTGTTTATAACGTTGCTTTTCGGTTGCAGAAGTCAACAAGAGTACATAGTAACGGTGAAACATTGCACATTTTCGTGTTTTAGACTTCACGAGACATGATTTCCTTTCCAATACTGTCCTGCAAGGAACATTTGAGGGTATACAGGAAAACTAGGGGATACAGGGAAGTATGGATTGATAAAATCAGTGACTAAGAAGATAATGTCTCTCCACACTATGACTATGCACTAAGAACAGAGAGGCGTGGCGGGGTTTGCATTTTGATGTTTCCAAAGTGACAACCCCGAAGAGTTATTGTTTTGATGTTTCCAAAGTCACAACCCTGAAGAGTTATTGTTTTGATGAGGATAGTAGCAATATATATATAGATAGATAGTTAGATAACAATAGTCCTAATAGTTGGCAATATTCCATGGAATGAAAATCTACCTTACCCCTCGAACATTCTGCGTCGACGTTGACATAATCGTTGCTTATCCCTTGAACATGTATTATATGAACTATTTGTACTGTGTCCGTTATCTGTCCAGCGTTCCCATTTATGTTTGCGGTGTGTTCTGGGATATCCACTTCCGTTATGTGATAATCTTCAACCGTGAACTGATTTTAAGTGGTTGCCTCCACCCGGAACTGATCGCTTTCTCTATCTCTCTCTCTCTCTCTCTCTCTCTCTCTCTCTATCACTGATGATGTCATGCAAGTATGCGCTCGGGTCTTGTACTAAGGTACATAAAATAAAGTATAACATCTGTGTTTCCATCACTCACTCTCTCTCTCTGTTATTTCTTCTCGCATCCTCCTCCTTCTACACTCTCTCTATTTCCTTCCTCTCTCTATCCAACGTTAACTATATTATTTTTGCTTGTTATATAAATACATCCCTCGAAGCTATCGAGTCAAGTGATATAAGCAGCACTATCGACAGGTGGCATGCCGTTTCGCTGAAAGACGGAGTATATGTGGGGAAAACCGAGTATAATGGAGTCAATCCTACAAGATGTGTCAGGTTAAATACATGAGATCTAGTTGTCTGACTCTGTGGCGGGGTGGTACCGGGAGCGTCCGTGACTGCCACGGTACCGAGTTCGATCCCCGCTACAGGCAATTGTGCATCCTGACCGTTCAGAAAGCACTGGCAAACTACTTAACGTATTTATATTGCCTAGAAAATCACTACAGCCAGAAAATGCTGGATTGATAGCCACGTCCTGAATAGGATATACTACCAATTTCTTTTCCTTTTTAGTTTCACATAAAAGATGTGCCGAAGTGACTAAATGACATCTAGTTTGCAAGAACAACAAGACATGTAATGGTGACGACTACAATTTTCGTAAAACGGAGTCTACTATATTACGAATAATGTATAAATATATATAGTTTACAACAATAACATTCAAATACGTATAATTTACAATAATAACATTGAAATACATCTATTTTACTACAGTAACTTCTATATCCATGTAGTGTATAGCATTAACGTCTAAATATATAAAATTTACAACAATTACATCCAAATACATCTAATTTACAACAATAGCGTCTAAACACATCTCGTTTACACCAACGTCTAAATACATGTAATTATAACATCCAAATACATCTATTTAGCAAAAATAACGTCTAAATCTATCTCGGTTCACCAATAACGTCTATATACATCTAGTTTACAACAATAACTTCTAAATACATCTAGTTTACAACAATAACTTCTAAATACATCTAATTTGCAATAACTTCTAAATACATCTAATTTGCAACAATAACTTCTAAATACATCTAATTTGCAACAATAACTTCTAAATACATCTAGACAGACACTAACGTCTAAATACATCTAATTTGCAACAATAACGTCTAAATACATCTAATTTGCAACAATAACTTCTAAATACATCTAGTTTACAACAATAACTTCTACATACATCTAGACAGACACTAACGTCTAAATGCATCTAGTTTGTAACAATAACGTCTAAATACATCTAGTTTGTAACAATAACGTCTAAATACATCTAATTTGCAACAATAACGTCTAAATACATCTAATTTGCAACAATAACTTCTAAATACATCTAGTTTACAACAATAACTTCTAAATACATCTAGACAGACACTAACGTCTAAATGCATCTAGTTTGTAATAATAACTTCTAAATACATCTAATTTGCAACAATAACGTCTAAATACATCTAGTTTGTAACAATAACGTCTAAATACATCTAGTTTGTAACAATAACGTCTAAATAAATATATTCTACAACATCGTCTAAATATATCTCGTTTACAGTTACGTCTAATTACATCTAATTTACAAGATTCGCGTCTAAAAGCACGTAGTTTGCCCAAATAGTGTCCAACACTTGGTAATCCGTACAATGTTTATCTCTTCTTCCTCAAATTGTCAGACATAACATGAAGTTATCAACAGCAAACACAAAAACTGCCAAGATATAAATGTACAATTGTCTGCCACGGATTAAAGAATTAGGCGTTCAAATACAAATAATAAGGAATCTTTTGAAGAAATCAATGGAGAGTGAACGTTGCTAGGGTATATGTCGGATAGAGGATTTCTGTTACGTCAACAACACAAGAACGTAAGATACAACCACGGATCTATAGGGGAAAAGATAAGCTACAGGAACTGTGACGCCACGGTAAGGGTTTGTTGTAACAGAAACATTACCGGGAATCCCCTAACAGTACATACATTTTCTAGATTTATCAACTTCCTCGATCGACAGTCAGGCCTTGATATGAATTTCCTCAGTGGACTGTACTGTCGTCGTACAACCCACGACAGGGACGTAAAGCATGTCCGTCAGATCTGTGTCAGATCTGTGTCCGTCAGATCTGTGTCTGTCAGATCTGTGTCCGTCAGATCTGTGTCTGTCAGATCTGTGTCCGTCAGATCTGTGTCCGTCAGATCTGTGTCCGTCAGATCTGTGTCTGTCAGATCTGTGTCAGATCTGTGTCCGTCAGATCTGTGTCTGTCAGATCTGTGTCCGTCAGATCTGTGTCCGTCAGATCTGTGTCCGTCAGATCTGTGTCTGTCAGATCTGTGTCTGTCAGATCTGTGTCCGTCAGATCTGTGTCCGTCAGATCTGTGTCTGTCAGATCTGTGTCAGATCTGTGTCCGTCAGATCTGTGTCTGTCAGATCTGTGTCCGTCAGATCTGTGTCTGTCAGATCTGTGTCCGTCAGATCTGTGTCCGTCAGATCTGTGTCTGTCAGATCTGTGTCCGTCAGATCTGTGTCTGTCAGATCTGTGTCCGTCAGATCTGTGTCCGTCAGATCTGTGTCCGTCAGATCTGTGTCTGTCAGATCTGTGTCCGTCAGATCTGTGTCTGTCAGATCTGTGTCCGTCAGATCTGTGTCTGTCAGATCTGTGTCAGATCTGTGTCCGTCAGATCTGTGTCTGTCAGATCTGTGTCCGTCAGATCTGTGTCTGTCAGATCTGTGTCCGTCAGATCTGTGTCTGTCAGATCTGTGTCCGTCAGATCTGTGTCCGTCAGATCTGTGTCTGTCAGATCTGTGTCTGTCAGATCTGTGTCCGTCAGATCTGTGTCCGTCAGATCTGTGTCTGTCAGATCTGTGTCAGATCTGTGTCCGTCAGATCTGTGTCTGTCAGATCTGTGTCCGTCAGATCTGTGTCTGTCAGATCTGTGTCCGTCAGATCTGTGTCCGTCAGATCTGTGTCCGTCAGATCTGTGTCTGTCAGATCTGTGTCCGTCAGATCTGTGTCCGTCAGATCTGTGTCAGATGGCTATAGTTTACCTATTTCGTTGTGATGCATTACTAAATTCTGTTTTAAAAAAATGCACTGTGTTTTCTGTAGATTCGCCGAAAATTAGAGAATTGTCTCCAGGACAGTTTAACCAATTTAACAGGTTTTCACCAGTATATCTAAACTCTTCCTCAGAATAATAGGGCATAACAACTTGTAATCCTAGTTATCTGGCCCTTGACTGATCCGTGCTTTTTATTAAAGAGCGACATACAGTATACACAGAGTAATCAATATCAATTGGTAGCGTATTATATTCAGGACATTGTCATCAACACCGCATTTGTTAGGCTGTAGAGATGTAATAGGCAATATAAATACGTACCGTAGTGTACACTTGCTTTCTGAACTGTCCGGATGCACAATTGCCTGTGGCGGGGATCGAATACCAAATTGAAGTGATCAGTTAAAACAAGTAATCAATTAAAACATCGAATATGTGGGATAGCCAAGACGTAAGACGTATTGTGAAGGCCATTATCTTGTCCTGGGAATCATGGGTGTGGATGGAAGCGAACGAGCCGACAAATTAGCTAGCCTCACCACCATAGCATGTGTTAGCCTATAGATCAAGCAGACATACTTAGTACTCCTCGTGAGTACGCACGATCAGAGGATTTAGAGATAGTTCAGCATGAGTAGGTGTTGATCAGGAGCAATTTTGGAGTGAGGATAGCGTGACCCTAGATAACACGTAACAAAATATTTTATAAAGCGCACTGAACCAACATATAGCCGGAACCATCAGCCGTTACACCTTGCGAGATTTACTGAGTCGGTGATTGGAGTACATATGGGAGAGGATAACAAACATAAATAGTACCTAGCGTACTCTTAAGTAGGTTCTGGTATATTTCAGAAATGTAAGAAACTTTACAGCCACCTGTGTGTTGCTGTGGCCCGCTAGGCAGAGCTTATAGATAGATATATACTGTATAGATAGATAGATAGATAGATAGATAGATAGATAGATAGATAGATAGATAGATAGATAGATAGATAGATAGATAGATAGATAGAGATAGACAGACAGACAGACAGACAGACAGACAGACAGACAGACAGATAGATAGATAGATAGATAGATAGATAGATAGATAGATAGATAGATAGATAGATAGATAGATAGATAGATACAAACACATAAGGAGAAGAAGAAAATGCATACTACTGTAAAGGAGTTTCCTGAAATGTCTGTGCTTACAACTAACCAATCCCCATCGAGGTCAACTCCTTGACGTGGAGATGGGACTTGGTCCAGCCAACAGAGGCTGAAACTTGCATTAGTCGGGCCATTCCCGACATCGAGCAGGACCACGGTTCTGCCAAAGCAATCATAAGTACTGAAATCGGAGATACCAGGCCGAGAGACGCATCAGCAACCACGGTATCGTGTGACACGACTATATAACATGTATCTACAACAACAAAAACTAACTGACATCATGACGTCAGAAATACTATACCGCATCCATATATAAAGTATCCGTGGATACATACAAGTAGCGTGAACAGATATTGTAACTGACATATCAACAAACATAGTCAAGGATGTACCTGCTATATCTTACCATACCATCTTATCAATACCACGGACATGACAAGGTGTTTTCACAAATATCAAGACAAATGTTTACATAGAGAAAGGGGGTCAGTCTAGAACTCGACGCAACCAGGGAGATAATCGTGTAGTTCAGGAATCAAGTGATAGATCTCCCTTGTCGGGATACAAGCCGATACTGGAAAAGCGATAGCTGGGGTACACGGGGCAAATGTAAAAATGAACGGAAATGGATATGTGTTAATACTGTGTCCCATTGCCAGTATGTTTTATTTACGTATATTGAATATTTATACCTGGAATCACGTGTTCCAGTGCGTTATACCTGGAATCACGTGTTCTAGTGCGTTATAACTGGAATCAAGTAATCTAGTGTTATACCTGGAATCAAATAATCTAGTTCGTTATACCTAGAATCAAATAATCTAGTGTGTTATACCTAGAATCAAATAATCTAGTGTGTTATACCTGGAATCAAATAATCTAGTTCGTTATACCTAGAATCAAATAATCTAGTGTGTTATACCTGGAATCAAGTAATCTAGTGTGTATACCTAGAATCAAATAATCTAGTGTGTTATACCTGGAATCAAGTAATCTAGTGTGTTATACCTGAAATCAAGTAATCTAGTGTGTTATACCTGAAATCAAGTAATCTAGTGTGTTAAACCTGGAATCAAGTAATTTAGTGTGTTATACCTTGAATCAAGTAATCTAATGCGTTATACCTGGAATCAAGTAATCTAGTGTGTTATACCTGAAATCAAGTAATCTAGTGTGTTATACCTAGAATCAAATAATCTAGTGTTTTATACCTGGAATCAAGTAATCTAGTGTGTTATACCTGACATCAAGTAATCTAGTGTGTTATACCTGAAATCAAGTAATCTAGTGTTTTAAACCTGGAATCAAGTAACTTAGTGTGTTATACCTTGAATCAAGTAATCTAATGCGTTATACCTGGAATCAAGTAATCTAGTATGTTATACCTGGAATCGTGTGTTCTGGTGCTTTAAGTGAATGAAAGCTCTCTATCTGTAGCAGAACAATGCTGCTACTAGATTTCCTGCAGGGCGCTGTCCAGAAAATGAAATAGCATTGTATCACTATTTTATTTGCGCACATGGCCCAGCACACCAGTCTTCGGTGGGGGAAAAACAAGTATAATTTTGTACATTTAAAGAAACATGTAAATACTTTTGGCGAAGCTTGGAACAGGAAGTAATGGAGTATTTTTAATCACTGGAAACACACATAATAACACACATATAGACGTTTCGACCAAAAAGCCTATTGTCGAAACGTCGAATTCTGTGTGTGTTGCTATTTGGGTTGCTAATGATTAGCAACACTCCATTACGCGTTCACAAACTTTGCATATTGAATTTTAGTTTTACTGCAGTGAGTAGATATTGTAAATACTTTTGCTGGGTACTCCCAGAAAACTGCTTACAACAAACCTCTGTAGTGACGTCATTAATCAACGAAAGCATATCCTTCTAACTAGAGGTCCGTGACACATCTCACAAAAGAAAATGCAAAAAGCACAAACCCACAACCAGTGTAGGGAAATGATTGTTACAAGCAGTACCCAAAGAAAGGTAGGATCGGTAGGGTTGTGGTTCAACTCTTGATCTTGTGTCTGATTGTTGTTACTGATACCGGCAACTGACCTACTTTCTCTCCCGTCAGCACAATACTACATCAATCTCTTAGACCCGATCACGTGCCCTGGGCACTCAATCCCATCTTCATTCCTCCCGAAGTAATGACAGTAATAGCGGCCAGAGTACGGCCATTTCAGTCAGGTTCTTTTATTTTAAGTGGGCTATCCCTGTCTGAGTTTTCTAGCCTTTTCACATAACACTGTCTCCCTTATAGCGCACACTTTATGTCGTCCCCATTATAGCGCACACTTTATGTCGTCCGCATTATAGCACACACTTTATGTCGTCCGCATTATAGCAGACACTTTATGTCGTCCCTCTTACAGTGCACACTTGATATCGTCCCTCTTACAGTGCACACTTGATATCGTCCCTCTTACAGTGCACACTTGATATCGTCCCTCTTACAGTGCACACTTTATCATTCCCCATTATGGCGCACACTTTATTTTGTTCTCCTTATAGCGTACACTTTATATCGTCCCCTTTATAACGTACTTTATCTTGTTCCCCTTACAGCGCACACTTTATGTCATCCCCCTTATAGCGCTATAGCAAACACTTTATTGTATGGTGATGTACGCCCCTTTCAACCACAGTCGTTAGGCCAATTTAGTTATATCATATTGTGAGCATCAAACGATAAAGGAGGTCGTGTTTCAAGTCATAACAACACGTGTGCATACACATATGCGCACACACACATTTTTATAACATGTGTTCACCGTAGTCTAAAAAAGGGGGAGGGAAAGAACATGTTGACAATGTAAACTGATGTACATGTATCAAGCAGCGACTAAGGAAGGTTATGTGTAGGTATTTTGTTGCCCCCGTTCTTCCTAAAGATAGCAAACATGCAACGCAATAAGCTAGATCGAATGATATAAATATTTCAGATTTACAGTTTATAGATGCTTTGCGGTGTTGTTTACTACGCCGAGCTATCTGTGCCTTTGGAAACGATATAGCAAGAGAGAAATTGACAGATGAATCAATATGTTACTACTAGCCACATAACCACTTCAAGAAGTGGTCATATTTAGTTTTTAAAAAATCAACCATAAGATAAAGGTAGATAAAGGGACGCACAGAGGGACAGAGATAACCCGTGAGAGATAGGGTCCGAGAGTGACAAAGGGAGGTACATGTGAGAGATAGCCACATCCATAGATTGTGACAAAGAGAGGTACATGTGAGAGATAGCCACATCCATAGATTATGACAAAGAGGTACATGTGAGAGATAGCCACATCCATAGATTGTGACAAAGGGAGGTAGGTGTGAGAGATAGCCACATCCATAGATTGTGACAAAGGGAGGTACATGTGAGAGATAGCCACATCCATAGATTGTGACAAAGAGAGGTACATGTGAGAGATAGCCACATCCATAGATTGTGACAAAGAGAGGTACATGTGAGAGATAGCCACATCCATAGATTGTGACAAAGAGAGGTACATGTGAGAGATAGCCACATCCATAGATTGTGACAAAGGGAGGTACATGTGAGAGATAGCCACATCCATAGATTGTGACAAAGAGAGGTACATGTGAGAGATAGCCACATCCATAGATTGTGACAAAGAGAGATGCACATGAGAGATAGAGAGACGCGGTCAGAGATTGACAAAAATAGGGTAAAACAAAGTTACAACTAGTGAATTTATACAAAAGAACATCGAAATTCATACCTGGATTTTGTGAAAGATAGTTTGGTCTCCACTCCGTCTGCCAGCTTGACTCACCTGGAGTCAGCAGCGCAGCTACAAGAAGACCACACAGAAACATCTCAGTACTCCACAAAACGTAATCCATTTTGTATTTAAAGATTGATCAAAACTGTCCAAATAGCACACTCCCTTGTTTTCTGTAATCCAGAAATTCTCAGCGACCCTGGCAAGAAATGAGCATTTATAATTTTAATAATATTGAGTAAAAATTCCGCCGAAAACGGAATCGTCGGGTCATTGTGGCATATAAAACTGTGAACCAGCACATTTTAATTCTCTGGACTACATTCAACTGGAAATCTTGTATGGCCATTGTCCAGTTCCAAGTGAAATCCAACGGAAGTTAGGGAATGAAAGCTGAAGGAGTGCCAATTTCAGGATTGCTAACTTCAGGATTTCTAACTTCCGGATAGCTAATTTCAGGATTGCTAATTTCAGGATTGTTAATTTCAGGATTGTTAGTTGGGGTGAGACCAATCCCTTCTGCCGAGCAAGTTGACAAGATTCTCTTGAACTCTGAAGTTTCACTTTTATTAGCTTTTGTACACAACGGATGGACGTGTGTTTCTTTTGTAGACAACGGACGGACGTGTTTCTTTTGTACACAACGGACGGAAGTGTTTCTTTTGTGGACAACGGACGGACGTGTTTCTTTTGTAGACAACGGATGGACGTGTTTCTTTTGTAGACAACGGACGGACGTGTTTCTTTTGTAGACAACGGACGAACGTGTTTCTTTTGTAGACAACGGACGGGCGTGTTTCTTTTGTAGACAACGGACGGACGTATTTCTTTTGTAGACAACGGGCGGACGTGTTACTTTTGTAGACAACGGACGGACGTGTTTCTTTTGTAGACAACGGGCGGACGTATTTCTTTTGTAGACAACGGACGGACGCGTTACTTTTGTATATTTCGTTCTAGACACTGTTGTCAACTATCAAGATAATAAATTTGATGTGATCATTTGCTTATTATCACTAATTAACATGTATTCTGCAGCTTGGCTAAGATAGCGTTTAATATTGTGTGAGGTATCGGCAGTGCATAATAGTAATTTAAATCAGTTATGTATCGGTTTGGCACAGAGCACTTCTGCGACGGCGAAGGTACCGAGTTCGATCCCGATACAGGTAATTGTGCACCTGGACCTTTCAAAAAGCACTGGCAAACTATTGGAAGCATTCATATTGCCTAGAAAATTACTACAGCCAAAAAATGCTTGTTTGATGGCTACGTCTTGAATAGAATACGCTACCAATTATTTTGTTGGCTGCGCAGTAAAAATTATTTGGCGAACATGACGTGTTCCACGGGTCGTTTTTTGCCCACCGTATTTTAGTTTGAAATGCTGACAGTTTTTCACACCCTAACCCAAGTCTGTGCGTTCATTATAAAGTTGATCGACCTGGTATTTTACGTAACTGCTATTGTTAAACAATTGTACAGAAATCTCACTTATTTTTACAGCAGTTTCACTTATTTGTACAACAATTTCACTTATTTGTACCGCAATCTCACTTATTTGTACAGCAATCTCATTTATTTGTACAACAATCTCACTTATTTGTACAAAAATCTCACTTATTTGTACAGAAGTCTCACGTATTTGTACAGCAATTTCACTTATTTGTACAACAATTTCACTTATTTGTACAGAAGTCTCACTTATTTGTACAACAATGTCACTTATTTGAACAACAATCTTACTTATTTGTACAACAATCTCACTTATTTGTACAGATGTCTCACTTATTTGTACAACAATCTCACTTATTTGAACAACAATCTTACTTATTTGTACAGCAATCTCACTTATTTGTACAGCAATCTCACTTATTTGTATAACAATCTCACTTATTTGTACAGCAATCTCACTTATTTGTACAGCAATCTCACTTATTTGTATAACAATCTCACTTATTTGTACAAAATTCTCACTTATTTGTACAGAAGTCTCACGTATTTGTACAGAAATTTCACTTATTTGTACAGGTCTCACTTATTTGTACAGCAATTTCACTTATTTGTACAGGAATCTCACTTATTTGTACAGAAGTCTCACTTATTTGTACAACAATCTCACTTATTTGAACAACAATCTTACTTATTTGTACAGCAATCTCACTTATTTGTACAGCAATCTCACTTATTTGTATAACAATCTCACTTATTTGTACAGCAATCTCACTTATTTGTACAGCAATCTCACTTATTTGTATAACAATCTCACTTATTTGTACAAAATTCTCACTTATTTGTACAGAAGTCTCACGTATTTGTACAGAAATTTCACTTATTTGTACAGGTCTCACTTATTTGTACAGCAATTTCACTTATTTGTACAGCAATCTCACTTATTTGTACAGAAGTCTCACTTATTTGTACAAGTCTCACTTATTTGTACAACAATCTCACTTATTTGTACAACAATTTCACTTATTTGTACAACAATCTCACTTATTTGTACAACCATCTCACTTATTTGTACAACAATCTCACTTATTTGTACAACAATCTCACTTATTTGTACAACAATCTCACTTATTTGTACAACAATCTCACTTATTTGTAAAACAATTTCACTTATGTGTACAGCAATCTCACTTATTTGTACAGAAGTCTCACTTATTTGTACAACAATCTCACTTATTTGTACAACAATCTCACTTATTTGTACAACAATCTCACTTATTTGTACAACAATCTCACTTATTTGTACACCAATCTCACTTATTTGTACAACAATCTCACTTATTTGTACAACAATCTCACTTATTTGTACAACAATCTCACTTATTTGTACAACAATTTCACTTATTTGTACAGAAGTCTCACTTATTTGTAGAACAATTTCACTTATGTGTACAACAATCTCACTTATTTGTACAAGTCTCACTTATTTGTACAATTTCACTTATTTGTACAACAATCTCACTTATTTGTACAAGTCTCACTTATTTGTACAACAATTTCACTTATTTGTACAACAATCTCACTTATTTGTACAACAATTTCACTTATTTGTACAGAAGTCTCACTTATTTGTACAACAATTTCACTTATGTGTACAACAATCTCACTTATTTGTACAAGTCTCACTTATTTGTACAACAATTTCACTTATTTGTACAACAATCTCACTTATTTGTACAAGTCTCACTTATTTGTACAACAATTTCACTTATTTGTACAACAATCTCACTTATTTGTACAAGTCTCACTTATTTGTACAACAATCTCACGTATTTGTACAACAATTTCACTTATTTGTACAACAATCTCACTTATTTTTACAACAATCTCACTTATTTGTACAACAATCTCACCTATTTGTACAACAATCTCACTTATTTGTACAACAATCTCACTTATTAGTACAACAATCTCACTTATTTGTACAACAATCTCACTTATTTGTAGAACAATCTCACGTATTTGTACGTCTCACTTATTTGTACAACAATCTCACGTATTTGTACAACAATTTCACTTATTTGTACAACAATCTCACTTATTTGTACAACAATATCACTTATTTGTACAACAATCTCACCTATTTGTACAACAATCTCACTTATTTGTACAACAATCTCACTTATTTGTACAACAATCTCACTTATTTGTATAACAATCTCACTTATTTGTACAACAATCTCACTTATTTGTACAACAATCTCACTTATTTGTACAACAATCTCACTTATTTGTATAACAATCTCACTTATTTGTACAACAATCTCACTTATGTGTTCAACAATCTCACTTATTTGTACAACAATCTCACTTATTTGTACAACAATTTCACTTATGTGTACAACAATTTCACTTATATGTACAGAAGTTTCACTTATTTGTACAACAATCTCACTTATTTGTACAACAATCTCACTTATTTGTATAACAATCTCACTTATTTGTACAACAATCTCACTTATGTGTTCAACAATCTCACTTATTTGTACAACAATCTCACTTATGTGTTCAACAATCTCACTTATTTGTACAACAATCTCACTTATTTGTACAACAATTTCACTTATGTGTACAACAATCTCACTTATATGTACAGAAGTTTCACTTATTTGTACAACAATCTCACTTATTATTGATCATCATGTTAAAAATGAAATGTCTTCTTGGCTTAGATGCTGGCGGGGCGACAAATTGTAGACAGCTCATCAAAATTTAACACATCTGATTGACAAATCAGGAGCTGTCAATACTTGACGCATGACTGAGCTGTCATCGATACTCAAGTCAGGTATTGGCAATAATCGATAACAATGCAATCGAATGAATAAGTGCCCTCATCTGAGTGTAATAACTGACATCTGGTTTTTATCTTGCTGTCATGTTTTTTTATGTTCATTAAGAATACTAGAAAGCTAGAAAGTACATTGAAATATTATTGAAAAATTTATGGAAAATTGAACGTAATTATTGGAAAACGGAATTAATTTACAGAAAAGTGAGTATAATTTAAGAAACGTGAAATAGAAATTATGGAAATGTTATTTTATTATGGACAATAGAATTTATGGGAAATAATGAGGCCGGGAAAATAGTTTGTGGTCAGATCCAAGTGGTGCCAATAGCAGAATTATTGACTGCGAGGCATTTCGTTAACGTCACATCGCTCAATCTGGAGAGCTCTGGTTTCTGCCCTTTGCACTGTATTCGACGCTGAAGGAACGTCGATAGATAGATAGATTTCGCTTTAGGAGAAAAAGGAGGCATTAGTGGTAAGTTATCTATCTCATCCCATAGAGGGTCAGAGCAAATGGAAGAATGCGGTAAAACTATGCACCAATAGATAAGTAAATATAGAGATAAAAATCGAGAATCTGATTCAAATAAGATACATTTTAATTTTATTTATTTTACGATACTTGTTTTATTTTGCTTTCTATTTTTCTCATTTAATATACTTTTTCTACATGTAACCACTCATATTCCCGTCGTTCTCGTATTCTTTTCGTTGCATTCCTGATCCGTATGCTGCCCACATGGATGACATATAAACTCCGTATGATTCCTTGATCTGTAAGCTGCCCACATAACTGACATACAGTCTTCGCTTGACTTAGTGTTTCCTATTCTGTTTGTTTATTCTTGTCTTAATAAAGAACTTCTTGGCAGAAACGTTGATTCTGTGTATTTCCCAGGGCAGTAGATATGATCCATTAAATTGAAAAGGGGGGAAAGGAGGTCTGCCTTAAAAAAGGTGTAAAATGTCTCTAGTTTTCAGTGTCAGATCTTATTATGTAAAATTTAATGACATCTTGTGTAAAAAAAATCGCTAAGGGAGGCATTTATTAAGACTTTTTTACCTGTATTGTGGCCAAGTTCCTAGTGCATAATGTCATGTTCCGATTTTTACTTATATGTATAATAGAGTGTCAAAGGGATCAAGAGTCCATTCTGAAATCGGACGTGTTCAGACAAAAGGCACAGATATCGCAACTAAAACATAATGTAAACCTAGATAGACACCGCGCATTCCGTTCTCCGGACTAGCTCCTGCTAAGCTGCAGGAGTACGAGTACATACGCGTGGCAAGAATATAATTAACTTCTAACTGTACAGGCCCTGAACAATTATGTCTGCAAAATTTATGTCTTAAATTTGGTTGTGATGTTTTATCTAAACATCTAGACCTGACACATCCGTATTCAGAGTTTATTTAACAACGTGATTTGCCTTCCCTCTTCAATATCTACTAGCTTAGCCAGATACTCCTTCTGATAAGCAAAATGTCGTCGACGGAGCAGAATGTATCGTTTCATGATTTACACAGGATATATATTCGCTTTTCGGAGGGAGGTTGTACCTTAAAAAAAATAGGCAAATCGCTTGTTTTCAGGGGTTTTTTTGATGTAAAATTTGATGAAGTTTATGTGAAACATCGCTAAGTGATGGGGGATTTTTACCCGTCTTTTTTCAAGTTCCCAAGACCCTAGTGCTGCCATTCATGTCCCGATTTGCTGCGGGATTTGTTTTAATACTCTCACCCATCTAGGATCCTGCTATTGGATCGCATCGATCTACGATACTTCCAACTTCACCCAACAAGTCTTAGTCGTCTCTAGCACCATACATGTCAGATCATTGACTTTCAGGCCCAGACAACAAACTGACGAAACAACGATTACTTGAGCGTCTCTCCCCCCCCCTCCCATCCTATTTGTTATTTCAGAATTAGGAAGGGCCCAGGTATTCAATTTAAGAAAGTGCAATAGCTCTGGCTTAGCCTAACGGTGACAGTTTCAGGTATTGACAAAGGTGCAAATTCATTTCTACTTACCTTTAACCCACGCTGGTACACTTGCGTATCCACAAAAAGTTGCCCCATTATTGAACTTAAGTCCATATTGGAAAAAATAATCAGCATCGAATCAATTCTTGTTCAAAATATATACCAAAAAGCAAAATAATCACTTGTGGTAACACACCGAGGTACACACTTCTGACACAACTACTATTACAGTACACACTCGGCGCGGTGACAAATCTTTAGTGACAGAATTCCTTTACATGCGACTCCCAAACTACCCCATTCAAAAATAACCATAAATAAAACAAAATAACTAAATCACCAGAAAACTAGATCCAACAAACAATAAACTTTCGACACAAATTCTCAGTCAATAATCCAAAGTGATCAAGAAAATACTACTTTCACTTTAGGAAGTTGTTTGTGAAAACAGTCACCAAATGAAACCGTTTTCTTGTGGAAGATTTTCCCCTTCAACGTGACGATGTTTAGTTACCTCGCGAGGCCAACTTGCGGGGAGGAACAGTTTTCATTGGTCGCAATAATCTACATCGCTAGTCGCGATAATCTACATTATGAATATTCACGTTGATGGTAAATCTGTGCTCAGGTAAAATAAGGCAAAGTTCACTGTCCTTATGTTATTTTGTATTGCGAACTAATTGTTAGTTCTGTCATTTTTTACCTTATTTCTCACTCAAATCAGATCAAGACAGATCAGACTAGCAGCCATGTTTACTTATTCTAATTGCACCGTTCTATTCGCACGTAACTCATTTTCCTTGTTTATTCGATGCTTTTGTGTTCCTCTGAAAATATCTGCTCGTTTGTAGATGTTGTCTAGAGTACGGACTAAGTTGTGTCATGGTTTACAGCTTAAACGAGATAGGAGATGCCCATGAATTTTGTCAACACTTATGAGAGTCATGGGTGATATTTAATAGCTTGACAGTTGTTGACCCACATGGGGGGGGGAGTAGAAGTTGACGTCAACCGTAAAGGTAGTTAACCTCGTAGCAAATTGCGGTCGGAATGAAGATAACTCTTCATGTACTAAGCCGCAACAACTATTAGGTAGGACGGCTAGTTCCCTTCCTTGATGTCTTTACCTACCCTAAGCCATGCTGCGGGTTCTCATTTACAGCTGGGTCGACTGGGGGAGAGGGTGTGCCACTTTTCTTGTTGTCCGGACAGGGTTTCAAATCTAGTACGCTCTAACCCGGTGTTAGTAAACTATCTATCTATCTATCTATCTATCTATCTATCTATCTATCTATCTATCTATCTATCTATCTATCTATCTATCTATCTATCTATCTTTCTGTCTGTCTGTCGGTCTATCTATCTATCTATCTATCTATCTATCTATCTATCTATCTATCTATCTATCTATCTATCTATCTGTCTGTCTATCTGTCTATCTATCTATCTATCTATCTATATATTAGATGGATAAGTTAGATGCATAAATTAGATGTATAAATTAGATGGATAAGTTAGATGGATAAGTTAGATGTATATGTTAGATGGATAAGCTAGATGGATAAGTTAGATATATAAATTACATATAAAAGTAAGATATGTAAGTTAGATAGATAAGCTAGTTGGATAAGCTAGATGGATAAGTTAAATGGATAAGTTAATATTTTTAAGGCAAACTTTGTTATCAATTCCAGACATGGGCGTTGACAGTAGCCAGGCAGAGAAAACGTACAATATGAGATGAAATGCCCGAGAAAAGCCGCAAGAGTGACCAAACAAGACAAAATGCGTGGATAAAATGCAAACTAGACGAAGAATGACAGACCCGCTTGTACCGTCGGTGCTATTGTTTATCTTCTGAGACATGCATCCTTGTATAGTATACACAAAGAATATAGGATCAATAGAAGAAATCAGACAGAGACTACGTACACAGACAGATCAATAATTATGTACACACGCAGAAAATGTAATGAACAATTAAATATCATGTAGTTCTCATAACAACTGTCTTGTGTGCAAAGAAATAAAGTCAAAAACAGTTCAGAATATAAGATTCATGAGTGTAAGGTCCCCCAACAGTCGACCAACTAGTAAGCAATCATTTAGTTAAAACAGTGGCCCAAGTTCGTGAAATTAAACATCAGAACGCACTGCTACGGAAATGCAGTTGTGTGTTCCCCCATTATTTGTTCAGCGAATGATATTTTTCCCCAGAACTTTCTTATATTTTTACTATTCACCATCTCCCGTGACATGACTTTGTGACTTTGTTACTGTCCGGCACATTTTATCTTATTTTATTTTTCAAGATGCCTTCTCTCATTAAACTGTTGAACTGTTAGTGTAAGTATTTATTTACCTGTCCAACATGAGAATCATGTATTCATTACGTAAATTATAGGCATTACGTGTTGTAAACATAGATTCCTTGGGTACTCTACATGTAAACATAGATTCCTTATTTGTGCAACTTGTAAACATAGATTCCTTGGGTACTCTACATGTAAACATAGATTCCTTATTTGTGCAACTTGTAAACATAGATTCCTTATTTGTCCAACATGTAAACATAGATTCCTTATTTGTCCAACTTGTAAACATAGATTCCTTATTTGTCCAACTTGTAAACATAGATTCCTTATTTGTGCAACTTGTAAACATAGATTCCTTATTTGTGCAACTTGTAAACATAGATTCCTTATTTGTCCAACTTGTAAACATAGATTCCTTATTTGTGCAACTTGTAAACATAGATTCCTTATTTGCCCAACTTCTAAACTTAGATTCCTTATGTGTTCATGGACAGCACAATCATTGTAGTAACTGAAACCTTGGCAGCACAGCCATGCGTATTTCTTCTTTCTTTCATTTATAATGCACTCATTTCTGAAACTGTGTTTCTTCTAAACATTTGACTGTGCTTTTTAACTCGTATAGAGGAGGTCCGTATAGCTGTTCTTCTTCTGTTGCTTCTCTAGCTGGTATATTTGCTTCAGATTTTATATTTCGGGAATTCCTGAAGAAATATTCTGCTGGTTGATGTGTCTGTCTGTCCACTTGTTCACATGGCCGTGTTGCCAATCTTGAACTGTGTATACATGTTACTGCGGAGTCAGTTGTGTCCTGTTCTGAGACGCAGAATGACAACTTGTTCTAGTCTGTTCATAATTTGGTAGTCATCTTGTTTTGGAGTTGGCTTTCTAATTGCCTTGATCATCTGTTTATTTTGATGGTACGTTATTGGCACACATGGTGACCATCAGCAGCTCTCTCCTTAGCCAGACAATCTGCGTTCTCGTTTCGATGTATTCCACAATTTGATGGTATCCACTACATATCGACTTTACGCTGATTGTGCAGTTCGGTATGTAGAATTTGCAGATGTGCTATGTGCTTCGGGAATACAAGAATATGAAATACTGAGGCAGACACACTGGCCCGGAGAAATAGCATTGGGAGAAAAACTTTACGGACCTCATTACGAGTTACAAAACGCAGTCATATTTATAGAAGAGATAAAACTTCCGATATAAACACATTCCAAGTTTAGAGATAAAACTTCATACATAAACACATTCCAGTGGAAAGAAAGATGAAGAATTGGATAACAACAAATATACACGGATAATATTGATCAGATGTTGAGTAGAATGCCCAGTGTAACATGAAACATTATTCTGAAATCAAGTCTCATGTGCAGTGGCGTCACAAGTCAGTGGGACTGCTGCAGGTGTTATCACCATAGTGCAAGTTCTTCTCCAGCATAGGAACTGTCAATAACTGACAACATTTAGGGGAAAATGCAGTCTGAATTTGTGTACAGGTGTTGATCAGGTAAAGTCTGGTTGACAAAAGTTAAAGTCAACAATGGTTTTTAATACACACATTAAATTATTTGAATTTTAAGAGATAAATACTTTTTAAAATCTAAAACAAAATCATGTATTTTCTCGCATTTTCTCGCATTTTCTCGCGTTTCATTTAGATTTTGAAAAATGTGAAGAATGAAGGAGATTTTTGTTGTCATAATTAAGCAGAGAGGAATCATTATTCTTGACTGGGAGGAGGGGGGGGGGGGGGTCGGAGGGGAAAGGAGGGGTCGGGGATTGAGGGGGTCGGGGAAAGGAGGGAGTGGGTTTGATTTGCTAAATATTGTGGCGATATAAAAAAAAATCACTTATCGTGGCTGGTACCACTGATCAATGGTAATTTTGATTTTGTGACCTCAAACAATAAAAAGTATATACAAATCGGATCAGCCAAGATAAGTGATTAGTGGTACCAGCCAAGATAAGTGATTAGTGGTACAAGCCAAGGTAAGTGATAAGTGGTACCAGCCAAGATAAGTGATTAGTGGTACCAGCCAAGATAAGTGATTAGTGGTACCAGCCAAGATAAGTGATTAGTGGTACAAGCCAAGATAAGTGATTAGTGGTACCAGCCAAGATAAGTGATTAGTGGTACCAGCCAAGATAAGTGACCCTGTTTATGATCAGCGAGCAGGACTTCTTTAGACAGGGACTTCATTCTAGAGACTTCTCTGCCCGCGTATGTCTGACACAGATTATATCATACACATGACTTGACTCTAGAGACGCCACTGCCTGCGTATGCCTGACACAGATTATATCATACACAGGACTTGACTCTAGAGACGCCACTGCTTACTTGTATGACCGACATTGAGGCTCCCTAGTAAGAGAATTAATGAAACAAATCATATAGAATAACTGTGTGTGACATTTAAGAAAACGTCTGAGTTAGCCTTAAACAGTTGACACGAGAGAAGGTCGCGTGTATAATCTTTCACTGTTGCCATTCATGTTTCCTATTTATCTTCTTGAAAACCTTATACGAGGTAGCTTCAAAATGTTCGCAGAATGAGCGGATTTTATAGGAACAAGTTAAAATAGAGCTATATATTCGAGTATGAAATTTGTCGTTTATCCTATTCAGGATGTAGACATCTGCCCAGTATTTCTGCCTGTAGACATTTTTGCATAACGACGAACAGCGCCGTATTTAGACATGATAAGGCCCTAAGCTATTTGAGATATGAGGCCCTTTATAAGTCCAGATATTATATGTCAGTGCCAAATATAATTTTTTGGGGCCATAAGCTATAGCTTGTTTAGTTTAAATCCTGCACTGACAACGAAGCAAGAGAGTGACAAATCGGCGAGGGCTACAGTAACAAAAAAATAACAGTACTTAGATTAACGATAAGAAATGATGTATTATATATATATCCATCCATCCATCCATCCATCCATCCATCCATCCATAGATATAAGTATACATCGTAACTTGAAATATTACGATGATATAAATAAAAACAAGAATGTAATAAAATGAGTGGCATGGTATATAAACAATATGTTTCTCCTTGTACGATCAGTTTTCTATGAGCATAAAGTCTATACAAGCAGTAGGGCTACCTTCATGATTCTTCTCCATGACTCTTCATTCTGAGAGTTTGAGGATGAACGCTGAAGAAGAAGAATGTTATTCGCTGCGACTCATATATTAAGCCGTAGATGATTGACTTAACTGTACTCGGTTTGCCATATATACTCCGTCACTCTCAATGAAGCAGCACGCCGTCTGTAGAGAGTACCACTCATAGCACGTAACTCCGTAGCCACAAGTGATAATGCACAGGGATCTCCGGAAAAATCTACCTTGTATACAATTGACACGAGCTGGATTTGAACCCATGATCTCTTGAACACAAGACAAACAACTTAACCACTACTCTAGGGAGATTACCTGATTCATGTATTAGTGCACTAATTCTTTACTCTGGTGTTGCCATGTTCGATTTTTCAGTCCTTCTGGAATAATCTCTAGACCAATAGCAATCATATTTATGTAATCCTGGACTAGGAAAATGAGTACCAGAGCTTCTGGGAAAATTAAGACGGTTGGCGAGAAGCTAAACACCATGGCTAGGCTCGCCGTTGTTTGATGAAAAAAACAAAGAACAATACATTCTCCGCAATACTTCTCAATGAGGTACAGCATGGACATGTTATTCTCAGCACTGCAAATATAAGGCATAATTCTCTCTTTTTTTCAATGATGATTCTGTGTATATTCATAGAATCCGCCCGCCTCTGGCTTTCCTGGAAAGGAGGAGAGAATGACGATGTTTTGTGTATCCTTTGCTATCCTTGGGGAACACTTGAAATAAACAAGGTGAAATATATCTGATCTTTTCCCATTTATTCTTCTTTGAACTGCAAATAGAGAGAGTTCTGGATTTTATTTTATTTTGTTGTGTGTTCTTGTTTACTCTTTCACAACTATATGTGCTTGTAATTTCATATCTATCTATCTGTCTATCTATCTATCTATCTATCTATCTATCTATCTATCTATCTATCTATCTATCTATCTATCTATCTATCTATCTATCTATCTATCTATCTATCTATCTATCTATCTATCTATCTATCTATCTATCTATCTATCTATCTATCTATCTATCTATCTATCTATCTATCTATCTATCTATCTATCTATCTATCTATCTATCTATCTATCTATCTATCTATCTATCTATCTATCTATCTATCTATCTATCTATCTATCTATCTATCTATCTATCTATCTATCTATCTATCTATCTATCTATCTATCTATCTATCTATCTATCTATCTATCTATCTATCTATCTATCTATCTATCTATCCATCCATCCATCCATCCATCCATCCATCCATCCATCCATCCATCCATCCATCCATCCATCCATCCATCCATCCATCCATCCATCCATCCATCCATCCATCCATCCATCCATCCATCCATCCATCCATCTATCTATCTATCTATCTATCTATCTATCTATCTATCTATCTATCTATCTATCTATCTATCTATCCATCTATCCATCTATCCATCTATCCATCTATCCATCTATCCATCTATCCATCTATCCATCCATCTATCCATCTATCCATCTACCTATCTACCTATCTACCTGTCTGTCTGTCTGTCTGTCTGTTCGTTCGTCCATCAGTCCTCCCGATATCTGTCGAGTTCTGTCTGTCTGTCTGTTCGTCCGTCCGTCCGCCCGATATCTGTCGAGGTCTGTCTATCAGTTGATTAATATATATATATCGCTCTGTTTATCTATATGTCTGTCTGTTATTTTTGTTGTTTATTCTAAAACATGACCGGGTTTAATCGTCTGACGTGATATCTGTCTTTGTCTCACTTCACTTCTGGCTTTCTTGGGAAGGAGAAGTCCTTCCTGTGACGACAAATATGAACCACACCCTCTCTTCCTGAGGGAGGGCGATAAGACACTATGAGAAACCCTGCGATAGAAGCGATTTCCTCACAGCAGTCATGAAATAGGTCTCCAGCAGGCTTCGTCGCAGTAGAGATTAGGTGAAGATTTTGTACGCAAGACAGACTTGCATCTTGTGAGGGACTCCGAGTACATGAGACGTGAGATAAGATGCTAGTGTTTTCTGTTCGAACCCTGCTGACGGTGAGGTTTAAACATGTGTATGTGTGGGTAGTGAATTTATTTATTTATAGTTATTATTATATTAATTATAAATTATAATAATTTATAGTATTATTATTTACTGGATCGTGTCCTATTTGCAGTTTGACTTCCGCATCAGTTCTGTCCCCTCTTCAAAGGTTGGCAGTTTTGGACCTCCAACATCTGCTTTTTGTCTTGGTGATGAACACTGCTAGACTGTAACCTATCCATTGCATGGTGTTTTCCTCCTACTTGTCAATCTGTCTAATTCTTGATTGCATCCCCTCGACTCTACCGTCAAGTAAATTCTTCAACATGGTGTCATGTCCAAAATATATTATCTTTGATTTTTGTGTCTTTTAATAGTTATTTTTCATACGAACTGTTGTTAGAACCTCTTTGTTTGTGTTCTTCTTCCGTGAAGTTCTCCCTATTCTTCTATATATCCATATCTCAAAGACATAAATTCTGTCTTCTAGTTGCTTGTTCATTATTCATGTTTCTAAGCCTTACATTAATATAGAATAGATGTAGCATTTCATAATTATCATTTTACATTGTGATTTGTTTAGATGTTAAGATTTTGCTCTTGTCATTCACAATTTTAACAATACCTATTCTTCTTTTAACATCTGTTTCACATCTGCCATCATTTGTGATTATGTGTCCGAGATATTAGTAATGTTCTACTTGTTGTAGTAGCTCTCCATGTATTTTTATGTTTAGCGTTTGTTCCTCTGCCATATTGCTGAGTATCATGGTTTTTGTTTTTTGGATGTTCATTTATAGTCCATATTCTGTATGTTTACTGTCTGCTAAAATGTAAAAGCTATCTCAAATTCTGTCAAAAAGCAAAGATATTTTTCCCTACGATAAGAAAAGCTTTCTAGTCAATTAACATATTGTGCCACCTATATTAACTGATGGTCTCATGCACAGATGAATGTCCATGTGGGTCCTTCTTCTTCTTTCGTTCACTTGAAACATGTCTATATCTGTAATCCTGTCTCCTGAATAAAACTCACTTTCTTTTGTAGTTCATACAGTGTCCCATAGAGTTTTGATTCCAGTGTTGTTTCCTCTGGTCAATATGTCTGCCTCAGCATTTCATGCTCAGAACACTCTTGAAGTTTATGTTTGGAACTCTGTGCTGCCTGTCCACATGTACACATGGTCGTGTTGTCAATCTTGAACTTTGTATACATGTGACTGTGAAGTCGGCTGTATCCAGTTCTGAGGCGTAGAATTATAACTTGTGTGGGTCCGAAATCCAAACTATCGAATGTAACTTCAGGCGCGAGCAATTGTCAAATAAAATCTAACAATAGAAACAAAACACAGCATAATCAGTCTTCATACGTCATTATATACGTCATTATATACGTCATTATATACGTCATTATATACGTCATTATATACGTAATTATATACGTCATTATTTAAAAATTATTTCTGTGATGTTCGTTGGTCACTATTTATGCAGATTGTGTCGTCTGGGTATCGCCTGCCAACGTTGACCAACGAAAACACGGTAATAATCGTAAACATGACGCAGAAGGCTGGATAGGGATTCTTGTGGTAGGTCTTCTATTGTCGAAATTCGCGATATAGTACTGCCCAACATACGAGTAGTATTGGAGGCAAAAACTACGGACAGCTGATCTGATCTGTGTTAGGTAGTTCACTTCTCCCTGACAATCTAACATTACCACAGATGCAGAACTCAGAAGAAGAGTTGTCAGTTAGCACTCGAGCGGCCAGCTGGGTTTCCCAGCAAATTCTCAAACATTCAGTTAGATTTCCTGGCAACCACTCAGGCAGACAGTTAGATTTACAAGAAACTTCTCAGACTGCCAGATTTCCCAGAAACTTCTAAAGCAGGCAGCAAGATTAACAACAACTTCCCAGCCAGCAAGCAAGATTTACCAACAACTTCTCAGGCAACCAGCAATATTTACCAACAACTTCCCAGCCAGCAAGCAAGATTAACTAACAACTTCTCAAGCAGCAGCAATATTTACCAACAACTTCTCAGGCAGTCAGCAAGATTTACCAACAACTTCTCAGGCAGTCAGCAAGATTTACCAACAACTTCTCAGGCAGTCAGCAAGATTTACCAACAACTTCTCAGGCAGTCAGCAAGATTTACCAACAACTTCTCAGGCAGCCAGCAAGATTTACCAACAACTTCTCAGGCAGTCAGCAAGATTTACCAACAACTTCTCAGGCAGTCAGCAAGATTTACCAACAACTTCTCAGGCAGCCAGCAAGATTTACCAACAACTTTTCAGGCAGCCAGTTAGATTTCCTAGCAACCTCTCAGGCAGCCAGTTAGATTTACATGTAACTTCAGCAGAAAAGAACGTAATATCAGCATGCGCAGCTGACGTCATAAGAGGCAAGTAATGAAATAGTTTGTGTTGGTTTGGTAAAACATTAGTTAAAAATCCATATAAAAAATAGATGTATTCTTTAAAAAGGTGCAAATATCGCAGCACTGGTTGCAAACTATCAACAAAACTTTCGATGTTGAGAAAACCACATAGATAAACCCAATTACTTTTAATAACGTGGCAACAGAAGAAGAAACATATCCTAAATATGTAATTATTTGCTCAGACCATTCATAAACACACACACACATCATTCATTATCATTGATGTCACGTGAGGGCAACAGCGGGTTAATGATGTTTCTGGTGCCGGTCAGTGAGTCTTGAACAAATATTGTGATATCTGGGTTCCCGGTAACACGTGGGTATAAACTGGGCCACATTAGGACGTGGGAACAGAACGGCCTTCAGAATCTATAACAAGAAGTGCATTGTGGTCTAGAATTACATGCATTTGTGAATGCTGCAGATTAAAAATTATAATAATTTCGGTTTGATAGTGATATTTGGAAAATGTAAATCTAGGGCAGGGGTTTCCAAACTGGTAATGGTGCCACCTTTGAGGGTGAGGGGGCGGACTTGAGGGGGTGGGTGGTGGTGCGATTTGGGAATTCTAGTGCACGATCTTATACAATTTAAGTCCTGCTGGCAAAGTGTGTTGACGACGTTCTAAAGTTGAGCAATACTGTTTACTGTCCATGCATGCCGTAAGAGGTGACTAAGGAGGTTATGGGGTACGTTGACTGTCCCATCCCACAGGGATTTAATGTGACATAGAACTATTGTTGAAGTCGGATGTAGCAGGCTTAAAGGCGTAGATGTCCCAGCAGAGCTGTAAACCATGGCAATGCATTCCGCTATCCGGACTCCATCCTGCTAATCTGCAGTAGAATCAACGCAGAAGAAGAAGAAGAAGAACTGTTTCATGGGAGATCATGGTGCTTTAATAACTCTTTTTGACCAGTACCTGATTTTCATTGGTCACTATTGATTGTTGTTGGTCCACCACATCCATTACATGCATTTGTTACATCTACTATTGAAATTCAGTAAATAGCTATGTCTTTGACTATGAGTTCGTAGATGGCTAATAATCTCTATTCTGGTCGCAAATGTCCGCGGACAATTCGGACATGGGATGAGCACTGTAGATGTTTTTGTGAATCTACCAGTGATTATCTATCTACTCTCCACTGTTGAACTGCTGCATATCTCATCTTTTCACAAGATAATTCTTTCTTGTCTGTAGAGCGTTATGTTAGATATTTTTGTGAGTGCTGTCTTAGCATGTATCTTTGTATAGTTCAGAGGATTTCATTGAGTCTTTAACGAGTCCTGGAAGCGTTTCTTTTGTCCACCTGGAGAACATGCTCTTCTGCAACCCACCATAGAGAAGTATTTGTGACAAGAAATTGTCCACCTGGAGAACATGCTCTTCTGCAACCCACCATAGAGAAGTATTTGTGACAAGAAATTGTCCACCTGGAGAACATGCTCTTCTGCAACCCACCATAGAGAAGTATTTTTGACAAGAAATGATCTAGTATACGTACCACATTACGTGAATATCGAACGAATCTGTGTCTGAATCAGAATAGTCTCAATTATAAGAATACCAGATCTATCAAAGATACCAGATCTGTCAAAGATACCAGATCTGTCAAAGATACCAGATCTGTCAAAGATACCAGATCTGTCAAAGATACATGTCAAAGATAGTGTAAGGATACCAGATCTGTCAAAGATACCAGATTTGTCAAAGATACCAGATTTGTCAAAGATACATGTCAAAGATAGTGTAAGGATACCAGATCTGTCAAAGATACCAGATTTGTCAAAAATACCAGATTTGTCAAAGATACCAGATCTGTCAAAGATACCAGATTTGTCAAAGATACCAGATCTGTCAAAGATACCAGATCTGTCAAAGATACCAGATCTGTCAAAGATACCAGATCTGTCAAAGATACCATATTTGTCAAAGATACCAGATTTGTCAAAGATACGAGATCTGTCAAAGATACCAGATCTGTCAAAGATACATGTCAAAGATAGTGTAAGGATACCAGATCTGTCAAAGATACCAGATTTGTCAAAGATACCAGATTTGTCAAAGATACATGTCAAAGATAGTGTAAGGATACCAGATCTGTCAAAGATACCAGATTTGTCAATGATACCAGATCTGTCAAAGATACAAGAAATGTCAAAGATAGCAGATCTGTCAAAGATACAAGAAATGTCAAAGATAGCAGATCTGTCAAAGATACCAGATCTGTCAAAGATACAAGAAATGTCAATGATACCAGATCTGTCAAAGATACAAGAAATGTCAAAGATAGCAGATCTGTCAAAGATACAAGAAATGTCAAAGATAGCAGATCTGTCAAAGATACCAGATCTGTCAAAGATACAAGAAATGTCAAAGATAGCAGATCTGTCAAAGATAGTGTAAGGATACCAGATTTGTCAAAGATACCAGATCTGTCAAAGATACAAGAAATGTCAAAGATAGCAGATCTGTCAAAGATAGTGTAAGGATACCAGATTTGTCAAAGATACCAGATCTGTCGAAGATACAAGAAATGTCAAAGATAGCAGATCTGTCAAAGATAGTGTAAGGATACCAGATTTGTCAAAGATACCAGATCTGTCAAAGATACAAGAAATGTCAAAGATACCAGATCTGTCAAAGATACAAGAAATGTCAAAGATAGCAGATGTGTCAAAGATAGCAGATCTGTCAAAGATACAAGAAATGTCAAATATAGCAGATGTGTCAAAGATAGCAGATCTGTCAAAGATACAAGAAATGTCAAAGATAGCAGATGTGTCAAAGATAGCAGATCTGTCAAAGATAGTGATATTTGGAGTGCTTATTTCTTGATGCGATGATGATATTATCTTTGATTATTCTATGTGCAACCGCCAATGAAAAATAAAGGAATAATTGAATGAGTCACTTTAGAAAGTTTAATCACAGATCAGAACAAGTTAAAATTCCACGCCTCAGAACAGGACACAACCGACTCCGCAGTCACATACACAAAGTTCAAGATTGGCAACACGGCCATGTGTACATGTGGACAGGCAGCACAGAGTGCCAAACATATATTTCAAGAGTGTTCTGAGCATGAAACGCTGATGCAGACATATTGGCCAGAGGAAACAACACTGGAATCAAAGCTCTATGGGACACTGTATGAACTACAAAAGACAGTGAGTTTTATTCAGGAGACAGAATTACAGATATAGACATGTTTCAAGTGAACGAAAGAAGAAGAAGAAGAAGAAGACGGCTTAATTTACCATTCATCAATAGGTCTTCCATCGTTGAATGTCATGATTAACGGAACGATTGTTGTTTGGTTAAGCAAATAAGTTTTTCTCTATAGAAGAAAAAAATAAATCCAAAAGAAAGCATGGCTATTGTTACAAACAAATTATTTTTATAACCACAATGAATTTGATTATGTCGTTATAAAAATATCTATAAGGTAATACTGCGTGAAACGCATCAACAATAACACTTACATAAAACACAGGTTTTTGCATGTTTCACTTGAACACGGCGGACTATCGTTATTTGTAAAGTGTGTATTGTTTTTGAATTGTTTTTGTCAATTGTTTAAACAAATCACGATATATAATGTTGTCAATTGTTAAATAAGTGTTTGTACGTTTGTTCCTTGCGACGTGGTTGACTAAAAGGGTTGGGACTTAATTGGGATCTAAGGTGAGGGGGATGTGGCGTAATGCCTTTCCATGATGCCCAAGTGTTGCGTAAGTGGGAAGATTATAGTAGCGACTGAAATATGACATTGTGCAATCGCTTACACAGGAAAACACACAGTAGAAACCGCTGAATGATTTCTACCTACGACCTTTTCCGTGTTATTATCTGTGTATATGTATATTTTACTAGGTGTTTTCACTTTCTGGCTGATTGGTATGTATTTTAGCTGCAGTCCCGTATGTTATGATAATCAGCTACGTAAATAGGAAGTGAAATTTAAATATGACACAATACGGAGTGGAAACTTCACAGCTGCTCTCACTTCTACTGTGTTATTCTATGAAACTTCACAGCTGCTCTCACTTCTACTGTGTTATTCTATGAAACTTCACAGCTGCTCTCACTTCTACTGTGTTATTCTATGAAACTTCACAGCTGCTCTCACTTCTACTGTGTTATTCTATGAAACTTCACAGCTGCTCTCACTTCTACTGTGTTATTCTATGAAACTTCACAGCTGCTCTCTCCTCTACTGTGTTATTCTATGAAACTTCACAGCTGCTCTCTCCTCTACTGTGTTATTCTATGAAACTTCACAGCTGCTCTCACTTCTACTGTGTTATTCTATGAAACTTCTACATTTTATTTTGGAAATATGAATCTTCATAACGGAAAAACGAAATAATAAATTAAACAATAATAGGCAATAATCCGGTTCTGTGACAGGGAAATACAATGCACGTCTGTGACAGTGTAGTACCGAGTTCGAATCCCGTTTCAGACAAATATGCATTCGGACCGTTCAGAACGCCAATAATGTCAAAAAACACTACAGCCAAAAATCCTGGATTTTTGACATGCATAACATGTTAACAAAATGGACTTAAAGCATTTTAGTTGATACATTAATTACTGACCATGTGTTCCGTGGTGTGGCCATGCTCTGTGACCCTACGTTCCGTGGTGTGACCATGCTCTATGACCCTTCACTTTGTGTTTATGTAGTTTTCTGGAAAGAGCCTTGTTATTTAAGCAGTTCTATGGAGATAACCTTGTTGTTTAGACAATTTTCTGGAGAAAGCCCGGAAAACAGGAACAAGGACTTCTTTTGTTGTTTCGTTAATTTACTTCCACGTTCATTTCTATCACAGTGATGTCTACAACACACTACACACTTATATATTGTACAACACACTACACACTTATATATTGTGCAATCTGTGTCCCTCAACATGATACAAATAAATTCAAGTAGGAAGTATAAGAATAAATGAAAATAATTTTTACAGCTGACGGGAATTGAACCAGGTACGTTCTAAAGGCACAGAATTGCCTTGCAACTCAAGTCAAGTAAACAGGTTTTCAGTACTTGACCAAGTCTATCCATCCATCCATCCATCCATCCATCCATCCATCCATCCATCCATTTATCCATCTATCCACCCATTCATTCATTCATCCACCCCCCTCTCTCTCTCTCTCTGCCTGCCTCTGTCTATACGCTGTTTTATCTTTTTTTTTGCATTGCGGCGTCAGGAGTAGAAGAGTTCTCTGGAGTGGCCTTTCTGTGTGCTGTTTGTAAGCTTGTTCCTGTGATCCATCTTTTACATGGTCTGTCTCTGGCTTTATAGCCGTTATATCTATGTGGCATGGCCATCTGTGGCATGCTGTCTGTTGGTAGTCTGGAAGCATTTGAAAACCACTTGATCTGTTGTCTTTTGATGTGTTCCAATACTGGTATTGTTTTGGTTATCTGTCTGATGTTATCGTTTCTAATTCTATCTCTTAATGCCACTCAGGGTATTCTTCGTAGAATTGTCATTCTACGAATAGCTGATGGAACAGTGGGCGGAGCACTTATGGGAATGCCCCACTTGCTGTGAGGCCAGTTTCTAATCAAGAATCAAGAATCTTTCTTTCTTTGCTATTGCACTTATTTCGGTCTTTTCAATATTAATCTTTATGTTGAATTTTTGGCATGTTGTGTTGGGTCTGTTATAAAAAGTTATAAAAAGTAGAAGGGATAGGACACATTCCTGGCGAACTCCTTATTGGATTTGGAACTTATTGGACTATTTGCTCTTACTTCACATTGACTATTTGTATAAATACCCTTGCATATATTGATTAAATGTTCTGGTACTCCGTATATTGATAGTATTTTCCATAGTTGTTGTCTGTCCACTCTGTCGAAAAGTCTCTTGACCAACCACATCCCCAAATAAAGATGTGATATTTTCAAGAATTTCAACTTGTGTATTCAAGTCACTGAAAACTGACTTATCGAGACAAGGACTATTACAACAACAACAACCTCTCCCTACAAGTATTGAAGTATCTTTAGTAACACAAACATAGAACATATATATTCGTACTACAATGACATAAAGGCCTTCTTGTAACATAAATAACATAGAGACAATGCAATTTTGCTTCAAACAATAGCTTATACAAATAAATTCAAGCAAGAAATATGAGTGAGGAAATGAAAATAATTCTTACAGCTGGAGGGAATTGAACCAGGTCCGTACTATCGGCACCGAATCGCCTTGCAACTCAAGTAAATAGGTTTTACGTACTTGACCAACAACATCCCCAAGATGTTTTCTTGTCAAGACTCACAAAACGTGTATTACTAAACGTGATACATTCACTGGTACCCTTTTCTTACTCTGTGTCACATATTGTATTGTCATCGTCTATCTCAGAACCGAAGACCCTTATTTACCAGCAGAAGATCCAGGAACATTTCCCAGTATGGCATAGAAGATTTACATATTTGTTTTTGCTGTGTATTGTAACACGATCGTGAAAATATTGTATAAAACATGGAGCGAGGACCTTTCTTCCGCCGCCAGATTTATGTTCCACGCGGTAAGTTGTAGTCGGTGTCAGCGTGTCTTCCAGCAACTGTGTTATTGTACATCTCCACAGGAAACAATCTCTCTTACAGATGAATGAACTGGGATCTAGTTTCCGTGACCATATCACATTACACGCACGTACAAAAAAACACTAGCACGCGAATGTGAACACGCTGGGTGCGTAGGGATATGTGCGCATCTGTTCAGGTAACTATCTAGTTGCAAGTTATTGAGGTTAACATTGATATTTCTGTACATTTTATTATATGGCTTCATTAAAAAAAGTCAGCTACCTGCAGATCACACTTGTTCATAAAAACAGCTCTTTCTAAATGTGAGAAGGTTGTACCTTGACCCTCATCATCATCATCATCATCAGGTGCCATGTCTGCTGGCGTAGTCGATCATGGCTTTCCACAGCTATCTGTCCACAGTATTATGCATCAAAGTCGTTGTTGTTTCCTTGCCGTGCCAGGTTGTCAAACTGTCTAATATTTTCTCACGTTGTCGCCCTCTGTCTCTGTTGCCTTCAATTTTGCCTGTTGTGACTATGTACTCTAAACCTGGCTGTCTCATGAAGTGACCAAAAAAAAGAATACTGCTCCTTTCTTATATTACCTTGACCCTATACTTTACAAAACCTACCGGATAATGGGAAATATGCCTTCTTAATGAGTAACTTGTCTAGTCATGTAAATAGAAACAGGGTGTCAGAAAGCAAACACAGTGGCCTACCAACTTTCGCCATTACTTCTTCACCCAAACATCGAGATGGAAATCAACAGACAAATAATATCAACAATTCTTATGCCAAGACTCTGCTGCTAACAGCCTCGCATTAGAGGAAAATCGTTACATGTGAAAGAAGTGTCTAAGATAAACTGCAATGGCTACTAAACTAGGGATCGAACAGGTATAATATCATGTATTGAGCATATCGAAAGACAGCAAGTAAAATGGTTTGGTCACCTTATGGGGTTGAACCCAAACCAAATACAAATAAGAGCATATAACAAAAGAATATTCGGATATAGAGCCAGCGGTAGACTAAGATAACGGCGTTTCGAAAACGTCAAGATAACCTTGAACAAACATGGACCCAATACAACCACGGCGACACATCTGACCTTGGAACGTTAATTGAGAATCAAACCCGTACGTTCAACAGCAGTTATGGATACTATCAAACATCATTCACCTGGGGTCAGACAATAGACAATTGATCACTATAATTATACTTTGTATGATGGTCAAATAAAATCAAGGGAATAGTCGAAATGAGTAATTTTAGAAGGCATGTTTTCTCGTTATCCAGTATGGCATATATTGCCGAGGGTCACGGTTGTACACAAAACTCTTACCCAGTGTTTCCCAACCTTTTTTTTACAATGCCCCCACCTAAGTCTTTATAATATTCTGATGTCCTCCTATGTAACATATACATATGTTTTATATTAACAAATTGAATTATTTCCTAAATGAAATGTAATTGCATCTTGTTCGACTTGCCCCCTGAACAAACAAATTGCCCCCCCCCCTGAGGTGTAGGCCCCACGTTGGGAAACACTGCTCTAACCCGATATATTAGTAGTATAATAGGGGCCGATGATGTGTGTTACTGCGTCACCGCGGCAGCTAACAAGCTGCGTTAATATAGTTCATATAACAAAAAACTTTGTCGTGCTGTAGTCCTTTGACAAGGCTTATATAGCTTATAGAACAAAAAACTATGACAACAAACGACATGCATAAACGCTCTTTGACGAACAATTTGGAGGTTTCTGTAGATTACATAAGGAAAATTAAAGCTGTAAAAGGCTGGGAAAGTTGGTGCCAAACCTCATTATCCTGCTAGTATTGTTTATAGACCGAAAATATATGACAACTGACGTCAAATATAGTGGCCCATTGATGAGTACGATTAGGGCTAATATAATTTACTGAAGGAAAAATAAAACTGTAAAAGACTGGGCAAGATCGTGCTGAGCCCCTTTTCCAATGTTAATATACCTCATATAACGAAACCATTTGGCAAGCATCGACATGTATAGAGGGATATTGACAAGGAAGTTGGTGGTTTATGTTGATTACAGAGGGGAAAATAGAGCAGTAAAAGGTTAGGCGTCGTCATGCTGCGATCTTTCCCTATCCTAGAATATCGTATGTAAGGAACACTATGACAAAAATTGGAGTTGAGATATGTCCAAATGCTAATATACATTATATAAGGAAACACTATTACAAGCAATGATAACCATGGGGGAATAATTATAACCAAAATGGTGATTTATGTAGATTAAAAAGAAAAAATAGAGCTGGAAAAGGTTGGGCAAGGTCGTGCAGAGACCTTTTATCCTGTTAATATAGCTCATAGAACGGAACACTATGGAAATCAATGACAAATATGGCGGACAATTAACGAGTAAGATGATGATTGATATAACCTACAGAAGAAAAAAATAAAGATGTAAAAGGCTAGCCAAAGTCATGTCTGGTCCTTTGCCAATGCAAATATACATTATATAAGGAAGCACTATTACAAGCTATAACCATGGATGAACAACGACGACCAAAATGGTGGTTTATGTAGATTACAGAAGGATAAAGATCTGTATAAGTTTAGGTAAACTCGTGGTGAGCCCACTTTATTCTGTTAGTATACCTTTTTAAGGAAACTATGACAACAAATGACAAATATAGAGGCCCATTAACGAGTAAGAGACTGGTTAATACAAATTACAGAAGGGAAAAATAAACTGTAAAAGGCTAGGAAAGGGAGGGCTGAGTTCCTTACCTAAACCAGCTATACATTATATAAAAAAGAAAAACTACGAACCCACTGTTACGATTCTTACAAATAAATATAGATAAAATATAAGACAGCTGATTGATACTTATGGATTATGTATACATTTCGTAGTTATAGATAAACATATGTCCAGGTAAAATCAACCATATATAGAAAAAGTCAATCATAAATAATTTTAAAAAACTGTTAAATACAGAAAAATACAGACATAAAAAAGTACAAGCCACATCAAATACGAAGAAGAATCTGCTTCTCTCCTAATGTTAAACCGGATCATGTATTTGATGCGTCAGGGCAAGTGATTTTTATAGTCACATATACACAAATAAAGATAAAACTGCAACAACTCGAATGTGTTTTTACTTATATTTTTTATTAACTAACATATAAGTACCATATTGCTTTAACTAATTTGCGAGTTGTTTTGTAATGTTGCGTCGTTATCTTCACTTTTTCTACAACGAAACACAAGTCAGAATTTTTGCGTTTGATTTACTTTTTTGATCTTTTCGCCGTGTGACTATGCGTGTGACTATGTCTCAGTGTCGCATGTTATTTCAGAGCATGAACTGTCAGAAATGTGGCTTCTTGCTGTTTCCTTCTTTTCACATATTCAGATAAAAATAGTTCCCATACAATTACGTTATCGGTGTTTTTGTTTATGGTTTATTAATAGACCCAGCGGTAGTTGTCTTTACTAGGGAGAATCGACGTGGATGTGCGCTAGCCTGCCATTAATAGACCCATTGGTAGTTGTCTGTATTAGGGAGAATTGACGTGGATGTGCGCTAGCCTGCCATTAATAGACCCATTGGTAGGTGTCTGTATTAGGGAGAATTGACGTGGATGTGCGCTAGCCTGCCATTAATAGACCCATTGGTAGGTGTCTGTACTAGGGATAATCAACGTGGATGTGCGCTAGCCTGCCATTAATAGACCTAGTGGTAGTTGTCTGTACTAGGGAGAATTGACGTGGATGTGTGCTTGCCTGCCATTATGAATTGCAAAGGTTTTAAACCACTTTTCATGTTGGGGGGGGGGGGGGGGTTCGCTTCCCCAATTAGTTATATCAAGAGGTCTGGGTCAAAGACAGTTTAGGAACGTCCATGTGGATTAGTTCAATGATAACTCTGGATCAGAAACAGTTAAGTGCACGCCAGAACTAGGGTTTATTCAACAGGCAGAGTCAAATCAAAAACATCAAATCACTCCAGATCTTCCAGTTTAAACCAGGCTCAGACTCGTCCAGATCTTCTCGTTTAAACCAGGCTCAGACTCGTGGTAAACTCAGTTACCTCGAAACTGTACTAAATTCTACCCTCTGATCACGAGAATTCTAAAGGTATACTGTTATGCAGCGACTGTTCATCGACACATCTCATGATGTTGATGCTGCTGATATTAGTATAGCTGAGCTTGACTCAGTTATTTCCCCAGTATTCGATAACAAGCATCGAACACACGGTCCGGGTCGACATAGGATAATGAACAATGAAATAAAGACTATGTAACTGATAATGTAGAGATGTGTATCCCTGTTTGGTTGATTTTCGGTGTGTTACACGCAATATAGATCTCACAACCTTGTTGGTAGAATTGTCTATAATTTAATTCTAGGTATTAATGGTTGCATGAGTGATAGCTGATAAATCACATCCAATAATGATATTTTTTGTTGGTAAAGGCAGTCAACAAGTATATGAACCCGACACACTTCTTTTGTTCATTTTTATATCTTTTTTAAAAATAAATAGCTCATCCCAATTGTATTATTAGTTGTGTATGATTTGTTGTTTGGATGGTGGTATCCGTACTGTCTTTGTGGTACCAATGTGTTGTCTTTGATGTCGTAGCGGTTAAATTTATCTTGGTGAGTTAACCGCGAAGATCTGTTTTACTGAACCAATAAGCACATACATTTTGATGGTAGGAACCAGCACCAGATAATAGTTGAGTTAATTCAACTGAAAATTGAGTTACTGTGTAATGAAGAGTGAGCTGGTTACTTTTATTACACACAAAAGCTTTCAACATTTCATAGGTTTCCTGTGACAAGGTTTCTTCAGGTTTGCCATTCTCCCATCGTGTTACTATAAATAATGACTAAATGTGAACTATGCATCAGCTGGCTCATATAAATAATTATTTTCACCGTATTTGTGCATGAATCTTGCTTTATTTTCAGCGTATTTGTGCATGAATCTTGCTTTATTTTCACCGTATTTGTGCATGAATCTTGCTTTATTTTCACCGTATTTGTGCATGAATCTTGCTTTATTTTCACCGTATTTGTGCATGAATCTTGCTTTATTTTCACCGTATTTGTGCATGAATCTTGCTTTATTTTCACCGTATTTGTGCATGAATCTTGCTTTATTTTCACCGTATTTGTGCATGAATCTTGCTTTATTTTCACCGTATTTGTGCATGAATCTTGCTTTATTTTCACCGTATTTGTGCATGAATCTTGCTTTATTTTCACCGTATTTGTGCATGAATCTTGCTTTATTTTCACCGTATTTGTGCATGAATCTTGCTTTATTTTCACCGTATTTGTGCATGAATCTTGCTTTATTTTCACCGTATTTGTGCATGAATCTTGCTATGATGTAAATATATTACAAACACGATAAAGTAAACCTTGAAATATCGTACGGTTATTATATATTGATGTCTGGTTGAGAGTCAATGAAAGTGTTGAAAGTTGATGTTTGAAATATGATTACATCTTGTAGAAGCCGTAGAGGTAGACAAGAATGCGTGCATGTATCAGAGGTGCTAAGCGTATATAGTGATCAGATCATGGAATCATTTATCACCTGGTGAACAGATGTATATTGCTGAACTATTAAAGACTTGGACCCATTTATCACCTGCTGAAACAATGCAGCTTGCTGAAATATTAAAGTATGTAATCGTTTATCGCGAGCTGACCAGTTGTATCGTGTTGACATTAAAGTATGGAAACGTATGTCACCGGTTGAAAATGATGTATCATGTTGATATATTAAAGTATGGACAGATTTATTATCTGCTGGAAAGTTGTAGCTTCCTGAAATATTAAAGTATGGAAAGATGTATCACCAGGTGAACAGTAGTAGAATGGTGAAATATTACATTATATGAACAATTGTCACTGATTGAAAAAAGTAGTAGAATGTTGAGTTATTACAGTATGACACCGTTTGTCACTAGTTGAACAAGTTGTAGAATGTTGAAACATGTAAGAGCGCTGAAGACGGATGTGTCGGGCCATTGGCGCAAATAAAACGGCGACACAACGCATTTCCATTTTAAGGACTACATCATTCTGGAAATGTAATAAGGCAATGGTCCTGCTACAAGAGATATCCAGCGGGAGTTTGAGAATGAACGAAGAAGAAGAATAAGAAGAAATATCGAAGTATGGAAATGTTTGTCACTGATAGAGAAGTTGAAATGTGAAATATTAAATAATGAAACCGTTTGTCACTGACTGGAACAGTCGAATTATTACAGTATGGGTCCATGTGTAATCTTCTGACATGTTGTAGGTTGGTGAAATTTTTAAAGTATGGTAATGTCTGTCACGGGTTGAAAAAGGTGTAGAATGTTGAAATATTAAAGTCTGGTAATGTTTGTCATCTGCTGAATTGTTGTAGGATGCTGCAATTTTAAAGTCTGGTAATGTTTGACACCAGGTGAACAGTTGTAGCATGCTGCAATATTAAAGTCTGGTAATGTTTGACACCAGGTGAACAGTTGTAGCATGCTGCAATATTAAAGAAAGTGAAAATTTGTGTACACATTGAACTGTTGTAGATAGCTGTAATAATAAAGTAAAGAATCGTTTGTCACTGGTTGTAAACCTTAAAGAATTTTGCACAATTAAAGGCTGGAACTATTTGACACCAGGTGACCGGTTGAAGAATGTTGAACTATTAAAGTATGGATATGTTTGTAACTGGCTGAAAAGTTGAGTGGTGCTGAAATATTAACGTATTAGAAATATTTGACACCAGATGAATAGTTGTAGAATGTTGAAATAATAAAATATGGAAATATTTGACATCTGCTGAAACAGTATGGAGTACTGAAATATTAAAAATGAGAATATTTGTCACCAGTTGACCCGTTGTAGCTTATTGAACTATTAAAATATGGCCAGATTAGCAGGATGTAGTCATGAGAACATTCTCAAACTCCTGCAAATTAGCAGGATGTAGTCTAGAATACGGAATGCGTTGTAACTTGGTTCACAACGTTGCTACGATATCTTCGCCTTTTGGCTTACTACATCCGACTTTAGCATTGCTTCGGGGTCACTTTAATCCTATATAAAATAGGATAGCCAACTCCACACACTAATCTCCTTAGTCGTCTCTTGCGACATGTTTATCAGGCAACAGTGTTGCTATTATTTGCTTCCCTTTCGGGCTCCGTCAACACAGGACGATTCACGAATCATGTTATGAAGATTTTAATGTTCAAATAAAACAGGCTTGATATGTAACAGAGTCTCCCTTCTTGGTGAAATGTCCGTCACAACAAGGTGTACACTGTCCTTTCAACAAAATACAGTAGCACTAACTTCGCCAGAAATGAGAATAATGAGTTCAGAGGCACGTTTCGTTGTATTTGTTTTTTTTGGTTTTTGTTACTGGCAACCTTTGTACATGACATGGTTGCCAGGTAAACGACAAATATAAACATTTAATTCGAATTCTGATCACGCCTGAACATACATGCATGAGTGTCTGACATAGATAATGTCACATCCAGGTTACTCTGAAATATGAATATTGTTGTGTTGTCAAGACTTGTGACACGTTCTGGTCCCAATGCTCAAACCGTGAAAATCGGAAAACATAAGATATGCTGGTCCATTGGAAATCATCCTTCTAAAGTGACGTATTTGACTTTTCCCGTCATTTTCATTTGCTTTTGACACAACGTATAATCTTAGTGGCCAATGACAATTATGAAAAGAGTATAATAAACCATCTTTGAAGGCTGTTTTCCTATTAGACCATATGTGTCATATAGTCGACGGTCTATAATTTAAAAACAAATTAAAAAGAAATTAAAAACAAAGGTAGTCTAAACAAGAAGAAAACAGGAGGTATGGTTATCTCAAAGAAATACCCGCCGCCAAGATGCATATGGATGGTTGGTATGTTAATTTGTTGCTGATTCAGCCGTCCATGGGCTCATTCCCTTTGACCCATGCATATAAATGATGCTAAATGAAATCAAGTAAATAAAGTCAAGTATTTTGACAACATTTTAATATCATATAGCAGGTGCTCCATTGAGATCAAGTAAATAAAGTCAAGTATTTTGACAACATTTTAATATCATATAGCAGGTGCTCCATTGAGATCAAGAACAGGATAACCAACTCCAAATCAAACTTTAAAATATGAGAAACAATCTATGCAATGGAGTAATATCAAATATCAATGTATACACAGGTTCAAGTGCTAAGATGTTATATTGAGCCAATCCTTCTTTATGGATGCAAAGCAGGGATAGTAAACAAATGAGCTCAGGATAAGATGGAGGCAACTGAGATTTGGTTTTCACGCAGAATGATGAAATATTCCATGGACAGCCCAAAAACAAACACACAAAAAACCACAAATCACGAGTATAATTCTCAGAGACGATGGAGTAAAAAGACAAATTATTGCATAAATTAGAATCAGACAATCAAGAGTTTTAAGGCACGTGATATTATAAAAGTAAAACTTAAACATTTAGTAACCACAGAAAAGATCAAGGGGAGAAGAGACATGAAGACAAAGAGAAATTTCTAGATGTGTGTGACCATGGCACAAAAAGAAGTCACCAACTGAATTTATTAACAACACAAGAGACATAGAGTTGTGGAGAAGCATGATCCTACACCACTCGCTATGGCACTTGATTGATTGAAACATTTTTACAAATCTTGAATAGCTATGTCTTGTACAGGCTACGCTACAATTATTCTAATATCTATCTGTAGTTATGGTTGACACGGCTGACAGCTGCTGTATCTGCGTAGACGTTAGCTTTTAACTAAAAAGGACCTGTCATTTGTCAGCGATACAATCTTGACACGTAATTTAGTGCACTTAAGTGAGTTGCTAAATTTGTTCTGACCTTCTTAGTGAACGCAACAGATGAAGTAGTCAGGCTTTCTATTCTTTTATTTTTCTCGTAGGCTCACTTGTGCATATCTCGATAAAGAAATGTTGATCAAAACGTTGATCTAGTACGTTAGTATATCCCCATTTGAAAAACTAATTAAATGAAATTTTAAAAATAATTGTTCGTTTGTTCTGTTCCCCAGGGTAGGATACTGAAGATGAGATATAATCTCTAATGAAATTTTGTTACTAATGTCATCGTTCCAACAGCCGTCCACCGCAAGTTACTAATGTCATCGTTCCAACAGCCGTCCATCGCAAGTTACTAATGTCATCGTTCCAACAGCCGTCTATCGCAAGTTATTAATGTCATCGTTCCAACAGCCGTCTATCGCAAGTTACTAATGTCATCGTTCCAACAGCCGTCCATCGCAAGTTACTAATGTCATCGTTCCAACAGCCGTCTATCGCAAGTTACTAATGTCATCGTTCCAACAGCCGTCTATCGCAAGTTACTAATGTCATCGTTCCAACAGCCGTCTATCGCAAATTACTAATGTCATCGTCCCAACAGCCGTCCACCGCAAGCTACTAATGTCATCGTTCCAACAGCCGTCTATCGCAGGTGATGATGACATTTTTATACTTGTGTTCTTGGACGTCTTGTTGGTATGCCGTTGTGACTTAGTTCTTGGCTATTCTTCTCTTAGGTATGCGGTTGCGTCTGTGGGTCTCACCAATGGCTCACTAGACAAACCATCCATGCAACAGAACACCTTAGTAGATGACATGCCTTTATATTGATGTCTTTATATTTATATTGAGGTTATCTTCTTATAAAAGCTTTATGGCACGTCATCTATACAATCCCGTAGTCGTAACCTTCGATAACAATTAACATGTTGTTTGGACAGGCCCACGTTGTGCTTCCACGTTCAGACTACGGGAACGGCCTGGGTGGGCAGAACAAGAAAGAAACCTGTTGCAAGGGCCAGAGTTGTGCCCTGATGTCGACGTCTGTTTCGGCAGCATTAGACTCGAAACACCATTTAGTCGAATGGCTGCTGGAACAGAGGGCGGAGCACTTATGGGAATGCCCCACGTGCTGTGAGGTCAGTTTCTAATCAAGAATCAAGTATTCTTCTCTACCAACGCGTTTATTTCATTCATGCCTCAATGTTGATATTTCTTAACCGGGACGTGTTGTATGAAGCGAATCACACAGCTCATTGAAGCTACTCTGAAACCTTCACGGCTCACTGAACATCTAGGATGAAGAAAATGAAGTGTTTGGCATAAATAATGTAGCCTTCTTTGGTGATACTTAATGTTATGTTGATACTACGATATTTAACGTCTGTTTTCGTATGGGTACGCAAGGATCTGATGTTGCTACAAGCAGTGGCGTAGCGGGGGGGGGGGGGGGGGCGGAGGTGTGAACCGCCCCGAGTGGCATCATCGGAAGGGCGGCAAATTTATTTTCGTCCAGCCTTTCACAATTACAGACATATGTTTTTAATGTCACAAGGGCGGAAAATTATGATTCTGCCCCGGGCAACATTGACCCACGATACGTCACTGGCTACAGAAAACCTAAAGGATACATAAAGGTGATTGACATATATACCACTACAACGTCGAGCAATGAAAATGGGAATAGAAGCGGTGGCGGCAGCGCTAGTTGGTTGGTGACCGAAATATCAGCTCACGCAGTGATATTCCCAGACTCCCAGAGCATACGGTGATATTCCCAGACTCCCAGAGCATGCAGTGATATTCCCAGACTCCCAGAGCATGCAGTGATATTCTCAGACTCCCAGAGCATGCAGTGATATTCTCAGACTTCCAGAGCATGCAATGATATTCTCAGACTCCCAGAACATGCAGTGATATTCTCAGACTCCCAGAGCATGCAATGATATTCTCAGACTCCCACAACATGCAATGATATTCGCAGACTCCCAGAGCATGCAGTGATATTCTCAGACTCCCAGAACATGCAGTGATATTCTCAGAATCCCAGAGCATGCAATGATATTCCACCTCATAGAACATGCGGTGATATTCTTAGACTCATAGAACATGCGGTGATATTCTTAGACTGATAGAACATGTGGTGATATTCTTAGACTCCCAGAGCATTCTGCGGAAGGTACACAAGTTTATCTGCAGAGAAGAATGAGTCACGTACTATACAATTCGCTTGTCCAAAGTGTTAGATGAATAAACTCCCCCGATCATGCTGCTGTCAGAGCAACCAATGAACATACACGATGGCGGAACATGATCTGGTTGTTGAAGCAGTATTAAAAAGAGATTGAGCCGAAATAATAATGGCAGTCATCGATTTACTTGAATGGATGCCTACAGGCAAAAGAGCAAGGGGTAGACCAAAAGAAACACTCAGAAGAACAATACTTAGAGAAAGTAAAACAACCAATATTCATACTATTCAAGAACTGCACAGAATAGCTTTGAACAGACAGAATTGGAGAGATCTGACCTCTGCCCTATTCGCTAACTTCAGCGCATAAGGACAATTATGATGATGATCGATTTACTGCAGAGTAAAGAAGACGTCGCTAGAGGTGACAATGTGCACATACAAGGAATGACATATATGGAAATAACCTGGGGTGATGGGAGATAACCAGGGGTGATGGGAGATAACCAGGGGTGATGGGAGATAACCAGGGGTGAGGGAAATAACCAGGGGCAAGGGGAAGTAACCAGGGGTGAGGAAAATAACCAGTGGTGAAGGAAAAAAGTGTGCCCTCTCTGGAAAATTATGAAGATCACATAATGAACATCTGACTAGGAATTTGTTTGAATATTCTTGGATTTAGCTGGAACGTGTGTTGAATGTCAGAAAAAAATGGCTACGCTACAGGTGGGTCGTGGTGGATGTCAGAACAAGTCAAAAAGTCATGATCAAATTCAAGATGTCTTCAATGATATTTATGACATTTCCCGAGCGACGGGACGAGGGTAGGGAATATATTCACTTGTGCCAAGTAGTAACAAACGAGTTTATGGTTACTAGAACTGGATATTTAAAAACCGGATAGAGTTATAAGTCCCAACAGATGTTTTGTTAAATGTGGCTAGATGCAATGTTCAGTTCTGTGTCGTGAGGTGCTAAGAGACTTGAGGTACTAAGAGAATTGAGGTACTAAGAGAATTGAGGTACTAAGCGACTTGAGGTACTAAGAGAATTGAGGTACTAAGAGAATTGAGGTACTAAGAGACTTGAGGTACTAAGAGACTTGAGATACTAAGAGAATTGAGGTACTAAGAGACTTGAGGTACTAAGGGACTTGAGGTACTAAGAGAATTAAGGTACTAAGAGACTTGAGGTACTAAGAGACGTGAGGTACTAAGAGAATTGAGGTACTAAGAGACTTGAGGTACTAAGAGAATTGAGGTACTAAGAGACTTGAGGTACTAAGATACTTGAGGTACTAAGAGACGTGAGGTACTAAGATACTTGAGGTACTAAGAGACTTGAGGTACTAAGAGACTTGAGGTACTAAGAGACTTGACGTACTAAGAGACTTGAGGTACTAAGAGACATGACGTACTAAGAGACTTGAAGAAGTACTAAGATCATCTCAGAATCTCAAGGTAAAGAGTTTCTTCTTGTTCTTCTGCGTTCGGTCTCATACTCCTGCAGATTAGCAGGATGTAATCCGGAGAACGGAATGCGTCGCGCTATGGTTTACAACTTGGCAAAGATTTCTGCATAGATCGACCTGACACATCCGACTTCATCATGGTTTCTGGATCACTTTGATTGACAATGTATGTGATGACTCAGCCAACTCCACCCAAAATCTCCTTAGTCGACTACTACGACATTCGTGGCGTGTAATAGCTTAGCTATTCTTTGCTCCCGTCTAGGACTCTGACAACGCACGAGTGATAACGGATTTGGAATCAGTCGCAGGCAGCTCACTTCCTGTGCCGATGGACAGTTCAGACGCAAATAACAATGGCAAACTGGCCTGCATTGACCAGAGACATGTACATACATTCTTCGATATCGCTGGTCCATCGTCTACTTGGACTTTCTCTCTCCTGTGGCAATATGCCCTCCAGAATCAGTCTTTCGATACCATCATGTTGCTTTAAGTGTCCAAAATACTGTAGCTTTCTTCTTATGATGGTATTTAGAAGTCACCCTTCATTTAGCTTCAGTAATTACAAAATTAATGATACACTACTTGATATAGTTATAGCCCTTAGAGATCAACTCACCCATGTGACAACCGGGACTTAGAATTCTAGTTCAGGGTGTACGGAATAGGCCTATTTTTTTTTACCTACCAAGAATGTAGTAAGAAACAGCTTAGGATGTTTTACCTACTTACCTATTTCAAGGTCTGCAAGCCTAAAGAAGACAAACAATAGTAGACGATGTTACAAGTTGATCTGTCATTCCTTATACACACTGTGGATGACTCATAGTAGCTCAGATTTGTCCTGTGAGTTCCATCCATCATCACCATGGATCATAGATTATATTTCTTATAGCACAACAATAGTAATATCGTTTGGAAAGACGGAAATTTGCCAGCTACTAATATCGCTGACATCTATCGGCAGTTTTAAAAACACAGATTTAGTAGAATAAATAAGAAATGAAACAATAAACAATGGAAAACATAGTCGTTAAAAAGCAAGCAGATGATGAAATTTATATTAAAAAAGGGAACGTGAAAAATAAGAAAATGAGAAAAGATGGTTATATTAAGTAACACTTACCTCTTATGATGAAGTACGCTATTTTCTACCGGGAACTTTTGTTCAATTTGTTTACATCAAAGTTTTACAACCATCAACAAGTAATAACAAAACGATAAAATTATAGAAAGTAATACAGAATTATGTTTAGAAGGACGATTAAAATATTTAAGAAGATAATTTAATAAAGTAGTAATTAAGGACTAAAAGTATATGATGAGATAAAAGTAGGAGAAAACTAGACGTGATAAATGAACTAGCAGTGTTAGAATTCAGTTGGCAGGGAGAGAACTACCACTATGGCTGACTCCATATTCATATAACTGTGCGTTTTTCTCTCCCTTGACAAACACGAAGTAAAATGTAATGCTATGAATAATACATGAGTGTTAAAACCGGTTTATAGCAAAGGTATCCAGTCACTCATAATTGCCTAATATTTGATCTAATGTTAAAAGTTAATAGTATGTTCTTGTTTGTTGCAAGGTATCGGGTCATCCATAATGTCAAATGTTTTTTAGGGTTAGAAGTTGATGTGTTCTTTTTGTAGCATAAAGTCGAGTCACTCATAATTACCGAATATTTGTTCTCATCATAACAGTTGATGATGTGTTCTTGTCCGTACTACAAAACAATGAAATAAAATAACAATCTAAACAGAGCTTCAGATATTGCAAAACAATATTATACATTTCAAGATGTACCGATACATGATTGCATAATGTCACTTAATCACTGTATCATTCCAGTTAGTGGCACAAAACTGAATACTCTTTTCTTATTAAAAATCTGGTATTTACAATACTTATTCTTGAAGTGCCTTTAAGGTGAAAATAAAGTGCCTGTTAGGAGAAAATGAAGTGCCTGTAATGTGAAAATAAAGTGCCTGTAATGTGAAAATAAAGTGTCTGTAATGTGAAAATAAAGTGCCTGTAATGTGGAAATAAAGTGTCTGTAATGTGAAAATAAAGTGCCTGTAATGTGGAAATAAAGTGTTTGTAATGTGAAAATAAAGTGTCTGTAATGTGGAAATAAAGTGTTTGTAATGTGAAAATAAAGTGTCTGTAATGTGGAAATAAAGTGTCTGTAATGTGGAAATAAAGTGCTTGTTAGATGAGAATATCGTTAGCAGGGATGTTTTTTTCATTGAACTATTTATTGATGGAGTTCGCAAACTTATCAACGCGGGTACAGCTCCGCGCACGTTTTCAGAATTTGTCACGCACAGAATTTAACAATACGTGAACATAAAATAGAAAAGCCATATTTAAAAAAAAAAAAAAAGAGAAATAATGAAGGACCACATCAAGAATCATTTGCATATGTAATTTTACGTCTGCTGCTGCGAAAATAATTAAAGATGGGCTTATGTGGTCGATAGTAAAAGATGGGCTTATGTGGTCGATAGTCAAAGATGGGCTTATGTGGTCGATAGTCAAAGATGGGCTTATGTGGTCGATAGTCATAGATGGGCTTATGTGGTCGATAGTCAAAGATGGGCTTATGTGGTCGATAGTCAAAGATGGGCTTATGTGGTCGATAGTCATAGATGGGCTTATGTGGTCGATAGTCATAGATGGGCTTAGGTGGTCGATAGTCATAGATGGGCTTATGTGGTCGATAGTCATAGATGGGCTTATGTGGTCGATAGTCAAAGATGGGCTTATATGGTCGATAGTCAAAGATGGGCTTATGTGGTAGATAATTAAAGATGGGCTTATGTGGTCGATAGATGGGCTTATGTGGTCGATAGTTAAAGATGGGCTTATATGGTCGATAGTCAGAGATGGGCTTATGTGGTCGATAGTTAAAGATGGGCTTATGTGGTCGATAGTCATAGATGGGCTTATGTGGTCGATAGTCAAAGATGGGCTTATGTGGTCGATAGTCAAAGATGGGCTTATGTGGTCGATAGTCATAGATGGGCTTATGTGGTCGATAGTCATAGATGGGCTTATGTGGTCGATAGTCAAAGATGGGCTTATATGGTCGATAGTTAAAGATGGGCTTATGTGGTAGATAATTAAAGATGGGCTTATGTGGTCGATAGATGGGCTTATGTGGTCGATAGTTAAAGATGGGCTTATATGGTCGATAGTCAGAGATGGGCTTATGTGGTCGATAGTCAGAGATGGGCTTATGTGGTCGATAGTTAAAGATGGGCTTATGTGGTCGATAGTCAAAGATGGGCTTATATGGTCGATAGTTAAAGATGGGCTTATGTGGTAGATAATTAAAGATGGGTTTATGTGGTCGATAGATGGGCTTATGTGGTCGATAGTTAAAGATGGGCTTATATGGTCGATAGTCAGAGATGGGCTTATGTGGTCGATAGTTAAAGATGGGCTTATGTGGTCGATAGTCAGAGATGGGCTTATGTGGTCGATAGTTAAAGATTGGCTTATATGGTCGATAGTTAAAGATGGGCTTATATGGTCGATAGTCAAAGATGGGCTTATATGGTCGATAGTCAAAGATGGGCTTACGTGGTCGATAGTCATAGATGGGCTTATGTGGTAGATAATTAAAGATGGGCTTATGTGGTCGATAGTCAAATATTGGCTTATGTGGTCGATAATCAAAGATGGGCTTATGTGGTCGATAGTCAAAAATGGGCTTATGTGGTCGATAGTTAAAGATGGGCTTATGTGGTCGATAGTCAAAGATGGGCTTATGTGGTCGATAATTAAAGATGGGCTTATGTGGTCGATAGTTAAAGATGGGCTTTGTTGGTCGATAGTTAAAGATGGGCTTATGTGGTCGATAGTTAAAGATGGGCTTATGTGGTCGATAGTTAAAGATGGGCGTATGTGGTCGATAGTTAAAGATGGGCTTATGTGGTCGATAATTAAAGATGGGCTTATGTGGTCGATAATTAAAGATGGGCTTATGTGGTCGATAATTAAAGATGGGCTTATGTGGTCGATAATTAAAGATGGGCTTATGTGGTCGATAATATTGTGAAACTATCTACTCATCATTATCATCAAATGCCGTCTCTGCAACGAAGGTTGGCTGCAACACACCTCTAAACATCTCTTGACTCTAGTCTTAGTCGTGCACCTTGCTAGGCTGTAACCTGGTCATCTTGTGATGTTATACTCCCACTTGTATCTCTGCCAGCCTCTTGCTCGCCTTCCCTCGATTTTACCCTCGTTTTACCTCCAACAATGTATCATGGCTTTTAATATGTTCAAAATATTTTATTTGTTTGATATTTATTTCCTTTAATAATTCTTTCTTCATATTAACTGTTGTTAGAACTTCTTTATTTGTTTTCTTCTCTTTTCATGAACGTCTCCCTATTATTATATATATTTACATCTCAACTGCATCAATTCTGTCTTATAATTGTTTGTTTATTGTCCATGTTTCTCAAGCCATACATTAAATTATAATAGATGTAGCCTTTAATAATTTCAAGACATTTTTTTGAAATATTTGCAATTTTTTAGATATTCATATTTTCTTCCTGCTATTGAAAGTACTTTTAGCCATTCCTATTCTGTTTTTAACTTCATTAACTTCAAGCACCCATTCATAAACACTTGAGTTATTCTCTTTGATCGCAGTTAACGTCAGGCAGCAAATTGTTTTCATAAAGACTGAGTACAAGGCTACGCATGTGGAAATTCGAGTACAATGAAGTCAATCCTCTTAGTCCTTTCAGCTGTTCTTGTATCATCAAATTTTTTAAATTTATAAATGAAATTAATTAGCAGTTTTCAACAATGCACAGGATCAACTTTTGGAACAATAGTTCTTTATCAAGAAAGGAAGGAACAAATATAATGGGACCACAAAAACATGTATAGCATTGCTTGAGTGTTGCATGTAGTCTCCAGATGATTGAGTGTTGCATGTAGTCTCCAGTTGCTGGAGTGTTGCATGTAGTCTCCAGTCGCTTGAGTGTTGCATGTAGTCTCCAGTTGTTTGAGTGTTGCATGTAGTCTCCAGTTGTTTGAGTGTTGCATGTAGTCTCCAGTTGTTTGAGTGTTGCATGTAGTCTCCAGCTGACTAAGTGATCCCATATTGAATTTTTCATCCCTCTTGACAAAGTCATTTTATTCGAAACGCCTATCCTGAATACTGTTAAACGTAAAATGCTATTTAGCCCTTATATATATAATACTTCAATATTTACTAACAGTAAGGTGTTCAGATTTACAGCACTCTTACGGTCACTGAATTTTTGATAAAAAATTAGAAGAGTCAACATAATCCTTACATTCTCACCGAAATGTTTCATTTTGTCTGCATTCCTCGAAGCATTGAACCACATCGTCAATCTAACTCCCTGGGTAGTCCAGCTCTTTGACATTGTGATCACGGAGTAGATGTTTTTTGTAGTAATTTACATTTCATGTTAAGATATTTGTTTGGAGATTTAAAAAAAAACCCAACTAATAAAGGAAAATAAAATTATTAATGAGATCGGAGAAAAGGCAACTAACAACCGAATCTCACCTTAAAACTAGAGAGAGCTGGGCAAGATACTATCTCATTACAGGGCAGATACACATCCGGTCTCCATTATGTCTTGTGGGATACGCCATACAGTGTCACTTATGTGGGTTGATACGACTTCTTGCGATTTTAACGCGGTAAAACGTACACCAGTGTCGAATGTGTCGGGTCATTGGCGCAAATAAAAAGGCGACACAGCTCATTTTATTTCCTGGACTCCAACACCCTGTTGCATGTAGATCTAGTGGACACCAACATCCTGTTGCATGTAGATCCAGTGGGAGTTTGAGAATGAAACAAAAGATGGTAAATGAATTCACTAATATAATTATGAGCGCCCATGAACATGGACAAATTCCGAAGATGGTAGACGGGATGTGAACAAGATTCCTTCAGCTGACATCTACTCTCGCTGCATGTATTATGTTTATGAATTAATGTACAGTAGTATTCTTTCATTGTATATACTGTTCAAACAACGAAATGCTACTATTTTGGAGTTACTTTTATAAAAGATATTCGTTGATTTCATTCAACGAATGACAATCATCATTCAACCTATCGACTGTGTCCACCTGGTCATTAACTTCTCGTGGTTACCTGAATTGTACTCACCTCAGTATTCGTGAGGTCATGAAAAAGGCAAGGTCAAAACAACATTTTTGGCAATAACTCGTGACAGGTTCATGAGAATCCCATGAAACTTACTGAACACAAAACTCTGTGTCTATATTAGTGAATGTCTATAAAATATTGACGGTCTTCGAATAAATTCAGTTAAAAATTCAATGCGCAAGTATATCTCATCTCACTACAGAACAACGATACATCATCATTGGATGCTTACAGACTGGATAATCACCAAGCGTAGTAGCCAGACAATTTAATGTGGTTAGAAACATCATTCGCCCTTTGAGGCGATTTCAACAAACTGGCTCAGTGACAGCCCGGCCGCATAGTGGAAGACCCAGAATCACAACTTCTGCCGAAATCTGCTTCATACCCCTGTGTCACCCCATTGATAGTGATTTGCATCTATTTGCTTGACAGTCCGGTCAATGGAAGTAGCTCGTCGAATTTCAGATCAGGAAACTGGCTGTATGTCGTTGATGTTTGTGCCAGAAGACAAATCTCCATCAATTGACCGTTGGAAACTACTGGAGACGGGTTTCGTTTAGTTAAAGTCTGAAAGTATGTCTGTCAATGATTCACAATTACAGAAGTTCTCAGAGTTGAAATATTTAGGAAGCATCGTTGCAGAGGGTGGCTTTCTATCCATCCTCCATCCATCAATCCATCCATCCATCCATTCGTCCGTCCGTCCGTTCATCCATCCATCCATCCATCCATCCAATTATCTATCTATCTTTTTTCCACTGATTTTGTTGTAAGGTGTCGAGGATTTAATAACAATCGATTTTCAGACTATTGTGCGTTTGGTCGCTTGACATGTAATATATTGTGGCGTCTCACAACGTCGGTAACTCCTACATTCCATCATCTTCTTTTTCTTCGTCTGCCTCTTGCTGTTTCAATTTTCATGTTGTGCACTCTTTTTGCTGACTAATATATCTTCATTCTCATTCAAATTCTCAATCTGAGTGGCAGAACCATTTCAATATCTGAATCCAGTACTATGTGTTGTTCGTCCATCACAAGTGATGATGACCATTTGTTACATCAACTTTTGAAAATTTAATTTTAGTTATTTCCTTGATTATGAGTTCGTAGATGGCTAATGAGCCCTATTCGAGCTGTAAATGTCCTTGGACAGTTTGGACATGGAATGACGACTGTAGACGGATCTTGGTCTATCCGTGACTTTCTAGCTGCTCTCCGCTGTTGATGTGATAACTATAATGTCATAATGACTGCTGAATCCAGTACTATAATATGGTAATTATTGCTGAATCAAGTTCTATAATATGGTAATGACTGCTGAATTCAGTAATATGATGGTAATGTCTGCTTTAATCAAGTACTATAATATGGTAATTATTGCTGAATCAAGTTCTATAATATGCTAATGACCGCTGAATCCAGTACTATAATATGGTAATGTCTGCTGAATTCAGTAATATAATGGTAATGACTGCTGTAATCCAGTACTATAATATGGTAATTATTGCTGAATCAAGTTCTATAATATGCTAATGACTGCTGAATCCTGTACTATAATATGGTAATGTCTGCTTTAATCCTTGTAATAACAAAATAATAATTGTCTCCTTCATAGCTTTTTAGGAGCAGCATTCTTATGTCGTCTTTCTCAGAAAATCCGAATTTATCCTTTGTTGAACTGCAAGGTAACACTAACCATATGGATTATTCGAACTACAATAGGTTGCGTTTCCATTGTATTGATTGTATTTTTTTTTTAAATTTGAGTTTCTATGTGTTTCTTGATCAAAGTTCATATTGGATTGCCCCTTTTAAGGAGTCACTTTTTCCCTGCTTTATTTTGCTGTTTCTCATTGCCAGTATTTCATATGTAGAATTATTGCAAGTAATTAGTTATGTTACTGGAAGTAATGAATAACAATAATGCATTAACATTGGTTTTAACAATAACATTTCTTTTGAAAATCAATTTTTCCAATTAAATGAAATCTTTTCTTTGTATCGCCAAAACTATTTAACATCTACCTAGATGCGATCATGAGAGAAGTGTTAGAGGAATTCCATTCAAGAACATCGATCGGAGGTCGTCAAATTTCTAATATCCGCTTCGCTGAGGACACCGATCTGCTGACGAAAACGGAGGCAGAACTACAAGAGTTAACAATACTGGAAATATCTTGCAAAACACTTGGCATGGAAATTAATGCAGATAAGAGTAAAATTTTAAGCAATAGGAAGACTAATTTAATCTCAACCAATAACAATCGAAGGTTTAAGGATTCGACGTTTACTTATCTCAGTGTCCAGATAAGTAGTGATGGTGAGTCAACTGCTGGAGTTACGAGAAGATTGACAATGGCCATGGCCGCCATGACATAATTAAAACCATTTGTAACAGCAGGATCAGGACCGGTATACTTTTCAGTATTGATGCACGGTTTCAAAGTTCCCCCTCCCTTCTTTCAATTTATTTGAAATGTCGCTCCCAACAATGTAGTTTGATGGATGAAGCCTGATGCGACCACCTCTCTGCATCATATCACTGCACGGCCATGAACAGGATCACCCCCCCCCCCTTGTAAAGATTAATTTATATAAATCTGTGGTATTGTCAATATTTCTATATCGTTGTGAGACTTGGACTCTCACCGTCGAGTGAGAAGAATCCTGGCGTTAGAAAACAAAAGATATCTGTTACCGAGAAGCCAAGATGCAGTGTCATGTGACATACTCTTTCCATAACGATATCTTCCCAATGAATTCTCTGAATCCATATCTGTCTTGGGTGATGCGGCTTGCATTTTCCAACGATGTATTCATGTTATCTTTAATGTTGTCAGTCCATCATCTTCTTGGTGTGTCCTTTCTCCTGTTACCAGGTTCTTTGCCCTCCATTATTTGTGTTTCTAAACAGTTGTCTCTTTAAATAACCAAACATGTAGTATTCTTTTTGCTATTGTGTTTAGTAACCAACACTCTGGAATCTTCAATGTGTTTATAATATCTGAGTACGGCCATGTGTACATGTGGACAGGCAGCACAGAGTGCCAAACATATACTTCAAGAGTGTTCTGAGCATGAAACGCTGAGGCAGACATATTGGCCAGAGGAAACAACACTGGAATCAAAACTCTATGGGACACTGTATGAACTACAAAAGACAGTGAGTTTCATTAAGGAGACAGAATTACAGATATAGACATGTTTCAAGTGAACGAAAGAAGAAGAAGAATAATATCCGAGTTTCTCTTATTTTCTTTCCATGATATTCTAAGTATCTTTCTGTAACATTTCATCTCAAAAGCGTTTATCTTCTCCGCCGCTGTTTTACTTAGTGTCCATGTTTCACAGACGTATGTTGGAACCGGAAAAATAAAAGTTCATTACATTAGCAATTTCGTTAAAAATTTCGGAAAGATCAGAAATGAAACTGATAATATATTAATAGAACATAAGATATATTTGTTTATGCAAGATAGAATGAATGTACCATTGAGTCAACAAGAACCAATGTTGACACTGGTAAAACTTCACAAACTTTGGTGTTACGGGTACTTGATGAGATATTCCTCAATGGCAAAAGATGTTCTTCATGGTACGATGAAGGTTTGAAGAAGACGATGTGGACAGAAGAGGACGTGGCTGAATAATATCGAGGACTGGACAGAGTTTGAAACTTTCAAGCTCATCAGGATGGTAACGGATAGAGATGTCTGAAGATTATTCTGTACCAAATGTTTCAATGTGACACCCCTACAACCATGACTGGTTATGTGTTTTGTTATTATTATTATTATTATTAATATTATTATTATTTTCCTTCCTTGCTGTGTTTACCTTCTCTAACTCGTGCGTCAGATACAACAGTGGACAATTTAGACAACAATATTTCCAATGTAAAGATATAACAATGTTTCTCGAAATGTTAACACAGATCAATAATAGAACATACAGGTGTTATATCCCACACATGCAAATGCTAACACTGACCAATAATAGAGCATGCAGGTGTTACGTCCCACACCTGTAAATGTTAACAAAGATGAATAATAGAACACACAGGTGTTACGTCCCACACCTGTAAATGTTAACAAAGATGAATAATAGAACACACAGGTGTTACGTCCCACAACTGTAAAGCAACTACCAAAACAAAAAACAAGCGCAAAATGTCTGCCTGGGTGTATAATCTATGAAAACTAAAAATTTAGGGGGGAAAAACCAAAATGTTATGACAAAAAAAAAATTAAACAGATTTATTACTGCTCCCCTCTTGCAGCCTGTAACAGCTTTTGCCCCCATTGTTTGTTTTCAAAACCAGATATTCAAAACATGCCACATTGCTTTGATTCTCCCGGAGAGTCTGTTATGCAGCCAGAACCACTGGGAAACCTTCGCATATTGCTATCAAATTATCCACGTCTGCAGCTATTCATGAATATATCTTTTCCATATGGATTAGCTCAGTGAGATCTTGCCTTTAATATATTAACTCATTAATCCTACTTGACATTACAAGACATGCATACTACACTCAATGAGTTCATAGTTTTCGCTGGAGAAATATGGCAACTTTTTGTAGATGACGATTAAATCCGGGTACAAGTTTTCTCGGCGTCTTCTTTGGAACCAAGGTTGCCATAGTGTAGAAATTAATTTATTTACTAGTAAAATTTCAGGTAAAATATGACCAAAAATGACCAAACCTTTAACTTTTGATACGCGATTCCCCACGATCAGAGCATTTTGAGATAAATGAGAATGAGTTAATATCGAGAATGCGCGATTTTATAGCATTCCGTAGAAGCGGACCGTAGAGAACATCTAACAAAGATTACAAAAAGAGCACTTAACCAACATAGGACCGGAACCGTCAGCCTGAGAAAGTTACTGAAGCGAAGATCTGAGCACCTATGGACATGCAAGGTGTGCGAAGAGGTAATCAACATACCTAACCTAATCTAACTTAAAAATGGCCAAATTTGTTAAATTTGGAATCAATTCGACATTAAGATCGTCCTTCTCGGTGCTCCAATGAAATTTAACCATGAAATGACTAAATACTGGCAACCCTGATTGGTCATGGAATATAACTTGTAATTATGTGTGCATAAAAGCAGGGGACTTAAGTCTATTTTATGTTCTACGGTACATAATAAAACAGCGGGAAGGATTCAATGTTTGTATGAGTGAAAAATACACAATAACATCAAATCTTCATCAACTCCCTATTATGTCCTTACTATATGTGAATTGCTTTCTATTTGATATTTTCCATTGAAGGATTGACTTCTTTGCATTACCATATGCGAAAACAATAGTGCAGTTTGGAGTGTTATTTCGGGAACGGAGTTGAAAGTCAATGCGATTAGCGTTAAAATTCTGCCAGTAAGTCAGTGGGAGTTTGATGTTAAAATTCTCTCAGAAAGTCAATGCGATTAGTGTTAAAAGTATGTCAGAAAGTCTGTGCAATTAGTGTTAAAATTCTGCTAGTAAGTCAATGCGATTAGTGTTAAAATTATGTCAGTAAGTCAATGCGATTAGTGTTAAAATTCTGTCAGTAAGTCAATGCGATTAGTGTTAAAATTCTGTCAGTAAGTCAATCCGATTAGTGTTAAAATTCTGCCAGTAAGTCAATGCGATTAATGTTAAAATTCTTCCAGTAAGTCAATGCGATTAGTGTTAAAATTCTTCCAGTAAGTCAATGCGATAGCGTTAAAATTCTAGTGAACATAATGAAGTGTTACAGTATTATAAAAACTGCAATTCATCTTCGTATAGTTCATGTCGTGTGGTCGTTGGTTATCATGTTTTTTTCACAGTCTTCTATTCGGTGTGCTGTCAATTATTCCGGTACCGATGTTCTCCCATACCATAATGATAGATTGTCAAGCGTCTTCTCTCTTGGTCTTCCCATACCCTTCTTGTTCTTCATCTTGCCTGTTGTGACAATGTGTTCCATCTTCTTCTCTTGTTCTTCATCTTGCCTGTTGTGACAATGTGTTCCATCTTTCCTCTTCTCATGATGTGTATAAAATAATGTGGACTTTCTCTTTCTGATGTGGGTAAACATCTCTCTGTTTAATTAACTTCTTTCAAGATATCTTAACGCTTTTTATCTGTCCGTGGTGTTCTTAACATTCCTCTATTTTTTGTCGTGCAGAAATGTCAACTACTTGGTTTGCATGATACAAAGGTTGCTGGTGTGCTTCTAGGCCTGGTATCTCTGCCTTCAGCACATGTGCTTGCTTTGGTAGGATGGTGGTCCTGCTCGATATTGGGCTGGTCCGACCAATCTTAGTTTCTAACCTCTGGTGTCTGGACTAAGCCCCTATCTACACTTCAAGAAGTTTACATCGATGTTTGGACTAAGCCCCCATCTGCACTTCAAGGAGTCGACTTCGATGTCTGGACTAAGCCCCCATCTACACTTCAAAAAGTTGACTTCTATGTCTGGATTAAGCCCTCATCTACACTTCAGGAAGTAGACTTCGTTGTCTGCACTAAGCCCCCCCCCCATATTCACTTCAAAAAGTTGACTTCGTTGTCTGCACTAAGCCCCCCCCCCCCCATCTACACTTCAAAGAGTCGACTTCGATGTCTGGACTAAGCCCCCATCTGCGCTTCAAAGAGTTGTCTTCGATGAGAACATTCTTCTACAGACAACATTTCTCATGCCTCAATATAATTTTTCACTATTTTGCCGAGTGTCCAAGTTTCTTCAATTAAAAATATAAAACAAAAATCTTCAAGAAATTATTGTAGATGAATAAAAATAGATAAGGTATAAGTAGATATATAAGATAAATGACAGGACGGAATTGAGAACAAATAGTATTCAGAAATAGAGTTGACACAAATTCAATTCCACAGCAACTTATCAGTGCCCCCAGGAAATTCGTGGGACATCAGTTTATAACATCAGTTGCCGGGAATTTCGTGTAAACTGTACTATTCACAAACTTTCCATATAAACTGTGCTATTCTCAAAAAGTGCATATAAACTGAACTATTCCCAAAAGTTCCTTGCAAACTGTAATATTACAAATTTTTCATGTAAACTGTAATATTCTCAAAACTTCTGTGTAAACTGCACGATTCCCAAAACGTTTGTATAAACTGATTTATTCACAAAACTTTCGTGTAAACAGCACTATTACAAAACAATCCTTACAAACTATTTACAAAGGTTCCGTGTAAATTGGACTAATCTCAGATCATCTCTCTAGAACATAAATTTGTGTTTACTATATCAGTTTACTATATCAGTTTACTATATCAGTTTACACAGTTAATGGAACAGTGTATGACTCAAACACACAGTTAATGGAAAAGTGTATGACTCAAACACACAGTTAATGTAACAGTGTATGACTCAAACACACAGTTAATGTAACAGTGTATGACTCAAACACACAGATAATGGAACAGTGCATGACTCAAACACACAGTTAATGTAAGTGTATGACTCAAACACACAGATAATGGAACAGTGCATGACTCAAACACACAGTTAATGTAACAGTGTATGACTCAAACACACAGTTAATGTAACAGTGTATGACTCAAACACACAGTTAATGTAACAGTGTATGACTCAAACACACAGTTAATGGAACAGTGTATGACTCAAACACACAGTTAATGGAACAGTGCATGACTCAAACACACAGTTAATTGAACAGTGTATGACTCAAACACACAGTTAATGGAACAGTGTATGACTCAAACACACAGTTAATGAAACAGTGTATGACTCAAACACACAGTTAATGGAACAGTGCATGACTCAAACACACAGTTAATGTAACAGTGTATGACTCATTGCATTATGGAGATATATAATAATACTAATATTATTGTTGTTTACGAAAGTAGTAGAGAGGTGACTTCATTGTAATGGGATTTCCCCATATGTACACTGTCATCCTCAGTGAAGTGACTGTACTTTACTCTGTCACCCTCAGTGAAGTGACTGTACTGGTATGTCCCCATATGATCTCCGCCACCCTCAGTGAAGTGACTGTACTCTGTCACCCTCAGTGAAGTGACTGTACTGTACTCCGCCACCCTCCGTGAAGTGACTGTACTCTGTCACCCTCAGTGAAGTGACTGTACTGTACTCCGCCACCCTCCGTGAAGTGACTGTACTGGTATTTCCCCATACGTACTCCACTACCCTCAATGAAGCGGCTGACTGGCAAGCGTACCACAATTATCCCATAATTTCGCAGCTTTAAATATGCATACAGGTGTTTGCTTATTTCTCTGCTGACTATAAGGTATATTTGTTCCCACCCTACCGATCTGGAGGCAACATTTTATTGTCCTGCCCGCAATTCATTTCTCTTTCCAATGTTATTGTCCAAATCATCCAACCACCAGCAGAACACGCATGAAACCTACACCGGCGTGGCGTCACACAAATTAATGTGTCTATAATCTTACAATAACTTCCTCTCTATTGAGGACGCTGACTTCAAACTGGCATTTCAGTCACTCAGATCTTGGCACGGCCGCAAGTCATCAAAGTAATCTTTGGCTAACTTGATCTCACTAAAAGACATTGAGACCGGGTCAGACAGACGGAGTACTCATCCTGAGACCAATCTCATTAGCTGTCGCATTTTTAGGACCAATCTCATTCACCATTTTCTCATTACAGATTTTCTTTCATAGAAACGATCATCAACCCCAGTTCTCTGTCTGAGTTATTCTGAATACTAACCTAGAAATTTTGTCCACTCCTCGTGGTGCTAAGAAGGTCAACAAACAATGGATTGACTGATGACAAACTGAATACAAATTAACCAATTTGGAGTAACTTGGTAACCATATAGAGTAGATTGGTAACTATGTAGAGTAACTTTGTAACTGTGTAGAATAACTTGATAATTATGTAGAATATCTTGGTAACCATGTAGAGTAGCTGGGTAACCATATAGAATAACTTGGTAACGAAGTAGAATAATTTGGTAACCATGTAGAGTAACTGGGTAACCATGTAGGGTAACTTGGCTCCGAGAATGGCGGTGTGATATTGTTTACTGTAGGTTGGGAAAACATTTGTTTTGGCTTGCTGAAGGTAGCTGGATTTGGACTAAACATTCAACTAGGGTAGTGCAAAGGTTAGTGCTGTGGTCTCGCACCCTTGATTTCAGGGTTCGATCCCCGTTAAGAACTAGGTTTTTTATCTGTCGGATTGTAAATTAAAAAGCCCACCCTAAGGTTGACGGTGGCGACAGTAATGTGCTCTGTATTACATACACACATAAGCCATTCGAATACTCTCTGACAGGAACAATGCAATAGTGACTGTTGTTTGGAACTCCCTAATGAAAAAATGAAATGGTTGTTGTTTTTATTTTGCAGACAGTTCAATAGAATCATGGATGTGTATTAAGTAAATCAAAACTCAAACTTCTGAAGATTAGCAGGATGTAATTTAGAGAACAAAATGCGTTGTCATGTTTTACAGCTTAGCTGCGATTTCTACGCCTTTCGGTCTGACACATCCGATCTCAGCATGGCTTCTGGGTTACTTTGACCCTATAAGAGATGGAACAACCAGCTCCTCACCAAGAACTTCTTAGTCGCATCTTACGACGTGCATGGAAGTAAACAGTGTTGCTATCCTTTTCCTACCTTTCGGGCTCCGGCAACACTCGGGCTCTCATCGCTGTAATTTGTGCGGAAACAAATGAACACAATAAAATTAAAGCAGCAGACCACAAGCAGTGTAAGTGCGGCGAGTGTCTCTCGTATACTTGTGTATGTGATGTCATATATTCTCACAAAGATTTCAACAGTGAAGTGGATCCATAGCTTCAATCTTAACAGTGAAGTGAATCCATGGCTTCGATCTGAACAGTGTAGTTAATCCATGGCTTCGATCTGAACAGTGCAGTTAATCCATGGCTTCGATCTGAACAGTGAGGTGAATCCATGGCTTTGATCCGAATGTGAAGTGAATCCATGTCTTCTATCTGAGCAGTGAAGTTAATCCATAGCTTAACTCTGAACAGTGAAGTTAATCCATAGCTTAACTCTGAACAGTGAAGTTAATCCATAGCTTAACTCTGAACAGTGAAGTTAATCCATAGCTTAACTCTGAACAGTGAAGTTGATCCATGTCTTCGATCGACGACTTAAACGACTTCTGGATCTAATCTTTTCTATTTCACCATTTACAATAGTTGTGTTGTTAAATTTTAACACGGGGTCTCCATCTCGGGCAGGATTAAACATTTCACTGCACATTCTTGTGGTCAGTGATTACCGTTACTGAATCGCCTTACCACTTAAAATCTGTAACTATAACACTATGTGAAGACATTTATGATAGAAATCTTCAACATTCTTAATTCATCTCCTACAACAGCAGACCAGCAAGAGTCTCAATACATCTCATATAACTTCCAACATTACATTACAGTAGACTAACAGCAGTCCCAATTGATCTCCTGTAACAGCAGACCAATAACAGTCTCAATTCATTTCCTATAACAGCAGACAAACACCGGTATCAATACATCTCCTATAACATCAGACCAACAACAGTATCAGTTGATGTCCTAAAACAGCAGATCAACAAGTCTCAATACCTCTCGATTAACAACAGACAAACAGCAGTCTCAATTCATCTCCCATAACAGCAGACCACCAGCAGTCTCAATTCATCTCCCATAACAGCAGACCAACAGCAGTCTCAGTTCATCTCCCATAACAGCAGACCAACAGCAGTCTCAATTCATCTCCCATAACAGCAGACCAACAGCAGTCTCAGCTCATCTCCCATAACAGCAGACCAACGGCAGTCTCAATTCATCTCCCATAACAGCAGACCGACATCAGTCTCAATTCATCTCCCATAACAGCAGACCAACAGCAGTCTCAGCTCATCTCCCATAACAGCAGACCAACGGCAGTCTCAATTCATCTCCCATAACAACAGATAAACAGCAGTCTCAATTCATCTCCCATAACAGCAGACCGACATCAGTCTCAATTCATCTCCCATAACAGCAGACCAACAGCAGTCTCAGCTCATCTCCCATAACAGCAGACCAACGGCAGTCTCAATTCATCTCCCATAACAGCAGACCGACATCAGTCTCAATTCATCTCCCATAACAGCAGACCGACATCAGTCTCAATTCATCTCCAGAAACGAGTTGAACTCTTCAACTTCTTCCACTGATCACTCTTTATTCACAAATGTGCTTTAATGTGAGTAGACGATTGACTTGGCCATACTGGGGTTACTTTATATGTATTCCGTCCCTCTCAACGAAACGGCATGCCATCTGCCTAGAGTAACATAGCACGTTACACCGTAGCTTCATGCGACAGCTCCATTGATCATACAACATAAACAAAGCGTACAATAATATGAACATTACGCCAAGAAGATGCCCTCTCATCACTAAGTTATAATAGCAAATGCAAGAGGAATGATGCCAGGCCATCGGTGGTATAAACCTCTCAAAAGAACGTAAACAAGACTTCATTCGTGACGTTATTCATTCGTGACAATCATTCGTTGATTGTTGTCCTGCTTTTCGTTGGTTGCCATTTATTTACTTGGAGTCGCATGCCAAAATAAGCTAAAGCCGATCAATGAAATGCACGGAAATTATCTTTTATATATATATATATATATACAGGAGGATAGAAAGACAGAGAGACCGACCGACGGACGACAGACAGACAGACATATAGACAGATAGACAGACAGATTGACAGATCGACCTACGGACGACAGACAGACAGACATATAGACAGATAGATAGACAGATATGATTACTGGATGTTTAAAGTGTATTAGGTTCAGGTATGAGTAATTTTTTGTTTAATGTGTAAAAGTTGTATATTAATATTTCTATGGCCGTAGTACCAATTTCTCTAAAGTGTGCCTTTTATAGGGAAAGAATTTATGTTTACAGAAACTGAATGCAGAAATAAACTAAAGTGCTATCAAATACTGAATATTTAATTGGAGAAAACTAACTCAAGTCAAAAAATGAGAAATATATACCTGGCAAAAATACATAAACATTTTATATTTACACAATTATTTTGCAAAAACTGTTTCTACAAATTAAGTAAATGTTCAAGGTGTGCTTTTCTCATCACATGCTCTAAATATCTGGATTGTCTGCTTCTAATTTTCGCTATAATTTGTCGTTTTACCCCAGCATCTCTGACGACTTCTATATTAGTTTTCTTGGCTGCCCATGGAATTGTCATCATTCTTTTTAGAAACCACATCTCAGTTGCCTTCAGCTTATCTTGGACACTTTTGTTCACTGTCCATGCTTCGCATTCATAAAGAAAAAGTGGTTCAATATTACATCCTAGCACTAAAAAAGGCGTATGAACTGATACTACTCCGTTGCATAGAACATTTCAGATTTTTGAAATTTTGATTTGACCTGTGCTATCCCGTTCTTGATCTCATTGGAGAGTCGATCATCTGATTTTAAAATGGTTCCAAAATACAGTGAAATGAGTGCCTAGTATCTAGAAAGGGGAAACAAACATGTTTTAGCAATATAGCGGTGCAATGGACTAATAGCGTGCCTTGTATTTATTTATTTGTATACATGCACACACTTTAAGGCTACACAATAAAGTGTATGTACTGCTATTATCTATACAATGATCTGTAAAATTAGAATAAAACCAATTGTCGTTTTTTAACACATCAATTTGAATCAATACAGTTTTATAATCTAGTGTCGGAGATAACCCAACAATTTACTAACTCTGAGAGTATGTTACAATCCTTATAGTAACCACGGAACTTCTCTATGGTGAGTTGTAGAAGGGCTTATATTATCAAGGTGCAAAAAAGAAGCGCTACAAGGATTCGTTAACGTCCTCGCTAAGGGCCTTTGAAATAGACAAGATCACAAGGGAAGAACTTGCACAAAATAGAGCTACATGGAACTCTACAGTAAACAAAAAGCACAGCATCTTGTGAAAAGAGGAGAAATTCATCAGCTACACAGCGGTGAGTAGCTAGAAAGTCACAGGTAGGCCACAAGCCATCTACAGTGGTAATCTCATACCCGAAGTGTCCAAAAATATTTGCGGTCAAAATATGGCTTATTAGCCATCTCCGAACGCATAGGCAAGGACATAACTGAATTTCCGAAGTAGATCTAGCAAACGGACATCATCATCATCATGTGATGGTCAAACAACAACTGCATAAAAACTACTATTCCAATTCTGGATTACCAGAACCGCAACATTTATGGTTTAAACTTTCATTATACCTAAATTGGACTAAGGTTCGAGATTAAAGGCAGCGTAGCTCACCATATAAGGTACTTTTCTATATAATCAATAATAAATTATTTCAATACAAATGTACAAATATATGATCACAATCCATTTTAAAGAAAAAACACATCCCGTCATGGTCGAGTGGGTAGATTATTTCATGCAGTTTTGCACATAACTTCGTCCGGCTCTGTGGCGAAGTGGTACAGAGCGCGTCTGTGACGGCAAAGGTACCGAGTTCGATCAAAGTTACCGAGTACCACAGGCAATTGTGCATCCGGACCGTTCAGAAATCAATGGCAACCTACTGAACGTATTTATATTGCCTAGAAAATCACCACAGCCAACAAATGCTGGGTTGATAGCTACGTCCTGGATAGGATATACTACCAATTTTTTTTTTGCACATTCATCGAAAAATCATAACCCATCCAATATTTTGCTATAGTCCGTCCATGATTTCCTTCCTCCTCATTGCTTCTTACCTTGGGCTGTTCCTGCAAGATCATTTCTAACGATGAATAACGTCTCTTCTCATGTACAAGCCACGCAAGTTATCCTCTGTGTACTTTTGAAGGCAGTTTACTCTTGTGAACGTGTATACATCTCTACTTTATTTCTGACTTGCACATTTGTCGTATGCTCTACATGTGACATGCTTCGAATTCGGCACTTGTATTCCAAGGCATGTATGCCATTTCTCCATGCCTGTAGTGAGTGTCACTGACTTTTAGTGAGTGACAATGAGTGTCAGTTAATGTCATTAAGTGCTAGTGAGTGTCAGTTAATGTCATTAAGTGCTAGTGAGTGTCAGTTAATGTCATTAAGTGCTAGTGAGTGTCAGTTAATGTCATTAAGTGCTAGTGAGTGTCAGTTAATGTCATTTATTGCTACTGAGTGTCAGTTAATGTTATTAAGTGCTAGTGAGTGTCAGTTAATGTCATTAAGTGCTAGTGAGTGTCAGTTAATGCCATTAAGTGCTAGTGAGTGTCAGTTAAAGTCATTAAGTGCTAGTGAGTGTCAGTTAATGTCATTAAGTGCTAGTGAGTGTCAGTTAATGTCATTTAGTGCTAGTGAGTGTCAGTTAATGTCATTAAGTGCTAGTGAGTGTCAGTTAGTGTCATTAAGTGCTAGTGAGTGTCAGTATGTACTCCTCGTGGAGGAAGACCATTTCATGACCATCCTTTATGTCCTTAGGTCGTAGACTTAATTTATTCCATATGAGCCGTGTTGGGTAATGGCGACGGTTGAATTAGACTGAGGGTGGATACACCTTCCTAGCCGAATTGTTGCTTTGCCAAACACGTCGGGGGGTCTGGAGTTTGACCTGTGCAATTCTCACGCACTCGCCTCGTCCGCTTGAGATAGCCTTCCAATCCATCGTCAGACGTGGTCTGTATATTATGACTCTTCGACATTGCATATATTACACAAAGTCGTAGGTAAAATACGAATCTCGGAAAAGGAGCTTCGCAGTGGGCACTTGGGTACTGAAACCAATTCTCTCTGTATGAGCCGTGTGGGACAACAGCCTACAGTCGAGTTTGTCTTGGCTTGCAGTGTCGTTAGAGACTTGCGCCCCCCTCTACGCTGCCCCCAGTGTCCAGAGTTCGATTCTCAACACTGCTTCGGTCAGATATTTGAACAATGCACTCCCCGAGATTTGTTCAATGCGTGTCCTGTGTGCAATGGGGAGCTAAATTCTAACCTTTTCCCCATACCCAGTAGTGCTGCATGTTCACGTTGGCGTATCCAATACCTGAGTCATGACTCCTACTTTGAATGGGGTTACTTTTGATGAGAAATGTGAGCTTGTGTGTGTTCTCGAGCATGAACATGACTTTCGCCAGTCAATCTCGTGCTGGGCTATTTTAGCTTTGTTGCCACAGGATTGATTAACACACTACGCTGTCATCTAGTGTTTGTTACCTTTTCCAGATTCGGTGTGTACTCGTAAGATCACCGTATGTTAGGGACATTGACATCGGTCGCCCGTCAAATGTTTCTGCTGTTTAAACCGGCCAAGTCAGAATACACAGATGCCTTGCATCACCGTGTGCCGACAGTGATGTTGGATGTTATGGTGTAGAGGTTTCATAAATATTTCCAAATGTGGGATATCTCCAAATTATTGGAACTGCAAATGGCATAGCTTGCAGTTTGTCAATCAACCACAGTTGAAGATGTGCAGCACATGTATTGCAGCATATGTCTGGTGCCCAACTCTTATCTTGATCTTCTATCCCGCAGTCAAAATACAAGTTATAAGTTTTCTTAATCACTTTAGACATATAATCCGTATTTGTGATAAAAAGTCACTTCGCCACATATATAACAGACATTATTCACACTGTTGACACATGTCCATGACATTTCTAACAAAGACACTTTTGATCAGGAAAAACTACAATACTAATAGCGAAATTTAATCAGAGATAATATATTTATACATAAAAGTGATGTAACACCGGGTAGGATTGCATTATATGCTTCTAGTTACATTTTTATTGGTCAGAATCAATAATTCAGTCTGCAACATATATATATATATCTGGTACACAATTTTTTTGCAAATTTGTCGACTAGTGTTATCAGTATCATCAGCCAAAATAAGTCACAATATATTTGTGATCTGCGCGCAGGACAATGCCAATGAAGGACTAGCTAAAGTTATGACATGTAAATAGTTTTGAACAATAGTAACCGTCCTTGAACTATAGTTAGTTATTCTTCTAGGGCCAAAGACGGCACATAGGGCGGATGTCATAGATTTCCATGTCTCTCGTTTCATCGCAATTTGCTTTAGATCTTCATTTCCATTGTGTTTTACTGCGTCATGGAGTCCCCCAGGGAGGAGTCCTGTCATCCACACTTTTCTTGGTTTACATCAATGACCTAGTTGCTGAACTACCACACGGGATCAAAGTGGCAATGTATGCTGACGACCTGGTGATCTGGTGCACGGAAGAACATGCAACAGTGGCCACTAAACAAATACAAAGAGCTATCGATGCCCTAACCTTATGGGCTAATAGATGGTGCGTCAGCATTAACACAGATAAGTGCAGCACTACACTCTTTACCCTCTCACCAAAACAAAAAGCTGGTCTTATCAAGATAGATGGAGAGCTCTTGAAAGAAGACAAACAACCCACATACCTCGGAGTTACTTTTGATAATAAGCTGACATGGAAGCAGCACATAAACAAAGCAACAACAAAAGCCAGGAGGAAGCTAGCTATTCTGAGAAAACTAAGTGGAACCACATGGGGAGCCAGTGGAAATATACTCAGTAAAGTTTACCAGCAAGGCATAAGACCACACCTGGAATACGGTTCAGCTGCGTGGTGTCCTGCATCAAACACCACATTACAAGATCTAGATAAAGTGCAAAACCAGGCACTTAGAATAATGTTGGGAGCAATGAAATCAACACCCATAGCAGAGATGCAGAAAATGGGAAGAATGCAAACACTTGGCGAACGCAGAGACACAAAAGTACTAATTCAAGCAGAAAAGTTTCAGTGTATGCCAAGTCATCCAATGAAGGAAAGATTCCAAAATCTAGCAATGGGACGACTGAAAAGGAGCAGCTTTATCCATCAAGCTAAACGACTCCGTAGACAACTTACAGACCTACCTGACGTTGACATCCCCTTAAGGTCTGTACCAGAGCAAACCCCGTGGAGTGAAAGCCATGGAATGCCAATATACATTCAGACCCATGTGAAAGGAATACTAAGCGAGGACGAACAGAACAGTGTGCAGCGAATGACAGTCACCCTTCAGTTTCCTGGATGAGGAATATCCACAAGATATATGGGTCAGAGTGTACACAGATGGGTCAGCACAGAATGCTGTGAGGAATGGAGGTGCAGGTGTATATATAGAATATCCACACAAGCCTAGAGATACAATCAGAACACCGACAGGAAAATTCTGCAATAATTATGATGCAGAAATCCAGGCAATTAGTGTGGCAGCTAAAAAACTGCTGAACTCCAACTCTGACCTACAGCCTGTGGTATTCCTGACAGATGCAAGTTCAGTGCTTCAAGCTCTCCAGTCTGGAAAACTAACAGACTTAAAAAAAACTACTTAGCGAATTGTCTTACCAGTATAGGGTAACCATGCAGTGGATACCCTCTCACTGTGGAATACCAGGAAATGAAAAAGCAGACCAACTGGCTAAGGAAGGTGCTGCCGAAGACCAACCAGATATACCAATCACCTACCATCAGAAAAAACAGATGATCAAGTCAATAAGAAAACCACAAACACCAACACAAGATGACTATCATATTATGAACAGACCAGAACAAGTTATAATTCTACGTCTCAGAACAGGACACAACCGACTCCGCAGTCACATGTATACAAAGTTCAAGATTGGCAACACGGCCATGTATACATGTGGACAGGCAGCACAGAGTGCCATATACTTCAAGAGTGTTCTGAGCATGAAACGCTGAGGCAGACATATTGGCCAGAGGAAACAACACTGGAATCAAAGCTCTATGGGACACTGTATGAACTACAAAAGACAGTGAGTTTTATTAAGGAAACAGAATTACAGATATAGACATGTTTCAAGTGAACGAAAGAAGAAGAAGAAGAAGAAGAAGAAGATCTTCATTGTTTCTAATACCGATGGTGAAACGTTCTCTTGTAAATCTGGTTCTCTTGAACTATAGTAGCACAAACAACATGAACTTTAGCTAAATAAATGCAATTATTGTTACTATTTTTTTTGTTAATGCAAGATCTAGGCCGGGGTATCAACATTATCCTTCTCGTCCTCCTTCGGGACGAATTTTTCTGTCGAGAAAAAAATAAGCCGGTGCAAAGTCGGGAAAGAATGGAACATGTTCTAAAATAATCATATTGTGCTTTGCAAGGTACTGGTAGAGATCAATGTACCGGCGCATTGTCATGAAGCATAAGTCAACTGTTTGTTCTTCATTTTTTCTGGTAGCTTTCTTCTGATTGCATTTCATTGCTCTATCACCATATGTTCTATCACCATATGTTATATTACAATTTGTTGAATTACGCAATGTTTGTGCGTCTGTGGGTCTCACCAATGGCTCATTAGATAAACCACCCATGCAACAGAAATCCTTAGTAGATGACATGCCTTTATATTGAGGTTATCTTCTTATAGAAGCTTCATGGCACATCATCTATACAATCATGTAGTCGTAACCTTCGATAGGTTACCATGTTGTTCCGGCAGGCCGACGTTGTGCTTGGACTAGTTACGGGCACGGCGTGGGTGGACGGAACAACAAAGAAACCTGTCACAAGGGTCAGAGTTGTGCCCTGATGTCGACGTCTGTTTCCGCAGCATTTGACTCGAAACACAATCGAGTCGGATGCCTGCTGGAACAGAGGGCGGAGCACTTATGGGAATGCCCCAGTGCTGTAAGGCCAGTTTCTAATCAAGAATCAAGACATAAAGCAAAACACCGAATTTGGTACTTGTACGTTGTTCAACTGTTTAGAAAGACAAATAATGGAGGAAAGAGTACATGGGAAAAAGGAGAAAGGGCAGACCAAGAAGACGCTGGACTGACAACATTAAAGATAATATGAATACATCGCTAGAAAATGCATCGCCCAAGACAGAGAGAGGTTCAGAGAGTTCATTGGGAAGACAACGTTCTGGAAGGAATACGTCACATGACACAAATCATGAGTATCTCCTGCATTCCCTGTCACAAATGGTGTAAAGCAGGAATGTGTGTTGGCCCCTACTCTTTTCAGCCTGTTATTTACGGCCATGTTAACGGAAACACACAATAGTAATGAAACAGCAGGCATAATGATCAATTACAGAACGGATGGTGGTCTTTTCAATTTACGTCATCTAAAAGCAAACACGAAAACTAAATCTAGTACTGTTAGAGAATTACTTTATGCTGACGACTGTGCATTGTATGCTGACTCTGTCGTAAACATGCAGAGCACCATAGACCGCTTTTCAAAGGCCTGCAACAACTTTGGTCTCACTATTAACACCAAAAAAAAACAGAAGTCATGCACCAAGCAACATCAAATAGCCACCATACTGCTACTTCCATCATTGTCAATCAGGAAAAACAGGTAGTCGACAATTTTACTTACCTTGGAAGCACTCTCTCTCTCTCGCGATGTCAACATTGATGTGGAAATTAACAATAGACTGGCAAAAGCTAGTGCTGTATTTGGCAGATTACGCAACAAAGTATGGGACAGAAGAGGTATAAGAACAACCACCAAACTACAAGTATATCATGCTGCTGTTATACCAACCTTAATATACGCATGCGAAGCGTGGACAGTGTATGCTAGACATGCAAGAAAGTTAAATCATTTCCATCTTACCTGCCTACGTAAATTACTAAACATCCATTGGTGGGACAAAGTACCAGACTACGAGGTCTTGGAAAAATCAACCTCAATAAGCATCCACACAATACTTATGAAGGCGCAGGCACGCTGGGCAGGCCATCTTGTGCGTATGGAGAACTCGCGTTTGCCAAAACAAATATATTATGGAGAACTCGAGGCAGGATTTCGAAAAGCTGGTGGACAGAAAAAGCGTTTCAAAGACACGCTCAAGTCATCCTTGAAACATCTTAACATAGACGTAGGCGCTTGGGAGAGCCACGCTCAGGATAGAACAGCATGGCGTTACAGCATTAGAACGGGAGCACTAGCGGCGGAAGAACTCAGACAAGAAACTGCAAGACAGAAGCGGACACGTAGAAAAGAAAAAACATCTCAACCTCACACCTTCTATTGTTGTCAATTCTGTAAAAGAACATTTTTTGCGCGCATTGGATTTGCTAGTCATTTAAAAACGCACTATTAACTTTATTATTTTATTATTTATTGTTATTATTATTATGGTTGAGTTTTTGGTCATCGTCGATCACGACGGACGAACATCATACACTTGAAGGCGCACGCCAAAAAAAAAGTTAAGGCCGACCAGCAACACGTATGGACATAATTTAAAAAAAGTAGCCTTTCATGTCAGGTCTTGGCTACTTCTAGTACAGAGGTCTTTACCGGAGCCCGGTCTCGGCAACTTCTTTTCGGAAATTCGACGCTGTACTACGAGGCATGAAAATATGTTATATTTGACAGCTAAGGAGGTTTTAAGATGGGGGTTGGCTTCCAATCCTATGTAGTGTCCAAGTAACCATGATGAAGTCGGATGTGCAAGACGGAAAGGCGCAGATATCGCAGCTAAGCTGTAAGTTATGGCACAGCGCATTCCATTCTCCAGACTATATTCTGCTAATCTGCAGGAGTTTGAGAACGAACACAGAAGTAGTTTTGATAACTTCAGTTATATTTGAGATCTACAAAATTTGAAGTTGTATATGCAATGATACGCCAACATATTCCAACTTTTAAATATTAAACTACATTTCATACAACTTTCGTGACGCGAGGATAAAAAAAAAACACGCAGCGCCTGCTAGCGACAATTCGATGTGCGCGCAACGCACTAATATGTCACGCCCCCCCCACCAAAGCGCCTTCCAGGGGACGGGAGTGTGAAGGGGGACCTTTCAGTGAGTTGCGTGCAGATCAAATGAGTGGTACGTTGTATGCCCCTTTAGCGAAAATTTGTTTCGTTAAATAATGTATGGTTTATTTCATTAAAATGTAGGAATATTCCGTAATGAATCAAATATGATACTAGGCAGAGAATAAAATTAGTTAAGTTGCTAAGGTTGGTTTATAATCAAAAGATTATATGTTCAAGTTTGCTACCAATCTCAACTTAAATGAACAAATGGGTATCTTGCACGCAATAACGTGAGAAAATATACGCAACACAGTAGAACACTGACCATTTGATGTTGTTGTTATTATCAAGACATTTATCTAGTTATATTGCCTGGCACCTTGGTTACTGTGCCTCTCTTGGTCTGGTATCTCCGACTTAAGCCGCAGTGCTTACTTGGGCAGGTCTTTGGTCCTTCTCCATTTCAGGAACCACTCGACCAATCTTAGTTTCCAGTCTCTGCTTGCTAGGCTCTATCTCCACTTCAAGGAGCTGGCTTCGATGGGGATTGAGCAGTGAATACAAATGGAGGTTTGGACACAATTGCTATGTTCTGGAAGGAATACGTCACATGACACAAATCATGAGTATCTCCTGCATTCCCTGTCACAAACTCGTAAATATCATATGTTCTATAAAACTTATTTGTAGTTCGTTGTGTCTGTCTGTCTATCTATATATCTATACCCCGTGGCCCTAGTTTGCCTTGCAGCGTCAGGGGTAGAAGAGTTCTCTGGATATGGCATTATTGTGTGCTGTTTGTAGGCTTGTTCCTGTGGCTTCTTTGATTTCTGTGATCCATTTTTGCATGGTCCGCCTCTGGCTTTATAGCCGTAATGTCTATGCGTCATGGCCATTTGTGGCATGCTATCTGTCGGTAGTCTGGAAGTGTGTGAAAACCACTTGATCTGTTGTTTTTGTATGTTTTCCAATACTGGTATTGTTATGGTTATCTGTCTGATGTTATCGTTTCTAATTCTATCTCTTAATGACAGTCTGAGTATTCTTCGCAGACATGTCATGTCTGCTGTCATTATTTAACTTTTGTCTTGTGCTGTCATTGCCCAGGTTTGGCACTAGTAGCATAGTGATGGGATAATAATAGTCTTGTATAATGCACCTTTAGTGTCTATGTTTACATTTTTGTTCTTAAAAATACGTGTCATCTGTCCTAGGATCTGGTATGTTTTGTTGTTTCTATTTTGTATCTGCAAAATACTCCACTGTATCCGTTCCATATCATACATTCTATCATCAGTTCTAGTGTGCTATCGTCGAGACGACATACATTTCTTAGTGTTGCTATATTTACAGTCTTTATTTATAACTCCTGTTGTAGGTTTAATTCAGTGTTCACCCCGTGCCGTGTTGAGATGTTTACTTACTACACTAATTGTGCTTATGTAATATTGGACATAGTTTCATTATTTATGACTGCTTGTTTTTTACTATCCAACTTCCGGTTGATCCTTAGACCTTCAACTCGAAGATAATAAAAGTTGCACGTTACCAAAAACCAGGAACCATTGTAACATACTTATGTTATATCAACTCTGATTGTCTAATTAATATACATTATTAGGTTCGTACGAATAGAATCTAGCATCGTTCATTGAGAGATTGAATTAGGTATCGTGTCTTATCTAAGAAGTCGCATTTAATAATATTGCTACCTACCGGCTTGACTTCTTACGCCTGCTTTTGTTGTTGTTTTAAGAAAAACAATCCATCATAAATAATACCTTACCAACCGGGCTACCTACACAAATAACTAACCACAGCTAGGTCTAACTTAACTAGACTCTAACCTCAACTAGTTAGTAGTAGGCCTACATTAACGTATATATAATACTGTAAACTAAACCGAGTAGGCCTACTGTTAATAGTTACTGACAATGGCTGAATGGACACAATTTTCAAAATAGGACTACATCTCATTTTAGGGAATTAGATAGCCTTGAAAATTGCGATACCTCAACTAAGTATGTACGTCCATCCTGAAAACAGTTATAACTTTTCTTTAAATTAATTTGGTACCACAATGTACATGAAACGGGTGAAAATCTATTTATAGGTCTCCATTGGGAAATAACATTAAGGTCACTGATTTCCCTTGAACAACCAATCATATTGATTCATGCCTTAGATGAGAATTCTTAGAGAATTAATTATTAATTCTAAACACTAATTCTAATCCTTTTTTTTTAGTCCCACTCTCCAAAATCAAATCTATAACCTTACGCAACTTATCTAACACTGCAAAGGTTAGGTAATACCTAGAAAGTAGAATAAAGGTCATAACGGAGACCTGTACTAGAGATTGACCCATATAGGAAAATATAAATTAGACTTGTGATCACAAAATGTAGCTGAGCAATAATTTCTGAATTATCTATCTTAGATATTTTGACGCATTTGCAGTTTAGGTCTCCACTGTGACTTTTGTTCTAGTTTTGAGGTATTACCTAACCTTTACATTGTAATTGGGCATGCACAGCGTGTGATTAAAGTAAGTTTAGAGTTAAGGTTAGGGTTAGTATTTAAAATTACGGCAAATTTTACCTTCGAGTCGGAATTTAAAAAAAATTTGGTTAAATTTCGTCTGTGTCGAGAGATGAACGTTTAATGTGCAGTGATTATGCATCTGCATTAGGGAAATCCATGACGTCAGTGTAAACTGCTCTATTTATAACGCAGTGGAAACCTATACTGCAATTTTACCGATATTTTCTATATTATCGGTACTACAATACACAAACTTTCAAACAAACTATAGGCATACCTACATTTTTGTGTTCGCGAAAATATGACACATCTGATGATCACATTGCTGGAATTTTCATATGGACACAGAACTAATTGATATTCAAAATTGCAACTAATTGAAAAATTAGCAAAATTATAATGAAAATAAATTATATATTTATTTAAACATAATAAAATACCACATACATTTATATTTTTGTATTCACAAAGACAAGACGTGTCTGTTTACCACACTACTATGATTCTCAGTTGCATGTTCAACTAGGGGCCTAATTAATATTCAAAATAGTGACTAATTTGCATAATTTAAACATATTTTGGTGTTTTTAAACATTTAAGTGTTGTTTTCTGCTATGTCTTGAACTCTTAAAAGTGCCATATAAAAAGATCACATAGTACAGAGATGGTCAGAATATATCAAAGAACTTTATGATGACAATAGACCTGAAATAAAAATAAAAGAACTGCGAGGGTCCATCAATACTCGCAGCAGAAGTAGTGGAGGGCCTAAGACACATGAAATATGGCAAAGACTCAGGTCCAAACAATATCACATTAGAAGAATTAGCAGCTTTAGATGACTTTGGAGTTGAAAGCGAAATTATACACATGCTAGAGAATTTGAACATTGACAGCAAGGATTTAAGAATAATAAAGAACATGTACTGGCAACAAACAGCAGCAATAAGAGTAGGAAATCTGATGATGGCACCTGATGATGATATAAAAAGAATTAAAAAAATGGTTAAAGAAATTAACTAAATCTTGCTTCAAACAAGTACAAAATATTACACACTAAATGTAAACCCTGATCACAAGAAATTGATAGTCTAAGCAAAATTTTCCGTACATGCGAATCGCGGATACCAAGTACCTAAAGTAAGTAATAAAATATAGGCTTATTTCTCCGGATGTAGTCCGGAGAACGGAAAATGTGTTGTGTCATGGTTTACAGCATTGTTGCAGTGTCTGTGCCTTTCGTGTCTGCAATGTAGCCAGATTTGTTTATTAAATCTATTGTTATGTGATCTTTGCCCCATAATGGAACTTTTTATATTGGACTAATTTTCAGTGCCTCTTTGGCTTCTGATTTAATATCTGGTTGTGTGTCTTGTTCCCACAAATCGCCCATGTGTTGCCAGGCCCAAAAGGGGAGCAAAGAATAGCAACACTGTTTACCTTCCATGCATGTCGTAAAAGGCGACTAAGGAGGTTATGGGATGAGTTGGCTGTCCCATCCCAAATAGGGTCAGTGACCCAAAGCCATGCTGAAGTCGGATGTGCCAGGCTTAAAGGCGCAGATATCGCAGCAATGCTGTTAACCATGACACAACGCATTCCGTTCTCCGGACTACATCCTGCTAATCTGCAGGAGTTTGAGAACGAACGTCGAAGAAGAAGTTCCAACAAATAATATAAGCAAGGTGCAGTTGTAACACATTCCATATGTAGTTCATTGTTGTATTCAAACATGTTGTAGCTGTAAGACAACATGATAGTTGTTTTGTCTTCCAACAGGTCACAATGGTAAAGTTTGTAACCATGACTAGCGTATTTAAGTTCACATGGGACCAGGTAGCTGCAGGTTTGTGGCAGAGATACCCTAATCCAAACAGGTATTTCAATCTTAATATACACAAATTGGAACTACATTGTACACTCTTCAGGTGTTGTTTTAATGCCACTTCAGGTGTTGTTTGAATGCCACTTCAGGTGTTTTTTGGTAAAAATGACTGACATTCACTTTAAGTGGTACCTTGTAACTAATTTTATATGTATAATTCTTGTTACGGGAAAGTTTTTCTGATTTGATTGGTTAACAAAGACATAATTATTTGAGTTATATTATTTTTCCGTCATAGTCAATGATGACAATTTGAACTCAGCTGCGATGAAGATGATGATGAATGCGATGGTGTGTCTGACATTTCCTTTCACACACTGAGCATGTGTGGGAAAAGTCTGTGAGATAATGAGCAGCTCTCACATTCTGTCTAGGTATGCTGTCTATGTGTGCTGTCTAGGTATGCTGCTGATAAATAAACAAAATATGTCTAACACCATATTCTCCAATGTTCTTCTGTGGTGCGAAAAAGGCATTCATTAGATTTTACTTCATACCTTGAGGTGATGAGCAGTTGGAGTGCATGCAGAATGAAGGAATGTGAGTAGTGCTGGGATGCCACTAGAGGTGTCCCAATCGTGGTAGTGAGATACATGCTAGGTCTAGTGTCTATCAAATTGTGACGTTGGTTGGCCCATTCCAAGATATATATAAAATACACTGCCAGTGATATCTGTTCTGTTTCTGCCCATGTTATATCTGATGATGTCCTACTATACAACATGGGCAGGAACAGAACATATATGGCTAACAGTGGACTAGATCAATTGTCGATATGGTGCAGAACATACAGTGCTTTGATCAATCCTCGAAAGCAAATGTTGTCTGGTACTCCTTAAATAATAATCTGGTCAATAACACACTGACAGTTGTATGAGCTCATTAATTGCAAGAGACCAGGACCGTAACCGTGCTATTCGCTCATGTGCCATATTTAGTGGTTTTTTGTTGGTATCTGTTGGCACACAATTACGCCTCATTATGTCTCGCTATTACACGAATGCTTAATCATATGAAGGTAAATGTCATGTGACCAGTACTGCACATGATCTCTGGTAGGAAAATGTCACTTCCTTCATGTCAAAACTGTTCATGGAGGACGGTGGACAAAAAGAATGTCAAAAATTCAGAAATATCCTGTTCAGAATCCACCGGCGGGTTACAATGGTCATCAATATATAGACTTGGCGTAAAATCATGATGGATTGTGATTTTGATAGTAAGGTATTCTTGGGAATAATGTTATTGCCAAGTAGATATAGTAACAAGTAGATTTTGTCATGAAATAACATTGAACACGCATGAAACATCGTATTGACGGATATTTATCGACATTAGGACTACAATTCTAGAACCATTTTTGAACACATATGGGTGATAATTTGTGCAATGTCTGTGACACATGGGTAATCATTTGTGCAATGTCTGCAATGCATGTGCGATTTTGTGTTTGTTCCATTCTCCTCAACTCGCATGTGATTGCATTAGTTCCTTATCTGAAACGTGTAATTGTGTCAGTTCCCTGTCTATAGCACATATAAATGTTTAGACCCTGATTCTGCCATTTGGAGTGTAATAGAATAGAATATATTTTCCAATCTACTTTAGATATAGATAATTATTAGTTCTCTCCCTGTCAGTGAAGCATATATATATAGATAATTATTAGTTCTCTCCCTGTCAGTGAAGCATATATATAATTCTGTTAGTTTCATCCCTGTTCTCTGCATCTTAGTATTCTATTAGTTCCCTGTCTGTGAAACAGTATTGTTAGTTCCTTGTCTGTGAAATCATATTCTTTTAGTTTCCTGTCTCAAAAATGGTAGATTATTATATTAGTTCCCCATAGATTATACATATGAATTATTCTGTGAATTTGCTGTCTACATCACATATATATGGTCACATTCATGGCAAATTTATGTTTTTCTAACATTTATTACACTGTATTTGCTTTCCATTCACTGTATTTGCTTTCCATTCTCTGTATTTGCTTTCCATTCTCTGTATTTCGTCAGTAAATATTCACCACTTCATGCATCAAGTGTATTTTTATCATTGCAGCACACACGTCTTGACAGAAGATGTTTTATCGAGACAAATAGTCGGCCAAAAGTTGATATCTCTGCGTATTATCACAAAAACCAATAAAATTCCAAAATGGGGTGCACGTTTTGTTGGTCAAGATAAAAACATATTGATTATAGAAGAGTCTGTTGTGGACCCTAAGGAGAAAACTATTACAACATACACACATAATTTTGGACTTCAGAAAGTTATGGTAGGTGAATATCTTTGCTTTAATCTTACATTGTATCTATGTAAAATTGTTGATATAATTTTCTTCTTCTTCTTCTGCGATCAGTTTCCTATGCTCTATACAGGGAGGAGGGCCACTTCCATGAACTCAGTCATCAACAGTAGGGCTTAATGGTTGCCCCACATCTTAACTTCCAAATCTCTCTCCTGGGTCAGGTTTTAGCCCTCAAGTTACCCAAGAGTGGGCATGTCTGCAGAATGTGTTCTGGAGTCTGGGGACACTTTTGACATGGACATTGGTGAGCTTGGACAACTTTTATATTGTGGAGATGGGCTATAGTGTTCTGTGCAGAGCCAAATTTTGAGACATAACAGGAATTGAACCAGGTCTGTTCTAACGGCACCAAACCTCTTGCAACTCAGGTAAATGGGTTTTTTCGTACTTGACTAACCACATCCCCAATAAAAAATGTGATTTTGTCAAGACATATAAAATGTGTACTCCAGTCACTGAGAGCGGACCAATTGAGACAAAGACTTTAATCACAATTTTTTGGGGTATGTAGTTAATCAAGTGAGGTAAAAACCTGTTTAATTGAGTTGGTAAGGCGATTTGGTGTCACTGGAATGGATCTGGTTCAATTCCCTGTAGTCTTAAGAATTTTTAATTTATCCTCATTCTTCCTACTTGAATTGTGCAGAGCCTAGATATCAACTTTGCATCCATAAAGAAGGATTGGCTCAATATAACATTATAGCATTCCAACTTGTGTATGCATTGATACTACTACATTGCATAGAATGTTTATCATCTTTTGAAATGCTGATTTGATCTGTGCTTTATGTCATTGGAGCACTGGCCATCTGATGTTAACTCTTTCCGGACCAATCACCAGTATACTGGCTTTGATTTGATATTTGATTACTTCACAAGGCTAACTCTAACCTTGTGAAGTAATCACATACCATCAATGTACTTATATATTCATATTCTGTATCCATTCCCCTTTCCAATGATATATTACACATACACTATTTATCAATATTAGCATGTCAAGTGATACAATAAAAAACACATATAAGGAAATTTTATAAAATTAATTTGGTCCAAACCTAAACATAATCAAGTCCTGAAAGAGTTAAAATGGTACCAAAATGCTTGACTTTATTTACTTGATTACATTGAATATCATTGATCTTTACAATGTGTATTTCTTTCAAACATTTAATAATTTTATAATAAAATAATACTAAATTTATAAATTTAGTATTATACTAAATTTGTTTACTATTGGTTCTATCATGATTTTGTAATAATACTGTAATACTAAAATAATAAAACAAATTTAGAATAATTAATAGTGCAGAATTTTAATATAGAAGTCAATTTCAATCATCTCAGAGCATGAGATGGTGTGAGTGTTTAGAGATCATGATTGAGACAACCTCCATTCACACTTAACACATGCCTAACTTTTAACAAGACTAACTTTTAACATGACTTAACACATGACTAACTTTTAACAAGACTAACTTTTAACATGACTAACTTTTAACATGACTTAACACATGACTAACTTTTAACATGACTAACTTTTAACATGACTAACTTTTAACATGACTTAGCACATGACTAACTTTTAACATGACTTAGCACATGACTAACTTTTAACATGACTAACTTTTAACATGACTTAACTTTTAACATGACTTAACACATGACTAACTTTTAACATGACTTAGCACATGACTAGCTTTTAACATGACTTAGTACATGACTAACTTTTAACATGACTAACTTTTAACATGACTTACCACATGACTAACTTTTAACATGACTTAACTTTTAACATGACTTAACACATGACTAACTTTTAACATGACTTAACACATGACTAACTTTTAACATGACTTAGTACATGACTAACTTTTAACATGACTAACTTTTAACATGACTTAACACATGACTAACTTTTAACATGACTTAACACATGACTAACTTTTAACATGACTTAGTACATGACTAACTTTTAACATGACTAACTTTTAACATGACTTACCACATGACTAACTTTTACCATGACTTAACACATGACTAACTTTTAACATGACTTAGTACATGACTAACTTTTAACATGACTAACTTTTAACATGACTTAACACATGACTAACTTTTAACATGACTTAACACATGACTAACTTTTAACATGGCTTAGCACATGACTAACTTTTAACATGGCTTAGCACATGACTAACTTTTAACATGACTTAACACATGACTAACTTTTAACATGACTTAACACATGACTAACTTTTAACATGGCTTAGCACATGACTAACTTTTAACATGACTTACCACATGACTAACTTTTAACATGACTAACTTTTAACATGGCTTAGCACATGACTAACTTTTAACATGACTTAACACATGACTAACTTTTAACATGACTTACCACATGACTAACTTTTACCATGACTTAACACATGACTAACTTTTAACATGACTTAGCACATGACTAACTTTTAACATGACTAACTTTTACCATGACTTAACACATGACTAACTTTTAACATGACTTAGCACATGACTAACTTTTAACATGACTAACTTCAGAAAATCTGCATAAAACCAGTCACTTCAATTTTTTTCTCATGCGTGTTAGGTAACTTATAGATTTTCTGTCTATCTTTGTACAGAATAGCGCCAATTATTATGGGACCTGAAAGGGGAGCGAAGAATAGCAATCACTGTTTATCTTCTATGCATGGCATAAGAGGTGACTAAGGAGGTTTTTGGTTGGAGTTGGCTGTCCCATCTATTATCTGATCAAAGTGGCCTGGAACCCATATGGAAGTCGGAAATGTCAGGCCAAAATGTACAGATAGCCTAGCAATGCTGTTAACTATGACACAATGCATTCCATTCTCAGGCCTACTTGACGATAATCTGCAGGAGTTTGTGAGAATGAACGCAGAAGAAGAAGAATACTCTTATTCTTAGGAAAAAGAGTTGAACATTTATAGGTTTACTAAGAATGCAATGGCTTTATGTTTAACTAATAGTGAACAAATTTAGTTATAAATTATGTCATGAGATTGTGATTGTATTTATTTCAGAGTCTGGAGGAGAAGTGTGTTTACAAGGTAAGCAGTGAAAACCCTGCATGGACAGTGTGTGAGAAATCTGCTTGGGCATCATCCAGACTGTTTGGTGTTGGGAGTGCCATTGAGATGTTCGGTATCCAAAGATTTCACAGCAATGCACTGAAGGCAACTCAAGGTTTTGATTTTGTGTTGACACGTTTGTTCAGACAAGACCACCTGAAACACCACCCTCTGCTTACAAGTAACACAATTAAAGAAACAACTCGTAAAGCTGCAGACATTGCAAAATCCAAGGCAGCGATGTTATCCAGGGCAACGTAGCATTCTTGTACTCAACTGAATCCATTCCACACATCCATCTGCATGCTAGGTTGAGTACTTCTTTGAGTAAATCAGTTGATATATTCACACGATCATCAAATCCAACATCCTGGAACATATCAATTACCTCAAATTTATTCTAAGTCACGATCTTTTTTCTCTAGAATAAATGTAATCGTTTACGTCAAGGGGACTGTACTCATTCATGCTTACACATTTTCAAATGTGTTCTGCTTTGTTACAAGATTCTGGTCGTTGTACGCTTTAGAGAATATTTGCAAATAGTGACAGTATATGGCCGTTGTAAAAGAGCTTTATGTTAAGTATGTGTGGTCTGGACATTAGGATATATTATTGAATAGCTTTAAGAAAGCAGACTTGTCCAATCATTTATGATTTGATTGCTGCATCAGAACACTCATGAGAAAAAATAGTGCCTGCCTTACTGTATATAAACTTTGAGGATTTATTTCTGGTTTTAGGCATAGAAATCTCTTGTGATTATGAGGAGGCTGATTTGTGAATGTTTATTTATCCAATGTTCTACATTATTAGAACGTGTCTGATTAATGAAATGTGTAAATCTGTGCAAACCCTGTTTTTATGTTTAATCTCAGCTAGACTGACTGACTGTGTTTAATATCAGCTAGACTGACAGACTGTGTTTAATATCAACTAGACTGACTGACTGTGTTTAGCATCAGCTAGACTGACTGACTGACTGTGTTTAATATCAACTAGACTGACTGACTGTGTTTAATATCAACTAGACTGACTGACTGTGTTTAATATCAACTAGACTGACAGACTGTGTTTAGTATCAGCTAGACTGGCTGACTGTGTTTAGTATCAGCTAGACTGGCTGACTGTGTTTAGTATCAACTAGACTGACAGACTGTGTTTAGTATCAGCTAGACTGGCTGACTGTGTTTAGTATCAGCTAGACTGGCTGACTGTGTTTAGTATCAGCTAGACTGGCAGACTGTGTTTAGTATCAGCTAGACTGGCTGACTGTGTTTAGTATCAGCTAGACTGACTGACTGTGTTTAGTATCAACTAGACTGACAGACTGTGTTAGTATCAGCTAGACTGGCTGACTGTGTTTAGTATCAGCTAGACTGGCTGACTGTGTTTAGTATCAGCTAGACTGACTGACTGTGTTTAATATCAGCTAGACTGACTGACTGTGTTTAATATCAGCTAGACTGACTGTTTAATATCAGCTAGACTGACTGACTGTGTTTAGTATCAGCTAGACTGACTGACTGTGTTTAATATCAGCTAGACTGACTGACTGTGTTTAATATCAGCTAGACTGACTGTTTAATATCAGCTAGACTGACTGTGTTTAATATCAGCTAGACTGACTGACTGTGTTTAATATCAGCTAGATTGACTGACTGTGTTTAGTATCAGCTAGACTGACTGACTGTTTAATATCAGCTAGACTGACTGACTGTGTTTAGCATTAGCTAGACTGACTATTTGTGGTTTTGATATTAGCTAGACTATATAAAACATGTCAATCAGTTTAGCTTAATTAGAATGAATCCATATTGGCCAGCAGCAAAAATCATACAACATGAAAATGGAAACAGCAAGAATCAAAGGAAGAACAAGAAGTAGTTATATTGGAGTTACCAACATTCTGAGACGTCACAATATTACTGCATATCAAGTGACTAAATGTGCTATAGCACGAAAACCGGTCATCATTCAGTCCTGCGATGCCTTACAGCAAAAATAGAGAAAAGACAAGATAGATAGATGGTTGGTTGGTTTCTGACCCAGATGTCCATGGGCTCATGCCTTTTGACCTAATGCCGTTAAATGGCATTATATTGCTGGGAAGTCTGTTGATTTTCTTGCCACCCAGGGACAGAGCCAGAGAATAACTGTCACACCTCCAGAAAGGTAGGTTTCAACCTATGCACTGATCCGAGCCACTGTAGCCAAGATAGGGTTCACTGTGCTCATTCTCCACCACCAATTGACTACTGGTTATGCCGAACTTCTCTGTTGCTCCAGACATGCAACCAAATGTTCAAGTCAAAAGGATTGTCATGTCCTGAGTTACTGTGTCTCTATGATGGGTTTCAGCCATAGGAAAAAATAGTGCTGTCAGTTTCCTCCTCCCCAGGGCTGCACAGTACATCTCTGGCTCCCTCCCAACCACAGAGGGTTCATATATATATATTCAGGTAAACATGAAACACATTTCAACAACAAAATAAAAGCATAATTGTATAGATGATGTGCCATGAAGCTTCTCTAAGAAGATAACCTCAATATAACAGCATGTCATCCACTAAGGTTTTCTGTTGCATGGGTGGTATGTCTAGTGGGCTATTGGTGAGACCCACAACCGCATGCGTAAGATAGATAAATCAGCTAGTCTGATTGACTTTTATGTTAGTTTCAACTAGACTGGGTGACTGAGCTTTAATCTATAGGTTACAAGCCATGAAGCTCTCATTTCATTTGTGCAATGAGGTGTTTCTCCAGATTATCTCCACCTACAAGCCTAATAGCTCTCTGGTCTATGTGTTCATGTGAGACAAGAGAAAGTCCTGGATTGATAACGTCAATGAATGCTCTGTGTGGGATTTTTCTGCACTCCTCTGAATGGTTGAGGATAGAGTTGTTTGGAGAGTTTTTTTGTGCTGATGTATCCAGTGTGACACCTGTACAACCCTGACAAGTTATGAGTATTATTATTCTCATCAGCTGTACTCAGTTTCTGTTATGATGTCCTAGAAATGTGAATCATCTTCTGTTGCTACTGCAAGATTTTATGTGACAGAAAATATTCCCAGTTCGGTTCATTTCTGTATTAGTCTTCATATTTTACAAAGTCAGATAAATTTGTAAGTTGTTGTCCTGAAATATTCTGGGATGCTTTCACTAGTTTTTTTTAATTTTCACTTCAATTTTTATTGTCTTTCTTCTTGTAAAATTATGTAGCATGTCTATTCTGTGCTGCTAAGCAAGTCATTGTATAAACTAGTTTTCTGCTTTCCGATAAGCCACGTTTCGGAGAGGAGTTGGCCGCCACCTTGTAAAATTCTGCCTTTACTGGAGTATCGGCCCCAAATGTTTTTTTCAGGCGATTGTTGAGAGTGGAAGGAAATGAGCAGAAAAAGAAAATCATGGATTGATAACATCAAGGGATAGCCTGGGCATGATTTTTTTACACTCCCCTGAATGGATGAGGATAGAGTAGTGTGGAGTGCCTTTTTGTATTGATGTCTCCAGTGTGACATCCTTTCAACCCTTATGGACATGGGTCTTTATTATTATTATTATTATAATGAACTGGTTGTTTCAATACTTCTTGTATCACGTTTAAGAAACAAAACAAACAACAAAACTGATTTATCAGTTGGTAAAATATACATTTAAATGTTATGCAACTTAATTTGTGTCTGTCGCAATGTTACAAGTTGAATTTGTGTTTGTATATATTCATTACCGGTATTTTTTTGTTAAGTGCTTGTGACTTACAAAACTGGTTTTAAATTAATCAACTCATAGTTGATTATGTAGTGGGGTACAAGGTGTTGCCAGGGCCCTAAAGAGGAGCAAATATAGCGACGTAAAGGCTGTTTACCTTTCATGAATGTTGTAAGGAGATTTTGCAGCTGATCTGGCTGTTCCATCCCATAGAAGGTTAAAAATGCCTAGAAGTTATGTCGGGAGTTGAATGTGACAGACAGAAAGGCACATAAATTGCAGCTGAGCTGTAAACCATGACAAACACATTCTGTTCTCTGGTCTACATCCTTCTAATCTGCGGGAGTTTGAGAACGAGATCAGGAGAAGAATAAAATAAATGACGTTGAGAATTATGTCATTGTGTTCTTCTTCTTTCTGTTCTCATGTACCTCTCAGTGTTGAGAGGAGAGTGAGTGTACAGTCTTTTGCTCTTTTATTTGCCTCTTCTGCTGTTGTATTTCCAAGTGTTAAGTGACCAAGTCTGTGTCAGCAAGAAATGTTTTTGGTTCTAATTGCATTATAGTCCTAGGAGATCTGGATTGTTGACCCACCCCTGGCTAGAGCCAAACAATAACTATCACACCACCAGGAAGGTAAGTTTCTACCTATGCACTGCTCCGAGCCACTGTCTCCAAGATAGGGTTCACTGTGATCATTCCCCACCACCAATTGCCTGCTGGTTATGCCGAACTTCTCTATGGCTCCAGGCAAGCAACCAAATGTTCAAGTCAAAAAGATTGTCACGTCCTGAGTCGCTGCACCTTTATGATGAGCTTCAGCCATAGGAAAATAATGCAGTCATTTCCCCCCCTCCCCAGTGCTGCACAGTACATCTCCGGCTCCTTCCCAACAACGGAGAGTGTATGCATATATTACTAATAACATTGAACACAGAATGCAACAACACGTGAAAAGCATAATTGTATAGATGATGCTACAAAGCTTCCATAAGAGAGCCTCAATATAACAAATCTTGTAGGAACACTCTGCTACAAGAGAGATCTATTAGGTACATCCTGTTAGAAGAGAGATCTAGTAGGTGCAACCTGCTACAAGAGAGATCTAGTAGGTGCAACCTGCTACAAGAGAGATCTAGTATGTGCAACTTGGTACAAGAGAAATCTAGTAGGTGCAACCTGCTACAAGAGAGATCTAGTATGTGCAACTTGGTACAAGAGAAATCTAGTAGGTGCAACTTGGTACAAGAGAGATCTGATGGGAATTTGAGAACAAACTCAAATTTAAAAAAAATGATCCCCATTAAACAACGTGGTCTGGATTCTAGTAAATATGTACCTATGTCATTTCAGAAGTATTTTCTATTAATAGTACAAATAATAAAGAATAAATCTAATTGGGGGATGTTTAGAAAAGTTAAATGGGGAAATTCGTTATAAAAGGATGTGTTATCGAGGGATTCCACTGTACAAGTTATGGTGTTCACACACTCAGTATTACATATGACGGTGCTCGTGCAGTAGCAAGTTGAATAAAACTGATGTAATTATTTGATATATGTCTCTTAGACTAAGACAGTTGATGGTCATATCCATCCTTTGGCATCTGCAGTTCTGACTCATTCCAAATGTATCGGCTTTGACATTTCCATGGACTACATCAAGGGGATCGAAAGGCCGTTCGAGCAAAATGGATACGGCACTTTCTCCATATGAACCGCCCATGCACAGAAAAGAACACCAAGAAAGAAGTAGAAAGAAACAACAGCGTCTCAGACGAGGCACATGGAATGTCAAGCGACCTTTTTTTGGTAAGAATATGATAGACCTAAACGTTATGGAAGAGAAAAGAGGAAGACGCAAACAAAATATCTTGTGTTGCTGTGACATGACCCGCTTAAAATTTGCTTTTCCTGAGAGACAATGCTCATTGGTTGTTTTTGCTTAAAATGTCCGTCTGCAAGACACAAAATGTCATGCAAGTCTCATAGACTTAGTTTAAGTTGTATTATCATTCTTATCTAACAACTATATAATACCCAAACTGGCATGCCTGAGTATAATAAAATCAATCCTCTAGCACGTTTCAGTCCTTTTGAGAAAAAGTCCGTGTCCCTTTATTTGGTTATTTCTCAGTGATATTATTTGCGCTATTTTTTTTTAGTTATATAGACGACATTAACACTTCAAAACAATTATGCCAACGCAGTGCTACCAATGCCAAACATGGACAACGACAGCACATGGTAAACGTGAAACAGCTGAAATTGCATGCTTACACAGAATCCTAGGAATATCGCTAAGAGACAGAGTGATAAATAAGGACATTCTACAAAAAACAGGTACCACTCCAATCTTGGAATATATTAAGAGACAACAGATCACATGGTATGCACACATCAGCAGAGTGCCATCAGACAACATACCACAGCAAGCTATACTAATTAGATACAGTGAAGGCAGATCTAGAGGCTGACCACGAAAACGATGGACCACCGAAATAAAAGAGGCGATAAATTCCACACTATACTCCACACACAAGAGGACCGTCTCCAGAAAACTATTCTACCCCTGATGCTGAAAAGGCAACAAATGGTTTAGCGAATAAATAGATAGAGATGAATACTATAGTAATCATTGTCAATAATACATGATGATAGTGGTTATCGGTTCTCGAACAACTTTCGGAGTAGTTGATATTTCTCAGCCTTCTATCCTTGGTACTGACTACCGATTGAAAACTAGTAGGATTATAGCGTGGATTTGAGATAAGAAATAATGATAGGCCTACAGCCTAATAGGTGAATGGATATTGAAACTCTCCAGAATAAACGAAGCCTATTAAAAAAAGGATATTGCGCAAATGCTCTGAAATAATAATTTCATGTCTGAGAGATTTAAATGATTAGTTTGTTTTATTTGTGTTTTCTTCTTTGTAACGTGAATCTTTGTCTTGTATTTGACTCACCAAGTACTGATCACCATCTCTTGTTATCTTCAATGACACATTATGGAATAGTTCTGTTCTTTTCAGTTGTACAGGTTTACTGTGTAAACTGTTATATATGCTTGGGTTGTTTTAGCAGAAAGGTATGTCTTATATCTGAATCGTGATTCTTTATCGTTGTATAGATGTTTGTTTAGGTCTGTACTGATTCTTTTGCCTTTTTCGACATGGACAGTCAATGTGAATTATCTGTTTGTTCTTGGTAACCGTATCAAAGTGGTTGAAAAGTTTTCCTCGTGTTTATGAAGGTGGTTCTGTTCTGTGGTTGTAAGTACAAGGCGCGGCTGTCACTACCAACGTAATGTGTTCGAATATCGCTGCAGAAAATTATGCATTTGGACCTTTGAGAAAGCAATGGCAAACTACTAGTATACTGAACGTACATACCTGAAGAAACTACATCCAAAAAATTCTGGGATGATGGCTACATCATGAATTATGTTTCTACATCATGAAAACTACCAATTATGTTTCACGAAGTTGCAGGTTCAAAACCGGGCCACAACCACTTGTTTGGAAATGCATTCATCGGAGAGGTTTCCCGGTCACAGCCTGGTCAACAAGTCAACTTTGATACCTTGATAAAAATATTTGATACCTCTAATTATATATCTCAAATAGCTTGCAGACTTTGTGATTGGATACAAAATAATGGAACAAGCCTTTTGCACAAACGTATCGATATGTTCTTGATCAAGATTAAAGATCCATATGTTGTGTGTAGGAAGCATAGTTGCCAAATAGTCGAAACATAGTAGCCATTTTCCAGGTAAAATATGGCAAAAATGGTCCTTCCAACATTTAATTATTTGTTCTGTTCCCGTTATATCCCTTTATGCCTGTCAGGGGTAGGAGATTATCTTTTTATACAATTACAAATTCACCATTATTAAAATACAAACATATAATTTTGATATCAATTGACATTTAAAATTGGCACAACTTGTGAAATTTGGCCAAGTTCTGGCAATTCTCGTGCTTTGACCTCGTGTCAAATCATTACATATCATTGTATAGGAGAGAAAGTCCCAGAGAGACTTCTCATGGGAAAAATGGACACTAGAGCTTCCTCGACCATAATTCATAGGGAATCAAACAAATCTGAAGACTTTCTGGATTATTAAGTGAACTACTGTGTTCTGAGCTGTACTTTGACAGATTGGTGCTACGCAGTACCGTAGATAAGGATGGGGTTTGTGGTATCCAAACTCCTCCCGGGGCACATCTAATATGACTTTTGGCACTAAGAACGTAACCAAAAATCCTGCCAAGCAGTGAAATTTACACACGAAAACGGACTCCTAGTGTTTTGTTTTTTGATGGTGAAACCCCACCATTAAAATAATCATATCTACGGCCCTGGTGCTGCTTAAAATATGAGCAGATATTGAAGAAACTGATTATAATTAAGTCAATCCTCTATACCTTTTGATCCTTCTTTATTGTTCAGTTTGATTCTCCAGCTGATTCTCTCTTACAGCAAGAAATGGACCACATTACATGACCATAATGTCTAGAGATAGAAGATGCGATGTGTTGCCATTTTATTTGCTCCGGTGACCAAATACATCCGACTGCAGCGGATTACGCCTTTTATTTTGGAGTCACATTTTTCTGCCATGGAAAATAGAATTTTGTAGATTTACGAATAATTAGACTTACGTAAAACACAGGTTTATATTTCGTCTCAATGGGACACGACAGACTATAGCTAAAACTAGTGGGTAATGATGGGCAATGATGAGCAAACAAGAAATCATAAAAATTACAATACACAAATCACATTCAACGTTTCAACCAAAAGGTCTTTATCAAGACACAAACAAAACATTAAAAGACGACGAATAGAAAAAGTATCACAACTTCCAATGGAAATGATATGCCGGAAGGTCAGAAAGTACATAAAAACGTAAATATATGTGGAAACGAAACGAACAAAAAGAAAGTTAATGTCAACAATTTTTTATTAAATACGCCAATGAAATTGTGTAAATTTGACAAAAACCATGCAAAATGTAGAAAACATAAAATATTTTTATTGGCGGGAGTGGAGGGGGTAGCATAATTAAGCCGGACTGTCTATGCATTCCAAGTTATTGATGGGGGAAGGGGGTTAAAGGGATACAAATCGCTAAAAATTGTTGCTGTAATTTATGCAATACTAAGTTTGGGAACATATTTTTTCCGGATATCCTTAAAATGTAGCGTGGGGGTACATGTACAGTATTCATATATTCCACGTCTGAATCACGTACCAATGTATTTACATTGATCTGACGTAATCTAGACATTGATCTGACATAACCTAGAGGTTACGTTATCTAGACATTGATCTGACGTAATCTAGACATTGATCTGACATAACCTAGAGGTTACGTTATCTAGACATTGATCTGACGTAATCTAGACATTGATCTGACATAACCTAGAGGTTACGTTATCTAGACATTGATCTGACGTAATCTAGACATTGATCTGACATAACCTAGAGGTTACGTTATCTAGACATTGATCTGACATAACCTAGAGGTTACGTAATCTAGACATTGATCTGACATAACCTAGAGGTTACGTAATCTAGACATTGATCTGACATAACCTAGAGGTTACATTATCTAGACATTGATCTGACATAAACTGACATTGATCTGACATAATCTAGAGGTTACGTAATCTAGACATTGATCTGACATAACCTAGAGGTTACATTATCTAGATATTGATCTGACATAAACTAGAGGTTACGTAATCTAGACATTGATCTGACATAACCTAGAGGTTACGTAATCTAGACATTGATCTGACATAACCTAGAGGTTACATTATCTAGACATTGATCTGACATAACCTAGAGGTTACGTTATCTAGACATTGATCTGACATAACCTAGAGGTTAGGTTATCTAGACATTGATCTGACATAATCTAGAGGTTACGTTAAAAATTGATGTGACATAACCTAGAGGTTACGTTAAAAATTGATGTGACATAACCTAGAGGTTACGTTAAATATTGATCTGACATAACCTAGAGGTTACGTTATCTAGACATTGATCTGACATAACCTAAAGGTTACGTTATCTAGACATTGATCTGACATAACCTAAAGGTTACGTTATCTAGACATTGATCTGACATAACCTAGAGGTTACGTTAAAAATTGCGTAGAAAATGAATGCTTTTCTTTGTATGCTATTCAATAAACTGATTTCCTCCTGAAAGCAAGGGCAAGCTACAAAAGTAAGAGTAATGTGCCTAATAAGTCAATGGACATTAAATAAAACAATAAAAAAAAGAAGCGCTGCTTTCGAAATGAGATGTTACAGAGGAAGTTTTCGTATACCATGAACAGCTAAAAAGACAAATTAAGAAGTGTTAAAATAAATAAACGTCGTGGATGGCTGACTCCTTATTCTTGATTATTCATGATTAGAAACTAGCCTCACAGCACGTGGGGCATTACCATAAATGCTCCGCCCTCTGTTCAAGCAGCCATTCGACTCGATGGTGTTTCGAGTCTAATGCCGCCAACACAGACGTCGACACCAGGGCACAACTTTGCGATTTTTGATAGTTGCGATATGCTTCTTTTTTGTTCCGCCCACCCACGCCGTGCCCGTAACTAGTTCAAGCACAACGTTGGTCTGCCGGAACACCATGGTAACTGTTATCGAAGGTTACGACTACATGATTGTATAGATATTGTGCCATGAAGCTTCTATAAGAAAATAACCTCAATATAAAGGTATGTCATCTACTAAGGTTTTCTGTTGCATGGTTGGTTTGTCTAGTGAGCCATTGGTGAGACCCACAGACGTAACCGCATGTCGCAGCTGACTCCTTAACAACATATTAACTAGAAAGCTGTGTTTATTTGGTCATATAAAGAGACATAACAGCATGGAAAGATTAATAGCGAAAGGCTGAGTTACCGTAACATGGGAAGAGGGCACTAAAGATGACCTTGGGGAAGTGATATATCAGATGTCTCTAGCTATAGAAGGTCAACTCGCCCAGAATCGAAGAGTATTCAGAGAATCCATAAGGAAGACCACGTTCTGGAAAAATATGTTACATAATGATGAACCTAGACATTTACCCGACGTAACCCAGACAGTACTAATAGATCAAGTCGATAAATGAAGTCAAGAGTATGGACTGGATATAAATATTCACACAAAAAAAAACCAAATCCATAATAATCAGCAAATATACAGAAGAACAGGCGCTAAACATAAACATACAAGAAGAGAAATAAAAGTAGAACACTATCAATATCGTGGACACATAGTCACAAATGAAGTTACACGTGTAACAGAAGTTAAAAGGAGAATAGGAATGGCTAAAAGTACCTTCAATGAAATGAGGAAAATAGTAACACCTAAACAAATTACAAACAAGTTAAAAATGAGAATCATAAAATGCTACATCTATTCTATATTAGTGTATTACTCAGAAACATGGACGCTAAACAAACAATTAGAAAACAGAATTGATGCTTTTCAGATATGCACATATACAAAAATAGGGAGAACATCACGGAAAGAGAAGAAAGCAAAGAGGTTCTAACAACGCTTAATATGAAGAAAGAATTATTAAGGGAAATAAAAATCAGGCAAATTAAAATATTTTGGACACATTAAAAGATATGACACCTTATTGAAGATCTTACTTGAGGGTTAAGATTGAAGGGAAGCGAGCAAAAGGTAGGCAGAAGTGGGAGAGTAACACCACAAGATGGACAGGTTACAGTCTAGCAGAGTGCACCACCAAAACAAGAGGTAGGGGATGATCTAGTTCTGTTGCAGCATAACTTCGTTGCGGAGACGGCACTTAATGATGAATCTAGACATTGATCTGACGTAATCTAGACATTGATCTGACGTAATCTAGACATTGATCTGACGTAATCTAGACATTGATCTGACGTAATCTAGACATTAATCTGACGTAATCTAGACATTGATTTGACGTAATCTAGACATTGATCTGACGTAATCTAGACGGACACCCTTTCCTTCGAAATATCCCAATCTTTCTCGTGGACATTGAAATCAATATCTTGTGATCTATTTCACTCTCAGTGACACAAATCACAAGATCTCCTTAAACTCCAGATTTCTCCTAAGTTTCTGATAGCTTTATTAACCGTCCATGATCTATCCAATTAACTGGTTCAGCTCCAAAATACGACAGGGCTCTAACGGGAAAAAAAAAAAAAAAAAAAACTACAAAAAAATGAACTTTGTTTTTAGTGCTTGAATTTGGACAGACTTCAAAAATATAATTAAAGCCATTTACGAAGCAGTACATTTATATGTGAACGGCAATTTCAATATTTATTTTGGCCCATTTTTCTGTCCTTTTTTTTGCATTCAATTTCGTGTTTAGGTTTTATAAACGGTCAAAACCATGAAAATTGTTTAGTGGGAATCGCAGTTTTTGAGGCATAAACATGTATAGCATATTTTTACCCTGGAATATGGGATGTCTGTTAGGATGTTGGCGTTTTGCCAAGTTATGAACGTTAAGTAAGTACACGTTATACACAAATATCGTATATCGAGTGAATCGAATTTGATTATATTAAAGATGTGATTATCAACATAATGGAGGTCGTAATTTAGGTAATAACACAACCACAACATCAGATCAACAGTAGCATTTGTGGACGTTTTGTAAAGGAGCTTATGTGCTGGGCACAGACCACTGTGATGAGACGAAAATGTTGTACTGGGGCGTGTACGTTACAATAGGGCGAGGATGTTGTATTGGGGGGCGTTGACGTTACAATAGGGCGAGGATGTTGTACTGGGGCGTTGACGTTACAATAGGGCGAGAATGTTGTACTGGGGCGGGGCGTTGACGTTACAATAGGGCGAGGATGTTGTACTGGGGCGGGACGTTGACGTTACAATAGGGCTAGGATGTTGTACTGGGGCGTTGACGTTACAATAGGGCGAGGATGTTGTACTGGGGCGTAGACTTTACAATAGGACGAGGATGTTGTACTGGGGCGCGTACGTTACAATAGGGCGAGGATGTTGTACTGGGGCGCTGAGGTTACAATAGGGCGAGGATATTGTACTGGGGCGTAAACGTTGTCATTGATACTTTTTTATTTGTTATTGATGATTTCACCGTGACAGTGATGTTGTGCTGTAGTGTTGGTTTTGTACTATATCACTCACGTATTATCTTTGGTGTTGCTAGTATACTGTGTCACTGACGTTTACAATTTATACAAATATAATCTCCAGGGAATGAAAGAAAGCTCAGAAAAACCATCCCACTACACATATGAAGTAAGAGCTAATCTTTCGCAATTCCTGGAGTTCTCAAACAAACAAACCTCCCTTTGTAATTATTTTTCACTATTTTACTGACGTTTTTAATGTGATGTTGACACATATGCCTACTATGTCATTGACACTTTTCTTGGAGTGTTGACGGTGTATAGTGTTATTGATGTTTGTACTGTGTTACTGACGTTGTATGCTATGTCACTAATGTTTATTCCATTTTACAGATGTTGTTGGCGAACATGTGCCCGTGGTAGATAAATATAATATATAAATAACTTTGAATATCTGAGTGTCAGCCATTAACAACACTGAATACTGTTTAGTCGAGATAGGAAATAGATTTACCATACGAAAAAAAGAAAGAAAAACAATAACAACGTCACAGAGGAAAATTATATGACAAAGGAAAAACAGAAAATCAGAAATTACATCTTCCCAGTGTCAACACACGGTTGTAAGACTTGGACAATAACATCCTTAATGTAAATAAATTAAATGATGAGCATGTGAAATTAAATGTCACAACAATATTGATTGGTTATTGGTTATGAACCGACATCATTGAACTTTATGCAGCTCATTGGTGCTCAGTCTCCCCTGGCAGATGATGTAGGGTCTGTATACTGATGGTTCCTGTGACCCCCTGGTTAAATATTCTTCTCGTTCCTCCCTACAGGCATCAATTTCTGCCACATTTAATAATGAGTTCTTCAAATCTCATCCTTGATGTTTCATCATTCGCAATGTCTTCATGCAGCAGGCGCTCACTAAGAAGCTTCAGCACATCACTCTTATCCATTGTAACGCCCTGTTCATTGATACCTGGCATGGAAGTTTATCTGCTCTCTTGTTACCGCAGACACTGGCCTGTCTTGGGCAGTAAATCCATGTTGCGCCCTGTGCAGTAAAACCATGTGATGCCATGTGCAGTAAAACCATGTGATGCCCTGTGCAGTAAAACCATGTGATGCCTTGTGCAGTAAAACCATGCGATGCCTTGTGCAGTAAAACCATGTGATGCCTTGTGCAGTAAAACCATGTGATGCCTTGTGCAGTAAAACCATGTGATGCCCTGTGCAGTAAAACCATGTGATGCCATGTGAAGTAAATCCATGTGATGCCATGTGCAGTAAAAACATAATGCCTTGTGCAGTAAAACCATGTGATGCCCTGTGCAGTAAATCCATGTGATGCCATGTGCAGTAAATCCATGTGATGCCATGTGCAGTAAAATCATGGGATGCCCTGGAGGTTGAATGTAACCATAGATCCCGTCCGCTTATATCAGTATCGGCCATTTGAGATTTTACGCATTATGAACTGGGGAGTCTGACAGAACAACTGCTTTGGTGATTGAGTTTCCAAAGAGACATTTGAGGACAGCAGTTTAAGCCTCAACTTCCATCTAATACTAGATGTAGTTCAACTATAACTAACAACCATGTACAATTACATACACAGAGGTGGTCCAGTAGAGACATGCACAGAGGTGGTCCAGTAGAGCCATACACAGCGGTGGTCCAGTAGAGACATGCACAGAGGTGGTCCAGTAGAGCCATACACAGCGGTGGTCCAGTAGAGCCATACACAGAGGTGGTCCAGTAGAGACAACTGAAATCACATACACATTGATGAATATTAGTTTGTAAAAGTCACAAAATAATGCAAATTAACTTATGTTTCGCCCGTTAAAGACAATAGAGTTAGAATCATGAATCATTAAAGGGAAAAGTTCAAGGAAAGAGAGAAAAATGATCGTGCAAGATGTCCAGGGATACGGGGTGTTAAAGACTTTTTTAAAATTGAACTGGGGGAAGCAGAAAATGTCGCAGAGAACCCAAAAGCTTACATTGACAACGGACCTGCAAAGGACACGTCATATATCACAAGAGAAATAACACTGTGTTTGAATCTATATTCCGCCGAAGACGGATGTGTCGGGCCATTGGCGCAAATAAAACGGCGACACAACGCATTTCCATTTTCTGGACTACATCCTACTGGAAATCTAGTAGGACCATGATCCAGCTAGATCCAGTTGGAGTTTGAGAATGAACGCAGAATAAGAAGAAGAATCTATATTATAACATATGCTGCCTAAAACCTTAATTTTATTCATTTTTAAAAATGTGAGTACTCGGATAGACAAACAAGTTCGATTACAGATATTTGAAACATTAACAAATCTTAGCTATGTCGCTTCTTAGAATAGAATAATCGGATTTCTTGAAGACATTTTCCCACGTGTCTTATGTTCTGAATTACGCGATGATTGTAAATAAAATACATGCTATATTACCAGTCAGTCTCTGAATGTTTCTTAGAAGCGAATGTTATACGTGAGTCTCTGAATGTTTCTTAGAAGCGAATGTTATACGTGAGTCTCTGAATGTTTCTTAGAAGCGAATGTTACACGTGAGTCTCTGAATGTTTCTTAGAAGCGAATGTTACACGTGAGTCTCTGACTGTTTCTTAGAAGCGAATGTTACACGTCAGTCTCTGAATGTTTCTTAGAAGCGATTGTTACACGTGAGTCTCTGAATGTTTCTTAGAAGCGATTGTTACATGTGATGTTTATTTCTGAATGTTTATTGATGATGAAATAAACACTTTAGTTGTGTACCGGTAGCTCTTGACACGCCATAGATTTTCGGACAAAAGCAAGTTTTTCTCTGTTGTGTAATATAAGCAACACTCGGACATATAAGGTTTTTCTCTGTTGTGTAATTGAAGCAACACTCGGACATATAAGGTTTTTCTCTGTTGTGTAATTGAAGCAACACTCGGACATATAAGGTTTTTCTCTGTTGTGTAATTGAAGCAACACTCGGACATATAAGGTTTTTCTCTGTTGTGTAATTGAAGCAACACTCGGACATATAAGGTTCTTTCAAAGACGTGGTTGCTCACTTGTGGTTTATGGATGCATGTTTAGTCCCTTAAGGGAGGCATTCTATTGTGCCAGGATTACCACATCCAACCAGGAGCACAGCACACATGACTGTGCCAATTATCTAATAATTCTTCAGTCAGATTTGTTGCCTCATCGGCAGTGACGGCACAATCAACATTCCCCATCACGTATGGAGTTTATCACTGAAGAACAAAGGTGTAATGTCCGCTGGTCTACCTATCTTCCTCACACAGAAATATTATTTGATAGAATTTCTTACATTTGTATTCCTCACACAGAAATATTATTTGATAGCATTTCTTACATTTGTAAGAAATTGAGACAAGATTTCAGAATATTTTTGTCTCTCCCAACTTTCCTGAGGCGCCTCCTACGATATGTCTGGAAAGAAAACAATAGCCATATTCTTTGCACCCTGAACTAGGAGTCCAGACCTGGTTGCAACACCAGCAATAAAATTTGATAAAACTATTGCTGTCATTATTTTCTTCTTTCGTTCATCTGGAACGCGCTTATATCAGAAGTTTTGTTTCTTCTATAAACTTGACTGTGTTTTGTAACTCGTACAGAGGTTCTTAGAGTTCTTCTTCGACTGTTCTTGCCCCGGGTCAGTATATTTGTCTCATCATTTCATCTTCTGTGCATCACTGAAGAAAATACTCTGCTGTATGATGTGTTTGTCCACATGTACACATGGCAGTGTTGTCAATCTTAAACTTTGTATACATGTATCTGCGAAGTCGGTTGTGTCCTGTTCTGAGGTGCAGAATAAAAATGTGATCTGGTCTGTTCATAATTTGGTAGTCATCTTGTGTTGGAGTTGGCTTGCTAATTGCCTTGATAATCTGTTTCTTTTAATGGTACATTATTGGCACATCTGGTCGGTCACCATCAGCTCCCACCTCAACCAGACGATCTGCATTCTCGTTTCCAGGTATTCCACAATGTGATGGTCTCCAGGTTGGACTGTTGACCTTGCCTGCTTTGACCAATACTATTGCCTGTGTACCATGATTTGTGCTCGCCAGTTTTTCAATTACCCGGTACCACCGTAACTCCGTAATGTCCTGGATTTCTACATCAAAAGTATGAGATAATTTCCCCTTAAGTACTATGATTATATCCCTAACATTGTTTGGCTACTCTCTCTCTCTTCTCTCTCTCTCTCTCAATATATATATATATAATTACTGTTTCTCAATTTTTTACTGCATTCTCTGGTGACCTCTGGTGATATCTGTATATATTCTGATCCATATGTCTTGTGGAACTACTATCATTGACGTGAGACATTCACTTCATTAACTACAGTGGTAGTTGATAAAATTGCTGCTATCATTGACCGTACACAAATATTTTTTCCTCTCATAAAATGTATATTGTAACGAAAATTGCTTACGTGGGTTATGTAAAAAGTACTGCACCATAACAAACATACACAATGTAAATTTTACAGTAAAAGAATTAAACTGCCGTTCGAAATAGTCGCGATAACGCAATACTATGAAATAGTCGCGATAACGCAATACTATGAAATAGTCGCGATAACGCAATACTATGAAATAGTCACGATAACGCAATACTATGAAATAGTCGCGATAACGCAATGAAACTTTAATAACACATGAAATCTTTACTTGGAGTCAGGAGTTGACGGCTACATTTGTCAGGTCATCAGTGTGGATACATTTATCAGAGTCATCAGCGGGGATACATATGTCAGTCATCAGTGTGGATACATTTGTCAGAGTCATGAGTGTGTCCGTGTCTACAAGAGAATGACACAGACCAAGACACAATAACACGATGTACAGTTGAAACGTTGAATATCTCCATTATAGCGGTCACACTGTCACGTGTTTTTCTGAATAAGCATTCGTTCTCAAACTCCTGCATAGTAACAGGGTATAGTCCAGAGAACGGAATGCTTTGTGCCATGGTCTACGGCATTGCTGCGATATATGCGCCTTTTGACGTGACACATCTGATTTCAGCTTTGCTTTTTATAACTTTGACCCTATGTGGGACGGGACAGCCAACTTCATCCCCTAAACTCTTATATGTATCTTACTACATGCATGGAAGGTAAACATTGTTGCTATTCTTTGTTCCATTTCTGGAAGCTGACAACACGGGAGAGTGTGACGTATTGTATCTAGAGGTCAATGGAATAGAACACAAAGTGAACTTCGATATGATGTCTATAAAGCCCAACTGTAAACTTCAATTTACAATTTACATTTATCCATGATTTCTGCCTGCTTACCACTCTTGAATTGTGGACAAAAGTCTACAAGATTTATGTCTGCTTACCACACTTGAGCTGTGGACAGAAGTCTACAAGATTTATGTCTGCTTACCACATTTGAGCTGTGGACAGAAGTCTACAAGATTTATGTCTGCTTACCACTCTTGAGCTGTGGACAGAAGTCTACAAGATTAATGTCTGCTTACCACTCTTGAGCTGTGGACAGAAGTATGTCTGCTTACCACTCTTGAGTTGTGGACAGAAGTATGTCTGCTTACCACTCTTGAGCTGTGGACAGAAGTCTACAAGATTTATGTCTGTTTACCACTCTTGAGCTGTGGACAGAAGTATGTCTGCTTACCACTCTTGAGTTGTGGACAGAAGTCTACAAGATTTATACATGCTTACCACTCTTGAGTTGTGGACAGAAGTCTACAAGATTTATACATGCTTACCACTCTTGAGTTGTGGACAGAAGTCTACAAGATTTATACATGCTTACCACTCTTGAGCTGTGGACAGAAGTATGTCTGCTTACCACTCTTGAGCTGTGGACAGAAGTATGTCTGCTTACCACTCTTGAGCTGTGGACAGAAGTATGTCTGCTTACCACTCTTGAGCTGTGGACAGAAGTATGTCTGCTTACCACTCTTGAGCTGTGGACAGAAGTATGTCTGCTTACCACTCTTGAGCTGTGGACAGAAGTATGTCTGCTTACCACTCCTGAGTTGTGGACAGAAGTATGTCTGCTTACCACTCTTGAGCTGTGGACAGAAGTATGTCTGCTTACCACTCTTGAGCTGTGGACATCTCGACAACTTCGTCGAGACGTCGTGGAATCTGCGTGATGTACACGATTTATAATACTGTAAAATGGGACATTTAGGCAACGTATCATGCGTATTTGAAATGAATTTGCAATTTAAACACCTTTGTGACGAATCCCAGTTATCATAAAACTTATGGACATTTAAGTTAGATCATCAATAATTGTAAGACTACATGCAAAAATTCAGTTGAATACATGCAAAAATTCAGTTGAATACATGCAATAGTTTGCGAGAAAATTGCAAGAAATCGAGAGTAGAAGTTTGTCATGTTATGAATATTGTTATAATATAATATACTTTGTTATTATTAGCGTCATAGAAGACTGAATGTTGTCTCAGTTGACAACATGAACTGTACATGTTCTACAAAAAGTGTTGTAAGTCTAGGAACAACATAGATATATCAACAGAAACTAGCTCAAGTGGGAAAAGCTCTAGTTAATATTGTCAATCTGCCCTGGGGCAATATTTTACAACAATAATCATTAACATGTCTTGTATTGAATTGGTTGCTGGATGCATAACGTCTGCTAGACATCATTATATCTTCTACCCAGTGTACGGCGAAGAAAAGCTGATGAGGTTCTGCTGGTACCAGATCGAGACAAGCTCTACGGATATGCTAACAGCCTCTGGCAGACTCACAGCTTGTTTTCAATATGCTGAATAATGTAAAGTTTCTGCTAAAGTCGTTTTCAGTTGAATTTGCACTTGTTCATATATATATATATATATATATATATATATATATATATATATATATATATATATATATATATATATATATATATATATATATATATATATATATAAACAATCGAAGGCTTATTGAAGCAGTTTAGACATTTAGCACTCTGGGATCCCAGATTAGTGGTGATGGCGAATCAACATCTGAAGTTGAGAAAAGACTGACAATAGCCATGTCCGGCATGACAAGTTGAGAAAAGACTGACAATAGCCATGTCCGGCATGACAAGTTGAGAAAAGACTGACAATAGCCATGTCCGGCATGACAAGTTGAGAAAAGATTGACAATAGCCATGTCCGGCATGACAAGTTTAGTCACCATTTGGAAAAGCAGGATCACCATCAGTATTAATATGAACTTATAAATCCTTGGTTTTCTCAATATTTCTATATGATTGTGAGACTTAGAAAGAAAGACATAGAAACTGCGGACTTAGAAAGAGGAATCCAGGCTTCTGAAAACAAATGCTATAGGCATGTATTAGATATCTGTTACTGAGAAAATAAGAACGTGCATGATATAATTAATGTAGGCCTATTATCGAATCAACAAGAACCGTTGTTAACAATCGTTAAACTTCGTGAAACTCCGGAAGTACGGACACGTGATGAGACATTTCTCGATGACTTGTTCGAGAAGGTGCGGTGTTGGAAGGAAGGAGGTGGGCAGAAGAAAACATAGTTTGATAACATCAAGGATTGAAAAGGATGTGAAGTTTTCAAACTTATGAGGATGGTTGAGGATAGAGAATGGTGGAGATCTTTCTGCATCTCAGTGGGACACGCCTAAGATCCTGACTTGTTATGGGTTTTATTATTATTATTTTTTAAAATTATTATTATATTACATTATTTATTAGCCGGTGATGTCAAAAGTAACACTTCGCCATCAATCATCGTTAATATTAGCTATTTACCTGTTTCCATAGCCCACGTTAATATGCCAAGGTTGTGCTACCAATGTAAAACGTGGACAATGATAGCACAAGACAAACGCAAACTTATGACAGCTGAAATAGCATGTTTGCGCAGAATCCTAGGAATATAATTAAGAGACAGATTGAGGAATGAGGATATTAGACAACGAACAGGCACCACCACAAACTTGGAACATATTAAGAGACAACAGATCAAGTAGTTTGCACACATCAGCAGACTACCACCAGACAGCGTATAGTAAGTGACAATACTTGCTATTAATGTAAGACCATGTTAAAAGTAGAACATAAGAAAAAGTGGAACCATATTACCCCTACCAAAAAATAACACGCAAGGAACAAACCATCATTTTCAGACTACAAACTGGTCACAACAGACTGAGAAGTCACATGTTCCGAAAGCTGAAGATTGGCGAGACAGACCTGTGCAACTGTGGACTGAGCCCAGAGACTGCAGAACACATTCTTCATGCCTGTCAACTCTACCAAGAAGAGAGGGAGAAAATATGGCCTACTGAGATGGCACTGCTTCCAGACTTGAGGGGTTCCATGGATGACCTGAAGTGAATCACACAATTCATTGAAGCTATTGGTGCTGTAACCTGATATCTGACTGAAGCTATTGGTGCTGTAACCTGATATCTGAGTGAAGCTATTGGCGCTGTAACCTGATATCTGACTGAAGCTATTGGTGCTGTAACCTGATATCTGAGTGAAGCTATTGGTGCTGTAACCTGATATCTGAGTGAAGCTATTGGTGCTGTAACCTGATATCTGACTGAAGCTATTGGTGCTGTAACCTGATATCTGAGTGAAGCTATTGGTGCTGTAACCTGATATCTGACTGAAGCTATTGGTGCTGTATCCTGATATCTGACTGAAGCTATTGGTGCTGTAACCTGATATCTGAGTGAAGCTATTGGTGCTGTAACCTGATATCTGACTGAAGCTATTGGTGCTGTAACCTGATATCTGAGTGAAGCTATTGGTGCTGTAACCTGATATCTGACTGAAGCTATTGGTGCTGTATCCTGATATCTGACTGAAGCTATTGGTGCTGTAACCTGATATCTGAGTGAAGCTATTGGTGCTGTATCCTGATATCTGACTGAAGCTATTGGTGCTGTAACCTGATATCTGACTGAAGCTATTGGTGCTGTAACCTGATATCTGACTGAAGCTATTGGTGCTGTAACCTGATATCTGACTGAAAGAACGATGAAGAAGAAGACAGTACCATAGCAAGCTATGCTTCACAGATACAGTGAAGGCAGACCTAGAGGCTGACCCAGACAGCATACCACAGCAAGCTATGCTTCACAGATACAGTGAAGGCAGACCTATCAAATATAATACCGCCAATTAATATGCAAATCGCAATCCTTCGCTACAAATTAAAATATTTTAAAATACAAGGAAGAAATAAAGACATTTCTTACTGTGAATATATTTTCCAGAAAAGTTTGTTAGAACTTGGATAGAAAAATAATGTAGAGATTTCAAGCAACCGCGTGCGCGCGAGCGCCACACAGCACGTGCATCATCATCATTCTGAAATACAATTGTCAGTGAAATTGTGGAGTTTGAAATGAGATTATTTCAGATATCATGTCATAAATAATGTCGAGATTTGATGTCGAAACTTGTAATTTTATAACTAAATTCTGCAAGACATTAAATACACTGAATATATTTGATCGATTATATTACAGTCTATAAAAACCTTCTTTCGTCCCATGGTTACATTTCTCTATTACATTTGCAAAGAAAGACATTTTGTTTCTCGATGACGAGTACTTATGTTCACGAATTGTGGTAAGTACATTATCTGTTAATCTGTGATATATAAGACTTTGCAATGACATTTATTTTTGCGAGGCATGTGACACAGATTTATTATCACAATACATGCAGTTCAGCGTCAATCAATCTATGTAGTCTTTTCTTTGATTTGATTGTCACGCGTCGCATGATTGAATGACGATTGGTTTGATAGAAATGATGATCTAAATAATTCAATTAGTATTTAATTCTTGTCTTACAGGCTCTACTTTGATTTTGTCAAGTCATATGTCGTCCACCGCTCCGAATATATATATATATATATATATATATATATATATATATATATATATATATATATATATATATATATATATATATATATGTGTGTATTTTAGTATTAATCCGTCTTTACTGTATTTTTTGTATTGATATCTATTCAATTTATCTTCAGTTTCAGAGTGGGATTTATATATATATATATTCAATTTTTCTTCAGTTTCAGAGTGGGATTTATATATTTATATATTCAATTTATCTTCATCTTCGTTTATTTATATATTTATTCAATTTATTTTCTGTGTCGTCATGTGATTTATGTGTGAATATTTTTTCAATTTGACTTCATCTTCATGGGATGCTCACTTTATCTTTAGTTTTATTTGGTTTATGTTTATGTATGTTAATTTAATCTTCATAATCTCATTTTATTTGTTTTTTTTAAATATTTATTCCATTTTTATCTTCCGTTTCATTGGATTAATTTAGTATTTATTCCACTTAATCCATTTGTCTAAGTTTCCACGAATCAGATCAAGTGTATTTTTTGTGTGTGTGGGTGCTTCAGGTAACGTGTTCTTTGCGAATATGCTCAAAGTCTCACATTTGACAATCTGTTTATGCATACATGATACATTTGTTATACTCCGCGCGAGCTGTAATCGAAAATTTCCAAATGGTTTCGTTTATTACCTACCGAATGAAGGCATGTTTACTTTTTACATTTAGTACTGTCAGTGATCACGACTTGGTTCACTTGACTGCGGTTGGCGGCGGACGAGTGACTTAGACACTAAAGTATCACGGCTCCCAAATGTACTGTCTCTACGAGAAATTATGTGCAATACTAGGCACTTGGGCATCATATTTTCTGTTACAGAGGTGTCACTACTCAAACAATACTAGGCACTTGGGCACTATATTTTCTGTTACAGAGGTGTCACTACTCAAACAATACTAGGCACTTGGGCATCATATTTTCTGTTACAGAGGTGTCACTACTCAAACAATACTAGGCACTTGGGCATCATATTTTCTGTTACCAGACGGTGTCACTACTCAAACAATACTAGGCACTTGGGCACTATATTTTCTGTTACAGAGGTGTCACCGCTCAAAACAATACTAGGCACTTGGGCACTATATTTTCTGTTACAGAGGTGTCACCGCTCAAACAATACTAGGCACTTGGGCACTATATTTTCTGTTACAGAGGTGTCACCGCTCAAACAATACTAGTCACATGGTCACTATATTTTCTGTTACAGAGGTGTCACCGCTCAAACAATTACTAGGCACTTGGGCACTATATTTTCTGTTACAGAGGTGTCACCGCTCAAACAATACTAGTCACATGGTCACTATATTTTCTGTTACAGAGGTGTCACCGCTCAAACAATACTAGGCACTTGGGCACTATATTTTCTGTTACAGAGGTGTCACCGCCTCAAACAATACTAGTCACATGGTCACTATATTTTCTGTTACAGAGGTGTCACCGCTCAAAACAATACTAGGCCACCTGGGCACTATATTTTTCTGTTACAGAGGTGTCACCGCTCAAACAATACTAGGCACTTGGGCACTATATTTTCTGTTACAGAGGTGTCACCGCTCAAACAATACTAGGCACTTGGGGCACTATATTTTCTGTTACAGAGGTGTCACCGCTCAAACAATACTAGGCACTTGGGCACTATATTTTCTGTTACAGAGGTGTCACCGCTCAAACAATACTAGGCACTTGGGCACTATATTTTCTGTTACAGAGGTGTCACTACTCAAACAATTCTAGTTTCCATCTTATTTTATCAAATTAAGAATTTATTCATCTGCGTGGTGCCAAGGTCCGAAAGTGAAACAAAGAATATAACAACATTGTTTATCCTCTATGTATGGCGTAAAAGGCGAATAAGAAGGTTTGGGGGTAGATTTGCCTATCCCATCGCATAAATATTCCAAACGAATCAGAAGTTATGCTGAAGTCAAATGTGCCAGGTCGAATGCGCAGATATCGCAGCAAATCTGTAAACCATGATACAAACACATTTGCTTCTCCTGATTATATCGTGATAATCTACAGGAGTTCGAGAACAAAACACAGAAGACGAATAAACATTGATTTAATTGACATTAACAAAGGGAGGACACCTCGGTAGTGTAATGTTAAGTCATTCGCCCTACAAACCAGAAGACCGGGTTTCGAATACACTTTGTTACTTGTGATGTGAAATCATTACTCCCGTGGTTCAACAAGCAACCAGGAAGTAGAGTACAATTGTTTGTGCTGTGGGAAGGTCGAGGAATGGCGCAATCGCTACTGAACAAACGCGGTAGGCAATGCTGGTCCGGCGGATTTTGGTCAACCATTGACTAGGCACTTTATCACTAATGGCGCCCGTGTGTTGCCGGGGCCTGAAAGGGGAACAAAGAATAGCAACACTGTTTACCTTCCACGCATGTCGTAAAAGGCGACTAAGGAGGTTATGGGATGGAGTTTGCTGTCCCATCCCATATAGGGTCAGTGACCAAAAGCCATGCTGAAGCAGGAGGTTCATACTGAAAGGCGCAGATATCGCAGCAATGCTGTAAACCATAACACAAACCCATTTCGTTCTCCGGACTACATCCTACTAATCTGCAGGAGTTTGAGAACCAAAGCAGAAGAAGAAGAAGAAGAATCGACTAAAGGGAAACAGTGTGCTATGACCCTAGTTCATAACCACCAGATTTCTAATGTAAAATATGAACTTCTACCAACTGATCTCATCATGAAAGAAAGAATTCTTTAAAAAACACTCAGTTATTTTTCTCTGTTTTATCTTGAAGCAAGAAATTAACACTTTCTTTTTTGTTCTGAAAACAAGAGTAACTATTTTCTATGTATTTTCATCTTAGAATAATAATTGAACTATTTTCTATTTGTATCGTGAAGCAAGAAATCAAACTATTTTCTATCAATATATCTATATATCTTATCATTCATTTTTCATTCATCTACTCACCCATTTTCCAAATTTGTAATATCAATCACAGAACGAGAGAATGTTTTTAATTTATGTACCTGTTTTAAAAAAAAACAACTCACAGAAATCCTTTAATCATAGTTATCATATTAAAAAGAGTTTGATTCATATAATACACATTTTTTGTAATGAAAAAAGGCACACATATTGCAGAAATTCACAATTCACAAATATCGCAGAAGAATTGTTTTGACAATCAATTTTGAAACACACATCTATCCTGATGGAAACCAAAAGGCAAATCATAAATTCAATATTAATTCCAATCTTATGTTTTCAATGTCAGACATGGACACTTAACTAAAGAATACGCGAGAAAGTTTACTACGTATAAAATGAGATGTCTAAGAAAAGCAGCAAACAGAACAAGAAGAGACCATGTGAGGAATGAAGAGATTACAAGAACTGTTGGAACAACATCTGTGGTCAAATATATTGAAAAGCAAAGACTGAAATGGTTCGGCTACCTAATGACAATAAACCTTTATTGGCCAGCAGCAAGAGCATACAACGTAAAAATCGAAACAGCAAGATACAGAGGAGGACCAAGAAGAAGATGGATTTAAGGAGTTACGAACGTTCTGACACGGGACAGCATTACTTAATATATCAATGACCAAACTTGCAATAGCCTGAAAACCCCATCGTCATTCAATCATGCAACTCCTCACAGCATAAGCAGAGATAAGACAATAGACAGATAGATAGAAAGTAGTAGAGGATCGACTCCACTGTACTCAAGTTCCCCATGTGAACTCCGAAGCTTTCGTGGAAACAATACGCCGTCTGCCAAAATTACCATGAGAAATTATGTGAGCACATATGAGAAATTATGTCAACACATTAAGAAATTATGGGAGCACATGTGAGAAATTATGTGGAAAATGATTTCGACTTGATTAAATGTAGCAACAATATGTTTTCGCCCAAGTCACGAACATAAGCATGAATCTAGAGCAAATAATAGTGACACTGTGACTTGACATGCCTGTCGTAAGAGCTAACTAAAGAGGTTTGCAGGTAGAGTTGGATGTGACATCCCATAGAGTGTCAAAGTGGCCTAGAGGCCATGAAGTCGGATGTGCTAGGTAGAAAGGCTCGAATATTGCAGCTAAGCTGTAAACCTTGACACAGCCCATTCTATTCTCTGGATTATATTTTATAAAAGAGCAGGAGTGTGAGACACAAAACATTCCTTTCTCTGGACTATAATTTACTGAACAGCAAGAGTTTAAGAACGAACGCAGAAGAAGAACATTATTAATTTCTTCATTCTTTTTCATATAGCTGGTCTCTTTCTGTACTTTCTCTGTCAGGTAGCTGGTCTCTTTCTGTACTTTCTCTGTCTGGTAGCTGGTCTCTTTCTGTACTTTCTCTGTCTGGTAGCTGGTCTCTTTCTGTACTTTCTCTGTCTGGTAGCTGGTCTCTTTCTGTACTTTCTCTGTCTGGTAGCTGGTCTCTTTCTGTACTTTCTCTGTCTGGTAGCTGGGTCTCTTTCTGTACTTTCCTCTGTCTGGTAGCTGGTCTCCAGCGATTCTGTACTTTCTCTGTCTGGTAGCTGGTCTCTTTCTGTACTTTCTCTGTCTGGTAGCTGGTCTCCAGCGATTCTGTACTTTCTCTGTCTGGTAGCTGGTCTCTTTCTGTACTTTCTCTGTCTGGTAGCTGGTCTCTTTCTGTACTTTCTCTGTCTGGTAGCTGGTCTCCAGCGATTCTGTACTTTCTCTGTCTGGTAGCTGGTCTCCAGCGATTCTGTACTTTCTCAATAAAAATATCCTCGACTAATTTGTCCGATATTGCTTCTGTAGGAAACTGATGACCACTTGTTATATGCGCCAGGACATCAATTGCCCAAATTTGTGTCTTCCACTACTAAAACGTACTATAATATCTGAAAGTATCCTACGATGTTTAAAAATATTCTATGATTTCTGAAAATTTCCTGCGCTGACTGAAAATGTCGTTTGAAATTTCAGTAAATACGTCGATTTCGTGTACTTGTTAATCTTAAAATTGCTATTTGACTATTGTTATATTTTGACTATTGTTATATTTGACTATTGTTATATTTGATCATTGTTATAATTGACTATTGTTATATTTGATCATTGTTATAATTGACTATTGTTATATTTGATCATTGTTATAATTGACTATTGTTATATTTGACTATTGTTATATTTGACTATTGTTATATTTGACTATTGTTATATTTGATCATTGTTATATTTGATCATTGTTATAATTGACTATTGTTATATTTGACTATTGTTATATTTGACTATTGTTATATTTGACTATTGTTATATTTGATCATTGTTATATTTGATCATTGTTATAATTGACTATTGTTATATTTGACTATTGTTATATTCGACTAATGTTATATTTGACTATTGTTATATTTGACTATTGTTATATTTGACTATTGTTATATTTGACTATTGTTATATTTGACTATTGTTATATTTGATCATTGTTATATTTGATCATTGTTATAATTGACTATTGTTATATTTGACTATTGTTATATTCGACTATTGTTATATTTGACTATTGTTATATTTGACTATTGTTATATTTGACTATTGTTATATTTGACTATTGTTATATTTGATCATTGTTATATTTGACTATTGTTATATTTGATCATTGTTATATTTTGTCATATTTTTCTTACTAATTATGATGCGCAGTTTTAATTTAACATTCCAATCATTCAACATGTACAATAATAATACAAACTATTATAGCTACAAAAATGTAAATCTTGTGTAACGGTTAATTAATTTTCCGTGGTGTAGATAGATAAGATATTTCATGAGATTGTGAGAGGGTGTGTAACAGAAACATATCGTTATATTTTCAAGACATATTTTCTGCACATTCGCCGGGGTCATCTCTTTAGCTAAGAAGCGTCTTCTTCTTATTCTTTCCTCTTTTACCCTTTTACGGGTGTCGAGGGAGATACAGTGCTCTAGTTTTCGTCTTTCTGGCAGCTTCTGATAATGTTATTTGTTGTTCGTGTAATGTTTCTTTGATGTTGTCGACCCAGCGTACTCTAGGTCTACCCCTGGCTCTTCTTTCTGCTTCTCCTCGACTACGAAGTTACTGCAAGTAACATGCTGCTTTATTGAGAGAAACGAAGTACACAGGAGAAAATATGAATAAAATGTCAATCTTCTCTTTGACCATTTTATATGAAACTGCTAAGGTAATGTACCACAGGCGTGGAGAGAAGCAATAATGATACCACTCCTCAAATCAGGAAAGATGGCAACACAGTCTCCAACTACAGGCCCATCAGCCTCACAAGCTGTTTATGCAAAACAATGGAACGCATTATCAATCTTAGGATGCAGTGGTACCTGAAAGTTAAAACCTTCTGGTATCACAGCAAGATAGGTTTCAGACAGTGCTACTCTACTGAAGATCAGGCAACCTACCTCTCCCAAGAGATTGAGGATGCCTTCCAAGATAAGAAACTGGTACTTAGCAGCATGGATAGACCTCAGGAAAGTATTTGATAAGGTCTGGAAAGAAGGGCTCCTAAAGAAATTGCGAAATTGCAGGGTTAGCTCAAGAATGTACAAATGGGTAAAAGCGTACCTGCATAATAGAAGAGCCAGGGTACAATTAGATGGTCGCAAGAGCAAGAAAGTTCTACTGCGTCATGGAGTCCCCCTAGAGAGGAGTCCTGTCACCCACACTTTTCTTGGTTTACATCAATGACCTAGTTGCTGAACTACCACATGGGATCAAAGTAGCAACGTATGCTGACGACCTGGTGATCTGGTACACGGAAGAACATACAACAGTGGCCACTAAACAAATATATAGAGCTATCGATGCCCTAACCTTTTGGGCAAATAGATGGTGCGTCAGCATTAACACAGATAAGTGCAGCACTACACTCTTTACCTTCTCACCAAAACAAAAAAGCCGGTCATATCAAAATAGATGGAGAGCTCTTGAAAGAAGGCAAACAACCAACATACCTCGGAGTTACTTTTGATGATAACCTGACATGGAAGCAGCACATAAACAAAGCAACAACAAAAGCCAGGAAGAAGTTAGCTATCATGAGGAAACTAAGTGGAACCACATGGGGAGCCAGTGGAAATATACTCAGTAAAGTTTACCAGCAAGGCATAAGACCAAACCTGGAATATGGTTCATCTGCGTGGTGTCCTGCATCAAACACCACATTACAAGATCTAGATAAAGTGCAAAACCAGGCACTTAGAATAATGTTGGGAGCAATGAAATCAACACCCATAGCAGAGATGCAGAAAATGGGAAGAATGCAAACACTTGGCGAACGCAGAGACACAAAAGTACTAATTCATGCAGAAATATTCAGTGTATGCCAGGTCATCCAATGAAGGAAAGATTCCGAAATCTAGCAATGGGGCGACTGAAATGAAGCAGCTTTATCCATCAAGCTAAACGACTCCGTAGACAACTTACAGACCTACATGAAGTTGACAGCCCCTTAAGGTCTGTACCAGAACAAACCCCGTGGAGTGAAAGCCATGGATTGTCAATATTACATTCAGGCCCATGTGAAAGGAATACTAAGCGAGGACGAACAGAACAGTGTGCAGCGAAGGACAGTCACCCTCAGTTTCCTGGATGAGGAATATCCACAAGATATATCGGTCAGAGTATACACAGATGGCTCAGCACAGAATGCTGTGAGGAATGGAGGTGCAGGTATGTATATAGAATATCCACACAAGCCTAGAGATACAATAAGAACACCGACAGGAAAATTCTGCAATAATTATGATGCAGAAATCCAGGCAATTAGTGTGGCAGCTAAAAAAACTGCTGAACTCCAACTCTGGCATACAGCCTGTGGTATTCCCTGACAGATGCAAGGTCAGTGCTTCAAGCTCTCCAGTCTGGAAAACTAACCGACTTGAAAAAAATACCTAGCGAATTGTCGTACCAGTAAAGGGTAACCATGCATTGGATATCCGCTCACTGGAATACCAGGTAATGAAAAAGCAGACCAACTGGCTAAGGAAGGTGCTGCCGAAGACCAACCAGATATACCAATCACCCTACCATCCGAAAAAACAGATGATCAAGTCAATAAGAAAGCCACAAACACCAACACAAGATGACTATCACATTATGAACAGATCAGAACAAGTTATAATTCTACGTCTCAGAACAGGACACAACCGACTCCACAGCCACATGTATACAAAGTTCAAGATTGGCAAAACGACCATGTTTAAATGTGGACAGACAGCACAGAGTGCCAAACATATACTTCAAGAGTGTTCTGAGCATGAAACGCTGAGGCAGACATATTGGCCAGAGGAAACAATACTGGAATCAAAGCTCTATGGGACACTGTATGAACTACAAAAGACAGTGAGTTTTATAAAGGAGACATAATTACAGATATAGACATGTTGCAAGTGAACGAAAAAAGAAGAAGAAGAATATGAAACTGCTGATGCTGTTAATGATGATGATAAAGTCGCGAGGGTGTATTAATTAGCCACGTCATCATGCCCTATTGTAAGCAGAGGTTTACTTTCAACTCTTACATAGTGTTTCACTCTATTTTAAGATTTACAAGTTTTCAAGAGCTTTTGCAAGCTCCAGATGTCTGAATGTGATGTAACTGTAGGGAGAAATGCCAGAGATGTAGCAGTAGGGAGACATGCCATATGCAGACATTCTACTGTGCAAGAAACATCACTGCAGATATTTGAAATCTCTGGTCATCTCATAGTGTTAAACCCCTTGACTTGTACACAAGAAGTCAGGGATTCAAACCCGCACGACACGAATTATTAAAAAAGGTTGATTTCTTTCTGAGAGTCTCGGGGATTATCGCTTGAAACTACAAAGTTACGTATTATAAGTAGTTTTCTCCGTAGGCGCATATGCCACTTCGTTGAGAAGAAGCAAGCAGATATGGGATAAACCGAGCAGAATGAAGTCAAAACTACCTGCATTTTCAACTTCATTTAAATACGGAAGGTTTGACTCACCTTCCCCAAGATGTCAAGGCATGAGTTTCTGAGCGGGTTGCAACAAATCGGAGAACTATGGCTAGATTCCACCAATATATAATCTCCTCGGAGACTTTGGCTAGATCCACCAATATCCAATCTCCTCGGAGAACTTTGGCTAGATTCACATACATTCAATCTCCTCGGGAGAACTTTGGCTAGATTCACCTACATCCACCATCCTTAGTAACTTCACATTACATGAATGGCAGAAGGCAGTGTTATCCTTTCATACATATATCCGATAGTACAATAGCACATCTTTATATAATAATATAAACGATTAAATACATACAATACAATTTCACATAAATTTAGTAACATTTTGAGAAACTTCAAGATTCAGATTTCCTATAATTGTGTGTTAAATCTTTATCAATTCAACTGTTAGCAAGTGTACATGCTAAATTGCATATCTCCTAAGAATGGTATATCTCAATTTATCCTTCAATATTTGACATGAGATGGCAAATGTTACTGGAATAAAAATGTTTTTTTATTATGAGACTTGTTGAGACGGAAGGCGCACAATATCACAATTATGTCGGCATACAGCGCACTAAGTGATTAGAACAGGAGCGAGAATACACAAGATGATAGTGATGTTTAATATTATCCGAAATTCGTTGTTTATTTTCTTTCGAGGTTTAAGAAACCACCCGACAAATCAATCCCAACGCTTGCGACTAATGGTTGTTTAATACATGATCTTTAGACATTCACACAATACACAAGTTTATGGTCACTGGTTGTTAAAAACACAATCTTCAGACAATCACACAATACACAAGTTTATGGTTGCTGGTTGTTCAAAATACCATCTTCAGACAATCACACAATACACACATTTATGGTTGCTCAAAATACCATCTTCAGACAATCACACAATACACACATTTATGGTTGCTCAAATACCATCTTCAGACAATCACACAATACACACATTTATGGTTGCTCAAAATACCATCTTCAGACAATCACACAATACACAAGTTTATGATCACTGGTTGTTTAATACACGATCTTTCGATATTCATACAATACACATTTCTATACTTTTATGTTATGTGCGTATCTTGACAAAGGCCTTTTGGTTCGAAACGTCGACTATGTCCTGTGTACTGTCATTTGTATGATTATATTCTGTGTTTTGTTGTATATATTTTTCAACGTAAGCATCCGACAGTGTTAGTGTGTCAGTTGTTATCCAGTAGAACTCCATTACCTGTCTCCACGTGAGTACTATTTTCATACAGTTCTACTAGTAGTACTGCCCTTTATTGATTACGTGTAATAGGAAATAAAAATATATCTATATTTAAAAAAAAATAATTTGAAAATGAAAGGAAATTGAAAGTAAAAGTGAACGTCAAAACTGTCCAAGTAACCTGCGTCATTGCACCGCGCACACTCCAACATCTTCTCTATTAGTCATGAATATTAACACTATATGTTTCGGTTTTCACAAAAAAATTCAATTGTAAAGGAAACCGATGATCGTTAGTGCTCGAGTGAAACTTTCGATCTGGCATGTTGCGAGCACTACTTATCATTACGAAAGCATCACAGTGCTCATAAACATCATATGTCGTTACAATGGCAGCATAGTGCTCGCAAAGCATCAGATGTCGTTACAATAGCAGCATAGTGCTCGCAAGGCATCAGGTCTAGAACGCCTGCTGTAAATTAAAAGAACGGCTGTGTTCAGTGACCTGTTCTACTTAGATATTATCTAACGTCTTGTCAAAGGTAAGAATATAAATGTTTGTTTAGAAAGTTCACTCTTGCGCAGCGGGCCTATGTTACCGTTTAGAGGTAAGATTTGCATGTATAGAAATATTACACTGATATTGAAAATTCCGTTAACCGTGTCGGTGGTGTTCATTCCATCAGGCTGGAGTATAGCCGCTACTAAAAGACGTAATGTATATTGATATTAGTTATAGTGTGTGTATCTCTTTGGCAATATGTTATGTATTTCTTATGTTATGTATTTCTTATGTTATGTATTTCTTATGTTATGTATTTCTTATGTTATGTATTTCTTATGTTATGTATTTTCTTATGTTATGTATTTCTTATGTTATGTATTTCTTATGTTATGTATTTCTTATGTTATGTATTTCCTATGTTATGTATTTCTTATGTTATGTATTTCTTATGTTATGTATTTCTTATGTTATGTATTTCTTATGTTATGTATTTCTTATGTTATGTATTTCTTATGTTATGTATTTCTTATGTTATGTATTTCTTATGTTATGTATTTCATATGTTATGTATTTCTTATGTTATGTATTTCTTATGTTATGTATTTCTTATGTTATGTATTTCTTATGTTATGTATTTCTTATGTTATGTATTTCTTATGTTATGTATTTCTTATGTTATGTATTTCTTATGTTATGTATTTCTTATGTTATGTATTTCTTATGTTATGTATTTCTTATGTTATGTATTTCTTATGTTATGTATTTCTTATGTTATGTATTTCTTATGTTATGTATTTCTTATGTTATGTATTTCTTATGTTATGTATTTCTTATGTTGTGTATTTCTTATGTTGTGTATTTCTTATGTTGTGTATTTCTTATGTTGTGTATTTCTTATGTTGTGTATTTCTTATGTTATGTATTTCTTATGTTATGTATTTCTTATGTTATGTATTTCTTATGTTATGTATTTCTTATGTTATGTATTTCTTATATATATCTTAAATTGATGATATTCATATTCTTGAACTGTGCAATGTTATTGAATATATATATATATGAATTATTTATTATTACAGTATTACTATGGCAGCATTCATGGT